>BSBM01001032.1:1200000-2400000 GCA_027924585.1 Larix kaempferi
ACGTTGTTCACTTTTCTTTCAAGGAGTTGTCCATAGATAGGAAAATGAACTAGAATTCTGCAATCGCTTGGCCCGAACCACGACTGCTTCTGTTTGAGTGAACCTTCACGCATATACTTGTATAGAATTCTAAAAAAAGCAAACCAATCAAAGCTTAAAAATAAAATAATGGAAAATAACGATTTGTTTATGTACAATTTTTTTTTGTGCGGAATTACAGCAATTCTTTTTTTTTAAATTCTCAGGGACAGGGGAAAATCCCTGCTCCTGCATCAGTTGATAATCTGGATCAACTGCAACATGCAAAATGAATGCATTCTTTGAAATTGGTTTATGATACAGTCGCAGCCGATGACCATTGGCGAATAATGGAGTCTGGTTTTCATCAATTGTGGTCAAGCAGACTATTCTGTTGTCAAACACCTTGTCTATTTGGTATGGTCCTAGCCATCTTGTACGCAACTTGCCTTTAAAATCCCTCTTAAACCGTGAATCATACAGTAAAGCCCAGTCTCCTTTGTAGAATACTTTCTTCTTTATGAACTTGTCATGCCATTTGGAACACTGCTGTTGAATTAATGTTTTCTGATGCACAGCAGCTATGTGTTTCTCATCAAGTTCATTTAATTGATTCCTCTAAGCCTCTGTTAAATCTAGGTTTGCTTCTATGGCTGTATTTAGAGTTTTATTTTCAAATTTAATGGGAAAGATAACGTTCTTACCGTACACCAATTCATATGGGGAGAAACCTGTAGTGTTGCGCCATGTAGTACGATATTCCCATAATGCTTCTGGAAGTCTTTCATCCCAATCTCTGCGGTGGATCTTCACCGTTTTTGTTAGAATAGACTCAATTACCTTATTCGTGCTTTCCACTTGACCATTGGCCTGTGGATGATATGGCAAGGTTATCTTATGCTGGACATGATATTTCTGCAATAGGGCTTCCAATTTATGGGACACAAACTGTGGTCCTCCATTTGTAACTATTTCTTTGGGTACTCCAGAGTGAGTGAATATCTCTTCATATAAGAAATCCATTACAGCTTGATCATTGGCCTTGACTATAGCTACAACCTCCACCCACTTGGTCATATAATATGTGCAAACAAGGATATAAGCTTTCTGCTTCGAAGGAGGGTTGATAGTCCCCACAAAATCCAGATCCCATCATTCAAAGGGTTCAACCACTAGCTGTGGCTGAAGAGGCATTTCATCTAATCTGTTTGGCTGGCCCATTCTTTGGCAGTTGTTGTTAATTTTTTGAGCATTAATTCAATATACTCTAGGATCTTTACTGAGAGAATAACATGTACAGCATATCAAGTATAACAATGCATATCAATCACACCAAGTAATCACATGAGACAATAGACATAGAGTTTCACTGGGGAAAACCATAAAGGTGAAAAACCCCACAACTTCCTCAGAGATAGAAAGAGCAATGATACAACCAAAGTACAAGAGATAGTCTTCTCCAAGCAGCTACTCCTCCTCCTCAACTAGTGCACCACTTTCCGAGTGATGTAGAAGTGAATAATGAGATGAACAAATAGAGATCTCCCACTCTCTATTTATACTTGTCCCAACTTTCCTATTACACTAGCAGGGCCGACTTCTCTAGAAGAGTCTAATAACCCATGGTTACATTAATCCGGGCCGACCCCACACTTGGTGGTCTAATAACCCATCACAACAAGTTACACCACTTGCGACACTTGTCAATACAAATTACGACACTTCCGTATAGAGGAATAATAACATATCTATAGGAGTACAATATACATAGGTGAAATACATTCTGAAGTTACATATACATCAACACTCCCTCTTAACTAGGAAGGTATTTCTCGACACAGATCTGCTTGCACAAGTATTCTTCTCTGGATCATCATCACTGAATCATTGTCATCGAATCATCGTCATTGTCACTACTGCTTCTATCTCAATCAATCTCCGATCTACTCATAATAGGAAGTTCTACAGAGCCAGTCCTTTTTCATACTGGATGTAGGCCTGCCACCTGCAGGTCTTCATCATCTACAGAGCCAACCCTTTTTCATGCTGGATGTATCACAGAGCCAGCCCTTTTTCATGCTGGATGTATCACAGAGCCAACCCTTTTTCATGCTGGATGTGACCTAGAAAAAATCTAGGATTTCTACCACAGAGCTAGTCCTTTTTCATACTGGATGGGACTTAGAAAACATCTAGGATTTCCGTCACAGAGCCAGTCCTTTTTCATACTGGATGGGACCTAGAACACATCTAGGATTTTCCACCACACAACCTCGAAAGAGCATCCCAGGACTTATTACGGGCACACAGCCCAACCTATCGGATCTCCCAGGACTACATTACATGTGGTCATGGAAAAACCTCGAAAGAGAATCCTAGGACTTATTATGAGCACACAGCCCAACCTGTCGGATCTCCCAGGACTACATTACATGCCACAGGACAAAACCTCGAAAGAGCATCCCAGGACTTATTACGGGCACACAACCCAACCTATCGAATCTCCCAGGGCAATATTACATGTCCTCCAAGAGCAATGCCTCGAAAGAGTATCCCAGGACTGATTACGGGCACATAGCCCAACCTGTTAGATCTCCTAGGTCAACTTACATGCTCATCTGCAAAACCTGTCCACGACCACAGAGCATCAACCTGATACTCATCATACATCATCCTGATGTACATCATCACATGATCATCTTGATCATCATCATAGAATCATCCTGATGCATATCATTTGGAGCAACATCCTGAAGCTCATCATCCATGATCATCCTGATCATACAATGTATCCACCTGATACATATCATCTGGAGCAACATCCTGAATCTCATCATCTATGATCATCCTGATCATACAATGTATCCATCTGATACATATATAAATACATGATCCACCTGATCATAACAAGCATCTAACATGATGCATATAGAGCAGTAACTAGAGCATCATCCTGATGCTCATCATCTAGTGCTTACATCCATAGCCATAGGAAGGATCCTCCTCTCACCATGCCAGGAATGGCTCCTACAAATGTGTCCATCACTTCTTCCTCGAAGTGTCATCAATTTGAAGAACACCAAGTCTCTCTCTGAAGTACTCAAACTTCACTCTGGCTAGTGGTTTCGTCAAGACATCTGCAACCTGCTCATCCGTCGCAACATACAATAGCTTCACTGCTCCTCTCTGCACCATATCCCTGATATAGTTATATTTGATCTCAATGTGCTTTGACTTGTCATGGAACACCGGGTTCTTAGACAGCTTCACACAACTCTGGTTGTCACAGTAGTTACGAGTAGCATCCAATGGGAGATCAAATAACTCAGACAGTAGCTTCCTCAGCCATACTGCCTCACAACTAGCCAAACAAGCTGCAACATACTCTACTTCGGCTGTACTCAGTGCTACGCAAGACTGCTTCCTGCTAAACCAAGAGATCACACCTGATCCCATACTGAAGCAACACCCAGAAGTGCTCTTCCTATCCGCAGCACCGCTTGCCCAATCTGAATCAACATAACCCTGCAGGTTAAACTTTTGATTCGCATCATACTTGATCCCATAATCAATTGTACCCTTCAGGTACCTCAGAATATGCTTTACAACAACCAGGTGAACACCTCTGGGATCCGTCAGGAACTGGCTCAATGTGTTCACTGCAAAGAAAATATCTAGTCTCATGTTCGTCAGGTACATCAAGGACCCAATCATCTGACGATACATAGTGACATCAACCGGCTCAGATGAAGCATCACACAAAAGCTTCATGTTTGATTCCATAGGTGTGGCCATGGCCTTGCAGTCCATCATCCCGAACCTCTTCAGGATTTCTACTGCATACTTCCCTTGTCCAAGGAAGATTCCATCTGCACTCTGCCACACCTCCATGCCTAGAAAATAGTGCATCATCCCCAAGTCCTTCATCTCGAACTCGGTAGCAAGCTTCCTCTTGGTATCAGCTATTAGTCTATCCTCAACCGTAACAAACAGGTCATCCACATGCAAGAGTAGAATCACAGGATTTCCTTCCTCAACCTTGTAGTAAAGTTTGGAATCCGCTTTACTCTTGGTAAATCCCAAACTGGATAGAAATTTGTCCATCCTACCATACCAAGTCCTAGGAGCTTGCTTCAAGCCATACAAGTATTTCTTCAACCTGCACACATATGACTTCCTGTAATGTGTCTCAAAACCAAGTGCCTGCTACACATATACTTCCTCTTCGACTACACCATTCAAGAAAGCTGTCTTGACATCCATCTGGTGTATCTTCCATTTCATCACTGCAGCCAGAGTAAGTACTGTTCTAATGGAAGTGTATCTGGCTACAAGTGAAAAGGTCTCTTCATAGTCTATTCCCTCTTTCTGAGAGAAGCCACAAGCTACAAACTTTGCCTTGTATTTCTCTATGCTACCATCTGCAGCAAGCTTGATCTTATAGATCAACTTGGAAGTCACAACAGACTTCCCTTCTGGTCTTGGGACCACATCCCAAACATCATTCTTCATGATCGATTGGTATTCCTCAACCATGGCATCCTTCCATTATTTCTTTTCTACTGCTTCTTCATAACTAGAAGGTTCTTTGTTCATAATGTCACAGAGAAAGGCAACATAACTAGTGTGTGACCTTGTCCTTTTCCTTTCTCTTTGTTACCCTTTTGGAATACCATATCTTTCTGCATCTTGGATGAGCTCTCTAGCCCATGCAGGTTTCCTCTTGTGAGAGTTCTTCTCACGGGGTGAATCTATAGGTTCTTGTGGATCTTCAATCTCACGGGTTGCTTTTGGAATTGCTTCATTCATAGTGGTATCTTGAAAGCTAATTTCCTTTGGTTCTTCATGATCTTCAACATGTGTCTTCCTTGATTTGATATAAGTTGAGTTCTCATCAAATGTTACATACCTGCTGACATCAATCTTCTTGAACCCTGGAAAGTATATTCTGTAAGCCTTCGAGCTTTCACTATGCCCCACAAAGATGCCCTTCTTTCTTGAAGGATCTAGATTAGTTCTCTTTTCCTTTGGAACATGAGTATATACTGGACAACCAAATATTCTGAGATGGCTGACTTCAAGTTTCTTACCAGAAAAGACCTCTTTTGGTGTCTTGTTGTCCAATATCTTGTGAGGTGTTCTATTCTGCACATATATAGCTGTCCTAGATGCTTCTGCCCATAGATGCATAGGAAGATCTTGGTCATGAAGCATTGCTCATGCTGCTTCCATGATAGTTCTATTGTTCCTTTATACAACTCCATTTTGTTGTGGATTGTAGGGAGCAGTCAACTCCCTCTTAATACCTAAATCACTGCATAGCTTCTTGAAATCACCTAAAGTGAATTCTCCGCCATTATTGGATCTGAAGGTCTTGATCTTCTTATCAGTTTGATTTTCCATAAATGCTTTGAATTCTTTGAATTTATCAAATACTTCATCTTTTTTCTTTAAGAAGTAAACCCAAGTCTTCCTAGAGAAATAATCAATGAAAGAGACATAGTATACATACCCACTCAGAGAACTTGATGACATCGGACTGCATACATCGGAGTGGATAATTTCCAAGATTTCTTTTGCTTTACTTTCACTGCTTGGAAATTCCTTCTTAATGTTCTTTCCTTTTGCATATCCTTTGCAAACACCTTCATGCTTTGTCTTGATTTCAGGAAGACCCTCTACTTCTTTACTTGCAACTGGTAGTGCTCTGTAGTGCACATGTGCAAGCCTTCTATGCCAAAGTTCACTTGGCTCCATGGATTCATGTATCATGGCTTGTTCAGGTTGTCCCTTTAATTTGTACAATCCTCCCTCTTGCTCTCCAATCACTACTGCATCATCTATAGTTTTACCCTTTGGACACATTAGGAATTGTCCATCTACAAATGCAACCCTCATGTCTTTTGCATCCAATGCAAATATGGAGAGTAGGTTCTTCTTGAGCCCAAGTACAATAGTACATCTTTCATCTTCAAAGACTTCCCAGAGTCTAGGTTGTAGGAGGCTTCACCACTTCCCTTGATGGGATATTGATAGTCATCCCCAAGTTTTACTTTATGAGGTGACTCATGTTCAGATAGGTTTACAAAAAATTCTTTAAACCCAGTCATGTGTTTGGAAGCCCCACTATCAATAAGCCAATCATTACATCCATGAGAGATAGTACCTGTGAGAGCAGAGATCAGAACATATTCATCTTCACTTGATGAAGCATCACTTTCTTCCCTAGCCTTCTTCTCGGGGGTTTCATCATCCTTAGCAGCATGAGCATGGTACCTCCTTTTGGTGCCCTTCTTCTTCTTGTTGAAGTTGTTGTTGTCCTTTTTGTTCTTGGGACAATTTATAGCAATATGTCCCTTCTCATTACATGTAAAACATATTCTCTTCTCTTTATGATGATGGCGGTGAGAAGATTTCTTGAAGTAGTATGGCTCTCTCTTGGGATTTCCTTTCTTGGTGTGTGCTGTGAGAGCTTGATCTTCATTCCCCATCTTTTCTTCTCGGGCCACCAGCCTTGCTTCTTCTTGTGAGCATCCCTCCCACAGTCTACTGAAGGAGATCAGTTTTCTTCTTGCACAGATTCCTTGGATAAAGGAATCCCATGACCTAGGTAGGCCATTCAAAGTGGTCATAAAAATTTCACCATTCTCCACCACTTCATCCACAGCTTCAAGTTGTTCCTTGATCTGAGAGACCTTAGAAAAATAAGATTGAATGGTCTCTCCATTCTGAAGTTTTACCCCTTTCAATTGGTTCCACAGAGTCATCTTCCAATTTATGTTCTTCCCTTCAAAAATAGCTTGGTTAGGGAATCAAACATCTCCTTGGGTGTCTTTAGAGATGACACATGTGGTATGAGATGGTCTTTGATAGAATCAACAATGATCCTCTTTTCCTTGACCAAGTTCTTCTTATGCAAGGCCTTAGCCTCTTCTCCCTCTGGGACAGGGACCTCTTCACTTATGTAAGTGTCCAATTCATTTTCTTCCAGGATTAAACCAATCCTATACTTCCATGCTCGGAAGTTATCAACCCCTTCAAGCTTATCCTCAAGCTTGGTGTGGTGAGACATCTTAAAGAGTACTTCAAATGGAAATAGAAAAGATTTAGGTCTTACCACTTGATTTGCGAAAATACGGATCTGGTGCTTGATTAGGGTTTGTCAGAGAAACCCTAAAAATTCAAAATGTGAATTTCAACTTTTTGAAAGGATAGAAAGATGCGCCTTGATGAGCTAATTAGCCTGGTGTATTCATAATTTGAAATATGCAAAGTTTCACCCTTCAGAAATGCCTTTTAGTCTTCCCGGATTCACTCGAGAGGACCCTGAATTAGGGTTTGAGTTTCCTGGAGCTTCACCCAACCAAAAATCTCGATCCAAAGCTCTAAAATTTGATTTTTTAAGGAGTTTCCAGCTATGTCCTCAAATTTCAGAAATTCCTAGTTTTGTGGAAACCCTAATTTTTAGGGCCAAAAATGAAAGTGCTCAGAATTGAATTCTGATTGGATAGAAAGATTCTCCTTGATGAGTAGAGTCAATCTACCTTGCTGCCTTTCCAAAATATGTGGAGAGAAACCCAATAAACAAGAAACCCTAGTATCTGCCACTGCACAATGTCTTCTTCTCAGGTTAGCTTTGATACCATGTTAATTTTTTGAGCATTAATTAACATATACTCTAGGATCTTTACTGAGAGAATAACATGTACATCATATCAAGTATAACAATGCATATCAATCACACCAAGCAATCACATGAGGCAATAGACACACAAAGTTTCACTGGGGAAAACCATAAAGGTGAAAAACCCCACAACTTCCTCAGAGATAGAAAGAGCAATGATACAACCAAAGTATAAGAGATAGTCTTCTTCTGGAAGCTACTCCTCCTCCTCA
This sequence comes from Larix kaempferi, assembly GCA_027924585.1. Classification (NCBI taxonomy): domain Eukaryota; kingdom Viridiplantae; phylum Streptophyta; class Pinopsida; order Pinales; family Pinaceae; genus Larix; species Larix kaempferi. The sequence continues at coordinate 1,207,915 of BSBM01001032.1, forward strand.
ACTAGTGCACCACTTTCTGAGTGATGTAGAAGTGAATAATGAGATGAACAAATAGAGATCTCCCGCTCTCTATTTATACTTGTCCCGACTTGCCTATTACACTAGTAGGGCCGACTTCTCTAGAAGAGTCTAATAGCCCATGGTTACATTAATCCGGGCCGACCCCACACTTGGTGGTCTAATAACCCATCACAACAAGTTACGACACTTGCGACACTTGTCAATACAAATGACGACACTTCCGTATAGAGGAATAATAACATCTCTATAGGAGTACAATATACATAGGTGAAATACATTCCAAAGTTACATATACATCAATAGTTGTCACAAGCCTGAACATATTTCTTTGCATCCTTGAACACTGTTGGCCAAAAATACCCCATCCTTAATGATTTATGACTAGTTCTTTTATCAACAAAATGTCCCCCATAGGGATCATCGTGGCAAGCCTTCAAGATACTGTAAATTTCATCCTCCCTTACACATCTTCTGATTTCCAAATCTGGGCCTGTGTATAAGAGATGTCCATCTATCCAGCAGTATCTAGCACTCTGTTGTATGATTTTCATTTTTTCTTTTTTTGATAGATGTGCTGGAAGCTTTCCTGCAGCCAAATAGTTAGCGACATCTGCATACCACGGGGAATGAGCTGAGACTGCAAACAAATGTTCATCAGGAAAAGAATCTTCGACTGGTGCATCATCAACATTGTTAGTAAGTCGAGAAAGAAAATCAGCGATGACATTTTCTTTTCCTGGTCTGTCTACAATGGTAATATCAAATTCCTTTAAAAGTAACAACCATCTAGTTACTCTAGCATTAGTGATAGGTTTATTCATTAAGTACTTAATGGATGAGTGATTAGTGTGCACGAAAGTAGGATACCCAATGATGTAGTGCCTAAACTTATTAATAGCATAAACGATAGCGAGGAATTCTTTCTCTGTAACAGTATAGTTCAATTTAGTAGGGGCCAAATTATTACTGATGTAATAAACAAGATATGAAGTATGACCTTCCTGCTTTCCCAACACTGCTCCAATGGAAGTATTTGAAGCGTATGAGGAAATATGAAAAGGCAAATCCCAGTTAGGTCCACGTAGAATAGGCCTTGTGGACAACCTTTTCTTGAGCTCTGCAAATGCTGTATGACATGCATCTATCCAAACAAACTATACATCCTTCATCAATAAATTAAATAAAGGAGAAGCTAGCTTGGAAAAAATTTCTATAAATCTTCTATAATAACAAGCATGCCTGAGGAAGCTACGTACCTCTTTCTGTGTTCCAGGAGTGGGGATGTTTGTGATTACCTTAATTTTCGTTGGATCTACCTGGATACCCACAACAGAGATAAAGTTCCCCGGAACTATACCCTCGTCCATCATCATGTGGCACTTTTAAGTGCTCAGAGACAGATGGGTTTGTTCAAAACGTTCTAACACTCTTTCCAGATTCTTCAATGCTTCATCAAAACTACTACTGTATGGAGTGAAATTGTCCATAAAATTTTCCATGCAATCATTAACCATCTCAGAAAATATCCCAATCACAGCTCTCTGAAATGTGGCTGGTGCATTACATAACCCAAAAGGAAGCACCCTGTAAGCAAAGGTTCCCCAAGGAAAAGTGAAGGTAGTTTTATCTTGGTCTTCAGGTGCAATCTGAATCTGATTATAACCACTGAATCCATCCAGAAATGAAAAGAATTTCTTTCCAGACAAGGTGTCCAGAACCTGATCAATGAATGGTAAGGGAAAATGGTCTTTCTGAGTTGCTTTATTTAGTTCTCTATAATCTACAGAGAATATCCATTTCCCATTCTTTTTAGGTACAATCACAAGTGGTGAAACACTCTCGCTGTCTGAAATTGGGTATATAAATCCTTCCTCCAAGAGTTTTTGGATTTCTTCCTTCACGATATCCCTTAAATTCGGGTTCATTCGATGTTGAGGTTGGCACACTGGCTAGGAGTCACTTTTTATGTAAATATGGTGGGTACACAAATTTGAGGGGATACCCTCATATCTGTATATTCCCATGCAAATGCTCCCTTATGTTTTTTTAGCAGTGTGATCAGGCGTTCCAGTTCATCGGACGCAAGATTCAGATTGTTTCCAGGCTCGATTTCTACTGGAGTACTTCTCGAGTTTTTAATAACTGGGATTATTTCGGCATCACTAACTAGAGTCTCTTCAGTCAGATCTTCTTGATCTTTTTCACTTAAGTCATTATTCAGAATTTGGTATGCGTGTTTAGTGACAGATGTGGGATCACTAATGAAACTAGTGATGGAATCATCTTCAGTTTCAGTTTTGAAAGTTAGTGCCTTCCCGATTGTTAACAACGACTGAATACCTTCCTCTTCCTCCAAATGCATCCATACTAGAGTTTCAGCGTCAGAACTTGGTCTGAATAGAGGATACAGGGTCAGGTTTTTAATGTCAGTCCCATCAGAAATCGTCATGGAGCCTGATCTACAGCTGATACATGCGTCAGTTGTAGCTAACCATGGTTGTCCTAGGATTAACGGGTGTCCCCCCAGCTGCGACTTAGGTTGTAACACCAAGAAGTCTGTAGGGTATTCCCACAAATCGACGGTGACCACCAGGTCACCTAAGATTCCTTCAGGTTTGATAGTGGACCTATCAGCCAGTTCTAATATGGTAGGGGTAGGCCTGAGATTAGTGAGTCCCAGCTTTCTTATAGTCTCGATGGTCATGACATTTATGGCTGCACCTAAATATACCAAGACGTTGGGTATATGAGTATGCCCAATGTATGCTGTGACAGTAGGATTTCCTGGGTTGTCATACTTAGCCACTGGAGCCCTTCCCATTATCAATTCAGACAGTTTTCCCATTACATGGACTGTAGGAGGGTCTCTAGGCTTTCTTCTTGGATTTTTCACACATAGATCCCTAACGGTCTTGGCATAGATAAGTACATCATGAAGGGATTGTAACACTGGAATCTTGACATAAAGATTCTTCAATTCCCCTAATAGATTGAACTGAGGTTGTTCCAATGTCTTTTGTAAGGCCAATCGTTTAGGATATGGTGGTTCTCTTGTTAGTTGTATAGGCTGTGTTTCAATGTATGTTTCTTTCTATGTTTCAGCTGGTGTTTCAGTAGGAGTTTCAACATCCTCAATGATGGGGATTGTTGTGTTAATTGAATTCTCGAATTATTGATTCATTTTCACTTCAGTCACCGAGGATGGAACATCCTCGATGACGATGGGTTCCACTACCTTCCCTGATTGTAGATGTATGTCATTGTAGGGAATTGGGGAAATGGAATAAGATGGAATGTTGGCAGTTTCAAACTGATGTACTGCTTTATTATTCGGGTTGGGGTTAGGCTGAGTAGGCAGCTGTGGTCATAGTGGTATGTTCATTGGTGTGACATTGTTTTGGAGTTGCAGCTGCGACTGTTAATACTGTTGGTGAGCATACTATTGATTACGAGTTTGGTTGTGACGGAACTGATTCCTTGGGTAGGAGTTTCTCTAACTAGGAGACCAAGGGGCAAGGAGCTTGTTGGTTCGATTGTTGTGCCCATGGTATCCAATTAGGATTTTGCATTGAAGTTTGAGGTGGATGCCATTGGTTATTGGAATAGGAATAATGTGAAGGGAATTGAGTATTCATATTATTCCAAAAAGGTGATGGGTCTAAATTCATACCTTGATTTTGAGGTTGCCAAGGCTTCTTCTGAGCAATGAAATAAGCTTGCTCCACATCTGAAGTAGATTCATGCAAGAATTATTTGACTTTGGGAAGTGAAGGACATTCTTTGGTGTCATGATCTAATTCACATATTTGACATACCTCCACTTTTTCAAGCGGGCATTCCTTCAGGGGGTGCCTCTTCCTGCATTTAGCACATAATACACCAAGTGCTAGATCTTCTTCTGCTTGCCTCTGTTTTTCTCTCAAGACATACAACTGTGAGGAGATGGATCTCATCATATCTATTTTAAAATTCTCAAGAAGGTTGCATATTTCTGCCTGAGTGGCCCCTCCACTTGTTGACTTTTGTGTCCTAGTGAGGACATATCGATCTCGTTCTCTGTCTCGATTGTTGGTTCTGGAGGATCCCCTCAAATATCTTCGAGATAAGTCAATGATATTTTCAAAGGGTTCTTTTGAGATGTCCCCCTTCCCCAACAAATTAAGCATGTCTAGGAAATATTCTATGATCCCACACAAGAAGGTAATCTTCAGTACATCTTTCCCAATATCAACATGACCGGACCTCTGTAAATTATACAACAATCTCTCAACAAAATCTTCTAGGATTTCCTCTTCTTTTTGGACCATTTTAAACAGTTCTTCTCTCCTATCTTTGGTTCTGCAATAATCTTGGTATTTGGAAAGAAATATCCATTGCATTTGTTCCCATGTAGTAATGGTTTCACGACCCAAACTCATGAACCAACACAGAGCGTTTCCTTTTAGAGTGGCTAGGAATAATTTGAGTTTCTGCGCACTGGAGGTGTAGTTGTAACTGCGACAGAGGATATTGAATTCAAAAAGGAACGCATCTGGGTCTTCATTGGACTTGCCATGGAAATTCGACAACACCAAGGGTGATATATTCTTCATAGGAGCAGCCGCAGGTACTTATCGAATCGGGAATTCGAGCGTGACAACCGTGTCTCCATACTAGTTGTCACCTATTTCTTCTTCATGGCTATTAGGATGTTCATTATTTGCTTCACGTTCTCTGTTATCCATATTATCCCAAATTTTTCGTGCTTCTCTCTCTCTTTCTTCCTCTTCCCTTTCTTCTTCTTCTCTCCTCCTTTCTTCCTCTCGCCTTCTTTCTTCTTCTTCTCTACTCCTTTCTTCCTCTCGCCTTCTTTCTTCTTCTTCTTCTTGGAGATGTTCCAACCACTCTTCTTTAGTGACTCTGCGCCCGTTGATTCGATAGATTTCCTCTCGTCCTACTGCACCTGCAACACTTCCTTTATCTTTAGGAGGTTTCTTCTCCGGAATGGGAGTTGAAGGTCCCATTGCGTTCTCCATGGTTTATGTATATGTTTCAAGATTAGGGGGAATGAAGTTTCCTCTTCCTAAAGATGCTCGCGGTAGTTCGGTAGAGGAGTCAGCTTTGGCAATTATTTCATCAATGAATGTCTGTCTTCCCAAACCTTGGTTACTGCCACGACCTCTTCCACCTGCAAGGTTAGTATTTTGGGGGGGGGTTCCCGAGTTTTTCTTCTCGTATTCATGCAAGATTCAAATATTCATAGCTAATGAAATCAATTAATCAACTACCATCTATGTCTATCAATTACCATCCCCAACAATGACGCAAAAATGTTGGTCACTCTATATGCTAATCAATTATAATTAACAGATAGAATGCTCAATATAAATTGTCAACCCAGGTTGTTAACAATCAAATTAACACCCTTAGTCATGTGATGGAAGAAGCACATTTTTACTATGTGCCCGCAACATGAAGACAGAAACACAAGTACATTCAGAGACAAGTCCTCTCTGATCAAATCACTTCTCCCATAAATGGAAGGATTAGGTGAAGACAGTAAAAACCTAAAGAGACCAAGTTCAGTGATTGAACCACTCATAAAAGGTCCAAAACTAAGCTACACCAATCAAAAAGTGAAGATGAATGCATTAAAGTGCATTAATTGTACTTAAAGTATGCTAAAGTTGTGCAAAAAGCCTAAAAACTATGGAAAAATGGCTTTTTGAGCTAAAATAATAAAAAAAGATGAAAAGGGACAATCCCACATTGAAAAGAGAAACATGAGGGCTCATTTCCCAATGCTATATAAGAAATACATGGGAGGCATTGTAGAGTACACAAAGGAAGAGCAAAGGCATGCTGGAGAGATTCTGAAGGAGGAGAAAGAGCTCAAATTCTTCAAAAGCAAGGGTGAAGGAAGGGAAGCTCATGGCAATGGAGGAGGGATTCACACCAAGATCATTGGTAAGGATGTAATTCTTCCTTGTTTTAATATGAATGGATTCAAGTTTCTACCATATATGAGTTTGAATTTTGCTTATCACGTATGAATTTAATTCTTAAATGGCTTTAGATCTTAATGAGTTTTGATGAATGAATATAGATCTTTAGAAACTTGTGATAATAATTTCATTGCTGACAAAGAAAATCACCATTTCATAGTAAGATAGATTGATATGTTGTAGATCTAACTCCCTAATTGCAAACAACATCTTCTATTATCAGATTGGCGACCATACGGGTTGAAATCTCTTGAAATTTCTTCATATTTCATGATTTTTCTTCATTTTTGGTGATCTCCATCCTTTAGATCTACTCACTTGGAGCTTAAAGATCAGTTCAAGATCCATATATCCAACAAGATGACCTCCAAACTGGCCTCCGCCCACCTTTCTTGCATCAAATGCTTCAAAATCCCATTCTAGATCTCGTTTTTCTGCATTCTAGATCTCGTTTTTTTTTGTGCATTCTAGAGCTTGTTTTTGTGGATTTTTGCAGCCTTTAATGCTTGGTTTTGATTCCTTTGGAGTGGTGTTGTTGTATGATTTGGTTTAGGAGCTTATTAAATTGGATTTCCATCCTCCTTTGATCAGATCAGATCCCTCCTTTGCTCATATATTTGGTGAAAATTTCAATTTTGTTTTGCTTCATAAATGTGCATATGCTGAAATGTGTGATGAGATCTCTTGAAGTTTGAACCTGTTGGAAGGATTGATATGTAGGTTTGCAAACCTGTTTATAAGCTTATTTTGCTGCTTATGATCAACCTCTCACTCCTTTGATAAGTGTTGAAATGATTTGCATCATTTGGATCTAGATCTTTACTTTTGGAATCCTTTTCCATTCACCTTTAAATCTGCTCCAAATTTCAATTTTGTTTTGGGATCTATTTTGGAGGCATCAAACTCCCTTACCTTTTCTCATATATTTGGTGAAAATTTCAATTCTGTTTTGCTTCATAAATGTGCATATGCTGAAATGTGTGATGAGATCTCTTGAAGTTTGAACCTATTGGAAGGCTTGATATGTATGTTTGTAGACCTGTTTAGAAGCTTATTTTGCTGCTTATGATTAGCCTCTCACTCCTTTTATAAGTGTTGAAATGATTTGCATCATTTGGATCTAGATCTTTACTTTTGGAATCCTTTTCCATTCACCTTTAAATCTGCTCCAAATTTCAATTTTGTTTTGGGATCTATTTTGGAGGCATCAAACTCCCTTACCTTTGCTCATTTGATGTTGTATGGATGTATGGATTGGCTTAGGGACCTCTTATGGTGAAGATCCAACCTCCCTTACCTTCTTTTAGTCCCTCCTTTCCTCATGTCTTTTGGTTCAAAGATTACATCTTTTATTTCCAATTTGCGGCCCATTCCAACTAGTTTGTAAGAGACTTGTTTTAGATCTGTTTTGAAGGCTTAGAAAGTGTATTTGTAGACCTGTTTTGGAAGCTTCTCCTGCTGCTCATGATCATCCTATCACTCATTTTATAAGTGTGCATATGCTTTGCATTGTTTGGACCTAGATCTTTACCTTTGGACTCATCTTCCAATAACTTTTAAATCTGCTCCAACTTTGAATTTCTTTGTCAAATTGTGATACTACATATTTGCATGTGTTCTTTAGCTTAAGATCCTTTTTTCTGATCATACTTAGTATATTACTCCTTTTTGAGAACCTTTGAAAAGTATTTGCATCATTTGTATCAAAGATATCTCCCATTGGAATGACCTTCCAAAAACTTTAAAAATTGCTCCAAATTTGCTTTCTCTTTTCAATTTTTTCTTCAAGTTGTGATAGATCTTATAGCTTGAGAGCATCTTATCTCATAGATCCCTGCTTTGACATATATATGACTGATCTTTAACTTCATTTGAATATCCTTTACATCTTTGCAAAGTTTACACACCTTCCAAACACTTTCATTCAAGCTTCTAAATCTTACACTAGTTGGTGGAGATGTCTTTCACTTTTGGATCTGTTTGGAGATCTGTTTTGTATGACATCTACACACTTGTTTAGAGCCTTATGTGCATCTTAATATCAGCCTTATAATCCTCTTGAAAAGTTAGGAAAGTTTCATAACATTTGGATCAAGACATTTACAATTGGAATTCACTTCCAAACACCTTTAAATCTGCTCCAAATTGTAATTAATTTTCAATCTTTTTCAATTGATAGTAGATCTATTTTGCTTACAACCTTATAAGATGATAGATGCATGTTTTAACATGTTGAATGACTGATATTAACCTACATTAATGTATCTTTACATGGCTGCAAGTCTCCCAAAGCACACTTAAGAAATTGTTCACCAAAACACCTTAAGCACATTCAATATTTCAGACCTCTAGAATATGCTGATTGGAAACATTAATCAAACGTAAACCATACACATTTGGAAGCACCATACACACTTGAAAGATCCTTTCACACACATTTTAATTTGAAGAACACCTTGAACATCACATGATTGAGATAATTTGAGAGTAATTTCTTTCCAAAAAACAGAATTAAACTTTAATTAGTTGCATTTTGTTTTGGAGTTAGAATATTTTCATGATTTTCATGCACAATTAGAGAGAGTTGCACCTTTAGAGTTCAGTTTTCTTGAGATATATTGTGTATGAGGCACCATATCCTCTTCACTCGCATCTTATGATGACCTTGTGAATGAGAAAGTGTATCTCGCTTGTAATAGTTTAGGAGTTCATTTTTTCAAAGCATCTTATATCGAGCCACCGTATCCTTTTCACTTGGGCCTTATGGTGATCTTGTGAATGAGAAAGTGGATCTCACTTGTAATAAAGTATATTTAATTTTTGCATATAGTTTTTCGAGCCACCGTATCCTCTTCACTTGGTCCTTATGGCGATCTTGTGAATGAGAAAGTGGATCTCACGTGTAACAATTTAGAATTTAATTCAAAAGCATTCTAAAGGGCTCTGCGTATCCTCTTCACTTGGGCCTTATGGCGATATTGTGAATGAGAAACAGGGATCCCCCGTGTAATATAATTAGATTCATGTTTACTTGAGATATATGTTTGGGTTACATTGGTCTTTACACATCGATTATTATCCATATTTCAGAAAAAAAACTATGCATGAACATACAACATCTACTAGAAATTTTGCATGTCTGAAAGAAACTCATGAACCTCTAACTCTTCCTTAATTTAGAATATTCATCATATTTAAAGGTAGAGTAGTGAGCATTTTTCATTGTTTGGTTCATTTTTCTGTATCGAGTCAAAACACCACCAGTTTCATTTCCACTCCTGAAACTAAGCGAACTACCCTTAAAATTGGCGCTTAATCTAAAAATCGACAAACTTTTGATTTTCATATCACCAACAAGTTTAGGTTAGCGCCCTGGATTAGGTTTGGAGAGTTAACACTCCTGGGTTGCAAAAATTTGAAACTAGCATTGATTAAAGAGAGTAAATCCATTAGTAGCAAAAAATGCTTGTCGAGAAAGCGCTTCTGAAACATGTGTCAAGCACGAGGTCAATCTGGATAAGTAAAGGGTGGTTCCCCCCTTTTGCTTATTTAGTGGGACATAAGCTTATCGAGGGGATTCTATGTTCAGTGACAAGTCCTTAGGGTGACATCACTGTTTCTAGAGTTCCTGGTTATGAGAGTTGTCCTCGATTGAAAATTGTTCCGCCCGACCGTCGATTGCAAAGTGGTAACTTTAGTGGCTATTATTAGGATATCACATAGGCTATTGTGAGTGGGACACACTTGCAATACCTGAGAAAGACTTTGGAACTTTTACTCCTTGGGAGGGTGATTGGTTAGGAACCAACGCTTGCACCCCTGGCGATTAAAGTTTATTGTAACTGTTTCTCATACCTTCGCTGCTACTAATTGTCTGAGGCCTAGCATCCCTCAACAACTACTAGTTTCGGAAGGCCCTCCAATCCAACTTTTCACTGAGCTTCGGTTCTTTGGAAGAGTAAGTTTGCTTTCTTGAAATCTCTAGGGAATTTTTACTGTGTGGACACTTTTCATTTTTTGAGTCTAGACTGCCTTAGGATTGTTTGATTCAAACTATCATTTTAAACACATCCTTTTATCAACTTCTTAGAAGTGGATACTCTCCCGATCCGCCAGTCACGGTGGCAACGAGGTGAGTCACCAGAAATTGAAGGCCCTGCTACATTGCAGAGACAGACACAAAAACCACATTTTAATGACTTGGAAACATAACTGATTTTCAACTCAATTAACATTACTCGAGAAGAACAACATCAAATAAACATTGAGAATTCATCGTCACATCACGAACTGAATACAGACATAGTTGATAATCTTACTCTAGTTGAAATTGAAACATTGAAACATCACACACATGCTCATGAAATTCCTCCTTTGATGAGTCTTTCAGAACTAGTTGCACTTACTATCCGTGAGTCACTGGGTGATATCAAACCTCTTTCTAAAAGTTTGAATAACATGCACAAATCAACAAGAGACCCCATGGCTTTCTCAAACATTGGTTTTCCATATGGATTGGCTAATCAGGGTCAACACACACAAGGAGTAAACCAAATTCCTCATGGTATACAAAACACTTGTCCAAATTCTACTTCCGGGGGCATCCCTTCACCATGGAATGGTAATATTCTTGGAGGAAGGAATGAACCATGGAACATTTATGCCAGTCGGGGATATGCTCCTCAGATTAGTGGAAATTCCCTGGGGGTTTATCCTCTGACTTATCCTAGCATAATGCCTAGCGGCAATCCACCTATCAACCCCATTCCGCCATGGAGTGGGGAGGTTTCAGGAAGTATCCAATCTTCTTGGGGACCACCTTCGCAAGGAGGAAATCAACCTTGGAATGCTTATCCAAACCAAGGAAACAATCAATGGTGTGATCTGGTTCCAACTAGTAACCAATCTAATTGGGGCCCACCCCCGCAAGGGGGAAATCCACCCATGCATCCCAACCAGCAATGGAGTGGTAATGTTCCACCAAGTAACCAATCTCAATGGAACATACCCCTGCAAGGCGGAAATGCACCCGTTAATCCTATCCCGAAATGGAATGGTAATGTTCCACCAAGTAACCAATCTCAATGGAACATACCTCCGCAAGGGGGAAATCCATACGTGCAACCTAGTTCACAATGGACCGGGCAACATTCAGGAAGTAACCAATCTTTTTGGATGCCACCTCCACAAAGAGGAAGTCAACCTTGGAATGATTTTCAATACCAAGTTCAACCGCCATGGTATGGTTGGGATCTAGGAAATAACCAATCTTTTTGGACCCCACATCCACAAGGAGGAAATCCACCCAATGGTCATGTTTCAGGAAGTAGCCAAAATTCTCGGGGTCAACCTCCGCAAAGGGGAAACCCACCTTGGAATTTTTACCACACCCAAGGACCACATCAATTGAGTGGTCTGGTTCTAGAAAGTAACCAATATTTTTCGGGCCTAACCCCGCAAGGGGGAAATCCAACCATTAACCCCATTCCACCATGGAGTGGTCAGGTTCTAGAAAATAACCAATCTTTTTGGAACCAACCTGCAAGACCTGTGTTTGATCCAGCTAGGCTGCCACATGAACCTCATGTCAATGGTATGATGGATTCCGTCAACCATATTGAACAGATTACCCCACATCCGGGACAAGTTTCTATTCATAATTCGCAACCCAAAGCTGGCCAGGAAATGTAAGAACCTGCTAATCCTTCCAACACATCTGACATCCTCACAGTCTCATCCATAGACCCGAGAGGAAATAAGAAGAAGTACAAGAGTAAGCAAAATGCTAACTCTGGGAAGGGAGATGCACCAACTTTGCTTCAATGCCGTGGACAACAACAACCCACTATTTTGACACTGGTACCCCCTCCAGGGGGAAACCAGCCAACCCCCCCACAAGGGGGCAATGATCCTAATGCCAATGTCTTCATGTGTGATCCTGAGATGAACATTCAAACAAGACTTGATTCTTATGATGTCTCTCCTAGTACATCAGATCAGTCGGAATCATAACCAGATGGTTATCTCTACATTGAGAAACCAGCCATAGACTTAGTACCACACCCCCCCAAAGGTGTTCTACATAGAACAATGCATAATTCTAACATGTGAGCTTCTCAGAACGATAATTTTATCGAGGACCTAGCTCAAATACCATGTGCTATGTCATCCTTGGAGGTAGTACAATATCATTCTGCGCAAAGAAAGGAACTATTGTCTACCATTGGTGCTGTTGATCCATCTGATGAGACTTTGATCACATCAGACATAAACCATTCAATATGTAGGATCCCTTCTGGAGTTTCTTTTCAGATTAAATTAATGACTCATGGTAAGAACATCTATCTAACCATACTAGATGAAAGGACCTCAGCTTGTGTAATGTCATTTAATTGTTGGCAAGCATTTGGATCACCCCTATCTGTTGTAGAAGTTTCAAACCAAGCTACTCAAATAGCTTCGGCAGATTCGGATCAAATTCTTCCCTTGATGGAGGAATATGATTCGGTTACTTGGCCCATTTGGGCTGTGAGATCTCCCAGCTCACATGAATTCTTGGATTACATTTTATCATCAAATGAAGATATCCCTTAAGTTGTAACATTTGGTTGCACCAACCTAAGGACATCTTTTGTGGGGCCACTGGGAGCATACTTGACATAAATATACCCAAGTATAGGAGCACGATCTGCATGTTCCTCAATCTTATCTGGTATATTTGGAAACTTGCATATAGGTTTAGGCCATCCCTTTGTAAGGATGCATTTGAACCTTTTGCAACCCAAAATTTCCATAGGGTCGAACCTGTTGGAAATTGGTGGGTTAGCCCTTCATATCTGTATTTTCCACCATTCCGACAGCAGAGCCTACCGAACATGGGACACCCTAGTCAGCACCCCATTTCCATTTTGGTGCCCATGCTGAATTATTCTCATAGGCCTGGGAGCCCTATTAATCCCATCATGACTTGGAGTTTGAGACGACATATTTCTCTTTCATTCATTTCTGACCATATCCTGATGGGCTCCCAATTTCTTGTTGTTTTACATAAGCCTGCGTTAAAATATCCACTTGAACATCCATGCAAACTGCTTCGTTGCTTATTGCTTATGTTGCTTATTTGCCTGTATAGTCACTTTCTGTTACAAGATGCATATAAACCATTGCTTATGTATATTTGACCCATACCCATGGAGGAAACATCTATAAGAGTGTACATAACTAGCTCAGCCCTTGTTTGCAATACATATCTTTTCCTTGGCCTGATCCATGCCCTTGACATTTAGGCGCATGCCCTTGAGACACTTGTTTCCTCTCATGTATCATAGCATGCTTTATTCTTTTTTCAAGCTAATAAATAAAAAAGGTTAAAAAAAAATTGGAAAACACAAAAATCCAAGGGAGAGACTTGAATCACTTCATATTATAAACTTCGAAGAAAACGGCAAAAGTCAGTCCTTTTTGCCCTTGAACACGGCACATAATTTGGTATCCATCGTCAGTACACCATCTGCATTTACCTTAGGAAACTATACCAGTATTTTGAACAGTTCTCCACCGATGGGTTATCCTTCCCGTCACCAATGGAGCTTTCGTTAATGCATATGGCATTAGTGGATTTCATTAAGGTTGGTTACTCAAATTCCTATGTTTCCAAGTGTCCATTATGCATCGTGTTAATTGTTCAAGGGAAGTCCAAACCGAGTCGGCCATTCCTCAAATACTCCTGACCAATCATATCAGCCTTCCTTGTGTCAGTATACAGTGTTGGATCTTGTAGTTCTACCGAATTATATCATACTATTGATCTTTGTTTCGTATCGGTTGATGTGGGATGCATCAATGCCGTCCTTCTGATGGATCTATTCCTATCGACATCAAATCATCATCTAGGACATGGATCTAGAAACCCAAGAGTACCTTGGATCTTGCAGTCATCAGTGGCAGGTTTCCTCACAAATGACAGTGGGTATACATCAATGACCCCTGATTGTTTGATTCTACAAGTGTTCGAATTCAAAACATCTATTCACACTTGTTAGTTTGTACTCAGTACCTTAGAGTCCATCATCATTATTGGTGGGTCTCTTTGCATTTGTTAACGGTATACATCAATGACCGGTATTCAAATGACATTTTATTATGCTTGTCATTAGATCACTTATTCACATGATATAAACTTGTACTATCGTCGATTTGTATTGAAGACCTTGGGAAAAATAGTTGTATCACTCATCGATGCACTTCTCGAGCTGCACAATATTAAACTGCCATGTTAGAAGTTCAATAATGACTTTGTTCTCCCACTCATCAAAGTGCATGTTTAAATTTAAGAAAAAAATTACTTTTGACATGGATCCACTGTGTATTGTTTCTGGCCATGCTTGTTTACTACTGAGCATGGGTATGCCTGCATCAGGAAGATATTATATATTTGAGAAATTTCTATGTTTTGTAGGTGTGATCTTCAATCCTGCGCCTGTGAGTTTTCCTTCCATTATCCTTGCTTTGAACGATAAAGAGTATCAGTATACATATTATAAATTTCAGTAATGTATTTCGACCCTTAGCTCTACTTCGGACCTCACACATTAGGGAGCATCTGTTAACAATCGAATTAACACCCTTAGTCATGTGACGGAATAAGCACATTTTTACTATGCACCTGCAACATGAAGACAGAAACAAAAGTACATTCAGAGCCAAGTTCTCTCTGATCTAATCACTTCTCCCATAAATGGAAGGATTATGTGAAGATAGTAAGAACCTAAAGAGACCAAGTTCAGTGATTGAACCACTCATAAAAGGTCCAAAACTAAGCTACACCAATCAAAAAGTGAAGATGAATGCATTAAATTGCATTAATTGTACTTAAAGTATGCTAAAGTTGTGCAAAAAGCCTAAAAACTATGGAAAAGTGGGTTTTTGAGCTAAAATAATAATAAAAGATGAAAAGGGACAATCCCACATTTAAAAGAGAAACACAAGGGCTCATTTCCCAGTGCTATATAAGAAAGGCATGGGAGACATTGTAGAGTACACAAAGGAAGAGCAAAGGCATGCTGGAGAGATTCTGAAGGAGGAGAAAGAGCTCAAATTCTTCAAAATCAAGGGTGAAGGAAGGGAAGCTCATGGCAATGGAGGAGGGATTCACACCAAGATCATTGGTAAGAATGTACTTCTTCCTTGTTTTAATATGAATGGATTCAAGTTTCTACCATATATGAGTTTGAATTTTGCTTATCATGTATGAATTTAATTCTTAAATGGCTTTAGATCTTAATGAGTTTTGATGAATGAATATAGATCTTTAGAAACTTGTGATAATACTTTCATTTGCTAACAAAGAAACTCACCATT
Source organism: Larix kaempferi (assembly GCA_027924585.1). NCBI lineage: Eukaryota > Viridiplantae > Streptophyta > Pinopsida > Pinales > Pinaceae > Larix > Larix kaempferi. The sequence goes on from BSBM01001032.1 coordinate 1,223,280, forward strand.
TCTTAGTAATATAGATTGATATGTTGCATATCTAACTCCCTACTTGCAAACAACATCTTCTATTATCACAGGTAGGTCTTGTTATTTCAAAGGCAATTCGCAAAATCTATGCATAAAGACTCAAGTAGCTGATTGAATGAAATGAAGATCAATTATCCTACCTAACTGCTCAGTCAGCTCAAATCATTGCTAAAGCTTAATCTAAATTATCCATTTAAGAACTTCAAAGGACTTCTACTTTCCTACAACATCAATCAAGCAGTTACTGATCTAAGAATAAATAAACTAGACTTACTTTTGCAAGAAGTTAAATCCTAAAAATATCAAACTACAGTAACTCAAACCATAACATGTCTAATTCAATGAATTCTAAGAAAGATAAATTACAGTAATGAACCAGAACTAAGCTTGAACTATAATCTGACTAAATTGGCAAATTCTAAGAAAGATAAATGAACGAAAGAAATCAGAGCTGAGCTTAACTGTAACAACAACTAACACACTTGCATCAAAGGAAATCTATTATACACAGTCGACTGTCACACCACACTGTTGCAGCACGCCAAAGGAAAATTCAATTCATTAACAACTACTGTTGCAGATTACTGTAAATATGCCTACTGTAATTCCAAACCAAATAAACAGAAATAAAACTAAAGCATCTATCTAACTCGACGATCTCTGTGAGAAGGCGGGCCCTGGCCTTCTAACAAAGATGCCATGGAACTAACACAAATTAAGACACAAGAATATGAATAATTCTACTCCTTGTATTGAAATGGTAGATCCATAGTTACAGCACTCTGTTACAACTCTTACAATCAAAATGCCAATTAACCAACCCCAGGCTCATAACGCCTTATTACATTTATACACATATGACATGATTTCGTTCCACAAATATCGAGCAGCCATGAAGATCTACAATCTTTAGGCTACTGAAAAACAGAAAGAGTTACAGCCATGAATAAATTTGAATGAAGTCGTTGCGTTCAGGCCTGCACTGTTACTTCGTGCTGTTAGTAGACCGAATAGATTCCAACTGATTGGACGAGATGATACTTAGAGGTTTTATCGTGACCCAGTCACAGCTGGCCTTGTGGAAGAATGCTTGAGCTGTCACAGCGATATGTGGAACCAAATTGAGGAAGGGACAACTGGTGCTACATATTCCTCGCCTCCATAGGTTCAACGAGCTGCTACACCTGTGGTATTTCAAGGCTCTGTACTATCTTTTTCAAATCAATACATGTTAGCACAAATCAAAAGATAAAGTTCATAACCATAAACAATATTAGGCATTAATAAGATAAAGCAATAATAGATTATACCTGTTGAGATCCATGCTTGACTTGGGAAGATACTTGCTTGGGTTAGGGAAAAGAGAGGCAAAACAGAGAAAAAGGTGTTGATAAGTATAGGCAAAAAGGGGCTATTTTGGGACCCAACATTCCCGAGCTGCACAAGATTAAACTACCATGTTAGAAGTTTGATGAAGACCTTGTTCTCGCGCTCATCAAAGTGCATGTTTACACTTAAGAAAATTTTACTTTTGACATGGATCCACTGTGTATTGTTCGTGGCCATGCTTGTTTACTGTTGAGCATGGGTATGCCCGCCTCAGGAAGATATTTTATATTTGAGAAATTGCTATGCTTGACTTGCAGGTGTTCTCCTGAATCTTGCGCCCATGAGCTAATCCTTTTTCATCCTTGCTTTGATCAATAAAGAGTATCTGTATAAAGAATATTAGTATGAAGAGTATCAATATAAAGAAATAATGCATTTCAGCCCTTAGCTCCGCTTCGAACCTCACACATTCGGGGGCATCTGTTGACAATCAAATTAACACCCTTAACAAGTGAAGGTTAGAAGCACATTTTGCTATTCGCCCACAACATGAAGACATAAGAAAAGTATATAAGAGAACATTAATCTCTTATCTAATCACTACTTCCATAATCAGAAGGATTGAGTGAAGAAAGAGGTATCCTAAAGAGGCAAGGTTCATTGATTGAACTGCTCGCTTGAAGGCTCATATCTAGTCTCCACCAGTCAACATTGAGAAGAAATGCACAAAAACTACATTAATTATGCCTGAGAATTATCAATTTGTGACAAAAAGCCAGGAAATACTGTAGAAAGTGGGTTTTGAGTAAAAATGATCAAAAATCAAGAAAATGTATTATCCCACATTGCAAGTTGAAACATGAATTCCCATTTCCCAATACTATAAAACAAATGCATTTGGGGCATAGTAAGGGACAACAAGTAAGAGTAAAGGCATGCTGGAAGGATTTCAAGGTTGGAAAGGTCATCTTCAACAAAGATTTTGAAGGATCAAAGGCAAGGATGGAGAAGGATGGCTCAAAGCAAAGCAGGATGGATTCACCTCAAGCAAGGTTGTAAGTAAGAATCTTTTCTTCTTTCATGTTATATGAAACAATTCTTTTTTCCTTCCATTTATAAGTTTAAGTTTTTCCCTCCAAGTTTAGTTTGAATTCAAAATAGTTAAAGATCTTAGGAAAGTTTAAGTAATTGCTCCATTTCTGTCGATTGAATCTCACTAATTCATAGTAAGATAGCTAATTAGAGTAGACACATCCATGCTACTATTGCTATTAACAACACTAATGTAAATTGAAAAGTGACATACCATAGAAATAATCGACTCATGAATGATACACATTCTCTCAAAACCAAATGTCATGCCTTCTATCAACAAATATTATGTTGGATCCACTCCATACTTTGTTTCCTGCAAGTGTTATTTCCCATCACAAATCATAGATTTAATATAAATGTTTTTTGTTGTTTTATTAATTATAAAATGAGAGAAGTAAAACAACATAGAGACTTAAAAAATCCACAATTAAGTTTTGATACGCCAACGTATACTCACAACACTAGCTTAACCCAATGCCAATCAATTCTTCTTATGGATCCTCTTTGTATGTTAACTTGAAGGCATGCAAGGATTTCCAGTGAAAACAAATTAAAAATAAATAAATATACCAATCACAACCACTACAAAATGTTGATATCAACCCCTTTTTTCCTTGTCATCCTGTAGGGACCTCACTTCTACGGAAAAGCAAGTAAAGTTTTTTTTTTTGAACAGGTCTTAGAATTCCTTAAGTTTATTCAACTACGTTGTTTTAGAATTAAAACAAAAGTGATGTCACTAAATATTATATTCATCTCTTAAAATTCTCTCAACATTCATTTGTATAAAAAGGACGTATGAATATATCGGGTTCAACACAACTACTTTAAGATACCATTTTTGTCAATATAATTGCAAGAAGGTTCCATACTCTAGTAAATTGACAATGCATTTATAACCACAACATACTATCCTTTCCATTTCCGTATAGTATAACAAAACATCATACAATCATAATCTTAATCGTGATGGTCAATTACAATCAGGAAATCTTAGTTCTCACACCCATAACTAACATATTCGCTGTTAGTACTATGACCATATCCGGTACTTATTCCCGCACCTAACTAACATGCAAACCATTCATATGAAGACAATATTCTCGTACTTATTCCTGTACCCAATTGAAACAAAGAGGCCAATAATCATTTTAACCGATACTTTATGAATTATCACGACATTGATTTTCATGTTGGAAACATATAAATCTCTATTCATCCACTTTTGTAGTCAACATTTCCATCAATTCATAAGAAGAAGATTCTATAATTATAACTGAATCTAGTAACTTTATAACACATCATATATATAACAATTCAATGCATCCTCTTTATAGTCAATATCTTCATCAAAATACATATAGGAAGGTTCTATATTCATAACATATTCAAGCAAACATCTTAAGAAAAAATAGTCTTAATACAAAATTTTGAATAAGATGGTTTAATTCCCGTACTCCGGGCTCATGTACGAAGTATTCGTGCAATGACCATATTCCTATACTATAATCCCATTACATTTGAAAATAATGAAATAGTAATCCAATTATCTAACCTGAGTTGAGTCAATACCCGGATAATTGGACTTCATAATAAGTATCTGGCATCACAGATAATTAGAAAACAATGGATGATTATGTCTAAAATTAAACGATGACCAACTAAAAGATAATTATACGAATGAACCTGAGTAAAATCATAGTAAGGGAGAACCGCGATCTCCTTCCAGATAGATGAGGGTATTTCAACATATCACATTCCCACGTTAGTGCTTACACCATGTGGTCGCTGATATGTTTCCATGCTGTCACCGTTAGAGATGAAACCAAATATTTGTTCTTTACTGCCTCTTTAAAAATTATCAACAAGTATTTTCCATGCTCTATAATTTCGAAGATAACTTGCGATCAAACAAAGGTCAATTACTACGTTGTTACCGAATGTAAGTTAAATCAAAGGATATGCATATAGGTCATAATAAATTAACCTAGAAATAAACTATCTTGTAAAATGAACCGAATCAGAGCAGATCTCCTACGCGATGGTTCAGTTAAGGCTAAAGTTACACCATGATGTAAATACTGCAGAGTCAGTCTACATGATGGAACTGGAGTTGTGCTCATAGATACCCATTATTAACGACGGTTTACATAGCACACTCAGTCATCTAAATAAACAGAACATCGATTCCCCTTCTATAGATAACTACACATTCACTGTCGTGAATGCATCAACAATCCCTCAACCTAGAAGGTTAGAGATCCCAATTGGTCTCAGCCATCAATATAGGAATGGAAGTGCAGATTGACATCTAGTTTTAGTTATAATACCACACATTTTAAAGTTTGAAAATAAATTATCCACCGCCGGATCCACATGGTGCACTCTGCCATACATGTGAGGTGGATCGAGACTCAAGAGTAGGCAAGGGTTTAGGGGATGGTTGAAGAATCCGATCGCATATCGAATCCGCATAGTATAAAGAAGTTGTCTTTGATCTCATATCCTTTACTCAGGATCGTTCCTATCGAACACAGTCCATTAGGATAGGTCCATTATACTGGAGGTAGATCTCCGTAGTAGGTAACTCGAATATAGAGATATCATGATGCGCTCAGGATGGAAGGATACACAGACCCATTATAAGACTAGGTCGATACTATTATCACAAAAAGTATTTCAATCCAGCACTGTAGGCGCATAAGGTTCATATTCTTGATTTTATCTGTGGCTTTTAACAGTCCACGAGATCATCAATCCAATCGATGGGTGAGATCAACGCGTTATATCTTAGCAAGTTAGCTGGGTAGTGAATAATGTAGGTCACAGATTGCTTCAAATGGTCAAGTTAAACTGTAAAAACCCATAGAGATCAAGTCTCCTTTCGATCTATAGTTCAGACCTCATAGAAAACAATGATGCCATAAAAAAATATAAAGAGCACAACAATAACATTCAGGATTTTAGATCACAGTATTAATTCTTCATTTTCATAATTTTAACCGTAGATCCTTCACGCTTGGGTAAAGTGGACTAGTTGCTATGAACTCGTAATAACAATAAGTGATCATATCTTTTTCCCTCTTACAATAATCGTCATGGACGGTCGAAATCGCAATGGCCAGCTTGAAGTAAAAATGACAATAAAAATGCATTCCCATCCATGCCTCATATGAACCATTACACATTTCTCAACGTACTAAAATTTATATAATCATCAATAATAATTTATAAAATAATTGCCGAACCTGATTTCAGTGGTTGTGGATGAATCCACTTGCCAAGGAGTTGTAGTAGATGTCCTTGTCCCGCGATCCAATGTCTGAATTCCAATATCGAACTGGCCATTCGGTTGACCTCCCTACCAATTTCGGGAATACTCTCCTTCTTCCTGAACCCCCAAGCAATGGGGCCGTAGAGCTCACACACAAAAACCAAGGATTCATAAATGAGTTTCCCCCTCACCAAGATCATTTTCCAAACTCACAATAGAAGCAAATCAATGTCTTGTTAACATTATGGTAACCATCCAGCCATAGGGTGTCCTTCCCTTTCCTCTTGCATTCCTTAAATAGGAAAATTCTCTGCGACACATGTCGCTTCATGCAAAAATGCCTATCTTCTAGTTATTTAACTATAATTAGCTCACCCAGCCATGTGTCTAATTCCTAAGAGAGTACACCTACATTCCTATATTTACTCAAGTCTGTCCCCCCTGATGCTCCAATCTAAGTTTCTATTTTTGTGGGTGCAAGTGGAGTTGGCTATATGCTAATGTTTAGTATACTATTTGCTCTTAAAACAATTATTATCCATTATTTTAATTACTAATATTCATTTCATGTGCAAATAGTCTAAATGCAAACTTACATGTTTAATGCATAATATTCATCAATCATTTTCGTCTTGGGTCTAGGTACCACATCGTCGGGTTCATTCGACCATCATTTTCTTTTATCATCAAGGTACCACATCGTCGGGTCCTTTCATCAATGCTTTCTTGTTTCATCTGATATGCGGGAATTTCATGTAGCGATTTAGGATTCGTTACCTTCAATCATCTGTCTACACTCTATTGGAGACTAATGGTGCTAATGAATAAGTTTGTTCTTACTATGCGCCCCTCAACCTCGTATGCGACCAATTCTGTCATGGTCCACTTCGCACGACTTCACGCTTCCCCGAGTAAGCGGATAAGGGATTTTTAACTCATGCGTGGAATCCATAGGAAGTTGACACCATCGTCGTTCTTCCGTGTGTGATTTATTCGTACTCTACGACCCATTTAATTCTTTTGTGTGTCAGTTGGTTATGATAATTACTTGTTGTTGCACATATTCTCAAGGTACTCATCAATAGTACTGCTCATCATAACTCATCAAGATACATCATGTAAATCAGTCCATAATCACAATCATGTTTCGTAACTTTGGTAACCATTAAGCAGTACATGCAATTCGTTCATTCACACCATATATTTCATAAAATAACTAATCATTAAGCAGTACATGCAATTCGTTCATTCACATTATATATTTCATAGAATAGTTAATCGTTAAGCAGTACATGTAATTCGTTCATTCACATTATATATTTCATAGAATAGCTAATCGTTAAGTAGTACATGCAATTCGTTCATTCACATTATATATTTCATAAAATAGCTAATCGTTAAGTAGAGCATGAATTCTTTCATCAATTTAAGTAAAGTATCAATTTCTACAAGTATCATTCATTTCATTGTTTTCATTTAGCATTTTGTCGTCATGCACATCATCATTTGTTTCTCAATTATTCAATCATAAATATTCAAAGGATCATTTTATTAAAGTTTTATTCATCCGGTTCACTTGAAAAGTGCCCTCATAGTCTACGATCAGTCTAGGTTAATTACATACACCCATTCTTATTTAGAACTTCATCCCAAAGTTTAGAATAAGTACCGAAAATTACGATGCATCTCAGCTGTGTCCTCCCAAGTCCCATATCTAGGACTATAACTGTCCCACAGCACTTTGACTTGATCAATCATGCTGTGCATAAGCTGCCATGTTCGTTGGTCCAATACCCGGATCGGTTCGGCCATCACGGCCCCGTTGTTCGTTATTTCCACATTACTTAGATCAATAGCATGTGAAGTATCGAGAATATAATGACGTAATACAGAAACATGAAAGACATTGTGAATCCTACTCAAAGATGACGGCAAGTCAAGACGATAGGAAACCAGTCCTATCCGTTCCAAAATCCTAAAGGGTTCCACAAACCTAGGGGACAAATTGGCTACCTTGCCAAATTTTATCTAAATCTTTTGCAGTCTCACTCGCAGAAATACCTTATCCCCAGTCTCATAAATTCGGTCAATTCTATGCGCATCCGCGTAGCTCTTTTTTCGATCTTGTGCTTCTTTAAGTTGAGCACAAATGGTCACCATATGATATTCCATTTCTTGTATCACCTCTGGGCCTAACAATGCCCTATATTCCAATCTATCCCAACTTATGGGTGTTCTACATGGTTGTCCGTATAGGAATTCGAAAGGTGCCATTTGAATAGAACTTTGGTAACTGTTATTGTAAGAAAATTCCACTAAAGGTAGGTATTCTTCCCACCTTTTCAGTTGATCCATCATGTACATCCTTAACATGTCCTCCAAAAATTGGTTCACCCTTTTCGTTTTTCCATCCGTCTCTGGGTGATAGGCGGTACTAAAGTTAAGTTGAGTGCCTAGATCTTCTTGAAAGAATGGTTAAAACCTTCCAGTAAATACTGAACCTCTATCCGAAATAATCTTTTTCGCTATTTCGTGCAATCTTACAACCTCATTTATGAAAATCTTAGCGATTTCCGAAGCTTGATATGTGTTCTTGATCTGTAAGAAGTGTGCACTCTTGGTAAGAGTGTCGACTACTACAAAAATGGTGTCATGTCTCCTGTTGGTCATGGGTAAACCAACTATAAAGTCCATAGATATGACTTCCCACTTAGATTCAAGGATTGCATGGGGTTGAAGCAATCCGGCAGGGTGTCGGTGTTCTGCCTTAACCATTTGGAATTCCATATATTTGGCTAGTAAGCATACCACATCCCTCTTCATTCCTTTCCAAAAGAATAAAGGTTTCAAATCTGCATACATTTTCTTTACTCTGGGATGAGCTCTATAAACCGCTCTATGAGCTTCAGACAATATCAACTTTTGAATCTCTTATTTTTATGGTACATAGATATGGTTGTTATACCTCAGTAACCCGTCCATGTCAAAGGATTACCCCTCATACTTGGGTATCCTCATTTGCTCATTCTCGAATTCTGTTTTCACTTCGTTATACCATGTGTCATCTTGTTATAGTGCTAGAATCTTTTCTCTTAGGTTGGTTTTCATCGGTATAACTAAGAATATACTAGGTCTCCGACTAAGTGCATCAACTACTCTGTTTAAGGTTCCCTTAACATAGGTTATGTCAAAATCATACTCATCGAGTAACTCCAACCATATTCTCTGTCTTGCATTTAAGTCGCTTTGAGTAAATATGTGTTGTAACTCACAATGGTCTATCTTTAATTCAAATTTCCTTCCAACCAAGTAGTGTCGCTATAACCCTAAGGCATGAATTACCAAGGTCATTTCCATATCATGGGTTTCATAGTTCTCTTCCTGCGGCCGAATCCTTCGGGATGTGTGGTCAATCACTCTTCCTTCTTGTATCAATAAACACCCAACTCCATCCTTTGATGCATCCGTACAAACTAGAAAATCCTTGTCCATGTTCGGAACTCTTAGTATTGGTGTCGTTGTCAATAGTTCCTTAAGTCTAGTGAAAGCCTTTTCACATTTCTCCATCCAAATAAAGGGTTGTTTTTTCTTTTGTAATTCCGTTATGGGTCCTGTCACTTTGGAGAAACCTTCTACAAAGCGTTTATAATACCCCGCAAGTCCCATAAAAATTCGTAGCTCATGAACATTGGTGGGTGCCGACCATTCCCAAATTGCTTCTATCTTTGCAGGATCTATTGCAATCCCTTCACCGGATATAATGTGGCCAAGGTAGTGAATATCCTTCTGAAAGAACAAACACTTAGATAATTTAACGTATAAATGGTTCTCTCTTAATCATTGTAGCACTATTCTCAAGTATTCCTCATGTTCTTTCAGTGTTCTATAATATATCAAAATGTCGTCCAGAAATACTTGCACAAATTTGTCTAGGTATTGATGAAATACACAGTTCATTAAGTTCATAAATATGCTCGGTGCATTTATCAGTCCAAAAGGTACTACTACAAACTCAAAGTGTCCAAATCTCGTCTTGAAGGATATCCTCATCCTTGATTCTCAACTGGTGATATCTCGATCTTAGATCTATCTTCGAAAATATTGTTGCACCTTTCATTTGATAAAAAATGTCATCAATCCTGGGTAGAGGGTATTGATTTCTTATAGTTTCCTTGTTTAATTGATGGTAATAATTGCACAGCCACCATGATCTGTCTTTCTTCTTGACAAAAACCATTGGTACTCCCCATGGATATACACTGGGTCTAATCAATCCCAAATCTAATAACTCTTGAAGTTGTATCTGTAATTATTTCAATTCCAACACCGACATTCAATAAGGAGTTCTCGCTATGGGTTCTGTCCCTAGCTTCAGTTCAATAGTGAAATCTAATTCACATTGTAGTGGTAGACCTGGTAGTGCTTTTGGAAATACATCCATGTATTCCAAAAATAGAGGATGGTTGATTACTTCCACTTTATCCCCTTCCTTGTTTATAACTATTACCGCATAAAGTTGGCATCCCTTCCTCATACTTTTCTATTGTTGCATGGACGAAATCATCCTTAAGGAAAATTTCCTTTTCTTTCCCTTCAGTGCTCTCTTGTAACCTTCGTCATCGGAAAAAGTTAACTCCTTACTTCGGAAATCCATTACTGCTAAATGTGCCTCTAGCCAGTCCATTCCTAGGATTAGATCATAAGTGCCTAACTCTGTAGCATAAAATGACACTTTAGTAGAGCATACCCATAAGTCTACTCTGCAATCTTCTACTTTGAGAACCACTCTTTGGATACTTCCGAAGGCCATTTTGAAAGTTTTGAAATACTCTTGACTGATTGCCATCATCTTACTACGTTCTAAAGCTTTAAATGAAATAAAACTGTTAGTGGCGTTGTAACAACCCTCCAATTTGACCCCTATTATTATTATAAATGTAAGTAATTATGTAAATGACCCTGGTGAGGAGCTCAAGGCCAAGGCCCCACCAGTGGACCTTGAAACTATTGATTGTTCATAAGTGTTATTTTAGACTTAAGAGACAAATGACAGCAACTGAACCTATAAGGTAAAGTAAGGTCAATGGAAAACCTTAAGAACCTAAGGATGATATCCAGGAGTCTCTTGATGCGCTTCGGTAACCTAATTAACTAAATGAGAGAGTCTAAAGAATATAACTAGTCTACAATCATTACCCTAAGTTAGGGACATTAGCCGTGTTCGACAAAAGACTACTAGATAACTCAGTATTACCTAAGTAAAGACAAATAAATAAACTAAATAACGGGGTTATCTTAATACCTCAAACACTTACTTGATAACCTTAAGCTTAAGTGTTGTCTTAGGATTATGAGCTAGAGTTAACTTTCAGTCCCAAGTAAGATTACAAAAAGGACTATTTGGTCGTAAGGTACTAAAGAAATCCTACAACCTATCTGGGAGTATAAAGCTAGGTACTATTAAATAAATCTTAATAGTTAGATATAATCTATACTTTAAAACTTTGTGAAGAATGTAAGGAGGTACCATTAAAATTTTATATACAAATAAAATGGTATATTATACATATATATATACATCTATTAGATGCAACTCATAAAGTATGTATATACTATACCAATAAAATGGTTTGTTTAATATATACTATACTAATAGAATGGTTTGTTTAATATTTATATATTATACTCATATAATATATATCTATATTTATATCTATATCTATATACTATGGTTTTTCATTATAAAATGGTTCACTTAATATATTATATTAAACATAACTCATGAAGTATGTCTATAGACTATTCATTGTAAGCAGTTTTGAAAAGAGTAGAGGGTTATCCATATTTGATGACTCCACGAGGATTGTTTAATGACTATGAATCATTACTTAATTCTACGGTCATCAAGTTTTCTTTTATCATCAACCACTCTCGGGAAGAGTTAAATGTTTGGGACAACATCCCATAAAATAAGGAGAAGTATTTTTCGATGAAGGGCTATGGTGATCACTCCTCAGGATGCATCATGGAAGAAAACTAGTGGAGAAATTTAAGCAAGTATGTCCCTCACATGAAGCACCAAAACTTAAAGAGAAACTGACAGTTGTGACTTTGGTGAAGAGCGGTTGCTGGGATCCATTCTAACCACTTCGGAAGTGGATTTTTCTGGGAAATAAGAAGGGTAGGGGTCTACAATAGAAAGGGGGGAAGGCGTGCCAGCCTTGGGAAAAAGAAATATGCGGTAGTGGAACTGCTAACCATAGACCGCATATGCTAGGATTGGATCGATGCAGTGTCTGCCATTCCAATCAAATTCAAGGCGAAAAGTTTATTGAGACCAAATCTCTGCGTTGGGGAGGAGGAGGATCTTTTCGCATGAGAAGAGCTTGGCGAGAGGGGACGACAAAGGAGAAAGAAGGGAAATGGAGCTTCGCTCTAGGTGGAGACGTTGTTCTGCGTTTGCATTTATCATATGGATAGAAGCGTAGACCCAGAACTATGGTTTATATTCCTCTTCACTGAATATTCTTGGACAGATGTTAAACTCAGGGTTTCATTTAAGTTTTCTGTATCTTTTTTTTTTTTGGGAAAGGGCGCGAGTCATTGTTTGGTTAATTAATGTGGGAATGAGTCGATTTAGTAATGGCGCAGACTATTGATGCGATTTCCATACGGTAGAAGCCAGTCATTAGAGGATGTTGTCAAGCCAATTTCTACATCGTTGGGAGTAAGTATCGAGCATCCTTCCACCGATAAAAGTAAATGATCGGCGGTCTCATATTCCTGCAGTTGACAGGTATACTATCTGATTTCAAATGATGGATATAATATATGTAGAACTTCCCAAGTACATTTTGTCTGCAATATTCATTATTTCGTTATTGAAATTTATATGCACTAGCCACAATCAGATCGATCTGCATTGTTATTATTGCATTGTTGAGTTTTAGCTGCTTTAGCCACGGTGGGCATTTTCTGTTTGAATTCGTTGTTATGAGAAACCTTGGGTTATGTTTGTAAGGAGTATTGGAGGGGCAGCATAGGAACTCAGATCCCCGTTTAGCTGTTTTAGGTTTACACATATTTTAGATCTCTTAGCAAAATACATTTTGATACCCTGAGGTAGAACCTTGTGAACATGGGTATTCTATGTCGAGTGTTTTTCGGACAGACGGCCTGTCGTTGGAGCTGATCTACCTTGCGTTCTCATTCATTTTTTTTTAGCTTGGTTATTTTGTGTGCAACTCATTTCAGTTTCATACTCTCGGTATACTGTAAGTGCTCGATTTAGAACGCCTCTGTCGATCTGACCGAATAACACACTCTGATCCTTTATAGATCACTGTTTCCTCGTTTTTAAATATGTGCATATAAATTAAATCATTTTGTGTTGAATACCAGTTGCTGTGTATATAAGATACTTTTAGGCTGCCACTTTTTGGGTTAAACTGCCACGATTTTAGGTACGCCGCCATGATTGAGGATATTCTGCATTTTGTTTATCTACCTATGAAATTATTAATAGATCAGGTTATAAAGCTCATCCCTTTGGACCATGATTCTCGGCTTTCAACTTTAGTTGGTGGTAAAATATTTATGGATCGCTGCTGTCGTAAAAGAGATTGATCTCAAGTCTCTGTTAAACTTTACCTGTATTTTGATTATAAGTGTATGTTGTAGATCAAAAACATGTTTGTTGAAGCTGCGCAGATCTTACATAGATCTTAGAGCATATTTATAAATACTTCGTATCACCGTTAATGTACACTAACTAGGGAGGAGTAGCTATAAGCTAGAAATCAAGTTAGGAACATTGTGTAAATACCAGCGTTAATCCACTTAGTCTTATTATAAATATGTTGATAAAATATGGTAAAATATAAGTAAAAAGATCATGCAAGACTTATAAATATATGTTGATGTTACATAAAGATCATGCAAGACTTATAAATATATTTATATATGTTGATGATACATAAAGGTTATGAAAGGACTTATACTTATATATATATGTTTAAGTAAAATGATATCAAAGATATGATAAAAGTTCATGCTACCCTTTGCTCAAGTAATAAATAAGAGTTTTTGTAAAGTGAAGTTTATTATAGGATAAGTATGATAATACTTAGCTACTCCATTACATGGAGTAAAAAGGTAAAAAGGGGTTTCTCTCCTTTTATCCAAATGAAGACATGAAAATATAATATGTTGAGTAAGAGTTAATTTAGTCTAAGCATGATAATACTTAGACATGAATATAAGAAAGAATGGAATAAGTAGAAAGCATCAGTAGTATTGTTGATTGTATCCTTCGAAATTTTGATGAATAATAAAATAACTTTTGTGGACGTAGCCCAAGTTGTGGGTGAACCACGGTAAAATAGTGTCCTTGGTATATGTTCCTTATGTGTATTTTAAATGTATGTGTGCCTTATGTTTTTTTTCTTATTGATCACTATGATCAGGGTAATTTTTAAGGGCAAAATTTTGCCAATTGACTATTTTTTGGGGTTTTTTTCAAAAAATAAATTCGCTATTTGATCATTTTTAGTATCTAATATCGCCTATATTTACATAAAATATGTTTTTTTATCATAATATTTGCCAAAAATTACACATTTCAGTAGTAAATTGTATGTTTCATATTGAATATTCGCCTACCTATCTATATACACGTTTTTTTCAATAAAAAATAATCGCCTACGATACTATACTTAAGTATAATATTAGAACCCTTAAAAATACCCTGACTATGATGCCTTTGTTATTTATGTCATTGAATGAGGATATGTGTTGATGAATGCTAAATTAATTATTATTCATATTGATCAATAATAGCTAAGAAAAAATATGGGTATACTGTTCCAAGTCACTTTGTTATGATGGAATATATTTCCTTGAATTGAATATACTCATCTAATATTTTACTATTGGTTAAGTCTTTTAATTAGAAATCAAGTTTTATTTTGAAGTTTGTGGAATTAAGTATCCGTTGCGAAAATTTATCTCGAAAATTTCACTAAAATACTAATATGAAAATTTGGGTATGTTACAGGCACCAGGGTCTGCTAGTAAAGAAAATACATTACCGTCTATCTTACCAGTGGTCTCGAGGACTGTAGATTGGTGTGCGGCTTGGCGATTGTTGACAGTCGCATGAATGCGGTGTGCTCATCCCATATCTGTCGCAGTGGTTTGTCGAGGTCCTTGATTTTTCCCTTGAATTCTTATGTTTCCTTGGTTTTGCCGAGGGAATTCGCTCTGGAAGTGCGGCCCTCCTCATTTCCAACATCCTGCCTTTGGACCTCTAGTGGTGCTTTCGGTTGGTGCATTGTTCCGTCGTGGTCCAAACTGTGTTGGTTTTCCAAAAGGTTTTGCATTATCATTTATTGGTGGTGGTAGTCGGTAGGGTGCTTTGTCTTTTCTATGAGATATTCCACTGTAAGACCCCTTCCCAAAATTATTTTGTCCATAGTTATGCTTGGGTGCATGGGAATGTTGATTGCCTCGGTCAACACTGATAAATTTCTTGCTGAGTGGCCCTTTGCTCGAAATCTCTTCTTCTTCTGTGAGAGCCTTTTGAACCATGTCATGCAAGGTAGAGGGAATTAATATGCGAACCTTATCTCCGATATTCCGATTTAGCCCTGTTGTAGGTACAACAAATCCCATGTTTTATTAAACATGGGAGCCCCAAATTTTTATATGCAAAGGTAATGTTTAAATTCCTAAGTCATTTTGGGGTTTTTCATCTTGCTCATCACATTTATTATGTATTTGTCATGATTTGATTTAATTAGTAATTTTTCCTTTGAAAATTTCTTGCATTTTTGGATGTTTTTGTGAGTTGCGGAAAGATTTGATTTTTCCCAAAAGTCAGATCCTTTCCGCAACCCGCAACCCGCAATTGTGGATTGCGGATGCGAAAATGGCTTTCAATAATTGTGGTCTTTTGCATCCGCAACCTGCAATGCAGATTACGGATTGCAGAAAGCCTTTAAATAATACATATGAGTCATCTTTTTTCGCATCCCACAAATGTGGATTGCGGATTGCGGAAAGATCATTACATCAGGTAGCGTCGTTTGCGTTTCCACAACCCGCGATCCACAATTGCGGATTACTGAAACTTCTGGTTTGTTAATATTTAGAATAGCGATTCCACAACCCGCAACCCGCAATTGCGGATTGCGGAAAGAATGTACATATTTGTGAAATAAACACCCGCAAATTTCTTCTGCATCCCGCAAGATTAGATCTTAGCCGTCGATCTGTCTGAATCCTACGGCTCAGATTTTACCCAAAGAAATTGATAAATCTGTTGATTTTTTTATTTTTCTTTATCATTTTTCAATTTCGAGAATTACTCGCTGCGAGAATTTTACTGTGAGTTTTTACCAGGGCTTGTTTTCTGCCATTTTCATCACCCACGGGTTGGTTTTTATTTCGTTTTCAGTTGATTTTTTACCGTTTCATTTATTTATCAGAATTTTCCATTTTTTCAAATATGTCATGAAGCACCCGCTCCAAAACGGCTCAGAAAGATTTGTTGAACAAGGAACCTAAATTCGGCATCCTTTCCCACACCAGTGACAAAGTTTCTGAGACTTACCAAATTGACTGGTCTAAAATATACGCCATATTTGATAACGATGACCTGTCAGATGTCCATTATCACCAGCCTGCAGTTTCCCACTTTGGACCTCATTGAGAATGCCTGCCCACCGAAGTTAATGATTGAGCAGGTTGAACGCAGATGTGGGGAAGTTAAGGAAAAGATCCAGCAGCTCGAGCATATCCAGATAGTAGAAGTGGACCAGTTCATCAAACAACCTATCAACCCAGAAGGAAAGATCCACATATTCTTGCGCACCTGGCATAAGCTAGCAAAAAATGAGATGGAAATATTCACATGTGATGCTCAGCTGGGTCTCGAGGCATCCAACTATACACATATTTATGAGTTGTTAGAAGTTAGGACCAAGTGGCAAACAACCCTTGGATATTCTTAGATTAGTTGATTTTGTAATCCCTGTTTTATGGGAGGTCTATCTTTTGTAACCATTTTGTAATTATTATTTAAAGGATAGAGGTCTCATGGGGTAAAGGGGAAAGAAAATCGCCAGAGAAGGATGGAGAAACGCTATTTCACTTGATATCTTGTAATTTTTTGTAGACCTAATGAATCAAAGTTAGTTTCTTTTGGCATCTTCTTTTTCTGTGTTGTCAAATTTATTTGATGATATCTGATTTCTTCACCTTAATCATTGAATGAATACTGTTTGATTTTGCAATCATTATTTATATATTGATCACTAGTTTAGATTTCTCTTTACTCATGATCTATGTATCCTTTATGTTTTAAATGAATTTATTTAATTAAAACATTTATCTATTTATGAAAATGATTAACATAAATTAATTAATACATGTTAATTTTTCAATTAGCATTCCAGATACAGGGTAAACTTGCATGTGCCTAGATCCTTAAACTATTATTAGTTAATTTTCATTTGTTGGTTATATTTTGAGCTAGTAAGTGTTGGTCCATTTTCACATTTTTGGCAAAATGGTAACAAGACTTATTAACTTTCAAATCAAGTTATCCTGCACACAAACAAAACACTTCCTTTAGATTATATCTAACTTAGATTAAATTTCTTTCTAGGTAGATTTGTTTCTAGAGTTAGAACACTTCGATCTTTCCTCACAGGAAGACAGATCCTTTTAGGATCAAACCCCATATGTGCTAGCGGAGGCCTTTATATCTGTGGGAGGTAACTACAACAAATAGACTGGGGATAGAACTGCTCTTGTGCAGATCTTTTTGAAGCCTTTTAGGCTGGGTTTTCACCCTCTATTGTTAGCCTTGGAACCCATTTCAACAACCTACACACCCGGGGCTTCAACAAATGGTGCTAGAAGGAAGGCCATAAGCAAGATATGTCTAAACAGAATACTAATAGACTTCCCCCAGCAAGATCATTGGTTTTCACTCGTAGTCACACGCAGGCATCAACATCTGCAGAACAACCAGTGCAACAACCAACTGCAATTCCTACCACCCTTGTGATAGAGCAGGAAACTAGAAGGGCCGACATTGTTTTTATATCACCCACTAGGGGACCCATTACACTTGAACAATTGTTGAAAGGTTCTTCTGATATTGTTGCTAGGTTACAACAAAGGATTGCAGAAGAACATAACCTTGGACTAGCAGCAATTCAACATCACCAAAACAATGATCCGCAGACTAATAATTGAGATAGTCAAAATTCAGGCGACTAGAATACTGAACATAACGATTCATCTAGCCAACAACTATCCCCTGAATATAATCTTGATTCCTTGTTCGAAGAAATAGAACAAGATCAACCCAACATTGCCACAGATGGACCACCACCATCACCTCCTTCATCTTCCTCATCATCATCTGAAGAGTCATCACATAGTGAGTCAGATTCCAGTTCTTCCTCAGAGGACATACCCACGGAAGAAGGTGCAAATAGACCCTGGCTGGACCAGGATGTTGTGTTTATTTGTAATGCCCGCCTCGATACTTTAACTGATTAGACTAATGAGGAAACCAGTTTTGAAGTGACCCAGATTTATAAAAACTTGGACCTTGAATGTTTGCTTTGAATTTTACATGTGAAATGAAAATGATTAGATGATTAGATGAATGATGGATACTCTCGACTGACTGAGAAAATGATGAATGTTGAAAATGCTTGAAATAAAAATGATGAATGTTGAAAATACCTGAAATGAAAATGATGAATGGTTTTATACTCGACTGACTGAGATAAAACAATGAACGATGAACATGCTCGACTGACCGAAGCATAATGTTAGAATGATAAATATCTAGTAGACTTGACTGACTGAGATACTGAAAAGAAAGATGAAAATGTTCTATAGTGCAGCACTACTAATGTGCGCTTGAGTGTGTGCAGTGGCAGGTAAGATGATTTACCGACTGACCCACAATGGAATTATAGGGGTCGTAAGAACAGAAGAACACATAGGGGTGCGACGACTGACTGTCGACCCTGAATTAGCAATCCACGCACGGGTGAAGCCGTTTCAGCTCGCCCAGGGAAGCGTATGCCGTACAGACAAGGCCATAATGATTTGGTTGCATACGATAAGTTGAGGGGTGCGCAATAAGGAGAACCTTATCCCTCAACATCCCTTAGTCTCCAAGAAGCGTAGTTGAGAGATCGCGGTAACGATTCTCGGTCGTTACGCAGTACTCCCCATAAGAAGGAAGAAATGAAACTGTCGGAAGGGCCCGCCGAAGAGGCACCTGGACACCAAAAAGATAATGTTATTTAAATAAAGAAATTGAAAACTCATCAAAGATAAATTCAGGTGACTTTAAATTAAAGACAAATTAAAATAAAAT
Organism: Larix kaempferi; assembly: GCA_027924585.1. NCBI lineage: Eukaryota > Viridiplantae > Streptophyta > Pinopsida > Pinales > Pinaceae > Larix > Larix kaempferi. The sequence continues at coordinate 1,242,407 of BSBM01001032.1, forward strand.
AATATTCCTTATTTTATTTTTAAGAGAAAAGAAGAATATTAGAAATGGAGAAAGAAACAAAACAAAAACAATTTGTTTAGTCTAAATTATTTTATTTGTCTACTTTATGAAAAGAAGGAAAACTAAAAGTAAAGTAGAAGTATGTTAAGGAAGTTCTATTAGAAATGAATGCTAATAGAAGTTAAACTTTAGATGAAAGTATTCTATTAAGCAATAACATAATTACATAAGTATATATATATATAAATATATATAAATCATTTATAATATTTTAATATTTTTTTTGAATCAAAATAGATTAGATGTTATTAATTAAAAGATACTTTCTCTTTTATAAATATTATTTTTAAATATTTAAAATAAAGAAATGAAAAACAACTAGTTTACAAAGAAAAGATATTAAGTAAACTAAATGAGAACCAAAAGAGAAGTAGGACTCTCCCACACCTAATTCCTACTGATTTAGGGAATTTGGTGCACATTAAAGATATTGAGACACTTGTAATTGAGAATATTTGAAATTAAAATATTAAATTAAATTAAATATGTGCATGGACAGACACATGGCACACAGGCTTTTGCTATATAGTGAGGGAGGAGAAGGAGAGAAAGACATCTCTTGCTCCCTAATGATGGATGGGCATGATAATCTAGGATTATGTTATGAATCTTGGGAGTTGGGATTAGCTGGAACGGGGATTGGGAGATCCTTTCGGGAAGCTCGCTTGTGTGTTCTTACGACCACACTTGCTCGGGGGTTCGGGGAAAAGAAGAGTATCCCCGATACAGTAGGGAGGTCAACCGAGGAGTCTCTTGGTAAAATCGGTAAGGTTGGAAGCGGCTCGGGGAAGATCGACGACCGTAAATACAAAGACTTCGTCAACGGAGTACTCAACTACTATGGAAAGGTATGAAGTTCAATTTTCATGTACTAGTTGAGTTTATGTAATTTTGTTTTTATGGTTATATTTGATTTTGAAGTTTTTATTAATTTGCATATGATGTAAGTTTCACTTTGATAGTCTTTTAGGGGGACCCGAAATGGGATCCTTACATTTGGTATCAGAGCCATCGAGCCTTGAGGGCACCGGACTAAAATATATATATATTTTTATTATAGGACGGGAGGAGAAATTCAAAAAAGTTGTAGGGAATCCATGACAACCCTGCAGAATACTTCGCCAACGATTCGGAGCTGCATTTCAATAGGTTTGAAAATTTCAAGTTTAAATCTTATATCTGTTTTAAATTTCTCTTGAACTGGTTATATTGGAATAGTTGAAGGACAATTTTTATTTACTCTATGATTTGTTGCATCTTGAGTAAAAAATTGTCAACCGACAAACCGTGAAGCAATCCTATTTTTCTTTAGGTTTTTGCGCATCCATTTTTGAATAGCTCTTTATCTATATTAGGACCTCCCAATTTTCAGATCCAAGGAAGAACCCAATCTCTGTGCTATTATTATTATTGCACTCATATTTGTCCGCAAGTGTCTATCGATCCAGGGATCAACTAAATATTTTGTTTCTGTGTTTTTATATTGTCTGTATCGATCTAGAGATCGATTGAGATTTGTATTTCTGAGTTTTTATGTTATATAACACCCAATAGCTATGCTATTATTATTATTACAGACAGCTCTGTGCTTCATTTGATACTTCACTCTTCACTGTCCGCCGAGCGTGAATTCATAAGTCGAACTGAGATCTAACTTCTCTTTTATCCTCTGCGTTATCCTCCAATTCTATTTGAGACTTCGACCTCGGTTGTTTCCATTTTCTGTGTGAATTGACCCTGGTCACACTGTCGATCTGAGATTTTGATCACGGTTGCTTTCCATTATTTTTTCTTTTCTTTTTCCTCGTGTTAAGTGACTCTCGGCTTATTGTATTTTTATTGGAGTTGGACTACACCTTGGGATATTATACAATGATTCCATGGTTGATTGGCGTTCCCGGAACTTGTGGATCGAAGTGTGTTGATCTTTATAAGTCTCTGCGCTCTATTTGAAATTAGAATGGCATTTTTCCCTGATTTTACAATCCCATCTGTAAATTGTAGATCGATTTCTAAAGTCTCTGCAAAAACTATGTCAAAAAAAAAATGACGTTTCCAGAAATTCAGTGTTTGTAACCTTGATCTTAAATTCTCTATGTTTTTAGTTCAAAAATTTATTTGCCATCTAGAATTCTTGATGCGAATTGTAGATCGATTTTTCTTTTAAAGACTCTGCCAAATCTATGTCGAAAGATTATCTGCGTTTCCAAAAATTCAGTGTTACTAATTGCAACCTTGATCTTTAAGTTCTCTGAGTTCTTACTTCAAGAATTTATTTGCGACCTAGAATTCTTGATGCAAATTGTAGATTGAATTTTATAGTCTCTGTTAAATTTATATCAAAGGATTATTGGCGTTTCCAGAATTCATCTGTCAAATTGATCTTCTGTCGGGGAACCGAATTCACATCTTCATCTAAGCCTATCTAGTGTAATTCCATTGAATATGTTATAAAAGGGGAAAGTAATTCATCTACTACCTAATCAGAATACTTCCCCAAATTTAAGATCTCCGAATAGCTAAAAGAACCGGCTCAAGGAAGTCTCCCCCTCTGGGTTGTTTATTTTCTTTTCTAAATGAAATAAAAAAAATTGTGAAGGATCTGAACGCCCAGATCATGGCGAATTGACCCTTCCATCTTACCTCATTCGCCTTTAATAATGAGTGGAAAGTGTTAACCTTATTCTACATTCAATTGATACCCCAGATTTAAGCTCAGTTTATAAATAAATACGTATACGAATTCATAGTTGACTATGGGTAATTTATTATTCTTGCATTACTTGTTTATGAGTATATCAAGTATGTTGTTCTCCTTTTCACCTGCGGTCCAATTGATTCATAAGAGATTAAATTTATGTGGAGAAACGTAGCATATACTATGCTTATTTGTAAGCTGCACTTCTTGGTAACTTAAACTCTGTTCCCATCCATTATTGATCTCTATAATGGTGTACACCCGGATCGCAAATTCTGGTTCATTAATTTGTAGTTACACCCAAAAGAAGGGACAAATCACGTTTATTTAGGAGTTTAGTTTTCAGAAAATATAATACAACCTAGGTAGAGTTAACTCGACCTGGAGCTCAATGCAAAATTCAGAGATAGTATGAGCCGACAGGGAATCCACTAGATCAGTAGTGGCGTCCACTTTTACTGCATGGGATTCCAACTATCGGTCGTCTAGCTTCTTGTTCCGTAATCTGTTGGTTGAGCAGAATTTCTTTTATTAAAAGATGAAAATATAATTGTTTATTTAAGACTAAACGAAGTATGTTACTTGAATAAACTCATAGATTCAGTAATCAAATTAAGATGTTAATATGTGTTAGATTTATCGTAAACATTTCGTAAGGGATAAGTTCTTCTTATGGTGACAACTCAATACATTTATATCCGAAGAAGGTGAACACGTTGAGTCCCTCTCCACTTTTTAAGTAATGATTATGTTATGGTTTACTGGAAGATATAGGTAAGATTTATTCTCACCCGCGAATTAAGATGTAAGTGAAATAAGTGCTATGTCTATTAAGTGTTAGTTGAAATACCTTTCTTTTAATAATTTAACTGAAATACAATACGGAGGAACTAGAAGTTATGATAGGAGTCGAGAATTATATTCTTATGCTAGTAAAATACAAACATACATAAGGAATTTTGTGGGTGAGATATAAGCGAAGGCATTACATTTATATAAAGGTTAAATGAAATATGACCTTATTTTTATATTCTTATATAAAAAGGGGGTGAGTAAAGAGAAGGATTTTACTAAGTGTTATTACTTTAAAGTGTATAACTTTTATAGACATATATAGTTGAAATACAATACATAATATGGGACATACTATGTTCTTAACTTATGTAGATTGCACTCGCATCAAAATATTATGTTTACATGATATGGAAATATACATGATGTCATAATTTATGTCGAGATTGCATGCTGATCGGAATGCATTCTAGATTTAGGATATTAGTGTTTAGATGAAATTACATATCTTTTAGTCGAAGTTCGACATCGAATTAATATCTTTTAGTCGAAGTTCGACGTGGAATTAATGTAGCTTATAATAGATGTTAAGAGAAGCTTGATCTTTTATTCTTTTAGATAAAGAATAAGATACATTATGAATTCTAGTCATCATTCTAAACCATAGCCCTAGTGTATGTAGTTGTAGATGCTAAGAAGTGTCAATTGTGAATGAAAGAGTGTTTTTAATTATTACTTATATTATTAAAGAATTGCATTTTATTGTATATAAATTGGGGAAAGGGGTTACTTTATCTAATTTGGAGAATACACTTTTATATTAGAAGAATTGTAAATTATATGTTTATATGCATGGAAAAGAAAAGCATTGATATATGTACAGTCTTGGAGATATATTGTATTTATATTTGTATACGTAGTAGGATTTGGGAATTACATTGTATATTCTTTTATTTCATATGGAGTAGGATTTGGGAATTACATTGTATATTCTTTTATTTCATATGGATAGGTTGCATGTTATATAGTTGGAAAATAATGTAATAGAATAAAGGATGATCCAATGTATACACTCTAAAAGAACCTAAAGTAGGATGAGATATTGTTAGACTAAAATATGGTGTATGTGTTACCATAGAGTTTAAAAAACAAAAACAAAAAAAAACATAGAAGTAAGGACACTACATATGCTTTAAGTAGTATATTACTTATGAAAAGTTAGAATTATTGGGCATTGTGGCAAGGGAATGGATTAGATAGGAATTTCAAAATATTACTTGATTTTGTTCTAGGATTCACTTCTGAGGAAAACACCAATCTTTAAATTCAAAACCATGTCGAAAGGTGATTATGAATCTTATAGATGGGAAACCTGAATGATTGTTTAGATGGATTTCAGTAAGCTAAGGAAGAGAAGATGGTATGTGTATTAAATGATTTGTTTGAAGTTATGGATTAAAGTAACTAAATCATGAGCTATGATTGTTATTCTAATTATTGTTCTATAAAAAGATTGGATACTAATGGTGATAATTGTCTTCTAAGATAAGTTCATGACCTACACTTAATACGAAGGATATTAGTACAAAATAAAAAATTCACTTACTCGTGAGAAGAGACCCTACATTTACTTCCACCTTGAAAGGACGTCCGTAAATGTACTAGAATAATAGAAGAATAGACGATGACCATGGCTTAAGTACGAATCTAAAGAATTATATACTTTAATTAAATTGAAGAAAAAACGCTATAAGTGTACCTTTAGAATGAATGTTAAGTATTAAAATGCCTCGAATTCTCTCAATGGATTATGCGCTATAAAATTTAATGACGATAGGGATGTATGAATCTCTTTATTATATACATGTATTGTGTATCAATATAATGTCTTTTAAATCTTTTTGAGAATGATTCTTACACTATTGAATTAAATAGATCATGTTCAAATAGAATGTAAGACATAGTTATTGTGGATGTATTTGAGGATAAATGACAAGCAATGACCATATATGAATTTAAGGAAAGAAGTGCTTAGATAATTTTGAAGGTGGAATGCTTATGATTTACTATCAAGGAGGAATGAATATACAATGTTTAATAATGGGATATGTGACTTACGATGAGCGATGCATGGAGATCAACGCGGAAAAATCGGAGCTGCGGTTTTACTTCTTCCCTTTCGACAAGGATACTCCCAGCTTCTCAAACAGGTCAGAATCATTCTCCTCTAAATTTGCTAGTATGTAAGTTTGAATGGTGTCCAGGGTTCATATACTTTGATGAGGGGTTTTGCGTCAAGAATTTTTATCGATTGGTTGTAAATGCTTATTCTCTGAAATCAAGGCGATGGCCTCATAGGTATGCACTACTAGTCATAATCATGTTTTGGATTGTGAAAAGAGAGAAGTTAATTTTACATGGAATTATGGAATCTTAGCTGTACTTGAGTAAGGAAGAGGAGAAAACCTTACATAACTTTGTTTATAAACATATGAAATTATACTTTTAGCTATACTAAGTAAATGGCACTCCAGTATTTAATTATACTTTGGATTATGAAAAGAGAAAGGTTGCATGCAAGATTATTTTAGGAATGGATAGGGTATGTATTGAAGAACATAATTCGGAAGAATTATTTCTTACTTGAAATTTAGACATTGTTTAAAATATATGATCGTTATACGTAACCATAGAAAAGGAAGAAATTGGGATTGAATATTTCATTCCTTATGTGGAATGTGTTAGTGCTTAAAGGATTTACACAAATGATATATTTATAGTTTTGTTGAATGAAAAGAATTTGTTATGGACGATTTCAAACTCGGTTGCGATTAATGAGCCAATAGAGGATTGCTGTGGGGATTGCTACACTATGAAAGGTACAATTTAGTTATATTGTCAATTATGAGATGTATATTTATATGATGGTAGAAAAGAGGAAATGAAATTTTATTATCAATTGTGGTTATGTTGAAGAAATGAATGTGGAAAGAAAGAGAAAACTCACCATGGAAGTACATGAGACTTAACTTCGGGATGAAGTTTTTAATAAGAGGGGGTGTATGTAATGCCCGCCTCGGTACTTTAACTGATTAGACTAATGAGGAAACCAGTTTTGAAGTGACCCAGATTTATAAAAACTTGGACCGTGAATGTTTGCTTTGAATTTTACATGTGAAATGAAAATGATTAGATGATTAGATGAATGATGGATACTCTCGATTGACTGAGAAAATGATGAATGTTGAAAATGCTTGAAATAAAAATGATGAATGTTGAAAATACCTGAAATGAAAATGATGAATGGTTTTATACTCGACTGACTGAGATAAAACAATGAATGATGAACATGCTCGACTGACCGAAGCATAATGTTAGAATGATGAATATCTAGTAGACTCGACTGACTGAGATACTGAAAAGAAAGATGAAAATGTTCTATAGTGCAGCACTACTAATGTGCGCTTGAGTGTGTGCAGTGGCAGGTAAGATGATTTACCGACTGACCCACAATGGAATTATAGGGGTCGTAAGAACAGAAGAACACATAGGGGTGCGGCGACTGACTGTCGACCTTGAATTAGCAATCCACGCACGGGTGAAGCCGTTTCAGCTCACCCAGGGAAGCGCATGCCGTACGGACAAGGCCATAATGATTTGGTTGTGTACGATGAGTTGAGGGGCGCGCAATAAGGAGAGCCTTATCCCTCAACATCCCTTAGTCTCCAAGAAGCGTAGTTGAGAGATCGCGGTAACGATTCCCGGTCGCTACGCAGTACTCCCCATAAGAAGGAAGAAATGAAACTGTCGGAAAGGCCCGCCAAAGAGGCACCTGGACAAGAAAAAGATAATGTTATTTAAATAAAGAAATTGAAAACTCATCAAAGATAAATTCAGGTGACTTTAAATTAAATACAAATTAAAATAAAATAATATTCCTTATTTTATTTTTAAGAGAAAATAAGAATATTAGAAATGGGGAAAGAAACAAAACAAAAACAATTTGTTTAGTCTAAATTATTTTATTTGTCTACTTTATGAAAAGAAGGAAAACTAAAAGTAAACTAGAAGTATGCTAAGGAAGTTCTATTAGAAATGAATGCTAATAGAAGTTAAATTTAAGATGAAAGTATTCTATTAAGCAATAACATAATTACATAAGTATATATATATATATATAAATCATTTATAATATTTTAAAAAACTTTTTGAATTAAAATAGATTAGATGTTATTAATTAAAAGATACTTTCTCTTTTATAAATATTATTTCTAAATATTTAAAATAAAGAAATGAAAAACAACTAGTTTACATAGAAAAGATATTAAGTAAACTAAATGAGAACCAAAAGAGAAGTAGGACTCTCCCACACCTAACTCCCACTAATTTACGGAATTAGGTGCACATTAAAGATATCGAGACACTTGTAATTGAGAATATTTGAAATTAAAATATTAAATTAAATTAAATATATGCATGGACAGACACATGGCACACAGGATTTTGCTATATAATGAGGGAGGAGAAGGAGAGAAAGACATCTCTAGCTCCCTAATGCTGGATGGGCATGGTAATCTCGGATTATGTTATGATTCTTGGGAGTTGGGATTAGCTGGAATGGGGATTGGGAGATCCTTTCGGGAAGCTCGCTTGTGTGTTCTTATGACCCCACTTGCTCAGGGGTTCGGGGAAAAAAAGAGTATCCCCGATACGGTAGGGAGGTCAGCCGAGGGGTCTCTTGGTAAAATTGGCAAGGCTGGAAGCGGCTCGGGGAAGATCGACGACCATACATACAAGGACTTCGTCAACGGAGTGCTCAACTACTATCGAAAGGTATAAAGTTCAATTTTCATGTACTAGTTGAGTTTATGTAATTTTGCTTTTATGGTTATATTTGATTTTGAAGTTTTTATTAATTTGCATATGATGTAAGTTTCACTTTGAAAGTCTTTTAGGGGGACCCGAAATGGGGGTCCCTACATTATTGTTGGATAAATAGCTACCTAAGTTTGGTCCTGATGAGAAATAACCTGCCCTTGATCATATCAAAACTTTTATGTAGGCCATCAGACTTAGGAATGTCATTCATGAAGACGTAGTTTGTAGATTGTTTCCCTCCACTTTCCAAGGAAAAGCTTCCACTTGGTACTTTTCCCTAGAAGCTAGTTCCATTTCTTCTTGGGATGACTTTGAAAAAATGTTTATCCAAAAATTAAGAGATGACAAGAATCCAGAGGACTTGGTCATTGATTTGTATTCCATGAAAATCAGAGGCAAGGAAAGATTTAAAGATTACAACCAAATATTTTCATATTTGAAAAATAGAATCCCCATTACTGTTCTTCCTGTAGAAGAACTTCTGGTTTCCTATTATGTTAAGGGTTTACCCGTTCCAATTTCTATGTGGGTTAAAAGAGCTCGAAAAGAAAACTTGCAGGAGGCCTTTGCAGAGGCTATTCAGGTTGAAAAAGATATATTTTGCTTGAAAGATAATCCTGATGCTCCACTAGATCAACCCTCCACCTCTTGCAAGAAACCAGATAATCCTCCAAAACCCACTATACAAAATAAGGACCCTTTTGAAATGAATGATATCAATAAATTCCTTCAAAATATTTCTAACGAAATGGTTTAACTAAAAAATACTAATACAAAAAACCAGAACAATAATAGAGGATTCAACAGACAACCTTTCAGAAGACCTTATCAACCTACACAAAACCAAGTCCCACCCAATCTTGATGAAGGATTGAACTCCGAAGAAATTCTTTCTATATTTAAAGCTTTGGTTTCATAATCACATAGTTCTCCTGATCATCCAGATGAAAACCTAAAGGAGAATCAAGATCCTGAACCACCAGATGAAGTAGAGTAACAACAGATAAACACCATCAGTTTTTTCTCAAAACTTCCTATGGATGAGGAGGACGATGAGGTTGAGGCTATCTTCAATGTCCAACACCCTTATAACGCAAGGAGAAAAGGACATCCTGCACAGGAACCTTCCACTTCAAACCCTACCCCAACCAGAGATAAAACATCAACACAAAAGGACACTCTCATTCCAGAAATAGAATACAGTCTGATTGAGGACCTGAAAAGAGCCAAAGCCAATATTTCTCTATTTGAGCTTCTGAAAATCCCTTCTATGAGAGACAGTCTACCCAAAATCATGATTTTCAACAAACCCAGGGAGACTCACAACAACAATCTAAAGACATACTCTAAACTTGGAAATCAGAAACTAGGTAGCAAGAAAACACCTCCTTTCTTGCTTACTTTTGAAGTTTTCAATAGGAATGTCCACAATTGTATGATAGACTAAGGGGCTTCATCCAATGTGATGCCTCTATCTGTTTGCAAAAATTTAAATGCCTCTTTGGAACCTTGCCCCACTCAAATTGTCCATCTTGATAGATCCAAATTTAGGGTAGTGGGAGAACTGAAAAATGTATTGTTAACACTATCTGTTGATCCTAGAATCCACCAGACTGTGGATATTATTGTAGCTGACATCCCTGAAATGTATGGCATGTGGTTGAGCAGAGACTGGTTAGAAAAAATCAAAGGCTACTTTGCTACTGACTGCTCCCACTTATGGTTTCGTTACAATGGAAGGCCAAACAGAATTAAAATCAGTAGGGAACCTTACATGAAACAAACTGTCATAGATTTAAATGACCCTAGCAAACCTGCTGCATACTTCAGCTACCATGTGGAACATTACACTTTCGATACATTCTTTGGGGATCTACCTGCGGATTTGTCACCCACTGAGAATGCACAGAACCAGTCTCGAATTGTCAATCTTCCTACTATACAATTCTCAGGTTCTATTGTACATAATGTATACAATGTAAATACTAATTTTAGGATAGATTTAAATGCATGGACTCTGTTTTTTGATGGTTATAGATCTAAAGATGGAGCTGGTGCAGGTTGTGTCTTAATTGATCCAAAAGGAACCAAAAAAAGGATTTCCTACAGGCTTGAACTTGAATGTACCAACAACATTGTTGAGTATGAGGCCCTAGTTCAAAGACTCAGGAAAGCAATTGACATGGGTTCCTAGGTAATTGAATGCTATGGAGATTTCGAGATTATAGTAAAACAGGTGAGAAACAAAATCCATTGTTTATCTCCTCGTTTGATTAACTATTAGAAATTGGTAAGGGACTTAACTAATTCTTTTTCTGCATTTAATATTAAGTCAGTCCCAAGGTCTCATAATTTTGATGCAGACCTTCTAGCCAATACTGCATCTAGGTTGATACCTCCTGAAGGTTTGTCCCCTAACACTTTTTCAATTGAGCTTATATACAGACCTTCTATTCCTGATAATGTGACTAATTGGAAAGTATTTGATGATGACCAACAAATATTATATTTTCTCACAGCTCATGACACTTTTCAGGATGTGGCAATAGATGAAGCTGAGCATGAGAAATCCTTATCTGATCCTTCCCGCCCTTCCAATCTGATCCCTAAGTCAGTTATCAACCTTGAAAAGTATTATGATCTACAAGATGAATTCAAGCATAATACCAATTGTAAAACTCAGATTTCCTCTCTCAATTATGAGCCTGTCAACCTAGGGACTGAACAAAACCCTCGGTTAATAAATCTAGGGGTTGACTGCTCCCATGAAGAAAAGAGGGATTTCATTAAACTGTGCAAAGAGTTCAAGGATGTGTTCGCTTGGACATATGATGAACTCAAAAATTTTGACACCAATGTCATGCACCATGACATACCTATGAAACCTGAAGTTAAACCCTATCAACACAAGTTAAGGAAAATGCACCCCAGCCTTGAACCTTTTGTCAAGAAGGAGCTTGAAAAATTGCTATCAACAAGAATTTTTTTTCCTGTTAGACATACATAGTGGATCGCTAAATTGGTACCTGTTCGAAAGAAGAATGGGGAAATCAGGTTGTGTGTTAATTTCAAGAACCTAAACAAAGCCTCTGAAAATGACAATTACCATATTCCTCCTATGGAATGGATTTTACAAATGGTAGCAGGAGCTAAGATGTTTTCTCTCCTTGATGGATTCTCAGGATATAACCAAGTCCTGGTTGCCCCTGCTGATCAGTTAAAAACAACTTTCAGAAGCCCTTGGGGAACCTTTGCCTACAGGAGAATGCCTTTCAGGCTGATAAATGCAGGTGCCACATTCCAGAGGGCTATGGACATAGATTTTAGAGGTTTAATGCATAATTCAATCGTTGTTTATTTAGATGATATCACTATTTATTCTAAAAAACGACATGAACATTTATTTGCTTTGAAACAGGTATTTGAGCGCTGCAGGAAGTACGAAATTTTACTAAACCCCAAGAAGTCTATCTTCGCAGTTATTAAAGGTAAGTTGTTAGGTTTTATTGTTTCAAAAGAAGGCATGATCATTGATCCAGAATGCACAGAAGCCATTGCAAAGATCAGCCTACCCAGTTTGCGTAAATCCATGCAATCTTTTCTAGGTAAGATAAATTTTGTTCTTAGATTTGTTCCAAATTTTGCTCAAATTTTCAAACCACTACAGCAATTGATTAAAAAGGATGCTCAATATAAGTGGTTTGATGAAGAAATGCCTTTGTTGAAATCCAGAAGGCTATTTCGGAAGCCCCCGCTCTGATGTCTCCTGACATCAGCAAAGATTTTATTTTATACACTTTTTCTATTGATTTCTCCTATGCAGTTGTTCTTACACAGAAGCATCTAGACGATCTTGAAATTCCTATTTCATTCATGAGTTCCATGTTCAAAGGGGATGAACTAAATTACTCCCAGATTGATAAACAAGCTTATGCAGTCTACAATTCGGAAAGACATTTTAGACCATATTTGTTGAAATCTCGGACTAAAGTGATTGTCCCCTATGCAACTGTTAGGAATGTTCTAGTTCAGAAAGAGCTGGGTGAAAAGAGAGCTCACTGGATGACCGCTCTGGAAGAATATGACCTGGAGATCAGACCAACAAAGATTATCAAAGGCCAAGGCTTGTGTTTGCTCACTGCTCAATCCAATGATCCTATACAATAGCAAATTGAGTGGGAGCAAGAGGAAAGTACAACAATAAGTTCTGTAAATGTCATTACCACTCAGACATCCGAATGGTATGATGACATTAAGTTTTTCTTAACCCACGGGTTTGCTCCTGGAACCCCAGACTTTAAAAAACATAGAGATTTAAGGTTAAAAAATACACCATATAAATTTATAGATGGGATTTTGTTTAGGAAGAACTATGATGGTTTTTTTCTCAGGTGTTTAGAGAAAGCTGATATTGATAATATTCTTTTGGAATTCAATGCAGGACCTGCGGGAGGACATTTCTCAGGAGAGACCACAGCTCACAAGATCCTGAGGGCAGGCTACTATTGGCCTCCTTTGTTCAAGGACGCATATTCTTATGCCAGAAGATGTGAAGCATGTCAGAAGTGTGTTAGCAAAATGAAAAAACCTGCCTTTCCCTTGCAGCCAGCCACAGTCCAGTTTTCATTTTCAGCAATGGGGCCTGTATTTTGTTGGACCCATTAATCCTCCTTCCTCCCTGCAACACAAGTACATCTTGATAGCCACAGACTACTTCACCAGATGGGTGGAGGCAGTCCCTCTCAGACAAGTCAACACAAACCAAGTTATATCCTTCCTTGAAAGCCATATAGTCACTAGGTTTGGTGCACCTGAATTCTTAGTGTTTGACAATGCCTCTTATTTATCCTCAGTCGACTTAACACAGTATGCCCTTGAAAAAGGGATAAAACTGAAGTTTTCTGCCAATTATTATCCTCAAGGTAATGGGCTAGCAAAGTCTTCCAACAAAAAATTGATCAACATCTTAAAGAAGACAGTAGCCACCCACCATAAAGATTGGCATACCCAACTGCACAATGCTCTTTGGGCAGACTGTGCCACCCCAAAAGCAGCCATAGGAAACTTCCCTTACTGTCTAGTTTATGGTAAAGAGGCCATCTTGCCATCCAACCTCTTGATTCCTTCATTACAACTAACACACTCCATACAGGAAGATGATTCTTCCCCACTCCAGCAAAGGATAGATATGTTGCTTACGCTAGAGGAAGACAGGGAAAGATCTAAAAACAAACTGTTTCAACACCAACAACTAGTCAAGAGGTGGTTTGATGAGAAGTCCTCATCTGATAGGGAGTTTACTGTGGGGGACCTGGTGTTAAAGTGGGATAAGCAACACAAAGATAAGAATGATTATACCAAGTTCCAATGCTTATTGCTAGGACCATTTATTGTTACATAAAATCTTGGTCCTAGTACTGTCCGGTTGTAGACACTGGAAGGTGTTTCAAAAACCTATCCAGTGAATGTCCAGCTGCTTAAAAAGTACTTTGTTTAGGAGGAGTTTATGGGCTCATTTGTACATAAGATTGGTTTGTTTTCTTGTCTTCTTTGTTTTCATTTGAATTTCTTTTGTACATTGGTTTTTATTTTGAATAATGTCCACACTTTTGGCCAAGGCTGATGATCAGTGTGTCTCAAAATTCATACAGTCTGAAGTTTCAGGGTAGCAATGTCAGTTTTATTTTTTCTCAGCCTATGTCTAAAAATGTTTTTTATGAAATCAACAATCAATATTTGTAGATCTTTGATTGATACCTTCCCACCTCGATCACTATCCTTATAGATGCTTGATTTGGTTAATTGAGGTTATGGAAGTGATTAGGCTTCTTATCTTATGTTTCATTAGTGAAAGGAGACATATCTCTATAATCTGATCAACCTTTATCTACTCCGGATCCCATTATAGTCACCTTGAAATAATTCATCTTAATAATTGTATATTACAAGATGGGGGGTCTTATCACAAGCCAGCCTATTATGTTCATAGATTTTTAGTGGAATGACATCTCCACATCCGGTCACCAAGCTAGGGAGATGACTTTTAGTTACTGCTGGAAGGTGGAAGATCCTATCATAGGTCGGTCCACTCATGATTTGAAAAACATTAGTGAGTAACACTACTGATATATGGTCACCAAGCCATGGTAGTGTCTTGTATATAAGTATAGGGGGTCTTATTACAAGCCATCCCTACCATGATCATGAAGTTGATATTGGACTGAAATTATCACTTTATGGTTACCAAGCCATGGTAATTTCTTTCAGTGTCAAAAGCAGGAAGACAAAGAGTCTCCTTACCGAGCTAGCTTGTTCAGTTTCCAGATCAGGTTTGTGAATGGCATTACCAACATCTGATCACCAAGTCATGGAAGTGGCCTTGTACCAACAAAAGTCTTATGTGCATATTTTCATTATGTTTTTCAAAAGAAAAGAGGAAAGTAGAAAAAAAAAGAGAGAAAAAGAGAAAAATAAATGTATATATATTTTCAGTAATGCATCCGTGCATAAATAAGTAATTAATAAAGTCAAGGTGATTCATAATTTGGTTATCCAGAATGGTTCTAAGTTTTCCCTTAGGTTCAACTCAAGCTGCCCTCCTATGATTGCATGATGGTAAAGGATTCCTTTTCACTTCTAGATTTCCTTATCAGATTTACATCATCATTAATTGGTTTTGGATAGGAATATATCAATCATGTGAATTAACTCTGCTGTTTGGTTGTGTTTTCATAAGAACATTTTCTAAATTTCAGGTTGAAACATCAGTTTGCTAACATGTCTTCCTTTTTAACTAAAGAATTTATTCACAGAGATAACTGGTTCGTCCCAGCCAGTCGCCATTTGTTGTAGGTACAATAGATCCCATTAAAACATGGGAGCCCCAAATTTTTAAATGCAAAGGTAATGTTTAAATTCCTAAGTCATTTTGGGGTTTTTCATCTTGCTCATCACGTTTATTATGTCTTTGTCATGATTTGATTTAATTAGTAATTTTTCCTTTGAAAATTTCTTGCATTTTTAGATGTTTTTGTGAGTTGCGGAAAGCTTTGATTTTACACAAAAGTCAGATCCTTTCCGCAACCCGCAATTCAAAATCCGTAATATGGAATCTTGGTTTTCAGTTTTGAAATATTTTCTTTCCACAACCCAAGATTGCGGATTGCGGATGCGGAAATGGCTTTCAATAATTGTGGTCTTTTGCATCCACAACCCGCAACCCGAAATGCGGATTGCGAATTGCGGAAATACTTTAAATAATACATATGCATCATGCTTTTCCGCAACCCGCAACCCGCAAATGCGGATTGCGGAAAGATCATTACGTCAGGTAGCGTCGTTTGCGTTTCTGCAACCCGCAACTCGCAATTGCGGATTCCAGATTGTGGAAACTTTTGGTTTGTTGATATTTAGAGTTGCGATTCTACAACCCGCAAAGATCATTATGTCAGGTAGCGTCGTTTGCGTTTTTGCAACCCGCAACTCGCAATTGCGGATTCCAGATTGCAGAAACTTTTGGTTTGTTAATATTTAGAGTTGCGATTCTGCAACCCGCAACTCGCAACCCGCATTTGCGGAAAGAATGTATATATTTGTGAAATAAACACCCGTAACTTTCTTCCACATCCCGCAATATTAGATCTTAGCCATCAATCTGTCTTAATCCTACGACCCATATTTTACCCGACGAAATTGATAAATATGTTGATTTTTCTATTTTTCTTTATCATTTTTCAATTTCGAGAATTACCTGCTGCGAGAATTTTATTGCGAGTTTTTACCAGGGCTTGTTTTCTGCCGTTTTCATCACCCACAGGTCGGTTTTTATGTCATTTTCAGTTGATTGTTTACCGTTTCAGTTATTTTAAAAATTGTTTTTGATTTTGTCATTTATTTATCAGAATTTTCCAGTTTTTCAAATATGTCACGAAGCACCTGCTCTAAAACGAATCATAAAGATTTGTTGAACAAGGACCCCAACTTCACCATCCTTGCCGACACCAGTGACAAATTTTCTGAGACTTACCAAATTGACTAGTCTAAAATATACGCCATATTTGATAACGATGACCTGTCAGATGTACATTATGACCAACCTGCAGTTTCCCAATATGGACCTCATTGAGAAGGCCTTCCCACCGAATTTAATGATTGAGCAGGTTGAACGCAGATGTGGGGAAGTCAAGGAAAAGATCCAGCAGCTCGAGCATATCCAGATAGAAGAAGTGGACTAGTTCATCAAACAACCTATTAGCCTAGAAGGAAAGATCCACATATTCTTGCGCACCTGGCATAAGCTGGCCAAAAATGAGATAGAAATATTCACATGTGATGCTCAGCTGGGGCTCGAGTCATCCAACTATCCACATATTAATGAGTTGTTAGAAGTTAGGACCAAGTGGCAAACAACCCTTGGTTATTCTTAGATTAGTTGATTTTGTAATCCCTGTTTTATGGGAGGTCTATCTTTTGTAACCATTTTGTAATTATTATTTAAAGCATAGAGGTCTCATGGGGTAAAGGGGGAAGAAAATCGCTAGAGAAGGACTGGAGAAACGTTGTTTCACTTGAGATCTTGTAATTTTTTGTAGACCTGATGAATCAAAGTTAGCTTCTTTTGGCATCTTCTTTGTCCGTGCTGTCAAATTTCTTTGATGATATCTGATTTCTTCACCTTAATCATTGAATGAATACTGTTTGATTTTGCAATCATTATTTATACATTGATCACTAGTTTAGATTTCTATTTACTCATGATCCGTGTATCCTTTATATTTTAAATGAATTTATTTAATTAAAACATTTATCTATTTCTACAAATGATTAACATAAATTAATTAATACATGTTAATTTTTCAATTAGCATTCCAGCTACAGGGTAAACTTGCATGTGCCTAGATCCTTAAACTATTATCAGTTAATTTTCATTTGCTAATTGTATTTTGAGCTAGTAAGTGTTGGTCCATTTTCACATTTTTGTCAAATTGGTAACAAGACTTATTAACTTTCAATTCAAGTTATCCTACACACAAACAAAACACTTCCTTTAGATTAGATCTAACTTAGATTAGATTTCTTTCTAGGTAGATTTCTTTCTATATTTAGAACACTTCGATCTTCCCTCACGGGAAGACAGATCCTTTCAGGATCAAACCCCATAAGTGCCAGCGGAGGACTTTATATTCGTGGGAGTTAACCACACCAAACAGACTAGGGATAGAACTGCTCTTGCGCAGAGCTTTGTGAAGTCTTTCAAGATGGGTTTTCACCCTCTATTGTTAGCCTTGGAACCCATTCCAGCAAGCTACACACCTGGGGCTTCAACAAGCACAAAAATGAACTTGTTGACCTTTAACGTTTATGTTGAAATGTGAGGTGCATACCTCAGTAGTTCCATGAAATGGATTTCATATTACTGCACCGTCTGATGCCCTTGTCTTAAGGCGTTGAAGTCATTTAAATGTCATTAGAAGAACTCATCGGATATATAATGTTGACGGAAGTGCTCGTCAAACAATTCCCAAGAAATCTCCTTGGGTTCCAAACCTAGTTGAGGTCGTAAAGCATTCCACCATAGGAGGGGTTTCCCCTTTAGTTGCAGAACTGCCATGCGTACTTTCATGTTTGATGTGTAATGCCTCAGTGCGAAGCACATGGCCATATTTTCCAACCATGCCTTAGTGTCAGTTCCCTTAGTGGAACCCAAAAATTCTGGAAATCTGATCTTTTATAGTTCCCGGTGTATGTTGAACGACGGTGGAGTTGGTGGTACGATTGCTACTTGTGAGCTGTCGTTCTTGCGGTCTAATCTCGTAACTAAGGATTCCAACATTCGTTGGAAGCTTCTCATCATGGGAACCACTTCTCTGGCGGGAATGGTTTCCTGCTCTTCTTGCCGCGGTAGGGTGGCTATAGGAGTGGACGTGGGTGGAGGACGTCCAATTCGTCTTCGCCCACCTCTCCCTCTCCCTCTCCCCCTTCGTCCGCGACAATCCATATCCTGATTTCGATTGTCAATTCATTAGCTTTATTCATAAAACTAATAATTTGCATTTGCAATAAATAACTCAAATAAACATATTCAAATGTTTAGCGGGATATAACACATAGTTTTCTTGATCTGGTCAAGGTTCGACCGGCTTTGATACCAAATGTAGGGACCTCACTTCTAAGGAAAAGCGATTTTTTTTTTTTAACAGGTCTTAGAATTCCTTAAGTTTATTCAACTACGTCGTTTTAGAATTAAAATGAAAGTGATGTCACTAAATATTCTATTCATTTCTTAAAATTCTCTCGACATTCATTTGTATAAAAATGACGTATAAATATATCTGGTTCAACACAACTACTTTAAGATACCATTTTCGTCAATATAATTGCAAGAAGGTTCCATAGTATAGTAAATTGGCAATGCATTTATAACCACAACATACTATCCTTTCCATTTCTGTATAGTATAACAAAACATCATACAATCATAATCTTATTATCGTGATGGTCAATTATAATCAAGAAAGCTTAGTTCTCACACCCATAACTAACATATTAGCTATTAGTATTATGACCATATTCGATACTTATTCCTGCACCTAACTAACATGCAAACCATTCATATTAAGACAATATTCTTGTACTTATTCCTGTACCCAATTGAAATAATAATTTTAACCAATACTTTATGAATTATCACGACATTCATTTTCATGTTGGAAACATATAATTCTCTATGCATAGTTAACATTTCCATCCATTCATAAGAAGAAAGTTCTATAATTATAACTTCATCTAGTAACTTTATAACACATCATATATATATATAACAATTCAATGCATCCTCTTTATAGTCAATATTTTCATCAAAATACATATAGGAAGGTTCTATATTCATAACATATTAAAACAAACATCTTAAGAAAAAATAGTCTTAATACACAATTTCGAATATGATAGTTTAATTCTCGTACTCCGGGCTCATGTACGAAGTATTCATGCAATGACCATATTCCTATACTATAATCCGATTACATTTGAAAATAATGAAATAGTAATCCAATTATATAACCCGAGTTGAGTCAATACCCGAATAATTGGCTTTCATAATAAGTATCTGGCATCACAGATAATTATAAAACAGTGGATGATTATGTCTAAAATTTAAACGCTGGCTAACTAAAATATAATTATACGAATGAACCCGAGTCAAATCGTAGTAAGGGAGAACCCCAATATACTTCTAGATCGGCGAGGGTATTTCCAGAGATCACGTTGCCACGTTAGTGCTTACACCATGTGGTCACTGATATGTTTCCATGTTGTCACCGTTAGAGTTGAAACCAAATATTCGTTCTTTACTGTCGCTTTTAAAATTATTATAAAGTCTTTTCCCCGCTCTATAATTTCGAAGATAACTTGCGATCAAACAAAGGTCGATTACTGCGTTGTTACCGAATGTAAGTTAAATCACAGGATATGTATACAGGTCATGATACAATAGACTAGAAATAAACTATCTTGTATAATGAACCGGATCATAGTAGATCTCCTACGCGATGGTTCAATTAAGGATAAAGTTACGCCATGATGTAACTACTGCAGAATCAGTATACACGATGGAACTAGAGTTGCGCTCATAGATCTCGATTTCAATCATCTGAATCAACAGAACATCACTTCCCCTTCTATAGATAACTACACATTCACTGTCGTGAATGCATCAACAATCCCTCAACCTAGAAGGTTAGAGATCCCGATCGGTCTCAACCAGCGATACAGGAATGGAAGTGCAGATTGACATCTAGTTTCAGTTATAATACCACACATTTTAAAGTTTGAAAAGAAATTATCCACCGGCGGATCCACACGGTGCACTCTGTAGAGAGTCGAGGCCAGTCTTGAATGTGTTCATCTTACGCTGAAAGGGATAGCACCTGCCATACATTGGAGGTGGATCGAGACTCAAGGGTAGGAAAGGGTTTAGCGAATGGTTGAAGAATCCGAATGCATATTGAATCCATAGAGTATAAAGAAGTTGTCTTTGATTGCATATCCTTTACTCAGGATCGTTCCTATCGAACACAATCCGTTAGCATAGTTCCATTATACTGGAGGTAGATTTGCGCAGTAGGTAACTTGAAGAGAGAGATATCATGATGCGTTCAATATGGAAGGATACACAGACCCATTATTAGACTAGTTCGATACTATTATCACAAAAAGGATTTCAATCTAGCACTGTAGACGTAGAAGGTTCATATTCCTGATTTGATCTGTGGCTTTAAGTGTCCGCAGGATCATCAATCCAATCGATGGTTCATTGACTTAGATCAACGTGTTATAGCTTAACAGGTTAGATGGGTAGTGAATAATGTAGGTCACAGATTACTTCAAATGGTCAAGTTAAACTATAAAAACCCATAGAGATCAAGTCTCCTTTCGATCTACAGTTCAGATCTCATAGACAACAATGATGCCTTTAAAAAAATATAAAGAGCACAACAATAACATTCAGGATTTTAGATTACAATATTAATTCTTCATTTTCATAATTTCAACTGTAGATCCTTCACGCTTGGGTAAAGTCGACTAGTTGATATGAACTCGTAATAGCAACCAGTGATCATAGCTTTTTCCCTCTTACGATAATCGACATGGACGGTCGAAATCGCAATGTCCAACCCGAAGTAAAAATGACAATAAAAATGCATGCCAAGCCATTCCTCATATGAACCATCACACATTTCTAAATATACAAAAATTTATATAATCAACAACAATAATTCGTAAAATAATTTATGAACCTGATTTCGGTGGTTGTAGATGAATCCACTCATCGAGGAGTTGTAGTAGATGTCCTTGCTTCGCGATCCAATTTCCGGATACCAATTTCCAACTGACCAGTCGGTTGAACTCCCTACCAGTTTCGGGAATACTCGCCTTCTTCTTGAACCCCTGATCAATGGGGCCGTAGAGCTCACACACAAAAACCAAGGATCCAGAAGTGAGTTTCTCCCTCACCAAGATCCTTTTACAAACTCACAATAGAAGCAAATCAATGTCTTGTTAACATTACGGTAACCATCCAGCCATAGGGTGTCCTTCCCTTTCCTCCTGCCTTCCTTAAATAGGAAAATTCTCCGCGACACATGTCGCTTCATGCAAAAATGCCTATTTTCTAATTATTTAAATATAATTAGCTCACCCATCCATGTGTCTAATTCCCAAGAGAGTGCACCTACATTCCTAGATTTACTCAAGTCGGTCCCCCCGGATGCTCCAATCTAAGTTTCTATTTTTGTGGGTGTAAGTGGAGTTGACTATATGTTAATGTTTAGTATACCATTGCTCCTAAAACCATTATTCTCCATTATTTTCATTACTAATATTCATTTCATGTGCAAATAGTCTAAATGCAAACTTACATGTTTAATGCATAATATTAATCAATAATTTTTCGTCTTGGGTCTAGGTACCACATCGTCGGGTCCATTCGACCATAATTTTCTTTTATCATCAAGGTACCACATCTTCGGGTCCTTTCATCAATGCTTTCTCGTTTCAGTTGATTTGCGGGAACTTCATGTAGCGATTTATGATTCATTACCTTCAATCATTCATATACACTCTATTGGAGACTAATGGCGCTGAGGATCAAGTTCGTTCTTACTGTGCACCCCTCAACCTTGTACGTGACCAATTCCGTCATGGTCCACTTCACACGAACTCACACTTCCCTGAGTAAGCGGATAAGGGCTTTTTAACTCATGCGTGGAATCCGTAGGAAGTCGACACCGTCATCATTCATTACCTTCAATCATTCGTATACAATCTATTGGAGACTAATGGCGCCAAGGATCAAGTTCGTTCTTACTGTGCACCCCTCAACCTCATACGTGACCAATTCTGTCATGGTCCACTTCACACGAATTCACACTTCCCTGAGTAAGAGGATAAGGGCTTTTTAACTCGTGCGTGGAATCCGTAGGAAGTCGACACCGTCGTCATTCTTCCGTGTGTGATTTATTCATACTCTACGACCTATTTAATTCCTTTGTGATTTAGTTGTTGGTTATGATAATTACCTGCTGCTACACATATTCTCAAGGTACTCATCAGTAGTACTGCTCATCATAACTCATCGATATACATCATGTAAATTAATCCATAATCATAATCATGTTTCGTAACTTTGCTAATCATTAAGCAATACATGCAATTCGTTCATTCACATCGTATATTTCATAAAATAGCTAATCGTTAAGCAATACATGCAATTTGTTCATTCATATCATATATTTCATAAAAAATCTAATCGTTAAGCAGTACATGCAATTCGTCCATTCACATTATATATTTCATAGAATAGTTAACCGTTAAGTAGTACATGCAATTCGTTCATTCACATTATATATTTCATAAAATAGCGAATCGTTAAGCAAAGCATGCATTCTTTCATCAATTTAAGTAAAGTATCCATTTCTACAAGTATAATTCATTTCATTGTTTTCGTTTATCATTTTGTCTCCATGCACATCATCATGTGTTTCTCAATTATTCAATCATAAATATTCAAAGGATCAATTTATTAAATTTTTATTCAGCGGGGTCACTTGACAAGTGCCCTCAAAGTATACGATCAGTCTAGGGGCATTACACGTCCTGTCTTGTGTGTTGACTCGGTTCCATTTTGTTTTATTTTCCGCAAAAAAACAATTGAAAATTAATATTTATTGTCGATTTAATTAATGAAATGTATAACATAAACGTAAAAACAAATGATTTTATACATTTGAAGCACATTGTTGTTGAGATGACTCTTCCTGCGATGTAATTATGTCCATTTCCTTGTAAAATTTCTTGGACATCCCTACTGGCACATTTCGCATATCACCTCGTTCATCCTTTGGGATTCTCATAATCTTCTTGAAAATGTAAAATGACATTAAACTATTTCTCTATTGATATGAAAAATAAATATGATATAATTAAAATTATTGAATGAATGACGCTTTGTAATAGTTTTAGATACATATTCTACATATACATGTTTAGGAATATTACCTTTTGAATGATTCTTTTTTGTTGTTGTATGTTTTTTTTATTGCAATCCTGACATGTCTCATTGAACATTACTCTGGGAACACATCTTGTAGTTTACATATGACATTGTTCTTTGAATCATTTGATTGGTTTATGTATTGTAAGTGAAAAGTGCGTATGTACATTCTTTCCACTAAATCCCTCATAGTATTATAAAATTATTTTCCCCTTATTTAACTTCCAACACCACTCCAGATGAGCTAAGGACCAATGATCATCATGTGCATATTCCATAATTATTTTTTTTCTTATGATGACATTGACTTCTATTGCAGTCAGTACCTGCATAACATTCATCATATGTGAATTAAGTTATTTGAAACATATTAGTGAATATTCTTAATTAAGTAGATTATTACTCATATTTCAATAAATAATTCATATTGACTTATTTTGTATTCACCTGATTCATCCATTTGCAACTTTTCCATTAACATTTTACGCTCTTCTGAAGTTAGTTTGGTAAGAATCTTATCTAGCTTCTTCATTTTTTGGCACTGCATGTCACACATTAACCAATACGTATTAGTTAACTTTACAAATAATTCAAACAAATTAATTTAAATACATAAATGAATTAAAATCACTTGCCTTCTTCATAATTCTCATTGTTCTCCCATCATGTTGATTAAATTTGTTGTTCATTGAACTCATAGCATGCATTTTTTATCAATAAACAACCTGTACCACTAAATACAAAAGCTATCAATATATTATACAAAAAAATTACAGATCTTCAATATACGAAAAAAAATATCAAAAAGAATAAATTTGATTTTGGTGCGCTTGTATACATTAAACTCCCTAGTGCGTTAGTGAAAAAAAACACCGATGCATTAATTCCAATATGTCACACTGGTAACAGGAATCGAAATATTAAAATCGGCTTTTCTGTTTTTGTAAAATAATTAAAAAATGACGTGTTATATAGTAAATCCGGTGTCTTACATTAAATGCGATGCACCAGGAACATAGAACCGAGACGCAGAAAATGAAATTTACGTTTTTATAAAGTAATTAAAAATGATGTGATGCGGGTTGTTATCACCCCTAAGAAAACTCCACACGGAAAGGAAAGGGCACCCCCTACCAAAAAAAAATTAGACTTTTGGGGAGAATTGCGTTTCAGAGCAAGATTGAATATTCTG
The DNA here is from genome assembly GCA_027924585.1 of Larix kaempferi. NCBI lineage: Eukaryota > Viridiplantae > Streptophyta > Pinopsida > Pinales > Pinaceae > Larix > Larix kaempferi. Next base: position 1,267,079 of record BSBM01001032.1, read on the forward strand.
CCGAAACGGTTGGAGGACAAAGAAAAGAGCCCGATCGGAGGAGTTATCCATTTTTCGCCGAAATGATCGGAGGATTTATCCGTTTTACAATGATCGGGGGAATTATCCGTGTTCCGCCAAAACGATGGAGGAGTTATCCATTTTGTGATTTATGATGAAGAAAATAGAATCGACGCTTTACCTGATCTCCACTGAAACAAAATCGACGCCAAAAAGGATTGGTGCCAGTTTCCCCCAAACGCGCCAAAGGAAAAAGAGAGGGAATGGATCTACGGCCAAAATTCAACAGGGTTCCGACTTTCCGACTCTCGCATTGTGGATTGCGGAATGCAAAGGAGTAATTTTCTCGAAGTTGTGCTTTGGGGTTCCGACTTTCCGACTTCCACATTGCGGATTTCGGAGGTGTAATTTCTTCAAAATTGTGAATTTGGGGTTCCGACTTCTGACTCCTGCATTGCTGATTGCGGAAGTCGGATGCGTAAAATTTTCAAGCTGTGAATTTGGGGTTCTGACTTTCGACTCCCGTGTTGCAGATTGCGGAATTCAGAGACATGATTTATTCAAATTTTTGAATTTGGGGTTCGACTTTCCGACTCCCACATTTTGGATTGCGGATTGCGGAGGAGTGAATTTTTCAAAGCTATGAATTTGGGGCTCTGAATCCCGACTCCCACATTGCGGGTTGCATATTGCGGAAGTCATAGGTGTGATTTATTCGAAGCTATGCATTAGGTGTTTCGACTTTCTGACGCCCGTATTTCGGATTGTGAATTGCAGAATTCAGAGGTGTAATCTCTTGAAGTTGTGCATTAGGGTGCCGACTTCCGACTCTCGCATTGTGTCTTGTGGATTGCGGAATGAAGTTGGAATTTCAGAATAAGTTGTAGTTGTTTAAAAATGCATAATTTGGTAGGAAAAAGACTCAAATTTCCACGACTGAGAGTTGAGCTGAAGGCAAACGAGAGGAACAATACATCAATCCCTACAAATAAGCCTGAAATGGCTCAATCTAAAGGACATAAATCAGTTCGACAACCCAATTTTTGCACTAGCAGAGCACTGAAGTTTCCCATCAGCTCATCTCTAGATCGAGAAATAGTTGGTTCGAGCAGCTCGAAGTGAAGAAGGAAGAAAGCGACATCACTTCCAGTTTTTATTTAGTTTGAATAAACAGTCCATAAGAATAGTAGTTAATCTGATATATTACCAGCAACTGTAATTCTGAATGTAATAAACAACCACATATGGCTGAAGTAGTCGAGAATATTTTGGATTTTGTAAGCCTATAAAGGCAGGTTTTGAATAAGACCCAACGGTTGGGATTTTGTATGAGAAGTTTTGAGCAATGTAATGAAACCCATCCTTTTATTTTAATGCGAAGACTTGATTTCAGAGCAAAAATTCCTGAAATGAATTTTTTGATGTCTGTAATTCCTGTGCATGTTTCCCTTGCTGGTATTTTCCATTGATTTTCTTCTTCTGAAGTGTTTAAATCAAGATTACATAGTCTGAAATTTGTCTATCATTTGATGCTTCAGATACATATGATTAGATACTCCACCCTTTCTTTCTGAAATTGCAAGTTAGAATTTATTCATAAATGATCTAACTCTGTGATGTAATTTTGTTTCCCTTTCTGCTACCATCAGCTAATATCTTTTTGACGTGAAAAAATTCATTTATCTTGCCTCTGCTTCTCAAATTATTGTCCAACCAATCATCTGTGACAGAAAACCTATGAAATTTTGACTCCATGCCCTGTGATATACCTATCCTCAACCCAACCAATTGAAATCCCTAATACCCTTATCTCAAGGTCTATCCACCACTATTATTACACAACCAGCAAATGCAAGTGATATTTTGCGTACTGAAAGAGTTGTGAGAGAGAGAGCCCTCTCTGTGTTTGGAAAGGCTATTTTCCATCCACAAGAGTGTAGTTTAAATAGTTACCTCAATGATCCCTTCTTCCGCAACCTGGAATAATCCCGAGTGATAACATATGGCAACCATACTGGGGATGAAGAACTTCTTTACCCCAAAAAAAGAATTACAAGGAATCAAATTCGATCTCTGAGGGAAAACAAAAGATCACATACATAAAGGTCACATACATAAAGGTTGTGATATTTTCCCTGGCGACTCCAATATTCAAATTTTTAGTCCCACAAGAGACACTTGGCGAGTTTATTGAAAGAATTCTGGCTTCCCGGAGAATATCTACTAGAATACAACTGGATCTTGAACTTGCGCAATTTGTTTCAGATCCCGAAAAGATCATCCAAAAAGCAAAGAAAGAAAAAACAAAAAAGTTCCAAACCCATTGTTGAGTGCTTTATGGGAGAGTTTTCAAATCTTACCTGGGAGAAACGACAAAGATTAGAGATGATTGTTGATGGTGAACAATAGTCAGACACAAAGAATGTTGTATATTATTCACCTAACGACTCTACTATTGGCAGAATCCAAAATTCAAAGCATCACTAACGACTCCACTGTCTAAAGAAATATTCCATGGAAGCTTACAAATCTGCAAGGTATGCTCCTATGAATTGTTCACACATTCCAGGTTTTCCAAATCGTATACCTTGTATAGATTGGAAAAAATATTTTCCCAAATTTAAAGATGAGGAAGGGGATGATGCTACTCTGCATTTAATCAAATTCCATATGCATATATATAAGCCAAGGGTTAAATTTCATGAATATTCCCTTATGAAAATGTTCATGGCTACTTTGGAAGGAAAGGCAAAAACATGGTATGAAAAGTTACCAACTGCTAGTTTGTATTCCCTGGAATATTTTCATTCAACATTCTATGAAAATTATATGGAAAGTTACTCATCTTTATCACTGTTTGAAAACTGTTGTAAAGAAATTTTTGAAAATTTTATACAACACATGGAAAATGATTATGGTGATGAGGAATTAATGGAAAATCAAATAATTTTATGAAGATTATTTTCAACATCAGGAAGAGATATTAGATAATAGTTTCCATGATATTCAACAAGATTTTCAGAAGAACATACTTTCAATTTGATTATAAACAAAGAAAATCAGGACCTTAGCATTCATATTCCTTATCCTGAGAATGATGAGAAAATTTAGCAACCTTTAAAAGTTTCAAAGGATACAGGAGAAGTCATTCAAGGTTCATAAATTTTTAAGAATCATCCATATGAAAAGTTTAATGAAAAAAGATCGGAGGTTTAATATTGAAATTCATGTTCCTTTCCTTGAGTTTGTTGAATATTCTCATATTTTTAGTGGTCAAGAGAAGAATGTGGATAGTCAACCAGTATTTTCTGCAGTTCATTTACCTTCAGATGAAGTCATTGAAGAAGAATTTGCTCTTTTAGATCATTTTGAAAATGAAGATGTTATTCCGAATTTTGAAATGATAGATTCAGAAATTATGAAGAACCAAAATCATATTCTTGTTGAATTACACGAAGGGTCACTCTTTGATATTCCTGTGAAGCTGTATGAAGAACTAAACATAAAAAATTTCATGATAAGGAAGATAAACAAATGACTATTATTTCCTTGAAAAATGATGAAATGGAACAACAACCAACAATTAGGGATAAAATTAACCTAATTCTTTTTTCTGATAATCAATAAGAGGTAATAGTTCATGGTATTGAAGATCCTTTTGCAAGTATGTTGCAATTATCAGGGAAAGAGAAATTTTCATAATTCATGGATTCCAGAATTAGCTTTGGATAGTGGGTTGAATTGTTACATTTACAATTTATCTTTATTTTTGAAGAGAGTCCAAGCAAAGTGAAATCAAGTAGTCATTTGATGGATTGGCTACATTGGATCTCTCATATCACTTGATCCAACAATTGTATTAAGAAAAGTAGGGTAGGGTAGATTGTGTGCAATAAGCTTAGATAGCAAGCATCCTTTTCAGTTTGGTTTGCAGTTGCAGTTTGATTTCAGTAGTGAGAAGTTTGGTTTTATTTTGAATTTCCATCTTGTACAGAGGATGCAGTATTTTGGTTTGGTTTTCAATAGTTGATTTTCAGTACATATTTATGTTTTCAATTTGGATTTAAGTAAGTTTGCAAAGATTTCATAGTTTGGAACAGGTTGCAGATTAAGGTTTTGGAGCAGTACAATGAATCGATACATTATTCTACTATTCTTGCTACCTCACAAGGAAGATAACATCCTCGATTTGAGCCGCTGTTATCACCCTTAAGAAAACTCCCACAGGGGAAGGAAAGGGAACCCCCTACAAAAAAAAGACTTTTGGGGAGAATTGTGTTTCGGAGCAAGATTGAATGTTCCGCTAAAACGGTCGGAGGACAAAGGAAAAGAGCCTAATTGGAGGAGTTATCCATTTTCTGCCGAAATGATTGGAGGATTTATCAGTTTTACGTTGATCGGAGGAATTATCCGTGTTCAGCCGAAACGATGGAGGAGTTATCCATTTTGCGATTTATGATGAAGAAAATAGAATCGATGCTTTACTCGATATCCACTGAAACATAATCGATGCCGAAAAGGATCAATGTCAGTTTCCCCTGAAGGCACCAAAGGAAAATAGAGAGGGAATGGATATACGGCCAAAATTCAATGGAGTTCTGAATTTTCGACTCCCTCATTGAGGATTGCGGAATGTGGAGGACTAATTTTCTCGAAGTTGTGCTTTGGAGTTCCGACTTCCGCATTGTGGATTGTAGATTGCAGAAGTCAAAGGCGTAATCTCTTCAAAACTTTCAATTTGGGGTTCCGACTTCTGACTCCTACATTGCGAATTACAGAATTTGGATGCGTAAATTTTTCAAAGTTGTGAATTTGGGGTTCTGAATTTTGACTCCCGCGTTGCGGATTGTGGAAGTCGGAGACATGATTTCTTCAAAGTTGTGGATTTAGGGTTCTGACTTTCCAACTTCCGCATTTCAGATTGCAGATTGCAGAGGAGCAAATTTTTCAAAGCTATGAATTTGGGGTTCCGACTCCCGACTCCCACATTACGGGTTGCAGATTTCGGAAGTCAGAGGTGTGATTTCTTCGAAGCTATGCATTTGGTGTTCTGACTTTTCTACGCCCATATTTCAGATTGCATATTGCGGAAGTCGGAGGTGTAATCTCTTGAATTGTGCATTGGGGTGCCGACTTACGACTCCCGCATTATAGCTTGCGTATTGCGGCTTGTTGACTGAAGTTGGCATTTTAGAATAAGTTGCAGCTATGTAAAAATGAAAAATTTGGTAGGAAAAAGACTCAACTTTCCGCGACTGGGAGTCGAGTTGAAGGAAAAAGAAAGGCACAATACATCAATCCCTACAAATCATCCTGAAACAACTCAATCTAAAGGAAAAAAAGCAGTTTGACAACTCGAGTTTTACACTAGTAGCGCACTCATGTTTCCCATCGACTCGTCTCTAGATCAAGAAGCAGTTGGTTCGAGCATCTCGAAGTGAAGAAAGAAGACAACCACATCACTTCCAGTTTTTATTTATTTTGAATAAACAGTCCATAAGACTAGTATTTAATATGATATATTACCAAAAACTGTAATTCTGAATGTACTAAACAACCAAATATGGCTAAAGTAGTCGAGAATATTTTGATTTTTGTAATCCTATAAAGGTAGGTTTTGAATAAGACCCAACGGTTGGGATTTTGTATGAGAAGTGTTGAGCAATGTAATGAAACCCATCCTTTTATTTTAATGCAAAGACTTGATTTTGGAGCAGAAATTCCTGAAATGAATGTTTCGATGTCTATAATTCCTGTGCATGTTTCCTTTGCTGGTATTTTCCATTGATTGTCTTCTTCTGAAGTGTTTAAATCAAGATTACATGGTCTGAAATTTGTCTATCATTTGATGCTTCAGATACATATGATTAGATACTCCACCCTTTCTTTCTGAAATTGCAAGTTCATTCGTAAATGCTTTAACTCTGTGATGGATTTTTGTTTCCCTTTCTGCTACCATCTGCCAATATCCTTTTTACGTGAACAAAATTCATTTATCTTGCCTTTGCTTCTCAAATTATAGTCCAATCAGTCATCTGTGACAGAAAACCTATGAAAGTTTGACTCCATGCCCTGTGATATACCTATCCTCAACCCAACCAATTGAAATCCCTAATACCCTTATCTAAAGGTCTAACCACCACTATTAATACACAACCAACCAATTCAAGTGATATTTTGCGTGCTGAAAGAGTTGTGTGAGAGAGAGCCCTCTCTGTGTTTGGAAAGGCTAGTTTCCATCCACACGAGTGTAGTTTAAATAATTGCCTTAGTGATCCCTTATGCCGCAGCCTGGAATAATCCAGAGTGATAACACGGGTCAAACTTGGTGCATTACTTATATGAATGCACTGGTGCGTTCACGTAATACCAATGCACCGATTTTGACACATGCCTTTTTTAATTTAAAAAAACCCAAAAAGTTGACATGATCGACATGGTTACGGATTCGTCCAAGAAAGTGGACCCATATCACCCTATGCTTTCTATATATAATCACAAGCTTAGTAAATCCAAAATCCCTAAAATGTGAAATCATAATTTTGTATAACAATAGAGGGATTTAAACCCTAATGAATAATTTTGCGGTCACATAAAATGAAAAGAAGCAGGGAGAAAATAATGGTTGCAACATTGAAGGTAAGTATGAAGTTTTTTTTCTAAATCTAGTTAAACTCTAAATAAGTTTATAAGATCCCACAGTAATACTTACATGCTTGAAATTTCTATCATGCAGGGTTTGGTTTGATTCACCATGCCTAAGAAATTTTGACCCTCAGAACTCCTTCCAGTTGCTCCAAGCTCCTTTCACATAAGTCTTTCTTCCAGAACTCTCCCCCTGAAAATTTTGGCAAAACAGTGAGTTAATGTTTAGGTTTTTGGCTTTTAAAGACTATTTAGATTTACTTTTCAAACTTAAAATTTCCACCCTTTTTTTAATTTCGGGAAAAAAGGGTTAGTGTGATTTTTTAAAATTTTGATTTTCGGCAGTTTCAGTGTGCCTTTTGTTACGTCACACTGGTGCGTACATACGTAAAATGCACTATCTTTCAAATAATTTAAAAACACATATGAATGTGTGTGTAATGTTATCTGCACCTGTGTGCTTATATGTATGAAACACATCAGAACAAATTATTTTGTGAAAATGCATGTAGAAATATCCGCTACCAAATGTAGTAGATATTTTCCACCACGACGGATTTTGTGGATATACTTTAACGGTGGGTTTACATTGGTTACACACCAGTGCGTATGGTTTATGTTAGCGCATCGGTGCATTTATGTATGAATAAACACACCGGTTTATTTTGTAAACTCTATGTTTTTATGTTTCCACTTAAAAGTATATATTCATAGGAAATGTTATTTGGCTATTTAACCACACCAATTACAATATTTCATAGTATATATATGTTGATTGTTGGTTTGGATCAAATGCAGGAAGAAAATGTTTGTCACATCAAATGGCCAATTCTTCAAATTCTAGCTTATACCATCTTGTTCATAGTTCGTTGAGTTCTCCCATTTCATCCTCGGTAATTTTAGGTTTTATTTATTTTTTGACTACTTATTTGAATTTATGTTACTTATCCATGTGAATTTGAATATTGATTTATTCTATATTGTAGGATCACGATTAAAGATCGAGTTTGGATGCACAAGACATTCCACCAATTTCAAAACGTCGTAAACTCTTATTAGGAGCAAGATACCACAAGCAGTTTGTGGATGAAAATGGGTAGCCTCTTTACCCCTCCAATTGAAACTTTCCATCTTCAAGCTTCCATCTTGGTTCATCGACGATAATTCGTCCCGAGATGGAACTCTTTTATGACACCCTAGTAGTTTGTGGTTGTTCAAAATGTCAAGGATTGAAGGAGAACCCTCGGAGTTTCACACTCACCCATTACACAAATGATAGATTACCTAATGTCGATGGTATAATACCCCATACTGGAGTAAAAAATCCAATAGGTGATATAGAAAAGACACGCAGGAACACTTCCTTATGCTCATTTTTGAAAACGTTGGAAGCCAAAACAACTATGTCTCATCCTAAATTGATGAACCCCTCAGCTTATGTTCATTCATCTAAAACAGGGTACATTTTAAGGATTCTAATATTATACTTAAGTATAGTATCATAGGCGATTATTTTCGATTGAAAAAAACATGTATATAGATAAGTAGGCGAATATTAAATATGAAACATACAATTTACTATTGAAATGTGTAAATTTTGGTGATTATTATGATAAAAAAAATATTTTATGTAAATATAGGAGATATTAGAGACTAAAAATGACCAAATAGCGAATTTATTTTTTGAAAACAAAACCCCAAAAATAGCCAATTGGCGAAATTTCGCCCTTAAAAAGTACCTTGATCTGAAATTTCTAGTGATCCAAAGTATGATATAAATGACACCCAACCCATTTCTACTAGAAGATCCAAAAATTTGGATAAGTTGAGAGAAAAAATGTCCAAGTACACACCAAGGTCCGTCCAATTGTTGGAGGGTAGCAATGACTTCTCCCTTCCTATGAATTTGCAAATTAAATATCAAACTTCTTACAACCGTGCTTTATATGGCACTTGGTCGTCCTCTCTACCTGTGCCTGATGTTGGAACCGAATTCTCCTTTCGTGGTAATCATTTTATGATTACCAAGTCTAATATAGATGCTGCAAATCTTGGGTTGTCTATCCTTTCACATATACTTGTTCCTCCCAAACAATCAGTAGCAGTTATGCCATTTTGCTGTCTTATCTATTGTCAGTATGATTACTTGAATATTGAAATACAAGCACAACATTTCCATGTATAATATGTGCATGAATGGTTATGTTTATGGAAACTTTAACAGGAAGAACCTATTGTATATAGAAAGTTCTAAATAGTTCCATATGTTCTTTATTTTCTCCAAATTGTTCATTTGAAAAATAGTTCAATGACCAGGATTTCTTTAGGAAAAGGAAAGAGTCCACATTTTTTATTGTACATGAAATACGTAGTTTGTCTCCTGGTGATGACTTGTTAATAAACTACAAATTTCATAGACCACCAATCGCTCATCACATACGCCTTGCATTGGGATTACCTTTAGACGTTCCTTTGGGGCATAAGACAAAAAAACATTGATTAATTGTATTTGTTAATTTTCAATGGATTCATACTAATGTATTGCTCAGTTTGAAATTATGTTTTATAAATTGTTAATTTAATTTATAAACTCAATTTGAAAATGTGTTAATCAATTTTAAATTTTCATATTTAATGTGGAATTGATGTTAATTTATTGCTCAATCTGAATGTTTGCTTGATAATTTGTTTGTAGCTTAACATTTTCTACTGGAAGTGATTTTTGTGATTTTGTAATAATTATTTTCTATAATGCGAGATCAAACCAATTGCATTGTGCTTACTAACATCATTGATGCAATGTTCAATATTTTTGAAATTAGGATTCTGATGATGAGCGACCTGCCTACCATATTCTGTTTTACCCCAGTATAATGTCAAATCGAGAGAAGGCTGGAAAAAGAGTGCAACTTGGAGAGGAAGCATACCAAGCATGGTTGAATCAACCACCTATTCAATTTTCACTACATCCATCCTCACCAATCAAGAATTCCTATAGTGATAGTAGTTCTTCACATGTTGGAAATGGAGGAAATGAAGTAGAAGTTGGTATGGACGGGTTATTACAACAAAGGAGTGCCATGGATGCAATTTTGTTCCATACATTTCAAGAAAATGAGCTAGGGGATGACGCTCATACTGATGAAGCCTTCTTTGAAAGCCTTAAATTGGCTTCCACCACACCTCTATTTGGATCTGGTCGGTCAAATTCTACATAGTTGGGGACAACAATGTTACTATACAACTTGAAATCAAATTATAGCATGCCAGCCGCATGTTTCTCGACAATGTTGAGGTAACTAACTATCAACTACATGATATTTTGAGTAATCTTGTGACACAATCATCATTGAAAAGGGTAGTTTTTATGAACGTTAAATGACATTGTACATTTTTATTTCCCACTAACTGTAGGTTATTCAAAGATAGGTACTTCCAAATGATAATGTCTTTCCCGGAAGCTGAGAGGAAAAAAAATGTTGAAAATGTTGGGTGTAGAGTACATATCTTATCATGCATGCCCCAATGATTGTATTCTATATAGAGGTGAATATGAAAACAAAGTGATATGTCCAAAATGTGGGCATGACAGATACAAAGAATCGAATAACAAGGCTAAATCACTTGGTCCTCCTCATAAGATATTGAGGCACATGCCTATAATCCCAAGGATTCAAAGGCTCTTTCATTGCAAAGAATTAGCTATGATGCATGGATGGCATGCATCGAACTGAAGTGAGGAAGGATTTATGCGAATCCCAACAGATTCAATAACCATGAAGTATATAGAGGATACATGGCCCGATAAATTCAAGGATGAAGTATGTAGCCTTCGATTGAGCATATCCATTGATGGCGTCAACCCATATTTACAATCAAACAAAATCTATGATGTTTGGGATGTATTAGTGATCAATAACAATATACCCCATGTTTTTCCGTGAAGAATGAACATCTTATGTTGGCTCTTCTAGTCCCTGGTAAAAACCAAGTGAAGAATATGGATGTTTACCTACAACCATTGATCGATAAATTCAAGGAATTATGGGAAGGGATACAAGTATATGATGTGTCAAGACCCATCCCATCATAGAGGAGTTTTACACTGTATGGCATATGTGCATACACCACACATGATTATCCGAGGTTAGGAGTCTGTTCAGGTAAATATGTTTTTTTATTTGTTTTTATATTCAAAGCAATAATTTTTGACATATTTAATTTGGTGTGACTATCTTCATCCTAAACACTAACGTGCTCTCTTTACTATAACATCACAGATCTTGAAACAAAAGGTTATTATGGATGTAAATTTTCTAGACCTTCTATGAAGGCTAGGTGGTCCAAAGACCTAGGAAAGTCATTGTACGAATTCTCTAGGGTATTCCTCCCAGAAAACCACTCTTATAGAAGAGAAAAATATTATTTCAATGGTAAACGAGAGAGAACCCAAAGGCCTGAAATAATGACACCGGATGACTGGCTTAGGGCATATGACAAAGAGAAGGAGAAGGAATACACATATATGTTCGATTCAAATGTGCATCCTGTGATCAATGATCTTGATTTCTTTGACACCTATGTTGAGAAAATGCCCAAAGGGATGAAAAGGGAATCTATATTTTATGAGCTCCCATATTGGGAGAATCTTAATATTTCCCACTTATTAGATCCCATGAATATATTTAAAAATGTTTCATCATATTTTTTGCATCACATATCATCCAAAAAAAGTGACAAGATCAAAGTCAGGAAATACCTTATTGCTTCAAATACAAAAAAGAAGCATTGGCCAAGACAAGAAAATAGAGGAGAGGTTGGCCCCTCTTTCTCATTTAAAAAAGGCCACGTCCCATGGATTTTGAAGAAATGTGATCTTAATTTGGCAAAAGAATTTATATTGGGCTTGAAGGCACCTTATTTTTATGGGTCCACTCTACAATGCAGCTTCAGTACGTTAGACGAAATTTTTTCGGGTTTGATCACATGAATATCTCAACCTTCTAAGGGTACGCATAATGCCAAAAAAATGTTATTACTATTTGTTTATATCTTTTTCCACAAATGTTAAAATGCACTTAACTTTTTGTGTTTACTTTGTAGTGTCATTATCTGATGTTCGTGCATGGGTGTGTGAACCTTGACTTTCTCGATGACCTGCGACGTGCCATATCTAGACTATCTACATTTGTATGGTGGATCACATCAAAGGATATTTACATCACTAGCATTCCACACTGGCATGAAGAGATAGCTGAGATTGTTTGTATCTTTGAGAAGGAACTGCCGTCAAGTTTCATGGACTTGCAAATTCATCTTCTAATTCACCTAGTCTATGAGGTTGAATTAGTCAGGGTGGTCTCTTATCACTAGATGTTCTTCTCAGAGAGGTTCATGAAAAAAGTGAAGGGATTTGTTCGACAAAGAGAAAAACCCGAGGGGTCCATGGCAGAGGGGTACATAGTATATGAGTCATTCTATTATGCTAGTGAGTACATCCAGAAAATCAACGGCACACCAAGCGTAGTGATTTGGGATGATGAACGTGATGAGTACAAAAGGGAAGGGGAGGTACTGGAAACGAATGGAAAAAAGACACATTATAAAGAGTAAGTCACGTATCTTTCGATCTTCAATTTTCCACATAGTAACTTATATTCACAACAAATGTCAAAATCTATATTTGATCCCATACATACTGAATGTGGTTTTCTTTCCATGAATACAACCACAAATTCAGAAATTAATGCAATCAATAAATTCATTCTTTACAATGCGGAGGCAACATAGCCGTGGGTTTCATTGTATGAAGAGAAGAGGAGGAAATGGGACGTTGACATAAAAGAATTCAGGAGGTTTCACGGCAGAATCATGCCTTTTCCAGATCATTTAAAAGAAAATATACCAATGATCTGTTCCAACAGTTGGGTTACAGACCAAGTCAAAGAGAAATATGGTGCATATGGTCGTTACCCTCTTGAAGAGGAGGATGCGATAAACAATAGGATTGGGTGCAACAACTTGGTAATAAAATATTTATGTACATAATTTATAACTTTATAATGCAACTTTGAATTATAACATTTATGTTTAATATATTAATGGTTGGGTTAATAGACATATGACATCATCATTTGTTAAATTTTCTTATAGGTGCATTCGTTCCTATATATGTGGGCTTATGGACATCATTTTCGCACCGAGGATGTTGATAATGGGTGTGTTACACAAGACTGTGGAGTGGAAGTCGAGTTCGACCAATCTAGTCATGCTAGACACTGATATCGAAAATTGGTAGGAGGGATGTTGGGTTATCTCAGAAAGACACAAGAGATCATTCAAGTGGAATTCTTATCTTTCCAATGTGTTAGTTTTAGGTGCAGGTGGTGGGACACATTCGACATGCATAATGTAAAGGAATATTGTGACAGTGGGTTGATATGTATCAACTCTAGAAAGATGTGGGATGAAAGTAATGAGCCTTATGTTTTCTCAAAACACTGCAACCAAGTGTTCTTTCACCCTGATGTGTTGGATACAGATTAGTGGTTCATATTAAGACATGACCCTAGAACTAAACATGTTTCTAAGAACAACAACGTTATCATTCCAACCGAGGAAGATAATGAGGGTGATGGCAACGAATAGTGATATGTACATGTTTTATTTTGTCATCTATAGTTTGAGATATCATTTTGTTACTGTTATCTTTGATTGTCGAATTATATTGTTAATTTGTCATTTTATGACAATGGAAATTATGTCTTGTGTATACATATAAATACACCGTGAAAACAACTTACATAGTTCAATTTTATTTTTTTGAAAGTAAAGGCTAACATATTCTTCCAGACTTGAAGGTGTCCTCTAATTTCTATATTAATATTGCAATAATGATTGTATTTTATGATGTTTTTGTTATAAATAATGATAAGAATTATAATTGCATTAATTTATGACATTTCTGGTAGATTAATGTAATTTTTTTTATTATGTGATTCGATTAAGTTGAATTAATTTATGGCCTTGATAACATGACTAAATTAATGACCTTGATAACACTATAATTTACAAAAAAAATTAAGGTGCTCTACAATGACTTTAATATTTATGGGCTTCATAACAATGAAATTTACAAGAAAATTTAAGGTGGTGTTTAATTTCTCCATGATCAATATTTTAATGTTTGTATTTCTTGATGTTTTTGTTATAAATTATATTTCTAAGAATTATATTTGCATTAATTAATTGGATTGAGATAAAATATTTTTCTTTTAATTAAGTATTTGTCTTCCTTCCCAATAAAGCTTTGATATTTGTCATTGTAAAGTGATTATTGCCAAAAAAATTAAAATGTTGAATGATACATCATTGATAGGTCATATTGATCATGTTCACATTTACATTTTTTTAAAGTGATGTTCATATTCATATATTATAATAATATTACAATATGGTAATACTTGAATTTCTATTATGATGTTTGGCAATTACACTTATAATTAAAAAAGAATCATTTATGTTTATCATTTGAATATATAATTAATTTATACACAAAATTATATGATGAAGAGTTAATTTCCTTATTATACAACAATCATGCATAAATCACAGAGTTGCCACAACTTCATCCATACTTTATAATGCAAATTGTGATGTTTTTGTCGACTAAATTAATACTTAGTGAATTAAAGACCTACATGATTTTCAATAGTACAAAGTTCTTTTAGTACATAAATATACGATCATCATCATTTTCAACACCTAACAAACATAAACATCATGATCAGGCCACCATAAACACAATCATCACCATACTAACATAAACATAACCATAAGTTTTAACAAAAACTTAAATGCATCATCATCATTTTCATGACATTCACATAAACATACCATTATTATAATTGTTGTCAACATCTAACAAACATAAAAATAAACACCATCATATATACCATCATACCATCATTAACATAAAACCGAAAATAAGCATGCATGAACATACCATCATAAACATTAATTACATCACATATTCATGTAACATATACAACTAATAGATTTAAACATCATCTAACACATCACATAACTAATAATACGCGTAAACATAATTAATTAATGTTCCATGATTATCATTTTCACCACATAAATATATAAACAACAACATAAAAATTGACATCAACATAAACATCGACATCAACATAAACATAATAAATGAAAAATATATATAGATATGAACATATATAACATCAAAGTCATCATACAATATTTCAAATATAAAATATCACTAGTTCAAAAAATGCTATGAAATATCTGCTCCACCTTCGCCATCAGAGGCGTCATCAATATCTCTCCGACCAGAGATAGATGCATCATCACCTCCAACAATAGATCTAGAGGAAGTATTAGCACTTGTGTTAGCAGAGGCAGAGGCACAATATGTCCATAGATCTGATAGTAAGATGGATATGTCCATGAAGACAAACTGTAGGAACCTCTCTGAGTGCCTCTAAAATAGAAACAACATTTGAAGTAGGAACTGGTGGATGGTCGAGACAATGAGTAGGATAAACGGGTCGATCGAGCAGGAGTAGAGGATCATATGCTGATGTAGGATCGAGAGGAAGTTCGAGTAGGAGTAGAGGACTAGATGATGATGGAGGTGGAGGAGGAGGACATGGTGTAGGAGGAAGTGGATGAGACATTGGAGGTGGAAGAGGAGGAGGTGGATGAGATGATGAAGGTAGAGGAGGAGGAGGTGGATGAGATGTTGACGAAGCTGATGGAGGAGGAGGAGGTGGAGTAGTAGATGTCGAAGATGATGGAGGAGGGGGTGGAGGTGGAGGTGGTGGTGGAGGAGGCTGATGGGAATTCAACTGAAAGAATGCACCAACAATACGTTGCATCAACAACCTCATATGACGAGGAAGAATCCTCCATATCTCCACAAGATCAAGGTCATCATGAATGTCATGCAACCACACAGGATGAACACCTACATCTGTCAACAATCTGGCCAACCTGTCTTCCACATCTTGAATATACCTATCATACGGCCTATGTGGATGGTGACCAGGATGTCTACTAGCCAACTATGGGTCGGCCTGATACTACTCGTCCAAATCCTGATCATCATGAGCGGGAGGAGGCAGACCAAACTCTGCATCAAAGATGTCAATATCTACAAAATATATAATACATAATAATAATTAGACATTTTCATTAAAAAATAAACATATTTATAACATATGTTATTTTAATTACGTATAAATAAAATAAAATGAAACTATAGTAATTTAAACATAACATTAATATTACCTCTCTCATCAGGTGTCTCATCTGGTGTCAAGAACATATATGGGCATGCTCTCTAGTCCAAGCCTGCACATGGATATGGCACCATGTCAAGTGCATGGTCGTCCTCACTGGCGAACATATCCAGCACATCTGAGGTGATCCTAGTTGGGAACCCAGGTTTGCCCCTCTTGGGAATCATCTCCCCCCCACATGTTCATACACACCTCAGTCATCGTCCTAGTAGGTAGGCGCTCAAATGATGGCCTGGTGGTCGAAAAACTCTCAAAAAATAAGCAAAAAATATTTGAACCGAAATGGAAGTTGAACCTCCCATCAATGACTACACGACATCTATCCAAAGCATAACAAAACTGCCATAAAAAAATGGCAGTCCACCTAATGCATCTAGGTCTCTCCACTAAAGAGTCAACATAATACGATAAGGGGAAATTAATGCGTTGGCCATCAGTAGCGTAGTGCGTTAGCATCGTAATCAAGAGAGAGAGACATCTAACCTCCTCTCGACTTAAATAAGAGATCCGAAGCTTCCCACCACTCACCTTAAAATCATCCATATGGACGACCGCATCACTGATATATCTCACAAAATAAGCTAGATGACTCTCTACTGCAGCACCAACTAGGACATCGGGGAATTGGGTTAAATCCTCCCCTCTCCTAGATAGCCCAATAATGAAATAAATATCCTCCTTAGTGGGGTGGAACCATTGACCGCCACCAACACAAAATTCCTGCCTATGATGATCCCAACATCGGATGAGCTGACATAATAATGCAGAGTTGTCCTTAAGGGATGCATCCTTTTGATAGAACTTCAGGAGGCCAACAATCCTCAAGAGATGTGTATTCTGAGAAGCAAGGGTACAAATCCATCTCCCTCTCCCTAGCCTCCCACTGTTTGACCATGGTATATTGGTCAAGTTGAGCACGCTCCTGTTGAGCAGCATGTCATCTCTCATGTCTCTGTTTCACATCTTTCATACAATTAAAATAATATTTCCTAACATCAATAATAATATTTTTATGAAAAATAGATTGTTACAATTGGTGCGCGATAATAATACAAGTGCACTATACACAGTGCTTTAATGTTACAATTTCACCACTTACAGTGCGCTATAATGATCCTACTGCACCGAATATTTTTTATTTAAAATTAATCTAAATAGTGTGTCAAAAATACAATGCATCGGTACAACCAATAACATTTAATTAACGGTGCGCTAAAATCATATTAGCGCACTAGTGCATTCCATTAATAGCACGCACCATTAACATTTTTCAAAAATGTAATTCCAGAGTGTGGATTCCACATCAAAGCACCGACACCGGTGTATTAACATGGAATGGGCGCACCGGAAATAGAATTTTGTAAAAAAAGTTAAATAATTTGTTTTCGGTGCGTTCAGTTCAAGTAAGCGCAAAGTAAATGGTGTGTTTACTTCAACCAACAACGCCGTTTATTAAAATCCGTTACTAAAATTTAAAAACAATACGATGTGTATCTTACCGGTGCACCATGGACACGTCAAAACACTAGTAATGGAGCGGTGACATCTCCCTTGGCGCACTGCAAAATTTAGTTGTTTTTATTAGTATTTATGTTTCATGGTGCGTCTGATGATTTGGAGGGCACCGAAAGACCGGTGCTCTAAATCATAGAATGCACCGTTAAGAAATCAAATTTTTTTATTATATTTTTTTCCAGGAACCAGTGCATTTGAGTCGTTTGGCTCGCACTGGTACATGTGTGGCCTGGTATAATTTATAGGGTGCACCGCATATCGGTGTGAGCCGAATGGCTCGAATGTACCGCATAGTATTTTTTTTAAATACAGAAAATTAAAGCTTTATTTAAAAAATTAAATCATGAGGTAAGAAACAACTTACTTGCTAAACGACCTTTCGGGGAGGCATCCTGGAGATGTATGGAAAATTTGAAATTTTGACCACCGTTTGTCAAAATTCAAACTACCAGCAACAACCAAAACAAATGAAGAATGTGTCCACGTGGACCACGTATGTCAGGGCGTTCAAGTGGGTAAGGTTTCGCACCAATTCAATTGGGCGAAAACGCACAGTGAAGTGGTAAAAATGAATTTTACCACGCGGTTTTGTTTTTTAATTAAACCATGTTCTGTGGGATGTCAGGTAAAGCGCATTGGTGCTTGAGGTTAAGTTAACGCACCATAAAATAGGTTTTTTTTTTAAAGAATGGATTTTTGTTTAATTTTTTGTAATGATGGAAACCGGTGCGTTTGGAAAAAACAAACACACCTATTCATATATTACACCGATGCACCGTCAATCATGGTTTGTAAATGCAATTTAAATGAATTTTGGAAAGAAATTATTGGTAGTAGAATATGGTGTGTTTATTCATTAAACGAGCACCGGTGCATTTAAGTTTTATGTGTGCATCGATATGAGATTTATTATTAAAAATATAAATTGAAAAATGGTGTGTTTATATGTATTAAACGCACCAGGACGTTTATAGTATCACGTCCCGGTGCGAGTGTTCTATATAAACGCACCGATTAATTGTGTTTAAAATAATATGATGTTTTAAATTAAATTTTCTTTGACTTATATTTTTCTCTGTTGCGATGTGGTATAATATGCATCCGAACCAGTGCATATATTACATCGACACACCATCAAGCATGATTTGCAAGTGCAGTTTAAACAAATTTTGGAAATAAATTCTTTGTAGTAGAATGCAATGCGTTTATTCATTAAATGCGCAACGGTGCGTTTAATATTAATGTGTGCATTGGTATTAGATTTATTATTAAAAATATAAATTGAAAAAATGGGGCGTTTATATGTATTAAACGGACCAGGATGTTTATAGTATCACGTCCTGCTACTAGTTTTCTATATAAACGCACCGATTAACAGTGATTAAAATAATACGAATTTTTAAATTAAATTTTCTTTGGCTTATATTTTACTCTATTGCGGTGCGGTATAATATGTATCCGCACTGGTGCGATTTAGTATCAAACGCATCGGTGCGTTTTTATGTAAACGCACCGGTTAAAAAATATCTACTAAAACCTTCGGTCGCTCGCCTCCATTAGAAACATCCGCTATAAACGGATTTTTGATCTCTTTTTTAATGGGATTCTGCTATAACCTCCGCTATATGGCCTTTTCCTTGTAGTGTAAATTCCCGATGGACTCTAGTGTCAAAGCGACATTTAAACGAATCCTGTGTGGCCACACAATTCATTACAAAGATCAATTATATCTTCAACAACAACACATTGTTTTTGCATTCTAAAATCTACTCGATTGACCTCGCAATTCATCACAAATCTAAATTATATCTTCATTAGTTGCACCAAATTGTTTTCACATTCCAATATTGTGACTTAATTGATTGACCTAGTCAAGAAATCTAATAATGGATTCTAGACCATAGCGATATTTCATTCTAAAATTTCCACAATATATAATGGACTTAATATAATTAATCTCAATAGATGGAGCATTCAATAAACATCAATTCAAAAACTTGTAAGCTTTCGTCATGTTTTTTCAAAAGGAAAATAGTAACATGTTTTTCAAATATTCAATCAAAGTTACATCATCAAGAGTACAAAACTGACCACCTTCATCTTATATTCAAGCTTGTCTCAATGACAACATAAAAAGAAGAAGGAGAGCCTCACAATATCTCTAATAATGTCCAAAAGATAGAGCCAAAACCTCAGAACTTCTACATCCAATTTTCAATATAATAGATATCAAAAAGCATTAACAACTAGCTGTCCAGCATGAATGAGATTACAAAACTGACATATATGAACAGATATTGCAGATTACATAGTCACTCCAAGACTGCAACAAACAATATCAGAATAACTAGGAACAAGAAAAGCTTTTGTCAATTAACTAACTAGGATGTTGAAATAATGCGAGATCTCTTATATTTGATTAGTTTTGATAAACTCTTGTGTTTTCATTTCCACCTTAGAGGTTGAATACTTCTCAAATTAGCTAAAAAGTTTTGAACCATTGCTAAAATTATGATATTAATTAAGTACGAAAAATAACACGAAACTCCTATGTTTTCATTTCCATTTTGAAAGTTGAATATTTTTCGAATTAGCTGAAAAGTTATGATATTAATTTTAGAATATGCAAAATTAATACCAAATCCTCTTTCCTCTTTTTCATGAATTAACACTAATAATAAACATTTTCCTTAATTTAATAATCAATTGTATTTTTCGAACCTTAATCCTAATTTGATTTTTTCTTAACTCATTTCATATACAACATGAAGAAAGACAAACAAAATTATGAAAACAAAACCACTATTTAATAATTAAGCATAAACCTAAAAAATTGAGTAATTATGGAGGCTTATTAGATGGCTTCCCATTAATAAAATGTTTGGGTTCGTGCTCATAACTTCTCCAAACCAAAACCATGCAAGGTTCTTTAGAAAAAACATTTGTACAATGTTCTTCAACAATAAAACAAAAAACCAAACAATGGTAGTAAATTTCAAATGTGGTAATTGCCAAACTTATACAACCAATAGGAAAACAATTTATACAATCAAAGGTCCCTCCACCCTCAAGTGTTGAAGAAACATTTAAACAAATCCCGCATGGCCACATAATTCATCACAAAGCTCGACTATATCTTCAATAGTAGCAGCACGTTGTTTTAACATTCTGAAATCTACTCCATTGATTGACCCACCCTAGAAATCTAATAATGGATTCTACACCATAGAGGTATTTCATTATGAAATTTCCACAATAGACAATGACCCTAATTTATTTCATCTCAATAGTTGGAGGGTCCAATTGATTGGGAAACTTGCAAGATTTCCTCAATTGACTAGGAAGTTTAAATAATGCAAGAGGTCTTATATTTGAGTAATTTTGACGAACTTGTGCGTTTTCATTTGCACATTGGAGATTGAATACTTTTCAAATTTGCTAAAAAGTTTTGAAAATATGAAAAATAATACCATCATCTTTCCTATTCTTCAATAATTAAAGTTTAATAATGAAACATTCTCCTTTTTTTTAACCATGGGAACAACAACCTCCCGAGGGTATATCCAATAGCCAGCAAGCCAGATATACCAGAAACTTGTGACTCAACAGGGGTCGAGACGTCCCGAGACCCTTTATCCCAGGGAGAGCCTTTATCCTAGGGATCGCCTACCCTTCGAGCCTTGTCACAACGGGCCAATGAGCAACCCTAGCCCTGTCAGTTTTGAACCCGTGACCTCCTCGGATTTAACACATGTTCTTAACCATGAAACATTTTCCTTTATTCGAGTGTGAATTTTTTTTGTGAGCACCTTTTTTTCTGATGCATCAGAACGGGTGACCAATTTGTCTGGGTTATTATATGGGTTATTATATGGGGTTGCAAGGTGTGAAAATGCAGGAGGATGCATTGTATATAACTTGATGGGATGCCCCCTTCCGAGGCTATTCTATTCGCTATACCCGCTGCAGGGAGAATTGTTGCGACGAAGTGTTCAGTTTTCCTTCCCAACTATGATCTTTGAGTTCATGCTTCCTTTCACCAGTTGATTTATGCCCGGTGATCCGTTTCATGTGCATTCCCTTGGCATATCTATGCTTTGTGTCTCTAGCTCACGAACTCATCAAATGTGACACAATGTATCGAAGGAAATAGCTTGATTGTAAATCACGTCATCGTATCTCCGTGTAGCAGATGTCTGTAACAAGCTTTTGGGGGTAGGGGGTTCACCGAGGACAAAATTATCACATAAGCGAGAAGCCTCCAACTGCACATGACACTTATTGGATGAAGCCTCCAACTGCTTCCCAGTTCATGTACCAACTCTTAACTTGGAGCAGGGCGCACCCACATGATTCAATACTCTTCACGCTCACCATTATCAATGATTCTAAATCCATGCACCTGGCACCTCTGGGATATAACCATTAAATTTATATGCCATCGATTGTCTCTGTCTCATTACCGCAATTTTTTTAGGAGAAGCACCAGGCCCAAGCGGCCCTGTAAAACTTCACAATGTACATTAAAACATAAACATGTAATTCATCTCCATCGACCATATTTGACAATGATACTTTGGGCACCTCGGGAAAGCATAACCAATAATCGGTTTGCTATTTTGGGGGCACTCACGCTGACAACTTTCTGAATCGTTCAAGTCGTTTTGGTTGCTCTATACCATGATCCAAACCCGTAAATGGTGGAACATTGCCCTTAAGAGTATTGCCTCACACCTCTGAAACTATGGGAACTCTAACTTTTTTGCATCACCGGACCTAACTTTTTTGCCAGGAGGAAAGCATGCTAGATGAGACGGCTCCGACATGATTCACCGCGGTCCGTGGATCCTCTATTCGCAGCAACGACGTAACTTCTCGGCGAACAATAACCAGCCTCCTGCCAGGCTACGGTTTACCGTCAACCTCATATTCTTTCTATTTTCGGTAATCAAACTCGGTCGTATCCGCGTCGTGTCTAACTGATGGATCCAGGTTGGAATCTGATGGGCATATGCACGTCATGAGGCATTTTCCCCATCAAAATACTGGTAAAAATTCTAACAAACCGTCTCAAGAACGGATAAACAATTTGCTAGGACGCATTTTTTATACTTAATTATTTTTTCAAACCATTATTAATTTTTAAAAAATTGAAACTTTCTCATTTGATTAAAGAGTATGTGGGTGAATTTGCCTTCAATGGAGATGGCTTTACTTTCATTCCATTTTTTCTTTCTTTCTTATATTGGCCTAGCCGGGTGGGCCTTTGCGCCCTTCCTTCAAGAAAAGTTAGTTTTCAAGTCTGAAAGTGCAACTTCTAGAGAGAGGTGGGTACCATTTTACAAGAAGAAGTCGGTTTTAAACTATGTTAATGAAGGAATTAACTAGCCAAGCATCAATGATTCATTAGCTATTCAATTTACCAAGCATCAACAAGTTATCATGATCTACTGAATTTACCAAGTATCACCTATGGAATTTCAGACACGCTTTTTGGTTATGGTCATCATTAGTTAGAAGCACTAGATACCCATTCCTCTGTATAGTTTAAAAGTGCTATTCTTTGGCTCCCACGGACTTGGAGCTATTAATTTTGATAAGATGTTATTTTCAATTTTTTTATAAATTTGTTATAATCTAAAAACAAATTTTAATGAAATTCTTCTATGTTTTTTCTTAAACATGAAATTGTTTTTGTTATTTTGATAATGGGCTCTGTAAAAAAATGCATGGAAATAAGTTTTTGTTGTGGAAGGTTTCTAATCCCACTTTGTACACTTCCAATACTTCCAAGTTACAATTTATAGGTCTTGTTGCTAAAAGCTTTTCACATATCCATTCACTTTTATTTTTTAATGACTTATTTGATATATGTTAAAACTATGTAACATTTTATTATTCTTTTAGTCTTAGTAATTTGGTTGAAACAATTACTTTTATTGGGGGAAGAAGCTTCTAAACATTAAGTTTGAAGTTGAATGTGGTTTCTTCTTATCCATTTATAGCCAAGGGAAAGTGAATGGTCCAGAGAGAAAAGCAGGAACCATGAACTGGTTGGTACAAATTTTGACTCTTCCCTACTAAAACACATTGAGAATTAAATTGAACCCCATGGTTGTCAATGTAAAATGAAAATGTATCACATAATTTGCTCTATATTAGTAAAACCGTGTCCAAAAAATAATTCTTACCAAAATAAATTTTATATATTAAAATTACTATGTCAAATTATATAAGTTTACATTATTCTATTTTTATAAAATTAAAATAAAATGAAGTACCTATATTAGAAAACTAAATGCTTTCCATGATTGGAGCACAATAAAAAAAATTTATTTTATCACATTTTCATCAAAGTGCATCATGGATAATCCATAGAAAACTCCACTTCCGTGAAAGAATTGTTGCATCTTGGTGTGTGCAAGTTCACATGCAATAATAGTTGAGGAATCCAAAACAGTCCATACCTTGGAAAAACAACCTTATTAAACTTCTTTTGACAAAGGACGGAGAGACCATCATAGTACAATCTCAATTAGAATGTGTTTTTCTAATGAATCACCTCTACAAAAGGCATATTATATTTATCTGTCCTTTTAACTCAAGTCCTTTGGAAAAACATCACAATTTTCATTACACCATTGATGCAACATGTTAACCTTGAGGTTCATCTTATTCGCCAAAGATGCGAGAGGGGAGATTTCTCTTTTCTAAATAAAATTCGAGAGTGCAAAATGTTTCCGCTCTAGGAATTTGTTCGATAGGAGATGGAAGGCCTCTTGGTGGCATGCGTTGATGGATGGAATGAATCTCCTAGACCTTTCAATAGAATGTTTCCAAGGGAAGGATTTTTGTTATGATTGGGTACTCAATGCTTCATGGATGAGACTTCAACGATGGGATTTTTTTTTAAAGTCCCGTTTAACTTTTTGACAATCAAATTTTTACACCGATAGGTGTTTAGATATTATCTGGGATTTTGGACTTCCTTGAGTGGATCAACAAGATTAACCGGAGTGTAACAAGTGTACAATCCAGATTAATTTCATGGTGGTCATATATTGTTATGCTTAAATGCATCTTGATTAAGATTTAAATAAGCTTCAATTAAGTGGCAGTTAAAAAAATGATATGTTTATTAAATAGTATTTTTTTTATGTTTATATTAATTAGTTTAATGTTTATGTTAGTTTAATGTTTGTATTAATTAATGACACTTAACTTGTGACCTATCGGTGTTCACCAGCCATAAATTAAGTGGTTGTGCTAGTATAATATCTCTTCACTAAGAATTGTACTCCTACTAAGACATCCGGACTTTCTTGTATGATCTAACAGTATCTCTATTTTATAAATATAATGTCATAATACCCATTTTTTTTAATGGAAAGGCCTTAACACGGTTGACATGCAGATGAAGATATACTTATTTTCTCAACTTCCAAATCCCTTAAGGTTCAAAAATTACCATACCATATAGATGAAGCTATATATATCAAAACTTTTAACTTCACTTTTAATGTTTAAATATTATATACTTAATGTCCATTGAGGTATTTAATACACCTACTCCCACTACCAATATATGCATGACTTATAAGGTGATCTTATTCACAGACATAATGTCCATGCAATATCTAATACATCTACTCCAGTGTAAGATGCTCTCACTTACATTTTTTTTTAGCGGAAAAATCACCTTTATGCTATTTCTAGGGAATCAAGGAAAGCTAACATGCACGGGAAATCTCAACAAACTTTCTCACATATCATGGATGGTAGGTCAAGCAAACCGTCAGCCCGTCATCCAAGCTAGAAAATGTCTCAACAAAATTGAACCCGGATGGATGGAATGAAGTCCATATATCCCCACCAACGAACCACCATTTACATTTACATCTACTCCAAATGTAAACTTATCTCATTCACATTTATAAAATACCCATAATAGTATGACATATACGTTTGATACTGAATTCAACTTCATTCACATTTATAAAATACCCATAATAGTATGACATATACGTTTGATACTGAATTCAATGAGGTTATATATATATATAACCTCATTGAATTCAGTATCAAACATATATGTCATATTATAACTTTATTTTATTTAACTTAAAAATATTAATAATAATTTATATATATGTTTATTTTAACTAATATGAATTTATAAAAATATCATAAATTAAGCATTTTATTTAACTTAAAAATATTAATAATAATTTATATATGTATTTATTTTAACGTAATATGAATTTATAAAAATATCATAAATTAAGCATTTTATTTAACTTAAAAATATTAATAATAATTTATATATATATTTATTTTAACTTAATATGAATTTATAAAAATATCATAAATTAATACATGCTTAGTATATATCGATTTATTTAAATATTCAATTCATGTTATTATAAATTAATATATACTTATTATA
Organism: Larix kaempferi; assembly: GCA_027924585.1. Lineage (NCBI taxonomy): Eukaryota > Viridiplantae > Streptophyta > Pinopsida > Pinales > Pinaceae > Larix > Larix kaempferi. The sequence continues at coordinate 1,293,011 of BSBM01001032.1, forward strand.
TATCACAAAATTTTAAACATAATAAACAAATTCATTTTACATAAAAAAAAATCATAAATTCTATATAAAAAGAAATGAAGTACATATAGTAATTAATTCATAATGAACATATATAATAATGTCAATGTAAATTATATCATAAATTCGATATAAAAAGAAATGAAATATATGTAGTAATTAATTTATAATGAATATATATAATAATGTCAATATGGGCTATATCATAAATTCTATATAAAAAAATAAATATATATAATAATTAATTCATAATGAATACATATAATAATGTCAATGTGGGCTATCTAACAATTACATGTTCCTATTATTTGTACTAATATTATGTCTATTTATTTTGGTTTTCCATAGTTTTTTTAATGATTTTCAACATGAATTTCGTTCATGGAATGGCATATGGAGAATTGCATCCAATGTGTGTCCATTGGTGATGCCATCATCTACACATGCATTGGGCAGAGGCATTAATTGTTTGGCTAGAAGTTTTAATGTAGCTTATACATATCTCTCCAATTGTTTCGTGTGCTTGTAAAACATTGTATTACGTGCTTGCAAAACTATGTTTCATGCTTCACAAGCTAGCTCTTGTTCTTGTGACAATAGTGGGGGTTTGAATGTGTGGAAGTGGAGTTGAAAGTTTGGAGAGACTATATAGATATTCAAGCTTGGCATCCTTTAACTCAATTCTATTCAATATGGTATTGGAATCTTACTTCAATCAAAGTAGGAGCTATTGGGTATAGCACAATATTTGTTTTTTTGAAGCTTACCTTTGAAGTGGGTTTAGAGAATTTGAGTGCAAATGTGAAGTGGGTTCCATGTAGAATGTTAGCGTGTTGGCATTTGTATGAGAGAAACACATTTTCATTCTTTAGTTTGGTTGAATTTGCTATAAATTCTCCTCATTGTGAGTTTGAGTTATTTGGTGATGAAGTTGACCCTATCAAGAAACATGGAATCAAATGTAGCTAAAGTCGGAGTGACAATAAAACTTTAAACTGTAAGGTTGAAAATAGGCCTATACAAAGCTTTGAGTTCAACATCCTCTGACTCAATTATGCTTAATGTGGTATTTAAAGTGTAGTATTCATTTTCTTGAAGATTACCTATGAAGTGGGTTTAGAGAATTTGGGTGCAAATGTGAGGTGGGTTTTTATATGGATTCTTAAGATTCTAGCCTTTGTTTGAGAAAACTTCTATACGTACATGAATTTGGTTGATTAATGGATTTTTCATCACTAGAATTGTCAAAAGGGGGAAGTCTAAGGTGGGTTTGAAGATTTTTGGTGGAAATTTAAGGTGGCCTCTATGTGGGTTTTTAACTTGTTGGTTGTTATGTAAGAAAACTTGTGCATGCACGTGACTGCGGTTGTTTAGTTACTAGAGTTGTCAAAGGAGAGAGTTCAAGGGTTTTTTGTTCGCTTAATTTTTTTTAAGTAAGTTACAATGATTTCATGTTTGCAATGTTTTTACATACCTAGAAGCTCAAATTAAAATGCTTTTAGTGCTTTCATTAAATAATTGCATTAAGGTTCCCAAATGATTGCTCTGATTTCCTTGTTCTTTTATTAAGGTTCCCAAATGATTGCTCTGATTTCCATGTTCTTTTAGTCAACTGCTTATGGGTCTTTTCCTGAAGATTTAGATAATTCATTTCCCATGAAAATAGTGGAGTTGCCTTTCAATAATTTCCTTGTTAGCATTCATCGAAATGTAGGGAGTCCTATTAACTTACAATAATTAGATGCTAGGTACAATATATGTTTGGCAAAAATCCTTAGGGTTTTAGAATTTTTTATTACTAATAATTCTTACATGGCTTAAAAAATGGCCTTTGGAACACTTTTTGTGTTGAATAAGTGTTAAAATAATCCTTTCAACATTATTTTTATTTAGAATTTGGATGTCATCCATGCTTGCTTACATTGCTATTGTATTAATGTCTACTTTGGATTGAGAATTTAATCCTTCTTTGTGGATTTAGATTAACAATTTTGTCATTAAAAATGGAATCATTCTTCAATTATTTTGTCACTGGCATCCTCTGGATTTGGATATTCTTAATGAAATATAGAAACAACCAAATATCTATTGCAATAATACGTGTAGCCAATATGTTTAGGCATTTGGAGATTTTACTTCCTAGCAGCTCTTTGGTGCTTTGAAAAATATGACATTGGGAACAATAATTTTCTTAGATAACTTTAGAGACTTTGTAGCCAACATTTGCAATTTGGATGTGCATGTTTTCTTTTCCTTAATATTTTATTCAATTGCTTATTGGTCTTTTCCAAATATTTAGATTTAGATTTTATTTAAAAAAGGACTTATCCTATAATAGTTTTTGGTTAGCATTTGTATAAATATAGGTAGTCTTGATAACTTTAGCAATTAGATGTTCACTACAATAATATATTCAAAGAAAATCCTTAATATTTTAGAAACTTTTGCTAATACTAGTTTTTTTATTCCTTCGCAAATATTACATTTGAAACAATATTTGTGTTGAATAAGTGTTAAAATAAGTCTTCCAAAAACTATTGTTCTCTAGAATTTGGATGTCCATGTTTGTTTCTCCTATTTTATTAAAGGATTCTTTCTAATAATAATTTAGTATTTTCTATGGATTTATATTAACAGTTTTGTTGTTCAAAATATGGATTTGTCCTTCAATTATTTTGTGGCTATTATTATCACATCCATGTTAGCTAGGGATACCATGATGCAAATTTATTGTTAGAGACATTATTTTTATGATCTAGAGCATATATGAGCTAAAATGATCCAGAGCTATGATGAGAGTGGGGACTAGGGCACTTTATATGTCCAGACTCCAGAGCATCTCTGAGCAACATTCCAAACCCCCATTTTCCTACTTGCCCTTGCATGACCCCACTGAGATGGGCGGCTTAGCCATAGTTTGATGAGCGCAGTAGAGACCATAATTGGTTTGCCACTTCTTTGCCCTCATATGTCAAAGTTCACTCTTCATATCCACTTGACAACAACAAGTATATGGTATGGCAGGTATATGGTTTATGATTTATGCTCACATGTGTATTTTTAGGCTTGTTTATTTATATTAGTACTTTGACTTAACATATGGTGGATTTTTTGGTGATCCTTTTGTTTGATTGGAGACTTATTTGTGGCATTTGGTAAGGGAGGTCTACCACTTTGAGTGGAGACTCCCGTTTATGCACATTGGTTCTTTTCCCCTCTCATGGTATAGATTTGGCAATTTGACTCATGATAGCTAGCCTTGGTCCCACTTGTCACTATCCTCCACTCATGTGAACCATTCATGATTGGTTCCTTTCCGTAACTACGACCAAGATAGGTGGCCTTGAGGACCTCCACCCTTTGACCTCTGCGTACACTATGACTCCATGTTTATTTGTACCTCATCTCTGGAGTGTGTGATTTGCACATTCAAACCTGGGATTCACTCCTGGTCGGTTGCCCCCGATATTGTGATGCAATATAGGATTGTGTAGACTCATTGGGTGTTCCCCACTTGTCCTTGAAACATGCACACTTTCCACCATTACATGCATTTGAGCACTATTGTACTACCCAAAAGAGAAATGCAAATAAAGCCAAAAAGGTTAAAGTGTTCAAGTCAAATCAAGCCACAAAGTCTAAAGTGAAAGTAAATGTAAAATGCTAGGCAGATGAGGAACACATGTCATATGAAAATGACTACATGGAAACATGAATGAAAGAGAATGTAATGGTTAAATTCATCATCGATTCCCAATGAAGTTCTAGGAGGTGAGATGGAGTAAGGGACAATTAATTCTAAGTGTCCCCTAGAGTTGCAAATTACGGTATGTTGTGCACCCAGCACGGTGGATCTAGAAAAGATCCTCACGGAGCTTGATCCAGGATTGGATGTGAGCTGCAAGGTGTATGATAAAGGCTCGTGGTGGTTTCCTAAGTACTCTACCCATTTGTGAGGCACCTCCCTTCCCTAGTGTTTATCTGGTGTACTTATGTCACTGTGGTCCCTTGCTTCCCATGTTTATCCATAGGGTCACATAGTCATGGTATTGGTCATTACCCTTGCCTTCAAGCCTTGTTTTCCACCTCGCCCATGGCTATCCAGATGGTCAAATCTATATAAATGTGCATAACTGTGGAGAATTCATAAGAGGTGGTGGGCCCACCTTGCCTTAGGCCTAGTTTTGAAAAAAATGATTATATTGATCACCTTGTATTTGTCATTGACTGTTTATGGTTGATGTACTAACATAAATAAGGAATCCATGGCATCCTATGTTGCATGCAGGAGCACACAATTCAGCCTATATCATACTTTACCTAGTTTTGACTTGGTCAACACTGTTTGACCAAGCCAAAAATGGGTCCCGGGAAACTTTGGAATCAAAGTTGAGATTTTGGTCATTTGACATATATTGGGGTCCTATACAAGCCCCCAAACATCATATTGCAAAAATTCAAATGCCTTTGTGAGATTTTAATTTATTAATGGCTAGTAGGGCCCTGTTTTAATTCAAAATGCTTGGGTTGGGCCATATTGTGCATATATGATGGATTATGGTAGTTCGAGTGACCAATAATAGTTGATTTGGGGTCCACAATCTCAATGGAGCAGACGGTTCATGAATCCGGGCAAATGAAGTGGCCCAAAATTACAATTTTCACATTCAACCATATGAACCAACAAAAATTAAATGGAAAAATTAGACTTTGGCTAAGTTAAACATTAAAGTGGCTAATGAATGGGTAAGTAAAGGTAAAGGGATAAATATTTGACACTTTGGACTATTTTTGGACATTATACCTTGGATGTGGGGCTCCCATATGGCCCATCTCTCTCAAGGGGGCGAATTTGGGCAAAGTGGGGTGATTTTATCTATGGAAGCCTTTGTATTTTGGTAAAATTTCATGGTAAAACTCATTGTAAGGGTCAAAGGGGGTTAAAACAACGTAAATGCACCCCCTTGGTGTCCCCAATACTTGTTTATATTAACATTTTTGTCCCCCTCTCTCACTTGGGCGCACTTGGGCAAAAATTGCCCCCCTCTTGTAACTATGTAAAAATGCATTTGATAAATGGATCATTCTCAGCCATTGATGTCTTAGTAAGAGATCTAATCCTATCCATCTATCTCACTGGGATAGGGATTTTGTTTAGATCTTTTCTATTTAAGAGAGAAAGCTCTCATTGTACACTTCTTCTTGGAACTCTTGGCACTTGGAATAGAAATATCTTGAGAGTCTTTCGGCAAAAGCTTGTGTTCTCATGATTAAGTGTTTGGGAAATTGATTGCATGTTGTTATTCTTCTACACTAAGAAGCTTTAGTGGCTGTCCATGTATTTTTGTGGTGGATTTATGATATTGCAGGTAGGGGCAATGATTTTGGTGGGGGCGCAGTAGTGATTTTTATCCTCTTTTTCTTCCCCAAATTGTTGAAAAATGAAGGGAGTAATTTTTGTGTTTTAAACCAATGATTTTCTCTTCTATTTTCTTGTTTGTAATTGCATCTTTCATTTGTGTTTCAATCTGATATAGTATTGTTTGTTTCACAGGTGAAGGGCGTCTTGGTTCACTTGGGTAGCTTGGATCAAATCTTTGACATCACCAAACACTTCTTAGTTGATCTTTACGGGAGAAAATTGTCATTTAATCAACCTCTCTCTGGTAAACAAGTGAGTTCTTCAACCATCTCTCATGTTTTTATTTCATTCCATTTGTTGCATAAAGACAATCTAACTCAACATTCGCCATCATAATTATCGGCAACACTTAGAGTAGGAATTTCAAGTTCTTAGGATTTGGATCCTTTTAATGATAATTTTAAAATCCTAAAACCAAAATTTCATGATGTTTTGACTCCAGTTTCCCACCACTAGGCACTGGTTAGTTAGCTAGTTTGTGCCCTCCTTGGGTTTTTTTGTGCTTTGTCTAACTATCTTTTGGTTTTGGGGTTGTGGGTAGGATTAGATTTGGTTTTCCTTGTTTTATCATAAATAAAGACCAAGTTTTAACATGTTATAAGTGTCTTTAAATCGCTGATTTTATTTTTTTATGCATGCTTAATCATTTAGAATAAATTTCCCCCATAGGAAAATTTTCTATTTTCACTTCTAGCAAATTTTTGGTCCTTGGGTCAATTTCCAGCCATTTGATCTTTAAAGATTCACTATTTTCACTAACATATCAGATCTAAAATAAGTTATCTCAAGTAAATTTCAGTCTTTTGGTTGGAAATGGTCTTAGGACACTTAGACACTTTTTTCTTGTTTTCCATTGCTTATATTGGGATTGTAAGTGTCCCTTTTATATTCTCAACCATCGCTAGTTGAATAGGGTCTCCCCCTTGACATGGTTTTGTGCCTTGTCAAAAGTGACAAGCGCCTTGTCCGATGTGAAAACCGCTCACTTGAGTGGTGGACTTGGTGCTTGAAGTGTCACCAACTTGGTTTCCCTCTCCTCTACCGTCCTGGATGGGATACATCTAGTGGCAACTCAAGTTTGAGTGATAACAACTATCATCCATCTATATATGGATAGTCTTAATGGATTATAGAAACAAACAAATATCTACTTCCTAGCAGTTGGTGTTTCTGCTTTGAATATGAAATTATAATGCCTTCAATGCCTTTATTAAATAATTATGCTTTGATAATCTTAGTCACTTACTCTAATTTCCTTGTCTTTTAGTCAATTGCTTATTGGTTCTTTTCTTAAAGATTTTTATTTAGATTTTCCTATAAAAAAACGCCATTGTCCTTCAATAAGTCCCAATTAGAATTTGCCTAAATATAGGTAGTCTTGATAACTTATGACAATTAGATGATCGCTACAATATTTGTGATGAATAAGCATTAAAATAATCCTTCCAACACTATTGTTCTTTTGAATTTGGATATGCATGTTTTCTTCTGCTATGCTTTCTTTGTAGTAAAAATTTAGTCATTTCAATGGATTTAGATTGAAATTTTCCTTGATAAGAATATGAACTTGTAAATTTCCATTATTTTGTGGCTAGCATCCTGTTGGCACCCCAACAACTCCCCTTGATTTTTCAAAATCAAGAGGCCCCCTATGTAGATTTTGTAAATATATTGCTTTCAGTTGTTCCGATTTTATCTCGCTTGATTCACCTATAAGTTGTTTGATCATCTTCTTTGATCCTTGACATTTTGTGTTGCTTGCTCTTTGGCTTGGTATTTATGAGATAAGGACTTAGTGATATGATGCCTCGATATTGTTGTGAAGTTCCAATTTTCATTGCTTCAAAGGTTGAATGAGCGTTTTGGAAGATTGGAACAAATTATTAAAATGCTTAATTTGTGAATTTTGATCCCCGTCTAGAAAGATTAAATCAAAGTAAGATTTTAGTTTTAACCTTGAATGGTTTATTAAATTTTGCAAACTTTCAGATTTTATTTAAAAAACAATATCTTTCTTGTTAAGCAAATCATTTTCCATTTGAGCCAAGGAACCAAGAATTTATGAACCTTCATTTTCACCAAAATGACTATTTTTTTTTTCTAAAAGATTCTTATACATATAAAAATACTTTATTTGATTAATGTGCATAGAAGTAGTCTGAAAACTTTATATATCATTTAAGTTTCATTATTTTATTATTTTAAAATAGAATACACAAAAGTTAAATCTTATGAGTTCAAAAATAGCCTTATTTTTGTTTACCTTTATTATTTTGTAATAATAATGAAACTTTGAGGACTTGGTTCATTAAAATATTATGTTGTTCAGGCAAATTTGCAAAACTTTAAAATGAGTTAAATATTATGGTTTTAATCCAAAAGCCAATAATGTTCAGGAATTAAAAGGGTTTTTTTTGGTTTTTTTAATATATCAGAAATATAATTATTTTTGGTTTTGAAAATCTTGAACCTGAGACTCCCAGCCTACACCATTATATTAATCTTGAAAAGGTTTCAAGATATTATATTTAAAATGCCATTTGAATATAAAATTTCAATTCTTTTGATACAAGCTTATTTATGATTAAATCTTTGAGCTTATGGAGTGGCACGTTATTTTATTTTGATAGGGCAGGTTGCATTCACCAAGGCTATAGGTTAATTTTGATGGCCACGTACGATAACAATTACAACGATCGTTGCCATATTATAAGTTGATTAAAGGTATGGAGTTCGGCTCGCAAAAGAAGGGAATTAATTTTTGTTAGCTTCGCAAATCTCTAGTTTCCACAGTTTGTTCACACCAGACTCTCCAATAAAAGCTTACGCCAGGAATGAAGAATCTGTTTGTCGAATTTTCTGTTGCCTATCAAGATCACCAGAATGGCAGTTTAATGAGGTCCCATTTCACCGAGATCGCTTTAATTTCCAGCCAGCACAGGATCACGCCAAGATTATGATAATCATTGCGCGTTATTTATGGAATTAGTTCTGGAGGATCTTAAGTGTCATGGAGGTTGTTAAAAGAACTGTCAACAGTTCCATGAAAATTGTTACTAATAATATCATGAATCTACCAGCGCACTAAGACAGAGAGATTCGATAAAAACACCACCGGAGTAACCAGTTGACAGTATGATAAAATTCGCTGCCATGTTTGCTGGCCTGTATGGTAAAAAATAAATGTCATTCTTGAAGGTAACACATCATTAAAAAAAAAGAATGCTACGTCACCAAATCTAAATGAAGGAATCAATACTAAGATCGGCACCAGATTGAATTTGTTGGAGATTTTTCTGCATATAATTGAGGAACATATCTGCAAAGGTTCTTCTTCATCAAGTCCCCGAGGAGTTATATCGGAATAACCAGTGTACAAAGATCGAAATTTTTCATCATGATCAATCGATATTGCAAGGGAGGTTTCTTTATCTCCATTATTTTTAAATAGTTCTTTCTCTGATTCTTAGAATCATCAGTCTCCCTTCTTTGTTGATTTTTATTTTTAATATGTGTTTTAACATACAGGTTCAAGGTTGAATGGAGGATGGGACGCATTTGAATCACCTCTTGAGAGATAACATATGAAAAGATCAGATTCAACAAACAAAATAATTTGAAAGCAGAATTTGACGCTATCCTATGAAGTGTGGCGGGCGTGAATTATCAGACGGTTATGCAGATTCGTTAGATCAGGCAAGGAGGTTGCGTGCAATTATTTCTTGTAATACAGCTCATTCAAAGAGCTAGTATTTCTTGCGAGGAGTTGGAACACTTCAGGGGCTCTCATTGCTTATAAAAAGCAACAGCCATTTGATTGTAGAGGGGGTCTCAGCAGAAGAGAGAGTATTTTATTATTTTCAATTCTGTTTTCTATTTTGTAAATTTCCTGTTTGCAGAAGGAATAAGAGACACTGCCAATCGGGGTCTCTGTAGCACTTGGAGGATTTTTGACCCGAAACGGGAAGGTGGGGAAAGGGAGATGCTGCCAGAAATGGTTTTTGGATATGCAAAATGATTCTGTATAGTTTCTTATAAAGAGTTATTTTGTAGCCAGAGATTGTTCAGATTCGTTGGATTGCTGCAGTAATGTTTTCTGTTGATCCATTTGAATATTAATTGGATACAACCTAGCTGATTATTTGTTTTGTATGATTGATTTGTTGTATTTAATTGCTTGGAATGATTGCAGATCTGATATATAAATCATATATGCAGAATCGAAGGTGTTCATTAGACTCTGTTATATTGATGTGCTTCAACATATTTTTGTTTGTTTAATTTTTCCTTTATATATTAGACTTATATCAATTTCAACTCTCCTTATCACGATAGGTAGTTTTAAAAATAGATTAATTAAAATTTCGTTTTATTTCATTTTTGAAATTTCCAGAATTTTTAGAAGCTACTAAATTTCCGTTTCCAGAAAATTTAGCAGAGCTATTCTTAAATTCTCTAATAGATTAAGTTAGATTGCATCTTAGGTTTTAATTGCATTTTAGGAATTCAGATCTCTAGATCGTGAGACTCTCTTGTTGAGAGCAAACTCATAAGGCAGCAGGGCTTTTGTTCCCGTGAGAGGCATTAGTTCCCGCCCCGCGAGAGGTATCTAATGCAAACATTCAAGGAGTTGTTTTAAGCAATCTGAGTAGGTTATCTCTCCTTGTTGGCCTTAGGACAAAAAATATGGCCAACACGTCCCTCTAGATATGGATTGTCATAATGAATTGTAGAAGCATTCATATTCTACTATAATAAGACATGTTACCAAAATCATAAGGTTTTTGGAGACTTTTTTTCCTTCCAATTTTTTTGTGATCCAGATGGATATAGGTGGCCACCCACCTATTCCACTGGCTCAAAACAGTTTTCCATTTTGGTAATTTTCTAGTAGTATTTATACGGTTTTTAGGGTCCTCAACTTCCACGACCGTTTTGAGACCCTAAACGATGTTTTTTGGGATCGAAATGGCCCAAAATATATCCATAGGTTCTTGTCAGGGCCCAATTCACTATTGTAATCCTTGGGTAGATATTTCTAACGGTCTACCGAGTGACCCAAATGAAGATCCGAATGCAAAATTTATGACCTCAGGAAGTTGACTATTCAACTGACTACCTTGGGGTTTCAAACTTTATGACGGTTCATCTCCTAGGGTTAGTTTTTTGTATATTTAGGATTATTGTTCCCATGCTTATGATAAATACGCCCTTTCGGCCTCCTTTTGTATTCATCTTGCCATGAATGAGCATAGTCATCACATCTCTTCTTAGAGATAAGCTACCACCATTCTAGCTGTTTTATTTTACAGTCTATTCTATTCTGCCATTTAATAGAATTTGTGTTTAATGTATCACTGTGTTCCTTTGAATATATCTATGTATGTGGTTCTATATATGTTCTTTCATTTTGTTCTTACATACATCTGGATCATTTGGTGCTTTGAAAAAAGTGGCATTTAGAACAATGGTTTTATGTAACTTAAAACAACTTGATAGTGAACACTAAGATTTTTGACATCCATCTTTTCTTTTTCTATTGTATTGGTAGGTGCTTTGCAATAAAAAAATCTAGTCCTATTTTGTGGATTTAGATTGCATTTCCCATGTTAAAAATGTGGATTTGTCCTTCAAATATTTTGTGGCTATCACCTATTTGGATGTGGATAGCTTGAATGGATGATAGAAACAACCATGTGTCTACTACAATAATACCCATGAACAAAATCCTTAGGATTTTGGAGACTTATCTTCCTAGTGACCTTCTTTGGTCCTATTTGAAAAACATGACATTCAAAACAATCATTTTATTATATATCTTCTTAAACTTGATGGGAATCACTAAGAATAGTTAGTAAAATGCAAATCTAAATATTTTTTTGTCATCTCTGTTGGTTTTTCAGAAATTTCAATCTGATATAGGATCTTAACTGAGAGAATAACATGTACAACATATCTACAACATATCAAGCATGGACACATTAATGCAAGCACACAAGAGACACAGAGTTTCACCGGGGAAAACCAAGAAGGTGGAAAACCCCGCAACTTCCTTAGAGATAGATAGAGCAATGATACAACCCAAGTACAAGAGATAGTCCTCCTAGCAGCAGCTTCTCCTCCTCCACTAGTGCGCCACTCTCCAATGAGTGTGTGAGTGAAGAATAGAATGATCAAATAGAGTGCCTCCCGCACTCTATTTATAAATGACATGACTTGACTTGCCTAATAACCTTTACTAGGTCGGCCTCAACTTAACCACATAGCATAATGATGACAAGGCCGACCCCCAATAGGGTGGTCTAATAACCCTTTAACCCACATGAATTATACAGGGCCGACCCCATCAAGGTGGTCTAATAACCCATCAAGTATAAGTTACGACACTTACAATATAAATGACAACACTTCTGTATAGAGGAATAATAACATCTCTATAGGAATACAATATACATATATGTGAAATACATTCTGAAGTTACAATTACATCAACACTCCCTCTTAACTAGGAAGGTATTTCTCGACATAGATCTGCTAGCACAAGTCTTCTTCTTTGGATCAACGTCACTGGATCATTGTCATTGAATCATTGTCATCGTCACGGTTGCTGCTATCTCAATCAATCTTCGATCTACTCGTCATAGGAAGTTCTACAGAGCCAACCCTTTTTCATGCTGGATGTAGGCCCACCACCTGCAGGTCTTCATCATCACTGGCCATACTTTGGAATCCTCAGGACTTATTATGTGCGTCACAATGCCTCAAAAGAATATCCCAGGATCCTTTATGTGCTGAAGCACGACCGCAAGATCTCCCAGGTCCAATTACATGTGACTGTCACAAAATATTAAAAGAGTGTCTTGACTATCAAGAACTCTAAAGAGCATTCGAGGCCTTTTACATGACTAGCACAACCTGTCCGGATCTCCAGGACGTATTACATGTGACCCCCACCACAAAACCTTAAAAGAGTGTCTTGACTAGCAAGAACTCTAAAGAGCATCTGAGGCCTTTTACGTGACTAGCACAACCTGTCCGGATCTCCAGGACGTATTACATGTGGTCATGGAAAAGCCTCGAAAGAGCATCCCTGGACTGATTACGAGCGTACTGCTCAACCTATCGGATCTCCTAGGTCTAGTTACATGTCCTCCCAGATCAATGCCTCGAAAGAGTATCCCAGGACTGATTATGAGCGTACTGCTCAACCTATCGGATCTCCCAGGTCTACTTATATGCTCATCTGCACAACCTGTCCACGGCCACAGAGTATCAATCTGATACTCACCATACATCATCCTGATGTACATCATCACATGATTATCCTGATGATCATTACAGCATCATCCTGATACATATCATCTGAAGCAACATCCTGAAGCTCATCATCCATGATCATCCTGATCATATAATGCATCCACCTGATGCATACCAAGTATCTACCTGATGCATATCATCATACATGATCTACCTGATCATACAATGTATCTACCTTATGCATATCATCATATATGATCTACCTGATCATACAATGTATCCACCTGATACATATACAAATACATGATTCAACTGATCATATCTAGCATCCAACATGATGCATATACATATACATGATCCATCTGACCATAACAAGCATCCAACATGATGCATATACATATACATGATCCAACTGATCATATCCAACATCCAACATGATGCATATACATATACATGATCCAACTGATCATAACAAGCATCCAACATGATGCATATAGAGCAGTAATTGGAGCATCATCCTGATGCTCATCACACAGCGCTTACATCCACAGCCATGGGAAGGATCCTCCTCTCACCATGCTTGGAATGGGTCCTGCAAATGTGTCCATCACTTCTTCCTCGAAGTGTCGTCAATCTGGAGAACACCAAGCCTCTCTATGAAGTATTCAAACTTCACTCTGGCTAGTGGTTTCGTCAACATATCTGCAAACTGCTCATCCGTCGCAACATACAAGAGCTTCACTGCTCCTCTCTACACGATATCCTTGATATAGTGATATTTGATCTCAATGTACTTCGACCTATCGTGGAATACCGGATTCTTAGACAGCTTTACACAACTCTGGTTGTCACAAAATATGCCAGTAGCCTCCAATGGGAGATCAAATAACTCAGACAGTAGCTTTTGAAGCCATACTGCCTCACAACTAGCCGAACAAGCCGTGACATACTCTGCTTCGGCTATACTCAGTGCTACGCAGGACTGCTTCCTGCTAAAACAAGAGATCACACCTGATCCCATATTGAAGCAGCACCCAGATGTGCTCTTCCTATATGCAACACTTTCTGCCCAGTCTAAATCAACATAACCCTGCAGGTTAAACTTTTGATTCGCATCATACTTGAGCCCACTATCAATTGTACCCTTCAGGTACCTCAGAATATGCTTTACAGCAACCAGGTGAACACCTCTGGGATCCATCAGGAACTGGCTCAATGTGTTCACCGCAAAGCAAATATCTTGTCTAGTGTTCGTCAGGTACATTAAGGACCCAATCATCTGACGATACATAGTGACATCAACCGAATCAGAGGAAGCATCACACAGAAGCTTCAGGTTCGATGCCATAGGTGTGGCCATGGCCTTCCAGTCCATCATCCCGAACCTCTTCAGGATTTCTACTACATACTTACCTTGTCCAAGGAAGATTCCATCTGCACTCTGCCACACCTCCATTCCTAGGAAATAGTGCATCATCCCCAAGTTCTTCATCTCAAACTCAGTAGCAAGCTTCCTCTTGGTATCGACAATCAACCCATCCTCACCTGTTACAAACAGGTCATCCACATACAAAAGTAGTATCACTGGATTGCCTTCCTCAACCTTGTAGTAAAGGTTGGAATCCGCTTTACTCTTGGTAAAGCCCAAACTGGATAGAAAGATGTCTATCCTACCATACCAAGTCCTAAAAGCTTGCTTCAAGCCATACAAGGCTTTCTTCAACTTGCACACATATGACTCCCTGTCATGTGTCTCAAAACGAAGTGGCTGCTCCACATACACTTCCTCCTCGACTACACCATTCAAGAAAGCTGTCTTGACATCCATCTGGTGTATCTTCCATTTCATCACTGTAGCCAGGGCAAGTACTGATCTGATGGAAGTGTACCTGGATACAGGAGCAAAAGTCTCTTCATAGTCTATTCTCTCTTTCTAGGAGAAGCCACGAGCTACAAACCTTGCTTTGTAATTTTCCTATGCTGCCATCTGCAGCATGTTTGATCTTATAGATCCACATGGAAGTCACGACAGACTTCCCTTCTGGTCTGGGACCACATTTCAACCATCATTCTTCATGATCGACAGATCATGGCATTCTTCCATTACTTCATCCCGGATCCTGGGAACTTCAATATATTCAATAGATAGCTTTGTTACTGGAACAAATGTTGTAGTCCTTCTTTTGTAGGTGATGGTATACGATCTTTCCTGCAAGACAAGTTAAATTGCATGATTAGAAACATCTCATAGTTTTCAGAACAATTTCTTACACATAAAGAAATATGTCATACAGTCATGCAATTATTTTAGCCAATACTTCAATACAACATTTATCTATATCCCGTAAGTTTCTGGATGCCTTCCAATCTCTACTAGAACATTGTTAAGAGTGTGCACAACTCCCAACATGTCAACAAAGAGGTTTCATTATAGATAAGTAGCAATGGAATGTTGTACAGTGCCATAGGCCACTTATCCATCATATGCATATTAGTAGTATACTGTTCATTAATGCAATTATTCTAATATGCATAATACACACCCTAAGTCTAGGAACATAAGCATATACATTATTGAATAGTATTATTTAAACAATCAAATATACAAGAAATGACAATTCAAATACTTATCTTTGTTTGTTTGTTGGGTGGACTCCCTCTCAATCTTTGTTTCCTTGCAGGAACAACTGGAGTGTGCTCCCTCTTGATCTTTGCTTCCTGAATTACCTGTCCTTGAACTTATATCCATTCTCGATCACTATGCATGCTTACTAGTATCATCATTGTGTTATCCTCGAGATCTCATACATAATCATACATTTATTAGTATAATCTTAATACTATCAAAACACAATAATCTTAAACATGCATAGTCATGATCATTTCAAACACAGATAATAAGAATTAGCATTCAAAATTTCAGGGAAAACTTCTCTTACTCATGCATATTCATATTTGACCATAGAACTCTTCTGGTTAGTCATATCATCAATCAAGGTAAGAGATATAATATGCATAAACCCTAGATTACTCAAACTTGTAACTTCATGAGTAATCATTATCAATCATACAAGAGTATAAGATCCTTACATAAGGTAGGATTATAACTTGATATAGGAAAAACATACTTGGTCATCATATTTGCTAGTTATGTCTAGCAAAGTTTTTCTTGTTCTCTTCAATGACCTGCATAACTCATAAGTTAACCATTGTAGAACCAAATTATACATACCTCTAAGTGATCCATGACTATGGATGATTCTTTGTCTTCATGTCGCTATGGTCTTGATCTAGAGCTTGATTTGTACCTTTCATGTTAGCGGATAACATTCTCCTCATACAACACCATAGTGCATTAATACAAACAATCATAAGTGTCATAGCCCTAATCAATGAATGTCTTTTATCATGCATTCATACTTTTACTAGGGTGATAAGACAAGTCTAAAATTAAACAAGATTGTTACTAAACTCAATAACATGAGGACAATCATATTATAAACTTAATCATGAACAGATTTCGAAACATACCCGTAAGTCATACCTGTCGAGTTTGGTTGTAATATTCTTATGTAAGGCCTTAGCCTCATCTCCCTCTGAAACTGGAACTTATTCACTTATGCAGGTGACCAATCCATTCTCTTATAGGATTAACCCAATCCACTTGATTTGTTGAAACTGGATCTGGAGATGGATTAGGGTTTTCCAGGGAAACCCTAAAAATTCAAACTTTGAATTTCAAACTTCTGAAAGGGTAGAAAGATGTGCCTTGATGAGCTGATCAACCTGCTATACTAAGGATTTTAAAACTACAAAGTTTCACCCCTTAAATTTGCTTTTCAATCTTCCGGATTCATTGGGAGGACCCTGAATTAGGGTTTCAGTTTCCCGGAGCTTCACCCAACGAAATAGTTTGATCCAAAGCTTTAAACTTCGATTTTTCCAAGGAGCTTCCAGCTATGGTCACAGATTTAAAAAATTCCCATTTTTGCAGAAGCCCTAATTTTTCACCTTTCCGATCAAAGTCCCGAACTAGGGTTTGATCAAGCCCAGCCTTCTGCCCAACCAAAAAATTTGATATTGGTCTCTAAATTTCGATTTTGATGAGGAGCATCCATCCATGGTCTCCGATTACAAAAATTCCAACTTTCTCCGAAACCCTAAATTCCCATAGCCATGAATGAAGGTGCTCAAAATCCAATTCTATTTTGACAGAAATATACACCTGATTGTTTTTGGTGCAACTCTGAAATTTCAGATCTACGAGGTCTGAAAATTCGTCCTGTAGTAGCCTGACCTGTTATCTTTCCAACCCCATAGGTCTGACCTCAAATGGATTCTCTAAGAGAGATTTATGCCAAGTGTCGCAAGGTGAATTGTTTATGGGATACAACAGGAGAGCGAACTTGTATGGAGTGCCATATGTTACTGGTTCAATTTTGGCCTCTGAAAATCGGACCTGTGAAATTACAGTCCGTTCCTTACCTACTAATTTTTACGAAATTTCATTTGGAGCTTCCTATCCCAAGTTGTGACCTTTTTTCCTAGGTCACTTGTTTATGATTGAGATCTGGAAGAGGTAGAAACCCTATATTGTACAGATCATAAATATGAAAGTACAACGAAATAGAGGCTTTCCTTCAGACACAAGGTACATGGAGATCTTATCTTCGACCTATAAGATGTTCAGATCCTAAAACTTTTCCAAAATGAATTTATAGCGAAAGTGCTACGATGACTAGTTTTTTCTATATCAAGCCCTAGCTTTGCAAGTGCAACACGTGTCATAAATGCCATACCATGCCTTCTTTCAAGCTAGCTTTGATACCATGTTAGTTTTTCAGAAATTTCAATATGATCTAGGATCTTAACTGAGAGAATAAAATGTACAGCATATCTACAGCATATATCAATCATGGACACAATAATGAAAGCACACAAGAGACACAGAGTTTCACCAGGGAAAACCAAGAAGGTGAAAAACCCCACAACTTCCTCAGATATAGATAGAGCAATGATACAACCCAAGTACAAGAGATAGTCCTCCTAGCAACAGCTTCTCCTCCTCCACTAGTGCGCCACTCTCCAATGAGTGTGTGAGTGAAGAATAGTATGATCAAATAGAGCGCCTCTCGCACTCTATTTATACATGACTTGACATGCCTAATAACCTTTACTAGGTCGGCCTCAACTTAACCACATAGCATAATGCTGACAGGGCCGACTCCTAATAGGGTGGTCTAATAACTCTTTAACCCACATGACTTATACAGGGCCGGCCCCATCAAGGTGGTCTAATAACCCATCAAGAAGTATAAGTTATGCCACTTACAATATAAATGACGGCACTTCCGTATAGAGGAATAATAACATCTCTATAGGAATACAATATACATATATATGAAATACATTCCGAAGTTACAATTACATCAACAATCTCCATACAATTTAATCATAGGAAACTATATTTGGTTGTATAAATACTTCAGGCATTGCCATCTTACTAAAAATACGATTTTTATTAGATAGATAAAACATGTATTTATCTTGCGTAGGCATATCCATGGTTGGTTAGGGATTTGGTTTTGTTAGTAACTTTGAGGGTGAGTTGTTCAAGCATATGGTTGAATTTCTTATATATTTTCATGAGTAAGGAAGTAAGGTTTTGAAGGTCGGGAGGCAGAGCTGGTTGGTATGGATTCGAATGAGGTGGATTTTTGGTGGCATTCTCCATATTGGTTTGGTTGCGAGTGTGTACTATGGAAGCTGAAAACTATGAATAACAAAGAAATAAGGATTAGGTTGACCAAAACAGGGTTATGAGAGATATCTAGAAAAATGATCAGCACAATGCAAGGAGTCGTTTAAGGTAGGTCACAAATAAAGGCTTATGGGACCACCCAAAAAAGGTTGTGAGAGAGATATATCAAAATGATCAGCATGATCCAATGATTAGTTCGAGGCAAGTTAGACATAAGGGTTTCTAGGACCCCCCAAATTTTTCTCTAGTATAGGTATTTCTCTCTATCGAATATTATTGTGCTGATAGAATTCCCAAATTTCTACTAGATGAAGGAGTTTCACTTGGACACCCACAAATAATTTGGCTGCTGCACTGACTGCTCTAAGAGAATGAATAATTTTCATTGGTGGTTTGTAGAGATAAGATTTATAGGGTTGTCATGGTTTCCAAGATCTTACAAACAAGGGATTGTCAAGTGGTATATTTCACTCTATATGTGTAGGGTCCAATAGTGGTATCGGGGCATAGTTCCTATTGAGGAAGAGTTTCTAGTGGGGCATAGTTCCTGCCAGGAAAATTTCCTGTCAAGCATATACATAAGTTATTGTATGTGTATTGCGCATATATGAAGCTTCCGTATATGTAGGCATATACGAAAGCTTCCATATTTGTGCATATAAGGATGCCCCTATACATGCTTTGTGCACTTACATATATGTGCTTATACAGAAGCAGTAAATGAGGAAGCACATCTGTATATGCACTTTTGTATATGCTCACATATACGAAATATTCCATATATGAGCATATACGGAAACACTCATATATGTGTTTTGAATACATCGAAGCTTCTATATATGCATTGCTTATACACAAAAGCTTCTGTATATGTGTTGCACATACACAGAAGCTTTTGTATATGCGCATATACAATGAATCTTTTGTACATGCGCATATACATGAAAGATTTTGTATATGCACATATATGGAAGTTTCCATATGTGTGCATATATGGAAGCGTGCATATACGAAATATTTTGTATATGCACAGTGCATATACAGGCACTTTCGTACATTTCCATATACAAAAGCTTTCATATATGTGGTGTGCATATACCTGCTTCCATTTATGCACAGTGCATATATGGAAGCTTCTGTATATGTGCTGCTCATATACAAAAGCTTTTGTATATGCACTCATATACAAATGAGCTTCTACATATATAGAAGCGTGCATATACAGAATCTTGCGTATATGTAGCGTGAATATACAGAAGCTTTTGTATATGCGCATATATGTGTGCTTCCGTATATGTACATATACGAAAGTTCCTATATATATGTTGTGTGGTTCTGTATATGTGCATATACAAAAGCGCATATACAAAAGTAGTATATGTGGAATTCCATCCGTATATGCACGCATATACATAAGCTTCCATATATACGCATATACAGAAGCACTTGTATATGCGCTATGCATATACATAAGCTTTCGTATATGCGCAATGCATACAGGGAATATTCTATATATGCATTGTGCATATGTAGAAGCTTCCGCATATGTACACGGAAGCTTCTTCTGTATATGCAATGCAAATACATGGAAGCTTCCATATATGCGTTGTGCATATGCAGAAGATTTCGTATATGCACTGCACATACACATAAGCTTCATTATATGTGTTTCACATACATGGAAGCTTCCATATATGCACAAATACATGAAATATTTGTATATGAGCATATATGAAAATTTCCATACATGCACACATACACGAAAGAGTTTGTATATGTGCATTTATGAAAGTTTCCATATCTGCTCATATATAGAACTATGCATATACGAAAGCTTCTATATGTGCGCAATGCACATATAGGCGCTTCTGTATATATGGGCCTATACGAAAGCACCTATATATGTGTTGCACATAACCATGCTTCTATATATGTGCAATGCATATACGAAATTTTTTGTATATGCACTGCACATTTACATAATTTTCCATATATGTGCGCATATATGAAAACACATATATGGATGTACTTCCGCATATATGAAAGCATACATGTGATTGAAGCTTCTGTATACACACTATGCATATACATAAGCTTCTGTATATGCGCATCTATGTGCACTTCCTTAATGAAAGCTTCTATATATGCGCTTCCGTATATGAATATAGAATATTTTGAAAGCTTCCATATGGGCTCCTTCATATATGCACATATATGGAAGCGTATATATGAAAGCGCTTGTATATGCGCATATATGGAAGTTCTCATATATGTGCTTATGTACATGCGCACTTACGCATAAGATCACATACATAATCTTTCGTATGTCACATACATAATCTTTCGTATATGCACATATATGGGTTCTTTCGTTGTGAAATTACACAAGGATAGATCACTGAGCTTGAACAAACCTCACAATTTCACTATGTTATTACTGAGAAGAATTAGAAAGAAACATTGATCAATTCAATCATAAAACTGAAACACAGATGAAAAAATGTCGTTGATACATTAATCAACAATAAGCTGGAAATCAAAAGATGTTACAATATAATAAATTCGATAGATATGATAGGATTCAAAATCACCTCAAGTCTGGGCTTAGTTTGCATTGGAACCATCTACCGATAAGGTTTAGTGGCCACCGAGGATGAATGATCAGTTAACTGAGGTAGAACTGAGCATGAATGAGTCACGTGGGAACCAAAATAGGGAAGGAGAATCCAAGCGGGTGCATATCTAACTGAAATTGGTAAAAAAGGGCGCTCCTAGACTCAGTAGTAATCAAACTAGGTGTAGTAGACAATTAATTAAGAAATCAAGGGGACAAGGTGCTCCAAATCTAGGAATTGACTGTGTAGATCCCTAAAATCATGCAGGAGGGTGCATTTAAACTCCAGTGATGTAAACAAGGCACTCTGAGTAGATAAGAAAGCTAGTGATGAGCAAAATGAAGCTCTAGGGGGCCTAAACTAAGGACTAGGTGCTAGGAGACTCAGTTGCAAATGGATGGATGCATGGAGTGTTGCATGGAATGCATTCATGCATGCAAAATTCATGCAAAGCATGCAAAACCAAGATAATATCATGAGAATATTCCAACACCCCCCCTTAAGTTGGACTATGAGGAAAAATCTAAGTAAATAAATGAAAAATAGGGCCCTAGTTACTGAGACCAAAGGTCACCCCATACAACAATCTAAAAGAAATGAGGAAAGAGAGAAAACCAAGTGGGAACAAACCCCCCCCTCAAGCTAGATTGTAAAAAATACTAATCAACCAAGGTATCACTCACCCCAAGAAGGGATTGGAGATGAGTGAAAATTTTCACTGAAAACGTCTAGGAGAAAATATCTGCAATATGCTCTTTTGAAGGACAATAGAGTAGTGTGATGGTATGATCATGCACTAATCCTCGAATGTAATTAATTTGTATATCAATGTGTTTAGTTCTCTGTCTCTGAACCGGATCTGTGGAAATCCTGATAGCACTCTGATTGTTACAGTAGATGACTGGTGGAGTATTGTAGAGAATCCCAAAATCTAACAAGCTTCCCTACAACTAGATGCAATGTGTGGTTGCATTAACTACACCTATGTACTTAGCCTCAGCTGATGAAAGAGAAAGAGCAATCTGCTTTTTTATCGACCAACAGATAGGAACGAATCCAATCTTGAGACAAAACCTGATGTAGACTTCCAATCTGAGCTGTCTCCAACCCAATCTGATCTGTGTACCCAACTAGGTTCAATGGAGACCCAACTGCATATTGAAAACCATAGGTCTTCGTCCCTTGCACATATTGCAAGATCCTTTTGGTTTCCTTCCAGTGAATATCATGAGGCTCTTGCATGTATATGGAGATAACACCCACTGCATAGGATATATCAGGGCGAGTATGTGTAAGAAACAAAAGGCTTTCGACCAGTTTCCAATACAAGGTACTATCCACCAAGGGTGAAGAAGAACCATCCCCAAGACTGATACCTAAAAGAAAAGGAAATGTTGTTGGTTTTCATTCTGTTATATGAAACCTTTCAAGTAGATCTGATGCATACTTGGACTATGCAATCTAGATTCCTGAATCACTTTGAGATACTTCAAGACCAAGAAACTGCTTTAGCAGTCCCAAATTTGACATAGAGAAGGAATTGTGCAAGTTTGTTTTGATAGATCTAATGCATGAAGAGAGACTCCATGTAATCAATAAATCATTAACATAGAGGACAATCAGGATAAGAGAGTTACCATCATGCCTCATGTAGGCATTTAAATCATACTTGCATCTCTGAAAATATTGTGACATTAGAAAGGATTCCATCTTAGCATACCAGGCTTTGGGAGCCTGCTTGAGCCCATATAAGGAATTCCTCAATCTTCATACTAATGAAGGATCATCAATGTATCCTTCAGGTTGATTCATTTAGATCTCCTCCTCTAGATATCCATGAAGAAAAGCACTCTTCACATCCATCCGATGCTCCTCCTAGTGCTTGGATGCAGCAAGATCCAAAACAATACAGATGGAGTCCATCTTTGCAACAGGAGCGAAGGTCTCTGTATAGTCAATCCCTTGAACTTGTGAGAAACCTTTAGAAACCAAGCGAGACTTGTACTTGATTGTTACTCCATTTGAGCCCATATTTGTTCTGTATACCCACTTACATTGAACAAGCTTCCTTCCATGAGGGAGAGAAACAAGCTCCCAAGTCTCATTCTTTTGAAGAGATTAGTACTCTTCATCCATAGCCGTTATCCATATTGGATCTTGGGAGGCCTCAAAGAAGGTTTTTGGATCTAATTCAACCATAAAAAAATCTATCGAGAAGAAAGGGGTCTATATGATAGAATGAAAAAATTGCATTTTGAAACTCAGATCTGGTTCTTCTTGGATCTTGTGGATCTCCAACAAAGTCACCAACAGATTCAATGGTCTTGGTAGCCCATATTGGAAGTGGTGGTGGATTTTCTAGTGCTATATCTTCAGGTTCTTATGGATCTGGATCTAGCATTCACTCATCTTCACTTACTGAGTCTGTATCTGAACTTTCATGAGAGGATGATTCTCTATCTTGTTCAACATGCTGTGGTGGATTAGTTGGTAAGTTGTTTGCTTCGACATGGTGGGAATCATGCAATGGCTATTCTTCAAACTAGACACTTATTTCAAGGAAGGTCTGCATGGGAGACAGATCCAACAGTTTATAGGCCTTTTCATTCTGTGCATAACCGACTAATATGCACTCTTTTCTTTGAGGCTCTAAGGCTATCATCTTCTCTGAAGGAATCCTTGCCCAAGCTTTGGAACCAAAGACTCTTAGATGAGACGCATCTAGCTTGTATCCCATCCATGATTTGAAAGGAGTTTTTCCTTTTAGGCCTTTGTGTGGAACTCTGTTCTGGAGGTATGAAGCACAGTTGACAGCTTCTTCCTGAAGTCTAGGAGTCAATGCTTTAGACTCAAGCATGCATACAGCCATATCTTTCAAAGTTCCATTCTTTCTCTCAGCTACACCATTCTGTTGTGTGGTGTAAGGAACAGTGTGCTACATTTCAATACCTTCATCTGCACAAAATAACTGAAACTAATTCTTCACATATTCTCCTCCATTGTCAGTACGAAGGACCTTTATCTTCTTGTCAGTGAATTTTTCTACATAAGCTTTAAAAAATTTGAAATATTCAAATACTTTTGATTTCAACTTTATAAAATATACCCAACTGAATCTTGAATAATCATCTATGAATGTTAATATGTATCTAGCATTATTCAAAGATAGGTGAGTAATAGGTATTGATATGTAACTGTGAATCAACTCGAGAGGATATGAGACTCTCTTTTCCTTTCCCTTTCCAAACTTGTGCTCTGGATGCTTACCAATCAAGCAACCTTGACAGGTGCCCTCAACAAATCTGATGTTTGGGATGCCTTCAACCATTTTATGATTGTGCAGATCTTGCAAATATTTGTAGTTGAGGTTCCCAAACCTCTCATGTCAAAGTCTTCTCACTTCATTTTCATGAGTAAGAAGTGCACTTTGTTTTGATTAAGGAAATAAATGAGAGAAATCATATAGTTTGAATGGTGATATGCAATGCCTCGTGCACTGATATTCCCATAAGAGATCTCTTGAATTTCAACCACATTAGGACCAAAAATTATCTTTGGAATCTTGTATGGGTCATTTGATAAACTGAAAGGAGGTTAGCTTCCAGGGTATGCACATAGAGAACATCATTGAAGTATCCACGATCCAAATTGATCCTTCCAATCCCTTTTGAAGGAACTTCAAAATCATCTCCCATTAGGATAGAAGGCCCAACAGTTGGTTCGAAGTCAGAGAATAGATCCTTGGATGCAAACATGTGTCTAGAGGCTTCAAAATCTATGATGAAGGAAGATGAATTCGAAGTTCCATCCATGAGTGCATGACACCTCTCTTTATCCTCTGATTTAGGATCATCTTCTTTCCTTCTTCAACCTGTAGGTACTGGAAGGTTTTTTTTCTCTAGAAGTTGTGCCATTAGATCAATGGTCTTCTTCATGCAAGCACTTTCTAGGTGAAAACCTCTATTGCGGTATGGAAATTCGGTCTTCTCCTTCTGGTTTTGCTTGCCTCTCTTTGGATTTGAGATTCCCTCTGACTGTTTTGGAGACTCCTTTGACTTCTACTCATGTGTTTTATTCTCCTTTCCCTTGTGATTTCCTTTCCCATTCACATTATTTCCTTCTCCTGCAACAAGAGCTAGATCCCTTGATGGTTTTATTACTCCCATCTGCACCATTTGTCCTGCTCCTTTTGAGAGACAGGATGAATGCATCTAGAGTGGGAATTTTCTAGTTTGGGATGGATAGCTTTACTGTTTGGAAGGTGGATACAAACACAAAATAGTCTGATCCCAGTTTGAAAGAATAGAAAGAATAAGATGCTTTTCTTCCTTCTCAATTCCACATAGTTTTAGCTGCACAACCAAGTTCTTGAATCTTTTGAAGAAATATGTGATGGATTTGAAGCTGATGGGGCTCAGAGATATCAACTTATTTTCCAATTGATGTCCTCGCAAGTCATCCTATTTCCAAAATAAGGATTCAAACTTTGTCCAAACCTCCTTGGGAGTTTTCAGACTAGAGAGGTGAAATATTAGATCTTTGGAAATGTCGAGGCACAACAATCCATACGCTTCATCAAGCTTGTTTAGATACTTGGCCTTATATGTAGTACCATTTGGTTCGACCTCAATACCCTTTAGAACCATGTAGAGACCTATGTTGTGCATGAATATCTCCATTTGGTCTATCCATTCAAATAAATTGAAGGGATTAAGCTTGGGAATCGAAGTTAGATCCATAGTAGATGACTAAATGTGCTTCTTATGATGGAATAACCTGCAAAAAAAATGAAAAAATATCTGGAGGATTGTTACTGAATCTACTAAGAACTGCTTTAGTACAATAGGAACTTTTATCCGGATCCTTCACACCTGGGTAGACCTCAAAGGGTTTCTCCAATGAATTCAATGCAATGACACCAGGATTTGCTGTGGAAATCCAGAGGCTTCTGGTCCACTACTGGAAGCAACTACTTAGCCTAAGCTCTCACAAGCTCTAATACCATGTGAAATTCCAAAGGGATAGATCATTGAGCTTGAAAAAACCTCACAATTTCACAGTGTTATTACTGAGAAGAATTAGAAAGAAACATTGATCAATTCACTAATAAAATTGAAACACAGATGAAAAAATGCTATTGATACATTAATCAACAATAAGCTGTAAATAAAAAGATGTTACAATAGAATGAATTCGATAGATTTGATAGGATTTGAATTCAACTCAAGTCTGGTCTTAGTTTGCATTGGAACCATCTCCCAATAAGGTTTAGTGGCTATCGATGATGAATGATCAATTAACTGAGGTAGAAATGAGCATGATTGAGTCATGTGGGCACCAAAATAGGGAAGGAGACTCCAAGGGGGTGCATATCTTACTGACAGCGGTAAAAAAGGGTGCTCCTATACTCAGTAGTATTCAAACTAGGTGTAGCGGTCAGTTAACTGAGCAATCAAGGGGACAAGGCACCCCAAATATAGGAACTGACTGTGTAGATCCCTAAAATCATGTAGGAGGGCGCATTTAAAATCCAGTGATGTAAACAAGGCACTCTGAGTGGATAAGAGGGATAGTGATGACCAAAATGAAGCTCTAGGGGGCCTAAACTAAGTACTAGGTGCTAGGAGACTCAGTTGGAAATGCATGGATGCATGGAGTGTTGCATGGAATGCATGCATACAAAACAAAGATAAGATGGTGAGAATATTCCAACATTTGTATATGTGCATATACGAAATAACTTGTGTATGCACTGCGCATATACAGAATAACCTTTGTATGCACTGCGCAGATACAAAAGCTTATGTATATGCACTTCCAAGGAATAAATCATCAAAGGTATGGTACTTCCTACCTTACTTTGAACATGATAAATTAATGGAGACCAATAGTATTAGAAGTGATCCTGATGGTTTACTTGAATGATCATTATTATTGTCACCATAAGATCATCATCCTCATTGTCATTAGCATTGTCATCAACATTCAGCTCATCACCATCCTCATTGTTTCCATGCCCATTGTCACCATCACCATACCCATTGCCACCATCACCATCATGCCCATATTTCACCACCAGTTCATGTATATGCGTTGCGCATGTATATGCATTGCGTATATACAAAATATTTTGCATATGTGCAATGCATATACGAAAGCTTCAGAAGCGCTTGTATATGCGATGTACATATATGTAAGCTTATATATATGCACACTTCTGTATATGTGAATATAAAGAAGCTTTGGTGTATGAAAAAATATAGAAGCGCCTGTATATGCACTGTGCATATACAGAAGCTTTTGTATATGCATTGCACCTATATCTAAGCTTTTGTATATGCGCATAGTTCATATATAGAAGCTTTCGTATATGCGCTGGGCATATACACAAGCTTTTGTATATGATCATAGTTCATATACTGAAGCTTCCCTATATGTGAACTTACATATATGCACATATACATAAGGTTCCATATATATGTTGCTCATATATGGAAGGTTTCGTGTATGTGCATATACAGAAGCGTATGTATATGCGCAACATATACGAAATCCCCTATATATGTGCTACGCATATATTAATACCTTTTGTTTTCATTAAACCATTCTAATAAACCGTAACTTCTTCAATGATCTACGTGAAGAGTCTCATAATTGAGATTGGGATCCCAATGATGCAAATTATTAAAATCTTAATTTGATATCACCATTCCCATAAAATCTTAATGATGCAACTGTAATCTTACAATGTTCTCCCAACAAAAATACACACTAAATAATCAAATATTGTTCGGATATCCACATCATCTATTTCGGGATACATCATCTATTTCAGGATCTTGCATGATCTATTTCAGGATATTATCTATTTCAGGATTCCTATTTCAGGATATGATCTATTTCAGGATTCTGCATGCACAGGCATGCATCCCAGTCACCAGTTTGATGCCTCCAGCACCTTATCCACCTTCTTCTAGCACCCGGGAGCCACCTACCACAGAGTTTTAGCCCTCCTAAGCTGAAAGGCGCCCACTTCTCACCTACTGCCAGAGAAGGGTGCACTTGTTCACCTACCACTGCAGTTCCACTTCAGTTACATTCAGTTAGCTCCGATTCTCCCTGATTTGAGGCTAGTTTCACTCCCGACTGACTGTATCACTTCCGTTTGACCTCCAGTTTGATTAGGTGACTTGTTCTGACTTCAGTTAGCCTCCCATGCGCCCCCACTGAGCCTCCAGATCGTATATCAGTGCTACACACTTCAGTTACATTTATTACACTCAGTTAGACTCAGTTTGACACCTGGATGACTGGTTATTGTGATTGATGAGCACCACCGATGATTGATGAGGACTCCTAGATAGAGTCAAGCTACTCTATTCAGTGATTCGAATGGCCTACTTAGTCAATTCGAATTGCTCATTGACAGATATTGTATTCTATTGTAATTCATTCACCCTTTCTGGGATAGAGAGCACTGCTGCATGTTTTGCACAGTTTTGCACCATATTTTCTATGTTCATCTGTTGTGATTGATTTACTTGTTCATTAGATCTGCTGTGACTAATTTTACAAATATTAATTAATTTTTTCAAACCTTGAAGCACATACTAATTAAATAATCAAACATTGTGTTGACTAATGAAAACCTTGGAATACCCTTAAAATATATATACGTGCTTTCGTATATGCGCATTGTGGAGTTTCGATAATTTCCAAACTAGGAACACATGCATTTTTGTGAACCCACGCCTTTTTTTGAAATTTACCGCTCACGTGTTCCTATTGCAATGAAATTGGTTACCAACTTTGTGTGGGCACTATTGTGACCAAAATAGACCCCATGCTTCGGTTAAGCATGATAGCCCCAATTTCAAATTAGCACAAATATATTCATACAATTGTTCTTGTGAATATGGATTTTGAGCTTGGTTTGTGCAAATCTTGTACTTATGCCTTTGGTTAGCTTGATCGTACTGTTTTTTATTACAGAAAGATTCAAATTCTAAGTTTTTTCGTTGTTTATTTTCTGCCTCCCCGAACCCGACATCCCGAAATCCCGAACCCGACAATTGCGGGTTGCGAGAAAGCAATTTTCAGTTGTTTTGGTTTGGTGATTCCGAAACCTGCAACCCGAAAGGTGCGGGATGTGGGATTTTCTTATTAATAAGTTTTGAAATCGACACCCCGAAACCCGAAACCCTCAATTGCAGTTGTCGGATTTCGGATTCCCGTTTTTCTTTTAAGTTGCGTAGTATGTTTCCGAAACCCGCAACCCGCAATTTTCGGGTTGCGGCTTTCGGAAACATGTTTTGTATTTTGATACATGTATGCGATCCCAAAACCCACATTTTTTGGATTGCGGCTTTTGAGAATCATGAATAAAATTAGGACAAATCCCTCAAGGCTTTATCCCGCATCCTGTATTGTTAAATCCTCACCGTCCGTTTGGTTGATTCAATGGACAAGATTCAATTATTCAAATTCACGTTGCAATGTTTTGTTTCACTCTGCACTACATGATCATCCTGGAAGATATGATTGCTTGACAAGATTTGTTATGATCCATTTTGGATTGACATGCTGCAACGTCGTTTCGTTCCAGTTCAAAATGATTGTAATCTCAAATTCGCATGATTTCAATCATTGAAGCTCGTCACATTCAATCATTTTGATCCTCTTTAGCTTATCTTAAATATGGCCGTAGGTATGAAGTACTTAGCTCATCGTTTGAATTTGATAGAAAGTTTTCCTGTTATGGAAAATTTTCCTTCTGACGATTTGGTGAATAACATGCAGACTGGTTGTGAACTGTTCGATGAATCTCCCATGCACGAAGAGATTCACTCTTTGCTATTTCCTGAACCTATGTCGCCATTGTTTAATGCAGGTGTTTCTGATATCAACTATGGTAGCGGAGAAGAAGTTTCTGAATTTCTGCCAGTTTGTTCACCATCTCCTCAGAAGAATGACTAGGAAAGTAGTGAACAGTTGCATGATCAAGATGATTCTATTATCCAAGATTTCATAATTAATGAACTTGAAATGTCACCAGCTCCCGTGAAAAAAGACCCGCTGTCCGATTTTTCTGTTTTCGATAGCGTTGTGGATCAACCAGGAGATTCTGCCGTGATTCAACAGGAAGGTTTGGAGGACCGGCTCTTCCCTGTTGTCGATAACTATTAAGTTGTTGACAAATTCTCCAATTTTTGCTACAGGATTCTCCAAAAGTTCCAAGATCACCTTTGTTCAAAATTCACCTTCAAGCGAAGGGAATTTGATGAGTTAAGAGTTGTTTAGATTATTATGGCTGGATTCTCTGGATTAATAGCTGAATTTAAACTTTGTAATCCCTACCTTTTGGGATTCCCCTTTTGTACTCTATTGTAATCCTTATTTAAGGAAGAATACCTCTCAGGCAGTGGGGTGGATAATTTTGGGTCAGAAATCGACAAGAGAGGACGTGGAGACACTCTGTTTTATCAGAGCCTTGTAATTTTGTTTACAGACTTCTTAATGCAGTGAAGTAATCTTTCAAATCATCTCTTGTTTATCATCAAGTTTCTTTGATGCTGTCTGATTTCTAACTTTTAGAATTTTCATCTACAACATGTGTTTCTTTTGCATACATTAATTAATGCATGGATCTCTTGTATTGATTTTTCTTATGACGGATCTTTGTATAAGGGTGTCTTGTTAAATTTCTTTAATTTAGATACTTTCATTATCGATTTATGCAAATGATTCATATACTACCTAATCAATGTTAATTTTTCAATTAGCACAATGATTACAGATTGGTCTTGAACAGGCTTAATAACTTAAATTATTCTCTTGTAATTTTCATTAATGGATTATGATTTAAGTAAATAAGTGAACATACCTTTTAACGTTTCTGTTGAAGTTGATAAATTCACCTACTCCTCTCACATCAAGGTTGATCTGCACAACAACAAGCTTCTCTTTAGAATAGGTCTAACTCAGATTAGATTCTTTTCCAAATAGTTTAAGTTAGAACAGACTTAGTTTTAAGCTTCCATGTTCCGTATTGAACTTTGATCAATCGATCAAACCCACCAACTCATAGAGTGCCAATGGAGGCCGAATATCCGTGGTAGAATTCCACACCAAACAAGCTGGGGATAGAACTGCCCTTGCATAGGGTATTTCGAAGCCTTTCAGTCTGGGTTTTCACCTTCTGTTGGGAGCCTTGGACCCATTCCAGCACCTTGCCAATACCCTGCACCCCCGAGGCCTCAACAGGCACCCATGAGTGGGTATCCAATAAGTTTTTTATTTTTTTGAAAAATCATAAAGTTTGTTGGATATTCACGTGAATCAATTTATATTATGACATTTTCTAATGGTCCTTTTGGGGGTATATTAGATCTATCTACAAGTTGTAGGACAATTAGTGTGTGCCTTAACAACTCTCTAGAGCCTAAACTAAGCCTTATGTCATTGTTCATCTTATTGATGGATTCCTCTAAGCCTCTTAATGTATTCTAGATCAAGCACTCATTGATGTACACACTTACCACATGGCTTCCTGCAAAAAAGTACTTGGGAGTGAATACTTTTCCTAACATAAGATTAGCAAGTTCTTTATGATGTTGATTGTAGTGGGGTCTTTCCTCTTTATCCTAGGTCTCTTTATGCAGATTTTCGTATTGAATTTGTTTTAGACAGGGACATCCTTAATAGCTTGAATAATATGCATTTTTCACACAAATCTCAAAAATTCTTCTAGAAGTTCATTTTATGATTGATCATAAGTCTTATTTTCTTCTAGCCTATCAAGATAAGGTGGGGTTTGTTATTGAGAGGATTATTGGGTTGTTTATTGGATTAATTTTTCTTCAACAATTTTGTCTTCTATAGGTTCAGTGATAACAAGAGTTAAAGGAGTTGCTACCACCTTTCAAAAATGAAGGTTTAACTCATTTAATTCCACATATTGTAATGAGTAGCCTCTATGGTTTGTCATCTCATTATTGTAGACTGGTTGAACCTATATATTATTGGAATTTGGTGTTGATTTGAAAGGTGTTTGTGGTGGCTTACGGGTTTGTTGAGTTTTGTTTTGTGTCGGAGTAGGAAATTGAGATGGAAATAAAACTTGGTGTTGTTGTCCTTACAATTTCCAATATTATGGAGGATTAGGGCATTGGCCTTGGTACTATTGTGGATGTTGAATTGGAAAAGGTTGAGATTGAGGATACTCTTGGGACTAAATATATTGTCACTATTGGTGGTATTTGGTTTTGCATTTCCCAATTTGGATGGCTAAGGAGGTACCAAGTTGTAGAAAAATTATAAATATGATTACTACGTAGAATTAAAATATTAAGGATAGGAATAATGCATGCATTATTAGAATTTTCTTGGTGGTCCTTGCATTCTCTTATTGATGAAGCAAATTTTCTCCATATTGTCCTCTACTCCTTGGTACACATCCTTTAAACTAGGTAAACAAGGGAATTTGCTTGTTTGTTGGTCCTCCTCACAAATTCCATAAACCTCCATTGTATTTAGTGAACATTCATTATTGATAAGTTTCCTTGTACACTTAGGTTAGAAAACAACTAGGGAACTTTCAACATTTTTTTGTTTCCTCTTAATATGCATAGTCTCCAATTGAATATCCAATGATTGCAATATGTCAATTTTTATGTTTTCTAGTAAGCTTCCAATTTTAGTCTTTGTAATATTTGTTGTTGCATATTTTGGTGATTGTGTGACTACATTTCTGTGACCCCTATTATTTTTGCTTGTAGATCTAGAATATTTATTGGACACTTGATCTATATTATCATATGTCAGCTGTAATATATTACCATTTTCAAAGAGGTTCAAGGTCTCAGTTAAGTCTTCTTTTACACGTATGAGGAGCACTAGATTAAGAGACTCATCATCCAAGGTGAAGTTATGATCTCTTTTGTAGCTAAGTTGGAATATTTCCTCATAATATTCCATGGACTCATTGTCTCCTTTTACAAATCAAAATATTTCATCTTTGGTATCCTTATCTTTGCAATAATCTCCAGATATATTCTAATGAATGTCCTATTCATTAAATACCAATTTCTGATACTATTTCCTTCCAAGTTTATTAACCATCTCAAATCTCATTCCTTCAATGTAAAGGGAAAGAGCCCAAATTTTTAAGCATATGATGTGTAGTCATAGGTTTGATAGAGAACCTCAAACTCGGAAAGAAAAGTATCTAGATATTTAGTATTTAGCCCATGGAATTGGGGAAGAGAAGGATTTATATTCTTCATCCTTGTTTCCTCATCAATTGTTTGAATTGGAAATAGAAAGATGTCGTTGTTCCTCCCTTTATTTTTCCTTAGTATTTAGAGATTGAGATTCCTCTCTAACTTGAACTCCTAGCTTAGAAAAATAATTTATCAAAATATTTATATCAATGTGTTCTTTCTATCTAGCCTACAAATTTTTGAATAATTTATTGAAGACCAAAGAAAATTTTAGGGGTGAAATTTAGCCCATGGGCTCATTTTCTACTTTGATTCACCAATTTCCATTTTTTTCTAAGTTGATTCACCTAAATTCCATGGGATAACATTTTTTAACTACAAATCATTAAAAACTATTCAAAAATACTTAGAAATTTGAATCTTTTTACAAAACTATCACCCAACATTTTATGGTTTGAAACTTAGAAATTGTAAGATTCCCCGAGATTTCTAAACTTTAAGAAAATTATGAATAATTAAAGTTTTTCCTATTGGGTAGCAAAATAAAGAAAACACCTAGAAATCCCACCAAAGTGGTAGACATCCCTAATATCTCTCATCTAGCTCCAAGCAAGTGTTCCACCAGATAAGAACAATCTAAAGGAATATCATATTATTGTTGGTTGGTAGACACATC
Organism: Larix kaempferi; assembly: GCA_027924585.1. Classification (NCBI taxonomy): domain Eukaryota; kingdom Viridiplantae; phylum Streptophyta; class Pinopsida; order Pinales; family Pinaceae; genus Larix; species Larix kaempferi. The sequence goes on from BSBM01001032.1 coordinate 1,326,981, forward strand.
TATAAATACTCAAGTGAAAATCTCATAAACGACAAAATGTGCTTGATATATAATCATTCTTTAAAACTCCATATCTTTGAAACTAATAGTAAATAGCTTGGCCTCCTTTATAAGGAGCGGTAAGAGTGCAACAAAGGTTATAAAATATAGAATGTTATTGTTTAATATATATATATATATATATATATATATATATATATATATATATTATTTTTTATTATTTTATTTTAAGACAAAATATTAAAAAAATTAAAAATTATTAATATAATATATAACTATATATGTTATTTTATTTTATTTTATTTTGGTATATTTAAAAAAATGAAAAAATGAATAATATAATATATATCAAATGAGTATTATTATTTTGTCATTAAATATAATAATAATAATAATCCATTTTTAAGGTTCCTCTGGATTTGAAATATATATGTGACCTCCTCCTAGGAAGGAATACATGTTCCTATAAACACCTCTACTTTAAATAAATAAATCATTTAATTTTCTCTATTTTATATTGTGAAAAAATAGTATTTAATATTAAGACAACACTACATTTACTATTTATTTTGAACCTCCTTCTGATTCAGAATGCCTGAACATCATGTGATTTTCATTTACTTCGACACGCCATATAGGTGAAGCTAACATAGTGAAATCATTAAATTTGTTTACTTCTGAAGTTGATGTTGATATATATATATATATATATATATATATATATATATATATATATAGGGGAGGGACACAAATAGCTATGCGGGATCCACTGTGCCACGTCGGAGGACACCTAGTAGTGACGAGAGGTTGTACGACAAGTATTGACCAGCTAGCACCGCATTTCAGGAAAGTGGCCTCATTGAATGCTAGGGTTTTGATGGGGTTTTAGGGGTTCAATTCGCCATTTTGTCAGGGCTACTCCACCACCTAGTGCATTCTTGTTTGGGGATGGTGTGTGGCCATTCTGCCACCCCGGTACTGGTCCGTCGAGGTTCCATTTCCCGCGCAGCCTAGTGTGAATGGTGGTACATGGTGGGAGGCTACACGGAGACCCACAGAAAACTCTGTTGCGCGCCCTGCTCTGTGTTTTGGGTGGCCTTCCTTGTCTTTTGGTTCGGTGGGATACGATTTGTGGCATTGTTCTTCTGGTGGCTTTACTCGGCAGTGGATTTCGAATGTGCATTGCTCTTCCTATTGGCGGTCCTGACTGGATCAGTCCCTACAAGCTCAAGTGCCAGATACAGGTTTGAGGAGGTTGAAGACGGTGGGTTCGTGCATTCGACGAGCCTCGGCTTTGGCCATGCTACAACTGGTATGCTTTAATCCTTACCAACATATTCATAGTGGTTTTCAACACTCCACACCTCCTCATGGATGATTTCGTTAAACCTTTGGAACAATTTCTCTGTGGTTGCTTTGTTAGGATATTTAGACACTTAGGAGTTAGTTAAGATCAACTTGTGTAATATATTCGTTAGGGATAGTGTGTTTCTTTAGTATGCATTAGTATGCATTTGTAAATGTTTAATCCGACGGTCATGATATGTTCCTGACATAGAGTGATCCGATGGCTCAACTTCTCTTAGATCAAACCTAACCTTGATCCATGGCTTAACACCCGATTGGTCCATGATCTCTATTTAAAGAACATGGAGGGTCATTATTTAGTTGATCGAGTATGAGAAGCTCATTTGTAACTTTCTTTCTTTGCATAATAAATTGTCCCGTAGAAGCTATTTGGCCGGGGCCGTGGACTGTTTCCCTCAAGAGGGTTTAAACCACGTTGAAACATCGGTGTGTTGATCTGTGATCTGTTTGTGTGAAGTGGTTTCTCTTGGTGTTCGGTCCTTTGGTAGTACCCTGTGTACTCGAGCAGCAGTTTGGATTTAGAGCAGCAGCAGCCTACTCCACTTTGGTGCGATAATGAAAGTGCCATCAAGCTTGCCAAAGATCCAGTTCTACATCAAACTGCTCAATTTGATCAAGCTTGCCAAAGTAGTATCCTTTCAGAGTTTGGATTCGAGCAGCAGCAGCCTAATCCACTTTGGTGCGACAATCAAAGTGCCATCAAGCTTGCCAAAGATCCAGTTCTACATCAACGCAGCAAACACATTGAGCTACATATGCACTTCATCAGAAATCTTGTTCATGATCGTGTTCTTGAAGTACTCTTTTGCCCTACAAATGATCAAGTTGCAGACATCTTCACCAAGTCTCTTACAGAAGCGAAGTTTTCTAAACTTCGATCTATGTTAGGAGTTCAGGAACTTGTCATTAAGGGGGGATAGGCTCTAATGCCTCCTTCCTTCTCCTAATAGTGTCACTTTTGTAAATCCTTCAATCCTATCCCAAGTTGTTCTTAAGGGGGGATGTTAGGATATTTAGACACTTATGAGTTAGTTAAGATCAACTTGTGTAATATATCCGTTAGGAATAGTGTGTTTCTTTAGTACGCATTAGTATGCATTTGTAAATACTTAATCCGATGGTCACAATATGTTCCCGACATAGAGTGATCCAGCGGCTCAACTTCTCTTAGATCAAACCTAACCTTGATCCGTGGCTTAACACCCGATTGGTCCATGATCTCTATTTAAAGAGCATGGAGGGTCATTGTTTAGTTGATCGATTATGAGAAGCTCATTTGTAACTTTCTTTCTTTGCATAATAAATTGTCCCATAGAAGCTATTTGGCCGAGGCCGTGGAGTGTTTCCCTCAAGAGGGTTTAAACCACGTCAAAACATCGGTGTGTTGATCTGTGATCTGTTTGTGTGAAGTGGTTTCTCTTGGTGTTCGGTCCTTTGGTAGTACCCTATGTACCCGAACATGGTATCAGAGCTTTTATGAAGTGTCGCTTCCGGTTATGATCTAGATCTTGAACTGTTGTTGCCGAAACTCGAAAGGGTTTATAGTTCTGGTATTTCTGTACATTTCTGGGCTATGGGAGGTGTTCCATTGTGTCCAGAGCATCGTTTCTATTGGGAAATAGTTTTTTTATCGAAAACGGTTCCCGGTTGCTCCAGAAACGCGTATTTCATCAGATCTGAAGGTATAATGTTATAGTGACGCATTTTTTTTTTCTTCTTTTTTTAAAAGGAAAAAATCTCATATTCATCATTTTTTACTGTTAGATTTTTTTGGGGTTCGGATTGTTGCTTTCCCGTCTGCATATGCTCTTTGCCGTGCACCTTGAGCGATCTCGACAAATCAGAAACAGAAAGGGAAAGGGTTTTTCTCGGTTGCGTATGCTCTTTGCCGTGCACCTTGCGCGATCTCGGCAAATCAGAAACACAGAGAAAACGTAGACTTTCCGGGCAAGCTAACAAGATCTAACTCCACAAGTGTGGAATTTTTTTTTTGTTTCGATTTGTGGTGTGTTTTGCAGGAAAAAGGGAAAGCACGCAAACCGAGCAAGAAGAGTAAAAAAAAAAAAAAAACCCCTTCCTCATTCCCATATTTTACATACCTTTTAATCTAGCTCACTTGGTTCAAAGTTGCTTTATTCCTTAATAGGTCTTGATTTCAAGTCTTAGGAAGTTACTTTTAAAATAAAAAGTGCATGCAATTTCTATTTTCAAGTTATTTTATTGTAAAAGTGCATCTCACTTAAATAATAAAAAATAAAAATACAAGTGAGTGACTTAAGTTTTTTTTATTGTTGCACTATTTAAAAGTAATATCATTGTAAAAGTAAAATCACTTATTTTACAAAAGTGGTTCAATTAAAGCAACTTTCTTGTAAAGTGATTGTCAAAAGGTTCATCTTGGGAAGAGGGGGGTTCTTTTTTTTTGCTGAACATTTTCTAGCTGCCACGTCACTATTGGGGACATCTTCAACAGTTTCTTTGTTCAAGCATAACTTCATCATACAGAGTCAGTTTTCAGTGTCGTTTTTTTTTAAACCGCCTATTTTTTCGAGCTCTTCACATCCATACTATTGGTTTCTGCTTTTACAGCCATTAATTTACAAATATGGCCGCCCCTTGTGATATTCTACTTAACAGTTCCAACTATTTCTCATGGAAATCTCGTATGGAGGATGTTCTACGAAGTAGGGGACTTTTCAGAATTACCTCAGGGAAAGAAAAATAACCCACTGATGATGATAAGAAAATAAAATGGAAAAATAGATGTGATGAAGCTCGTGGATTGATTGGGATGTCAATCTCTACTGATTTGCGATTCCACATATTTGGAATTGATGAACCTAATGCTGTTTGGGACAAGTTGGAATCTGTGTTTGGTAAACACAATGAAATTCGAGGTCACCAACTCGAAAATGAGTTGATTTCTTTAAATCCAAGTGACTTTTCATGCATTCAAGATTATTTATCTAAGTACAAAACTCTTAAACTCTTATGTGCAGAATGTAAGATTGGAAGGGAAGACAAACAATGCATTTATCATATTCTTTCCAAACTTGGACCTGCATATTTTATTTTTGTATCTACATTTTACTCCATGAAAGCATCCTTGAATGCAGCTAGCTATCAAGAGCCTAGTCTTGAATCCTTTTGTGATTCCTTGATTAGAGAACAAGATAAACTCATTCATCTTGGAATAATCAACAATGCAGATACATCTGGGAAAGCCTTATTGTCCCAACAGAAAGAAAAGTCCAAGCCTCCCAAGAAACAAAATTTTCGCAATAATAAGTCAAACAAGGGTCCAAAACCCTCTCAGTCAGCTCCTTCTTTAAAAAATGACAAAGGATCCAAGCCAAAAGGCAAGAAGACTGAGCGTCATTGCAACTATTGCGGGAAAGATAATCATGATGAATCTAAGTGTTTCAAGAAGATGGCATCCTTGGAAGCAACAATGAAGAAGCACCACATCAGCCTAGATTCATCTTCAAAATATGCCTCTCATGGACATGCACTTTGTGCTTCTGGTTATTCTTATAATGCATCTTCTTCTTCTACTTCAAATGAATGGCTCATTGATTCTGGAGCATCTTATCATATGGCTAAGGATCAAGCCATCTTTTCTACTATGCATGAATGTAACACCAAACAAATATTTGTTGGTGATGATAGATCTCTAAGTGTTGTAGGAGCTGGAACAGTTCCAGTAGATAATGGTCATTTTAGTGATGTACTATGTGTTCCAAGAATTTCCTGCAATTTGTTATCAGTCTATCAGATCATTCATTCTAGTGAAGGTAAAACTGTGACCTTTACACCTCACCAAGTTGTAATCAAGGATTTTAAAGATCCTCAACAGGTCCTAGCTACCGGAATTGTTGATGATATTACCAGGTTGTACAAGTTTAACAACTTTGGGTCATCACCTTTCCCTTCAGTTTTTGTTGCTCATAGTGATAACTTGAGCAAACTTTGGCATGAGCGATTTGGTCACTTAAATTATCGCTCATTGCAACAACTATGTAAAGAAAATATGGTGACAGGTTTTCCAATGGTATCTTGCAGGGATGGTGTTTGCTCCGGTTGTGTACTCGAAAAACATCATCGGGACAGTTTTGACAAACGTGCCTCTTGGCACGCCTCGGTTCCCATGGAGCTTGTGCATAGTGACTTGTGTGGTCCTCTTCCATCTGCTTCCTTTTCTGGTTTCAAATATTTCTTAACTTTCATTGATGATTACACCAAACGCACTTGGGTTTATTTCCTAAAACTTAAGAGCGAAGTATTTAACATGTTCTTGGCCTATAAGGCCCTTGTGGCAAAACAATATGGTCATCAAATTATTAAGTTAAGATCTGACAATGGAGGAGAATATGTTAACAATAAGTTCACTACTTTCTGCACTAAACGAGGCATCCAACAACAGCACACTGTTCCATATACACCACAACAAAATGGTGTAGCTGAGCGGAAGAACCGCACTTTAAAAGAAATGGCTAATTGTATGATCCAATCTAAGGGACTAAGTCTTCAATTTTGGGTTGAAGCCATTAATTGTGCAAATTACATAGTTAATCGCACCCCCACTAAAGCATTACAAGGTATAACACTGGAAGAAGCATGGAGTAAAACTAAACCTGATGTAAGTCACTTCCGTGTCTTTGGTAGTGAAGCATGGGCTCACATTCCGGATGAAAAACGGAAAGCATTGCAGCCTAAAAGTGAAAAGTGCATATTTGTTGGATATTCTGAAGATGTAAAATGTTATAGACTTGTTCAACCACATTCTCATGATATAATCATTAGAAGAGATGTTAAATTTGATGAAAATCTCTTGTCCTGCGAGCCTAACTCGGTGATTGTGCCATCTTTGGCCAGCGAGCCTGATTCGGCGTTTGTGCCTTCTTCTTCTTCTTCTTCCAACTTCCTTAACAGGTTTCCAACTCCAGTTTCTGATGATGATAGTGAGGATGAAAATCCACCTCCTCCTGCTCACGTTCCTTTAGTTGCACCAGCACAAGTGCTTCCTCGATGGGTCCGTTCAACATGTGAAGCAGCTGGTGATCTTGCCGGTGATCCTAGAGATCAATGTCGAACACGTTCTCAGTTTCAGCGAGCCTCTTATCTTTTGGATCAAGTTTCCAAGAATCATGATCTAGAAACTTTTGCAGAAGCTTCAGGGAATCCAGATTGGGATGCATCCATGGATGAAGAATATCATTCCTTAATGGCGAACGATACTTGGGATCTTGTACCTCTTCCAAAAGGAAGAAAACTTGTCAGATGTAAATGGGTCTACAGAACTAAGTATGCATCAGATGGAAGTGTTGAAAGACTTAAGGCAATGTTAGTTGCCAAAGGTTTTTCCCAAGTTGAAGGGATTGACTACAATGAAACCTTTGCTCCCGTCACAAAAATGAACTCCATCTGCCTTGTTCTTTCCCTTGCAGCCTTACACAACTGGGAAGTCCATCAAATGGATGTCAAGTCTGCCTTCTTACATGGTGATTTACAAGAGGAAATTTACATGGAACAACCTCCTAGCTATGTTCAAAATAACTCTAGCCCTGTCTGCCGCCTTAAGAAATCCTTATATGGCCTTAAGCAAGCTCCTAGAGCTTGGTATGCCAAAATGGATAACTTTCTCCTTGACACTGGTTTTTCTAGATGCCATTCTGACCCCAATGTCTATACCAAGAAAGTAGGAAACCATCTCATCATACTTGTTCTATATGTTGATGACCTTATTCTTACTGGTAGTGACCCTAAGCTTATAACCCATGTGAAATCCAGTCTTAAACAAAATTTTGAAATGTCAGACTTAGGACATTTGCATTATTTTCTTGGTCTCCAAGTCCTACAAACCAAAGAAGGAATCTTTCTTTCTCAGTCTAAGTATGCTTGTGACCTTCTTCGTCGCTTTCACATGGAAGATTGTACACCAGCCCCTTCTCCCTTCCAGTCTGGAGTCAAACTTTCTACCACTTGTACTTCAGCTGAAGTCGATGCCACCTTGTATTGTCAGCTTGTTGGTAGTCTTTTATACTTGACTCATTCCCGTCCTGACCTTTCCTTTGCCGTTGGTCGTGTTGCCCGTTATATGCAGACACCTCATGAAAGTCACTGGAAAGCAGCTAAAAGAATACTTCGATATATTCGAGGTACAGTTCAGTTTGGGATTCATTACAGTACACGGGGGAAACCTTTGTTGGTTGGTTTCACTGATTCAGATTGGGTCGGCGATCCTGATGATCGAAAGTCTACTGCAGGTTATGTTTTCAGTCTGGGATCTGGACCTATTACTTGGGCTTGTAAGAAACAACAAACTCTTGCTCTTTCTTCAGCAGAGGCAAAATATCGAGCAGCAATTAATGCCAGTCAGGAAGCTTTATGGCTTCGACAGATCCTTTCAGAGTTTGGATTTGAGCAGCAGCAGCCTACTCCACTTTGGTGCGACAATCAAAGTGCCATCAAGCTTGCCAAAGATCCAGTTCTACATCAACGTAGCAAACACATTGAGCTACATATGCACTTCATCAGAAATCTTGTTCATGATCGTGTTCTTGAAGTGCTGTTTTGCCCTACAGATGATCAAGTTACAGACATCTTCACCAAGTCTCTTACAGAAGAAAATTTTTCTAAACTTCGATCTATGTTAGGATTTCAGGAACTTGTCATTAAGGGGGGATAGGCTCTAATGCCTCCTTCCTTCTCCTAATAGTGTCACTTTTGTAAATCCTTCAATCCTATCCCAAGTTGTTCTTAAGGGGGGATGTTAGGATATTTAGACACTTAGAAGTTAGTTAAGATCAACTTGTGTAATATATCCGTTAGGGATAGTGTGTTTCTTTAGTATGCATTAGTATGCATTTGTAAATACTTAATCCGACGTTCATGATATGTTCCCAACATAGAGTGATCCGACGGCTCAATTTCTCTTAGATCAAACCTAACCTTGATCCATGGCTTAACACTCGATTGGTCCGTGATCTCTATTTAAAGAGCATGGAGGGTCATTGTTTAGTTGATCGATTATGAGAAGCTCATTTGTAACTTTCTTTCTTTGCATAATAAATTGTTCTGTAGAAGCTATTTGGCCGGGGCCGTGGAGTGTTTCCCTCAAGAGGGTTTAAACCACGTCAAAACATCGGTGTGTTGATCTGTGATCTGTTTGTGTGAAGTGGTTGCTCTTGGTGTTCAATCCTTTGGTAGTACCCTATGTACTTGAACATGCTTGTGTGTCTCTGGTAGCGGGCTTGTTTGGGTATCTCCTCAGTGGGTTTTTCTGGTTATATTGTAATTGTATCTCGTAAGTGGGTTTTTCTAGCTGTTTTGGGCATGGGTTTTTCTGGTTGTTTCGTTTTTATGGTTTCTCTGGTTGTGAGGAGGTTTGCAGGGTATGCTTGCACAAAATTATGGTGGATTTCTCGGCCACTGCGATTTGTCTTTTTGCTTGATATCTGCAACTGCGATTATGGGTGAGTTTTGAATGTTTTTCAGACCTTGTCTGGTTACTGGTTTTTTATGGTGGAGTAGCCCCGACAAAATGGCGTGTTAAACATGGCCTGCAATTTTATAATGTGGTTTTGGTTACTGCAGACCATTTTTTGGGTAATTATGAAACAGTTCAACTTGTCAAAGCATGAATATGATACAAACTCCCTTCAACAATATTAATTAAAATAAGAGACAAAACAGTTTAATTCCATTTCACACAAGAAAATATATGTGTATAAACATAAACCAATAAGGTACAATTTATTTATGCAGAAAGACACATATCATGACTAAGAGAATTTCCTTCGGCATTTTGCAGAATACGTTCCATAAAATCAAGGTGACCCTCTCATATAATGAAAAAGGGGATTTATAAAAAAAATATGGAGAATTGATGTGCACTGTAAAGTGAGACTTATTGCTCATTCTTTCAAAGAAAATGCAGTAGTATATCTTCCAGACTAGGGCCAAAAATACGTTCAAAGCTCTTCCAGAAAGTCACAAAAAAAGAATCAACAGTAATCAACATAGAAGTGGTATATTAAACTACTACTTTCCTCAAATGAAAATTGTAAGAACAATAATATTAACTTCATCAGAGATTTAGAATCACAATCATAACCCAAATTAAGATGCTCTGAAAACATAAACCAAAACAACAGAAACATAAAACTCATATATTACGCATACTAAGTGACGATTCTAATACACGTATATAAGAGCTTTCTGCTATAAAAGTTGTGTAGTTGTTATCAAGAAAATAAGTATACACCCAACTATAAGTTGTTAGGCACATGTTCTCATTGTAAATCATCGCTCTATCCAATAAAGAGGATGATGTAGAACTGGTAAGGGGTTCTTGACTGGAACTCGTGTACCATCGAATGAGTACAAGCGACCATTAATTTGTATATGCCAAAGTAATTAAGATTAAGTTCATAAATTCCCAATCCAAACAACTCATGATATAGTTGAAAGATAATCGGATGATGGATACTTGCTTACTAGTCTTTCGCATTTTATCCTTTGATTATTCCATGCATGCATTACTTTCCTTTAATAGCTGAAAATGCGTTGTTTCGATCTTCAGAAATTGGATAGCCAAAACATGTAAAACATGAACCTATAAAAAACAATAAAACTAATAAAAATTATAATAAACTAATAATCTGAAGTGGTTGCAGAATCAAATATTCTACAGCTACTTATAAATAAAACAAATTTACCATGATGTAATGAATTAAATTAAAAAAATGAAATTTAATTACATATAAGTCCTTGCATTCAAAACTAGTTATGATCACACATGCATATTTACAATCTACAAAAAGAAACAACATGCTACAATCTATTTACTTGAAGTAGAGATTTTGACAACCTCATGTGTAACAAATATGTTGACTCCTATAGTATGAGTAATAGTAGAAGCATCTGCTTGTTTTAGTTTCTTTCTTAGTTCACTAATATCATCCTAGTGATGGTTGATCAAAATCCTCTTATGTTCCCTTAATTCAATGACCTATTCATTTAAGTCACCGAATTCATCCTATAAGTTTTGTACTTTAGTTGTATAGTACCTGAGAAGATATAAACACCTAAGGAAACATTGTTTAACGTGCTTACTGCATCTTGTTTAAGGTATGTCAACTTTAACAACCATATCCCCTATGGCTCTCAATTTTCCAATGCAGGCTCTATACCTTGCATCTGTGGGTTTGATTTCATAAATGGTGGTAAATTATACACAAAATCGTATGGCTCTCCACAATTTGATTATGTATCCTACACAATATATTTGTCTTTCGAGTTGGACTCAGCTAGAGGAGTTTTGTTCTTAGATTGGGACTTTTACAAAGCATCAACATCCACAAGAGAATCTATACTCTGACCATGTGATTTTTTATTACCTTTGTTCCCCATATTCCTTGCTATTCGCGACAACGTTCATGCCGCACGTTTACCCTGAATACCATTATGACAAGATTTCACTTCTTTCTAGCATGATTTTTCAATTTTCAACTAAGAAGAATGATTGCCGAGTTCATTATCCCTTTGCATCTTACCTATAGTAACTTTTCCTGAACTGGGGATCAAACCCCGAGGATGAATTTTCTTTTATTGCGGGGAGTGATTTTCAACATCCTGAAAACTATCATGAACTTGATCCCACTCTATATCTACCTTCGCAATCACCTTTTGTGTGGTCAGAGCAATCTCATGATTCTCATCAACCTTTTGATGATGATGATTAGGTCTTGTATCAAAGACACCATAATCAATACTAATTTCATTTTCCATTTTTCCAATGCCACTAGGACTGTCTTGACTCTTATTCTTTGGAGAACCCTCGATGCATAAAACACTCACTTTATTTCTCGTATTAACTTGAGTGGTACTCTGCAAATGGGATAGTTTTTTCAATGTTAGTGTTACCCTCATTCTCTTTAATTTTTTATCAAATATTTAATAAATGGTTTCTTGTCGGTTGTCAAGAAGATTTGGCCCAAAATTTCCCTGTAAGAGAGAGGCCGAGACAGACTTATGGTTTTCTAAGACAAAAGGGAAATCCATTAATTTGGTGACTGAAGAATATTTAACACTCAAGATATTGAATCCATAGCCATGACCCTGTAGAATAGGGTCTTTACTTGCGTGATCCACCTGGTAATTCTTAGGTGAACGAGGCATTAGAAGATCCTGCATCTCAAGGTATTGGTTGAGCATAATTGAACCATTACGAGGATAAGATGCAAAACATTGTTTTTTAAGGGTTTAATTGACGGAGGGTGAGGTTTTAGTCACACAGGTAGGGGCATGGCCAATCTATGAGAGTTGTCCTGACTCAATCCCAGAACAACATCATTTTGTTCAGAGGTGAACCTTTCATACCCATTTTCGATGACAAATTTATTCCATGTATCCCCCAATTAGGTGAGACGAAATTCAACCAATATTCAGAAGAGCCCAAAATGACATAGAACCTACTCTCAATCCTTAAAATTTTTGTGATACCAAGTTGGCATAGATTTTAAACTCAACAACATAAAATACGGCAATTTCAACTGAGAACCTAACATTGCCTTGAACAATCTGATGTGATACCTTAGAACAATGTTATATATTCCTTCACAGGTTAAAAAATGAAATATAGGTATCATAATCCTTTTCCATTTGGTTTGAAAAGATTCAGTGGCATACTTTTTTGATAGTCTTCATATTTAACAAGCTTGACCAGAATATTTTTCCATGGCACATCCTTCAATGGGGCGTGATTAAACCATTTATACCCTCATTCGGTAATTCAGTAGCCTTATCAATAAAATCCTCATCCAACAAAAATTCCATATCACCCACTACGACTTTGTACCCATCGAATGAATTAGCAAATGCTATGGAAACCTCTCTATTATAGCCCTAAATTTTTTTAACAAAAACCAACCATCCTGCTTTGGCGAAACCCTCACAAATTAGAGCATCACATTCCACCGAGCTCATATTTTATGGTTCTACCCTCATGATTTGGACCACGCAAGAACACACACCCGTGGAATAAGGACTCATGAATCAGAGTCAAGGAAACTTTTAAGAACCCCCCCTAAATTTCTATGTATAATAAATGGGCAAATCCCCATGATATATAGGAAAGTATGAAGGATATTTTATACATGTTATATTATGTATATATAATTTTTTGGTCAATATCTCATTGAATTATATAATTTTGTAAATTCTTAGCGAAAATTTCACTAAATTATAAAACCTTGTAAAATCTTGGTGAAGCTTTCACTAAATTATAAACCTTGTGAAGTATTGGTGAATCTTTCAGCAAGTTTCTCCTTGGAAAGTCATGGCTCCCTGCATGCTCAATTAGGAATCTATAAATGAAGTCCCATCCCCCAAGCATGACTCCCCAAACACCCGCAAAAACGCTATTTCTGCATCGCCAATCGCAAGCTCCATAATCCCCATTTTTCTTAGGGAAAATTTGGATCTGAATCAATGGGATTTAGAACTCTCCTAGATGAAAATGGGTACCTATAATACCTTAAAGTAAATATGAACTTCCCTTCTCGTGGGGACATTAAGCAACTTGCAAAACAAGATTCAACCCATAAAATCTAAATGAATGTAACTTCGACTTCGATTTCCATGATCGATAGAAGGTGAAAGAACCCCTAGCAACTTCCATTTCTAGAAATTAGGGGTGAATAGGAGCTTCCTAGAACTTTTTATGGGCTAACAAAGGTTTAAATCCATTTTTAGAAGGGCTAAATTGTTTTTATCTTGGATCCCCTCTTAAAATTCGATGGGGATAACCTCCTATTCATTAAAAATAAGTAAATAAAATGTGGGCTAATCATACCTAATGGGTTCTTAATAAAGAAATAGCCCATTAAAAAATTAAGACCCCTAAATTTATCCCATCGGATAATATTAGCCCCTAAAATTTTCCATGCTCAGCGTAACGACAAGAGACAACCTGAAAGCATATCAGGGTTTATCCTTTCACAGCAAGATTAAAACCCTAACCCGTTTTGGGAGCGAAGGAATGAGTTTCAACCAAACCAAATGAACATACCACTCTCTAGAACTGTCAAATAACCACTCCGACCATATAATCAATGCATATATGGTAGTACTAGGGATGGTATAATGAGAGTTGTACATAACTAGTCTATGTGTTAGAGGAAAAGGGAATGAATTGTACAACAACACATTGTGATCGTACAAGCTCATAAAAATGATTGATAATGGGTCATGTTGAATGGTAGTGTGGTTGATAGTGCTAAGTGGAGACTAAAACTAGTCTATTTGTTGCGATTTGGGATGAACACATAGGGGGAAGGGCCAGGACACGTTCTCTAGGATGAAAGATGAGAATACAAGTGCTATGATGTTAGGACGAAGGTTACCTACACGTGGTCATCCAAGTTGGAAGCACTAAGTGTACTGAATTGTAACTAAGTACAGAGAGCACATCACAAGATCATTATATATCACCCATGCAAGATAGAGGTTCAAATTTATACAAACCATATCCATAACAATAGTGTTAAGAATTGATTATCATACCTTTCAAACAATGTGATGATAAAATTATTGTTAAGGGTGTAACTAAGGTAGAATATAAAAATTATAATGTTAAAACCAAAGGTTTTTTTGAAAATAATATTACCCTATTCATCCAAATAAAGATGAAAAAAATTATTTAACCTGATTATATTGTATTTGTATATGTTGAATAGAAAGAATCATAATAAATTAATTCAACATTAATATGGATATCAAAAAATAATTCAGGCTAACATGAGATCCTTAATTAATCCTGATGATAATTTAGGATAAGAGAATAGAGAAAGAAATGAATCGAAATGTTATAATCATGTCATGTTCTACACATCATTCTGCATAAGGGAAACTTTTTAAAGTTCAATATCATATAATAAGCAGAAGAATCGAGCACTTGGAATCAAGTTGCAGAATGATAATACAGTGGATGCAAAATGGAAACATCAATTATTTAAGAGGGACAATATTCCTCATCTTTGGATTCCATGATTTCAGTCATGGAATCCAAAGAGGAATAGTAATCTTAATCATGATATGAGTGGTATATGACTCATGTGTATGAAACCTGCATCCCAACATCATGGAGTAAAGAGTGATCCACCAAAATCATTTTGAAAAATAAAATGATCGTAAAATCACAAAATAAAAATAACCAACATCATGAAATTAATAAAGTACCTGGAAAATATGATAAATTGAACATTTTATGACCAAATTGTAGTGTGGGGACCCATTCATTTTGTAAAAATGAAAGGGTTGTTTTTGTAGGGGCTAACAAATGGCGACTAACTGGGAGAACCAATTATGTCTTACTAACATTTAACAAGAAAGATGACTAGAGATGCATAAAAGTGAAGGTTGCTATGAAAAATTAATTTTAGTCATGCATTATGAGTCCCACATTATGATCTTTTAAAAATATTTTCAACCATACGCAACAACTAAAAGATTTCCTCACAACTTCCCTTTAAGAGTACAGAAATTAAAATAAGCAGAAAATATATATTTGACACACCTTTCATTAGTTGGCCACAAATATGAAGGAATCGTGTTAATGAACACTCATCATTTATCTTAACCTCCAATACCATCAACATTTCCATTGTTTCCAACGAGTTTCCATAGCCCTGACATGGTTTCCATTTAACCTAGTAATTTTCTTTTGTCCCATTCACTAGCTAAAAATATGAAGCCTATAAATCCTTGTTAAGTATTTGCATGCCTAGAAAGAATCTGGGAACCACTGTCCTATCTTGGTGATCATATACTGACAATTTCATTCACAAAAACCTACAGAAGATGAACATGTTGGCTTGTGATGAGACTGCTTGTATTACAGTTTTAAGACTGCAAGCCACTACTTTGTCTTGGTAACCAAATGATGGTAGTGTCATTCTATAATATTTCATGATAATTAACATGTCGGTTTATAATAAGACCTCCCATTTCCCAGGATGAGTCCTAGAGATGTTATAGAAAATATTGAGATGGATTTAATGAAATGGATGGAAAAGACACTATACTCCTTAAGAGTGCGGGATGGCATTAAGAGGTTTATGGTTTTGACAATGTTAGTAACACTTACGATTAATAAGTGGGAACTAATTAAAATGTGTCATTAAAATTTGTTTTTGTAAAGATGCATGCTAGACATGCAGTTGAAAAGGTAAGGATGAAGCTTAAGGAGGGTTTATCAAAATTGTCAAGGTCAAGAAGTGTGATGCCACGGATAGAATAAATTTAGTCTCATCAACACATTTGTAAAGGTTGTATCTCTGACTCATCTCATCCCGTCAAATCCAATAAGAGTAGGTTATTTATATATATACATACCATTTACTAGCCCCATACAATACAAACCTTTTAAAAAATTGTTCAGGTAAGAATCAAACTTCCAAGGTAGAGTTAGCTAACGGACCAAAAGGCTGCATTTATTGAAAAATAAATCAGTTAAAAAAAGAATAGGTAAAAATTTAGGCCTGATTTCAAACTGGGAGAATACTTTAAATCAGTTCGAAATAGAAATTATTCAGTTGAGGTTTAGATAAAAAACCTTGGAGAATATTGTTAGATACAATATTAAATTGAAATTTATCCTCCCAGTTTTAAAAGATAGATGAATTTTGAAAAATGAATTGATACTTCCGAACAAATACAAAATATAATAGTTAGAAAACCTGATTTTATCCAAAATGAAAAACCTAAACTAAGAAACCAGACAAAACAATCAAGTGTAATCTAAAAACAAACATCAGAGTAGAACACAATTATGTACATATTTGGCCCCTCAATGTTGAAGTCAAGTGAACTATTTCTTTAAAATATTTCCATTCACTGGATAGGTCTCATCTTGACCCTCCAACAACTGCAAGTGAAAAGTGTTAGGACTGATCTTTTCACTGATATTAAATGGTCCAAGCCACATTGTCTAAAACTTGGTGTGTTTTTTTCTTGTCCTCATGTTGCATGTCCCATTTTAGGACCAAATTGACAACCTCAAAGTTTTTTTTCAGAATAATATTTGTTTTCGAACAAGTGCTTAATGATTTGTTGATAATGATTGAACTTGATTTTAGCTTTATTCCTTTCTTATTCTAGTTTCAGTGGGTGATTAATTTTTCCTTCAATGGCAAAGCATTATGTTTCCTATATTGCCCTAGAGAGCTATAATGAAGGAAATAAAATATTTGGTGAAAGAATAACTTATTTTCCATAAACGAGAAAGAAGTGTGAATTTCTTGTAGATGCTTTCAGAGTAACCCTATCATTCCATAGTGTGTTAGGCAGAGCAACATGCCAATTTCTATGATGATCTTCCACTGTCTTTTTGAGGATCCTAATCGGATTTTTATTGGTAGATTCTACTAAACCGTTACCTTGAGGATAATGGTTCACATAATACTTTATTTTTATCCCTTTCTTTAACACAACTCTGTTAACTCAAGCGAGGAAAAATAGGAAGCATTATAAAAAATAAGCACTTCAGGAACACCAAATTGAGTGATGATATTTGAATCAAGGAATAATATTTAACGACACCTAAAGGGATTACCTCAACCCACCTTGTGAAATAATATGTTGTTGTTAGAATATATTTATATTGTAAATATGATGGTGGTTTTATTAAACCAACAATATCCAGACCCCATTGCTGAAAGGGTACATCTATGGAGACATGATGCAAAGGAAAAGCTACCTTCTCTCTTTTTTTAATCAGAGGTGATGTCGTCCAGATAAACAACCACAAATTGGTTAATGAGGACATGAAACGTGATGTCCATGGCTCGTGAAAAGTGGCTCCAACATTAGTTAATCCGAAAGGAATTTTTCAATATGCAAAAGTTCCCTAGGGTGTCCTAAAAGAGGATTTCAACTGATCAATTTGGGAAACTAGCACTTGATTATATCCTGAGAATCCATCCAGTTGGACATCATCTCAAAACTGGATACATGTTGCAAAATTTGTTCCATCAGAGGAACTGGATAATTGTACTTATCATATGCTTTGTTAAGATTGCATAAATTGACACAAAGTCAAATTTTTCCATTTTTTTTTATAACAGGGACCAAGTTGGATACCCACTCGGTGTGCCAAACATGGAACATGATATTCGTAGCTAACAACTATTCAGTTCTTGCTTTACAACAGGTTCCAAATTAGGATGCATTTTTCTCAATTTTTGTTGGAAGGGTTTTGCATCATATTTCATAGGTGTAACATGTTACATTATGTTTGGGTCAAAGGTATTCAAATCATCATACATCCAAGTGAATACATCCTTGTATTCCTTAAAAATTTTGATGAATGAATCCTTTTCTTGTTTAGTGCAATATGCTCCTAGATTGATATTTTGGGGGTTTCTGTAAGTTCCTATGTTTATGATTACATGCTTCATTGTGGAACTATTTGTTTTACAATTCAATACCCCTTTGAATTTATCATGAAGATCATAAACATCTTCTAATTTGATAACAAAGCAAGGGGTAGAGTTTACCAAATCAAACTTATTTTCAATCGATCGATTACTAGAAGTGGTTGAAGAATCAAAGAGGTTTTCTTCATGTGTTATTTCATCGATTACTCCATCCTAAAAAGTGTCTTCCATGTGCATAAATTGAATGATATGCATATCATCCTTGAATACACACGAGCTGGTCACATTGTCGGGTATAGTAGGCTTGAAAATTACATCAATACAAAATTAATAAGGACATAAATTTTCAGCCGGAATCAACTTAGAAGCTATGTTCACTAACATGTCAACTTCATAGTTCCAAGATATTGGAATGGAATTAATATTAAAGGCCGAAAAATTAGACATAAGCTTCCATACCTCAAGCTGCTAACTCCTAAGAAGAAATGAAATACAACATATGGATTTTTTTTACGTGTTTAATAATTATTTCAGAATCTCCAAACACTATTATGACCTTCACGCTAATATTAATGGCCTTTTCCAGACCTTGAATCAAGGATTCATATTCCGCTATACTGTTTGTGCATTCAAATCCCAAGCGAAAAGCGATGAATTTCCTATTTCCTGCGGGATCAATCAACAAATAACTTTCCCTAGCACCTTCTTTGGACTTGGACCCATTGAACAACAAGGACCAAATTTGATTGTCGAAAAATTTATCAACAATATTTATACTATTTATAGAATTTACACAATTTACAGAATGATCAGATGTAATATTTTTGGTGCAATATACTAATTTAGATAATTGTTTTGATCTCGATAGAGGAGAAGGTTCAACCTTAAAATTTCCAAAATATGAGTCAAAATCATAATTACCTAAAGCTGAATTGATGCATAAAACAGGTTCATTTGGATCATTGATTTTAGTGACTGTGTGTTTCATGTAACATTCTTTGTTGACTCGGGTCTTGTTAGGTTGACCATTAAGTAGTAACCTCCAATGAGACCTATCTATGGAAAAAGGACCGTTAAGGTTTCGTGACCATTCCCTGCTTAAAAATAATCTGTAAGCTTCAGGGATATCTGCAACCACGGCATCAATTTCTTGTTGAAATCTAGGATCTGAAGATAATTTGATCAAAAACGTTTTTAATTCACTTAAGACTTTGACATTGCTTTGATCTAATTGGACGGTGCTAGTTTTAGAAGGATTCATTTCAGCATTAATTTTCTTGCAGATAGAGAGAGGCATAACATTTGAGTAGGCACATGAATCTACCATGCAATTATGTACATTCCTATTAAAAATTTCAAAGGTAAACAAATAAGTAACAACCCGAAATGGGGGTATTTAGCAACCCCTAGTCATTTGGAATGACTGTACTCAACTTGTTTAACAGCCTCATTAGCTGACTAAATGTTAACCTAGCCTAAAAATAACTAAACAAACACAACTAACATATACACACACAAAAAAAATTACACATATAAAAAATGTACATACAAGTTTACAATGAATTACCTCGTAAGTCTTGGGAAAGATCTAATTTTTTATAGAAAATTATAAATGATTAATGAATTAAAGAAAATATATGAAATTGATGAAATCTAAACCACTTACTGATTTCCTAGTAAACATACATAAAAATTAGGAAGCAACCAACACAATGCTACAACTAAAACCTGAACAAAATTTAATCCTACTTGTACTATAACACACTCAAAAGCACTACAATAATAATGAAAACAATCCATGCAACCTATCAAATAAAGTTATGATATTAATTTAGAGTATGTAAAATTAATACCAAACCATCTTTCCTCGTTTTCAATAATTAATACTAATAATAAACATTTTCCTTAATTTAATAATCAATTGTATTTTTCTAACCTTAACCCTAATTTGATTGTGTTTAACTCATTTCATATACAACATGAAGAATGACAAACAAAATTATAATAACAAAACCACTATTTAATAATTAAACATAAACCTAATATTTTGTTTGAGTAATTATTGATGCTTATTAGATGGCTTCCCATTAATAAAATCTTTGGGTTCGTGCTCATAACTTCTCCAAACGAAAACCATGTAAGGTTCTTTCTAAAAATCAATTGTACATTGTTTTTCAACAACAAAAAAGCCAAACAATGGTAGTAAATTTCAAATGTGGTAATTGCTAGACTTATATAACCAATAGGAAAACAATTTAAATACAATCAAAGGTCCCTGCACCCTCCAATGTTGAAGCAACATTTAAACAAATCTTGTGTGGCCACACAATTCATCACAAATCTCAATTATATATCTTCAATAGTAGCAACACATTGTTTTAACATTCCAAAATCTACTCCATTGATTGACCCACCCCGAAATCTAATAATAGATTCTACACCATAGAGGTATTTCATTATGAAATTTCCACAATAGACAGTGGCCTTATTTTAGTTCATCTCAATAGTTGTAGCATCCTATTGATTAGGAAACTCGTAAGCTTTTCTCAATTGACTAGGATGTTTAAATTATGCAAGAGCTCTTATATTTGAGTAGTTTTGACGAACCTGTGTGTTTTCATTTCCATGTTGTAGGTTGAATAATTTTCAAAGTTGCTAAAAAGTTTTGAAGCATTGCTAGAATTATGATATTTCTTTTAAAATATGAAAAATAATTCCAAGTCATCTTTCATAATCTTCAATAATTAAATTTTAATAATGAAACATTTTCCTTTATTTGATAGTTAATCATTTTTTTCAAGCCTTAACCATAATTTGAATTTGAATGCATTGAACCCGTTTCTCTTACACCATAAAGAAAAATAAACAAAATTATAATAAGAAAACCATTGTTTAATAATTAAACATAAAACTGATCTTTTTGAGTAATTGTTAAAGCTTATTAGACTACTTCACATAAATAAAAGGTTTCGATCTAGGTCAAAACAAAACTATGCAAGTTTCTTCATAAAAATCAATTGTTTTATTAAAAACAATGGAATGGAAATGTGGGTAAATGGTTATACTAATACTAATATGACATCCCTAGTGATAGGAGTATGGAGTAATGTTTAAGATTTTCATTCTTAATTTAAATAATGCAAAATAATGAATTTTATTGGGATGAAGTGTGTGTATGTATTTCATTTGTTCTAAAAATGCAATGCAAATGTTTAAATCATAGTAGCATAATTCGGTCGTATTGGCACTTTGTGTATGGAAATTCGAAATAAATTCGAATTCATCGAATATTCGGTGTAGGTGTAATACGGATACAGATTATTAGTGGAGAATTAGATTTTGAAAACCAATTTAAAGATAGAAAACAAAAAACATTAATTATTTAAACACTATAAAACAAAAATACCATTCAATTTCATGCTTACTTATTAAAATAACTATAAATAAGTAGTTGTCGTCTCTCACCCTTTCATATCCGAGATTGTTGAGATTTTATATTTTTGTTTTTTAAATATATGTTAAATTTTATTATATAAATGTCTATGTATATTTGTGAATATTTGATTAAAAATATTATATATAATAAGCAAGCTACTTCCGTATTTTATTGATATTAGATATTTCATTAGGTATTTTTTCCGTATTGAATCGTATTCGTACTCGAATTATGCGACTATGGTTTAAATACATGATTAGAGTTAACTTTTATCTTACTTTTGAACTTTACATCTCTATAAAAAGCACATATTAAGCACTGTAAAATGATGTTATTTATTTACCCAAAGTGTATATATGTGTATGCATATATATATATATATATATATATATATATATATATATAATATTTTGTTTGATAAATTCTTTCGTGCTTGGCACTATGAGTCCTACTCTCCACATTATCTGCAAACATAGGCAATGGACATATTGCATAGGCCGTCGACAATGTATTTTGCGGCCACATTTGCAATTCTTGATATTTGAATTAACTTTGGCTTGTAGACTTTGTTGCCCCTTTGTCTTTCCTAGCTCCAAACCCTGCTTTCGATGAAGATATTGAAATCGATGGAGAGACTACACAAGAAGCATGCACAAGATTTACCGTCAGGAACTGTTAACTGGGAAAACAGGTTTAAGGATATCTATGTTGTTACCTTGGCCAATTCAACCACTTGGTTGCGCTCCACAATGGGGTACACCAAGCCTTTCAGTAAGCCTCATTCCATCAATGGAATGGGATAGCACCACGTGACGTAACCCTTCACCAAGTGAAGGTTGACTCCCAATGGAAAACACAGTAATGGCCCATGAAATATTGGCTCCAAATTCATTGCTCTTTACATAATGCATCCAAGTCTTGACATACTGTTTATTTGCCCATATGGCAATGATTCCTATGTTATGTTTGTTTCATCTTTATGTTGTCATAAGTCAGTACCGCTCCTTCATGTAGTGATAAACTGTGCCTATTCCTACATTGATATCATCCATATATGCTTCCTAAACATTTGAAAGGATTCGAAGAGTGGGTATTGATCAGGGTATTTTTTAAGGATTCTAATATTATACTTTAGTGTAGTATCCTAGGTGATTATGTTGGATTGAAAAAAACATCTATATAGATAGGTGGACAAATATTAAATATGAAACATACAATTTACTACTGTTCAATGTGTAAAATTTGGTGAATATTATGATAAAAAAAATATTTTATGTAAACATACGCGATATTAGAGACTAAAAATGACCAAATAACGAATTTATTTTTTGAAAAAAAACCCGAAAAATAGCCAATTAGCGAAATTTCGCCCTTAAAAATTACCCTGGTATTGATGCTATCGAAGTTTCTTTGTGAGCATTTCAAGACAGTCGTATTGTATTCGTATCCAACTCCAACTTCTTCAATTATCCAACAATGGTGTTGCAATATTGAAAAAAAAATTCCCTGACCCCTCTTCATATCCCAAAGTTTGAAATTGCATGGCCCAAATGCTCTACTTCCCCCTTGAAGAAGTCCCACTGTGTTAATTTCACTTGTGGTGATTGAGCATAATGTAAAGATGGCAAGCATGTTCTTTAATCCTTCTTTTTGGAAATCGAGGCATAATCTAGAAATACAAACACAAATCTCCCCTTCATTTCTTGGATATGCTTTACTTTTTAATTGCAACCGTTAGCGGCCACGATATACTTGATGTTGATGATGATTTTAGGCCTTGCTTACCATGCACATTTGGTGAATATTTGCATATTAGGAAACGCCCTTCTTCGTGTTCCTCGAGTGGAGATGTTCCGTAGCTACCTCATTATGGTCTTTCATTTCCATGCGATTTGCTAAAGACTCTCATGAATTTGGCATTGAATTTCATCCTTTAACGTTTTCACATCCAAAAATCGTTATTGCTCCACTGTGCATTGGGATTGCGAAGTGTAGAAGGTGATGGTTATTTTTTTGCATTAAGGAGATTTCTTCTTGGCACGAATCATGCCTTTTCCACTTATTAAATGCACCAGGGGGGTAAATTCCATACATATTAGGCTCCAGAGAAGGCATCCGTAGCCAAATTTTCTTTACCAACTTTATAGGTCATCTCTGCCTTGTACTCACTAGACTATAATGACTATCTCAATTCTCCTTGTAGATAAATTTTATACAATATTAGCCACTACAATGTGTAAGAAGCTCAAAGCTCGTTATTTAGTTTTAGTAACACTTGCAAAAGTTTAATGCAATGATGACCACTGATAAAGATAAGATGCCTTTGCTATGTCACCACCTCTTCTTCTCATGATAGAACTGTGTTGACATGCGCACCACTAGCATCAACACAATATGCAAAAGGATTTGAGGGATCGAGGAGAGTGAGCACTAGTGCTTATGTGAAGTTCCCCTTGAACAATTCAAGGTTATCCCATTGTGAGTGGATCCAAGTGTACCTTTTTAACCTCTTCAATTATTGTAATGATGGCTTTGGAATCTATACAGGCATTGAACATATGCTATATAAGAGTTGGAAATGCTGAGAAATATTCGTACCTCATGAATATTCACTGGGTTATCCAAATTATAATTATGTCCACCTTCTTGGGATCCATATCAACTCAAAAGATGTTTTGACGTCCATTTTTGCAAGTGGACTCATATGGGTGTCATGCGTTTGCCCGAAATTTGCAGGTGGAATCACATGTGCGTTGGGTGTTTGTCCCAATGTTGCAGGTGGCCTTCCAGGTTTGTTTTCTTCAAGTTCCTAAAACAAGGAAGATGCCTTTCAGGGGGGGATTTGATATGTCGCAGATTTAAACTATTGAAGAGGAGTGCAGGAAACAACTATATATTTAAATATGTTGGAGTGTGGAAAGTTTCTTGTGAACACCTTTTTCTGATGCATCAGAATGGGTGACCTATATGTGTGGGTTATTACATGGGATTTCAAGGTGTGCAAATGCAAAGCGGATGCACTGTACTTGATGAGATGCCCCTTCGAGGGATGTTTTATTCGCTATACCTGCTACAGGCAGAATTGTTGCGATGAAATGTCTTAATTTTCCTCCCCAACTATGATCTTTGAGTTCATGCTCCTTTCGCTGGTTGATTTATGCCAGGTGCATTCCGTTGGCATATCTATGCTTTGTCATTATAGCTCATGAATTCATCAAATTTGACACCACGTATCGAAAGAAATAGCTTGATTGGAAATCATGTCATTGTATTTCCGTGTAGTGGATTTCCATAACAATATTTTGGGTGTAGGGTGGTTCAATGAGGACAAACTTATCGCAGAAGCGGTAGGCTTCAATCCACAGACACTTTGAGAGTAACATCTCTTTCACAAATGTGTCAAAGTTAAAAGGTTCAATTTGTCTTAGTTTTGTGACAGTATGTCATTTCCTTTGATATGACATGAAACCCCAGTCACTCGTTGTTCATCATAATAAGGTACTGAAAATTGTCACGTCATTGGGGATAAACGTGAATCCCTGTAATCTCTTCATTTGGAGAGGTTCATAAACGAAGATACACCAATCGATAGTAATCTCTTCATTTGGAGAGGTTCATTGTATATCTGTATAGAAAACCTAGGCGGTGCATTTTTGGGCATAGCATTGTTCACTAAGAAGCAAGCTTTGGGAGAAGACATAGATCGCATTGGTCCAGGTTTCGTCCATGAATGTTGTCGAGTGAAATTGGCTTATTTGGGCACGGTTTCAGAATAGCATGCCCTTTCTCTATGGGGTTGGTAAACAAGACAAAGCCACTTGGTTGCTTGTATTCTTTCACGATACAAGTATTCTAGATAAAACACAACAAGAAATTCCCGCATGGCGTGCGAGAAATGCCAGGGTAATCGGATCTTGAGAATGAGTATTATGCTTGTCAATAATTGAATCTCGTGAGAGGAGAAGGTGAAGGGGAGAGAGAGAGGCATTGCCTAAATACAAGAAAACTCTTGTTCAACATGTGGTATTGATATACTCACCGAAAATTTGGTCACTAAAATGACATGAAACCTCGGTCGCTCGTAGTTCATCATAAAAAGGTATTGAAAATTGTCACATCATTGGGGATAAACGTGAAGCCCTAGTTCCATAAAAAATGAAGATATGCCAATCGATAGTAATCTCTTCATTTGGAGAGGCTCATTGTATATTCGTAAAGAAAACCTAGGCGGTGCATTTTTGGGCATAGCATTGTTCACTAGGAAACAAACGCTGGGAGAAGATAGAGCTCGCATTGGACCATCCAATTAAGGGCGTTGCCACTTGTGGTTTCGTCCATGAATGTTGTCGAGTGAAATTGGCTTATTTGGGCATGGTTTCAGAATCACATGTCCTTTCTCTATGGGTTTGGTAAACAACACGAAGCTTTGGTTGTTTGTAGTCTTTCACGATACAAGTATTCTAGATAAAACACAACAAGAAATTCCCACATGGCATGGGAGAAATGCAAGGGTAATCGGATCTTGAGAATGGGTATTATGGTTGTCAATAATTGAATCTCGTGAGAGAGAGAGAGAGAGAGAGAGAGAGAGAGGGGGGGGGGGGGGGGGGGGGAGGGAGAAGGGCATTGCCTAAATACAAGAAAACTCCTGTTCAACACGTGATATTGATTCACTCACTGAAAATTTGGTCGCTAAAAT
Organism: Larix kaempferi; assembly: GCA_027924585.1. NCBI lineage: Eukaryota > Viridiplantae > Streptophyta > Pinopsida > Pinales > Pinaceae > Larix > Larix kaempferi. Next base: position 1,352,923 of record BSBM01001032.1, read on the forward strand.
GAATGCAACCATTTGTTTCTTGCCATTGACAGATTTCTAAGTTCGATGACAAGTACCCACTGTACAGATAAACACAAATATAGAAATAAGATTGCACTACATTTGCAAGCCATGTTGTTTTTGAAAGAGAAACACGAGTGAGAAGCTCCAACTCATCGATCATTTTCAATTTATACTATTACAATTGATGAGTGGGGAAGGTTATGGTTGATTGGAATTTATTGCGTAGCTTCCAGGGAAGAAGTTAATTTCCAAAATTCCAATTTTCCTTTAGCCTTTGTTCCACTAGGTCTTGCACAGAGGATTGCAATCACAGGGGTGGTTACATTTCTTCTCAAAGGTGAAATAATTGGAAATCATGTGTGATTCAACGACAAGTAGGAATCTCAAGAAACCATGTGTGTGGTTTGGTGACAAGTAGTAAGGTGATTGCAATTTGGTTCAATAATCTCTTTGTGTGTGCAAATGCAAGTCTTGGACAATTTTAACGTCATAGAGACCCCCCCAGTTCATGGTGTCCTAGATAAAGGATTGTTGTGGGAAACATTTCTAAACATTATTGGACCCTCAAGGAACTATAGAAGGAATATTTGAGAGACAAAGAGGTAGTGAGGGAAGAAGTTCCATGATATTTATTAGAAAGTTGCCATGTGGCACTAAGTTACACTTGGGATTTTCCAAAGGCCCACCTAAGGTCAAACACCCTTTTTAATGAGATGGCTATGGCATGTTAGAGGTAAGAAGGGGTGAGAAATAACCCTAATGAAGGAGCTTTGATGTATTTGGAGGCATTTTTCCCCTATGAGGAGAAATTTTGGGGGTAAAGTTACATTTTTTAAACTATTTTTAGATATTTGTAGGCACATTTCACCTTTTGAGGTGTTTGGTGGTAAATACACAATGTTTGTGAGACATTTTCTACACATTTGGAGTTGTGTTTCACCTTTGAGTACGGATTTTGGGTAAGAACACTTTGATCAAGACATTTTCTACATATTTGGAGGAAATATATTTGGATGAGGGGATGCCATGTGGCATTGTTGACATGTGTTAGCATGCAAATTTTTTGAAGAATTTTTGTGGTTTTGATGCCATTTGAAGTTGAAAAATAAGAAGCTAATGCCCAGATAGAATGAGGATGAGTCATATAAATCCATAGTCTAACCTTTGGAATTTATCCTATAACTAGGCACCATGATTGAGAGTTAAAGAGTAAAAGGTGCCGAAAGAAAATTTTGATAAAGGAAGAAATAGTAAGTTTAAAGTGCATGGGATCAAGGGCTATGACCAACAACCAACGAAAAAAGGAGCGCGAAGATAACCTGTGGAACATGTGGCCTGGGGATGTGACCGAAAGCAAAGGAGAAAAGGCACTAAAGGTGAAGCGAACAAGACCAAAGTCAAAACATAAAAAGAAATGTTGGATCAATAGTGTGGGTCTCATCTAAATCAAATTGACGGTGGGAAGATGTTTCGCGAAGGAAAAGAGTGCAGAGATTAAACCTTGATGGTGGTAGCGGAAAATGTACCACCTACTACGTGGCATGTGTTTGTGAAGTCTGCTACCAAAATCAGTTGGAACTAAACCACTTGTTGAGAGCCTCGAAACCGCTTTGGAGTTGGTTATATAGAAGCAAACTGGGAAATTAAAAAGGCTATTTGTTATTGCATCGTGGATGAGCGAGAGGTGTCGACAACGTACCATTCTTATTTGTCAACCTTGTCCAAAGGTCAACTTCAAAGTCTTCCTGTCCGCAGGTCTCGTCCGCATCCATTCATTCTTAGTTGGTGAACTTCCATGAATTAAAACATTTCAGATATCATTCTTATCTCTTGAACCTGTTCTTATGCTCGAATGTTTCTGAATTGAAGTTTCTCGGCACCATGTTCTCTTCTGATCTTCCAAAGCAGATCAATATGATTGAATTCACCAACACAATCATGTCAGAGGCTTACAAAATTATTTTTGACATTGAGTTACCCAAAGTATTAGAAGATATGAAGAAAATGTTGCATCCTACACCAAAAAGTCGAGCAAGTGATTGTTTTTTGTACATAGAGCATACGTTTATCAGAGTATATGTCTTTACTGGAGCACCATACCAATTACCAGCCTTCTTGACACCGAGGTTTTTTTCCTTAGAATTCATTAGACAGAGGTTATGTTCGGAAGAAGAGCATTTTGGTGCTTTCAAAAAATCACCAGATGTGAAGTTTCCCCTCAAAGTTGGCCCATTTATCGTAAGGAACAAAGCATCTTTGTGTGTAGTGGAAAAATTGTTAAAGATCATGGATTTCCAAGAAGCTGAAAGAATAGATTACAATCCACATCAAATTATATCTCAGAGGAGACAAAAAAATAGGAACAGGGATTTTGACCATCAGATAGTGGAAGGGTTAGATAAAATGGAAAATTTATTGAATTTTGAACAAAACCAAGGGGAAGTAAAGGAGACAAATGAGGAGAAAACAAATAATTTGGCATTGTTGGTTCAGATGCCAGCTAAGTCTGATGTTACTAATAGAAGATCTATTTCATAGGTTGACAACATGGAAATTGATGGAGAAGTTTCAAGTAAAAAGACTAAAACATAACAACATAAGGAAATTTTAATTATCGAAGAGCGGATCCAGTTGACTCAGGAAAAAATACTCTATTTTCACAACCACTTGCAAATATACAACAATACTCTTTTTCTAGAAATAAAAGAATATGGAACCAATTTTATAATGTCAATCCAGATTTGATTTTCTTTCATAGTATGCAGAACAGAAGAAATAGTCCTTAGAAGAAACTCAGAAATTGTTGCCATAGGTAAGGAAGTTTATAGATCAAAAGGTTTCACTTGTTACAGTTAAATATTTAGAGAAGAAACTCTGAGATTTGCAGTTGTAAATAATGAGAAAGTATATGAGATGGAAGTTAAACTTAATGATATTGATATTCCAGAAAAAATCCAATTGCATAGACAAACATGAGATGTCTTGTACTTTGACTTGTTATAGTCAGCTTTGAAAATTTCTAAGTTGCAGTCAATAATAGGGAAGCTGGAGGGTGATCTAAGACAAGAAAAAACAGAGAATAAAGCAAATTTGGTCCAAATTAAGAGACTAAAAGCCGACCTTGTGACTATAGGAGCAAAGCCGGGAAACACCTAGTGCACCAAAAAACTCCTCGATGGGAAAGAGAATACTATTCAAATTTTGAAGAAAAAGTTAAAAGTTCTAGGTGCTCAACATGTACAATATTCTGAGCTGATAGCATTACAACAAGAAAAAGAGGCAGTCTATCAGGAAATGATGGACTACAAGGGTAAAATGTTGAAATTGCAAGATGAGAAACAAACTTGGGAAAAAGAAAAATCTGAATTATTGTCACAGATTTTAGTACTAAGTACAAATCAGGTTGAAGAGAAGCAAGTATCAAAGAAGCCAAGGGATCAGTCTTTTATTACAAAGGAGAAGCAAATAGATGGATCTTCCACATAATATTTGACCAATGCCATGTCTTAGATTAGTTTGAAATATGTGGAAATTAAAGAATTGAAAGAAGATAACCAAAAACTCAAGCAATAATTAATTCATAACACTGAAGAAAAGAACAAAGTTTTGAATGAAAGAAAGCAGTTACAAAAAAATGTTGATGAATTAAAAGAGTGACAGGTAATATTCCCTTACAAGGAGCTAAGCACCTTATATGGCATGCACTATTAGTAGAAATCACCAAATTTTGGTTATATTTAAAATTTATTGATGATGAAGTTGTTATAGCAAACATAGCTCTCCAAATATGTAAAGTGGTAAGTGAAACATTGAATAAAAGGCCTCCAGAGACAACCCAAAATACAGTTAGTTTCTTAAATACTTGTTGGCCGTATTTTCTGACTATGGCTAACACGAAGAGAAAGCCCACACAAGGAACTTAACGCAGTCCCCGGTGTGTTTGAAATAGCTAACTCTCGCGGGAACAAAGGCCCTGCTGCCTATTTGGGTTTGCTCTCGAAAGGAGTCTCACAAACTAATGATATGAATTACTCAAATACAATTAAAATGTAGTCTAACTAATATGAAATCCATAGAAACTAATCTAAGATGCAATTTTCAATGGTTAAAAACACACAGATTTAGCAGCTGCTCAAACACACGGATTTAATGGCTGCTAAGCTATGAAATAATTCAAAACTAACCCTACCTTATCTATCTTGAACTATCCTCCTATCTTGCACAGAAGCAATGTATAAATTAATAATATCATTTTTCAAATCTGAATTAACAGTAGATATTGCTAAATACAAAGATAAAAACAAACTTAAATCATTCTATCTCAACAATATGAATATTTAATAACACAACTAATTTATAAAATAACCATATTATTATAAAATAATTGTGTGATTAATTAAATAAATCTGAAAAAACAATATGTGCTTGAGAACAAAAGTTAATCTTACAACACACAATCTTAAAGTATACGTATGCATAAGATGAACAATAGTATGAAAGAAAAACAAATTGGAGTTAAATAAAAATTTTGGAAATAGTTCACAGATTGTAAAAAAAAACTCAAGCAGAAGCAATCACTACAATCAACTCCTCCTAAGTTTCTCCATACTAAGCCTCGAGCTTCCAAGAAAAGACCACACAGAACTTGTGAGAAATAATTCCCTCAAATTGTACAGAGCCTCTCCTCGGAGCAGCGTCTCCCCTTCCACTTGCAAATATAAATATTACAAAATAAAATCAAAATACAGAAAGACACAGCTCTCAATATTCTATGGAGACCCCCCCTTTCACAGATTTTTTCTTCTGTTTATATAAGTAGCAAGAATCCGATTTTAGCAAATAATTGAGCAATGAAACTCCCTTCGAGTATCCAGGAAGTGAGCGCAGCTGACTCCGCATGCTGAGCAATCCTGTGATGATGTGTAAATTCAATTCTTTATCCTCCATTCATCGAGTTTCACCTTCACATCTTTATTGCTTTCGATAATAAGCTGGACAAGCTAGATTTTCTAACAAGCTATTTTCCAAACATCTTCTGGAAAATTACTTGCTTCAACTTCACGTAAAATCTCCAACGTTTGAATCACTTGCAATGATATGAAAGCTTACATTAATAAATCATACGATCATCTAAATAATAATAGAGTAATAAAAAAGATAATCATAAAGATTTTGTTTTTGTTTTTGTTTATTTAAACTTGGATCTATTAATCAAGAAAGATCAAATTTCTTGAACTTAAATTTTAAAAAAAAAATACACCTTAAGAAATTGGATCCCTCTCGATACTTGATAATTTCAAATTTAAAATGAATCTATGCTAATATATTACTCAGTAAAAACCACTCATTTCATAAACTAGTCTTTAAGTTTTATCATCTAACTATATAGAGTAATATATTTCCTTCTCCATTGATTTCATTTCAGGCAGCAATTATAACATGGTGTAGTCTCGTGGCATGTGGATATAGGTGATATAATGATTCAGCAGGCGGGTCGAGTCCCTTCTTTAATGCGTGCATCTCCTTCTTTGATCGGACTGGTTTTTGTTGTAGCGGCAACATAAATTGCTTCCATGTGTCGGTGTTCCCGTTTTTTAAATAACACCAATATGGAGATATTCTTCAATAGCATTTCCTTGGAGTTAGCCTTTTCAAAAGCAAAATTTCACACGTCAACCTGTTGTTTTTCATACGTTATCCATCCAACCTGCACCACTGTAAAATGACACATTATTAAATTAGGAAATCGAATGTATGAAAACAAATAAAATTATTAAAAACTCACTCTAGTCAAGCAATTAAATGGAAGAAATTCTGAGCAATAAGTTTTCGTAGCAAATGGTTATTGTTTTCGCTGTGGCTTAATGTGTTTCTCTCCAGTGATAGTGACGTGACTTTGAAATCCACTATTGTGTTCCATTAACTCTCGTTGGTCAATGTTTGGGAGGATAGAACAATCTTGGACCTCTCACCAAGCTGTAAATTGATTAATGTAATTTTAACTGTCTTAATGGCACCCAGCCAGCGTTCAAATTTGAACCCTTCCGAGCCCTTCCTCATGCATGCATATCCATTTCATCTTATTTATAGATGCAATACAACCAATTGCTCATTAATGGAAATCCATAACTTCCTAACCACTTTCAGTTATTTTGTTATTGTGGACTTGACTAGGTCAAATTTGGTCGATCACTGGTTGATCCTTTTGGTTGTTTTGTCGACTTACCATCGACCAATCATTTTCCTTTGACCAAAAAACTATTATGGCTTGTCAATTGACCAAATTTCCACAGTTTGTTGACTTTGACTTCAATCGATTTAAACCAGTTGACTATTGACTTTGCCAGCCGATCAACATGCAAATGATATAACATTTCCAACATTTCAGTGGGGTTCTCTTTTTTCTTAATCTACTTAATACATTTATTATTTTTGAATAAAAATTTATGGCTAGAGTTCCAGTGGATACCAACCAAGGAACCCTTGTGCAAGGGGATCCTTGTTCGTTTCCATTTTTTGGAAACGTTAGTGCTCCCTTGTTGGCCACTTTGAATATTCCTAGATTTACCCTAGGGTTACTATTTTAGTTGTTTTCCACTCCAAATGTCCCGAATGATCTTGATTCTTCTCAAACAAGTATTGCATGTCAAGAGAATCAAAACCCCTTACCCTCTTCACTAGTAACACCTTCTCCTTCTCCTTCTACCTCATTTGGTTAAAGTTTTGATATTAGTAACCGATAGTCTAAAAGGAATAGAAGGAGGAAGAATAGGAAGAATATGTGAACGCAAGAGGGTATGCCACCAACTGTTTCAAGTCATGTTGAGTTCAGTTCCCCAACAACTGCAAGTCATGTTGGGTGCAATTCCCCAACCATTACAAGTTATGCCAGGGGAAATTCCTTGGCCATTGCAATTGATTCTAGGGTGAAGTCAACGGTAATTTCAAGTCATATTGGTTATAGGTCACCAATCACTACAAGTCAAAATGGAGCCAACAACCAACCACTACAAGTCATGCTAGGGGTAAACATTCAGTCACTGCAAGTCATACTGAAAGCACACCATCAACCACTACTAGTTAGAGTCACATCAATGAAAAGTCACAAGTCATTGTAAGTCATACTAGAGAAAAACAACCAACCATTGCAAGTCATGTTGGGGGGAAGAACCGACTGTTGCCAATGTGATTCATGCTGGACATATTGACACTACTGAGAAATCCAAATGAATAGGATGCAAGACCATGCTTCCTTGTAATATTTTCAAGGAATATCAACTTACTCACTTGTGACCTACTAATTTAGAGGTATGAAGAGTGTGTTCCATGTCTCAAGAATCCTCTGCTTTTGAAAAACCTATAATTTCCCAATAGCCTATTCAACCTTTGTTTGATGATGTGATCGAGTCAATGCAATGTTTGGTCTATCCCATTCTTCTATTTCAGAGTGTTGATGTTGAAGTGGTTGAACCGATGCAATATTGATTGATCCCATTCTTCCATTGGAGAGTGATAATATTTAAGAGGTCCAACTGATGCAATCTTCGGTTGACCCAACTCTTCCTTTGGATATTGATGTGACTACCACTCAAGTTTTCTTCACTACCAGTTCAAAATTTTCTGGATAAGGGGGCACTCCATTCACTTCGAATGAATCCCCTCCAATCTCTAGGATTATTTTATTTGATTGGAATAGTCTATCTAGGCCTCATCTTCCTTCTTCTATACCATTCCAATTAGGGATTCAAGTTAAACATAACGTGGTTTGTTATAGATGAAGGATCCTTTGTTAGTGTTTTATCTGCATATGATTGGAGAGGTTTGGGTTATCCCAACCTTAAGTCGATTGTTAATCCATTGTTGGATTTTAACTGAATACCTAGTGCAACTTTGGGATCTCTTCCTCAATTTCCTATTACTTTAGTTGTGAAAACTGTATTAGTTTATTTTATGGTTATAGAGGGCCCATTGGACTTCAATATGATCCTTGGGTTTGATTTTTTCTATGCTATGAACTCTGTGGTATCTACACTCTTTCATGTGATGCATTTTCCTCATAATGGAAGCATTGTCACTATTGATAAACTTGCATTTGTTGATCCTCCTCATTACCCGACTTTATACCAAGTATACTCTTTGTCTATTCCTAGTGTTTTGGTAAACACTACCCTACCACGGGTGAATTATGTGGCTTCATATCCCTTGTTTCCAATTTCTATTGAGAAGAATCCTCTGCATTCATGCTTACCTTTTTGGGACTTAGTCCTGACATTTTATTGAGTGATCCATCCAATGGGGGAATTGGAGCTTTCTCTCCACCCTATTGGTCCAACTGAATGTTTTCACACGTGTCCTCTCTAGGATGACATTTTTCCATCAGTCGAATACTTCCTGGAGGTTGTTATAGAGTCTGACGTTCCTTCATATATTTACATTCTTTCCAAATATCATTTTGTTGGATTGGACCTAGTTGTAACCAAATCCAGCCCCAATTTTCCTTTTGAGTCTAATGTCACTATTTGTGGATCCTCAAACATTGGCATTTTTTAGTCTTTCAACTCCATTGATATGGAAGTCAGTGTTCTTGATGATTTTGATTCTGTTAATAGATTATTCAACTCTTGCAATGATGATTCTATTCCCATGGACTCCATTATTGCTTCCACCTTTGATCTTCCTCATGAGTTTGATATTGTTGACTGTAGGTCCTCAATCCTTAATGATCTTGAGTCTTCACTGGTAAAATTTTCCTTGGTAAAGAATATTGTTGAAAATATTGAAGTTGGAAATACCTCTAGCAGATTGACCAATATCAGATCTTTCTTTTTAGATTTTTTAGACATGATCATGGTATTGTTGTTTCTTAGAGACACAAATTTCAATTGGATTCATGGTTTCTTAGGGTTCATTCTTTCTATGTTGCTTGATCCGATCATGTATTTTTGAAAAGTTGCATATACCTTTAGGAATCCCCTTTGTTATGATTCATTTAAACATTTTTCTACCCAACTTTCCATAGGGTTGAACTTGTTGGATATTGGTGCATCAACCATCTCTATATGCATTTTGCACCATTTCAGAAGAAGAGCCTACCTAACATGGGACACTGTAGTTAGCACCCTCTTTCCATTAAGGTTCCCATGCAGAGTTTTTCTCATATGATCGGGAGCCTTCATATATTTACGATGACTTTGAAAAGAAGCCACATGCCTCTCTTTCTCATATATTTCTGGCCATTTCCTATAATGCTCCCATTTTTTTTCATTATGCATTTGATTTTTCTCACTACTACTTGCACATCTATGCCTAATGCTTCATTGCATATTTCATACTACCATTGCATTCATCATGTTGCTCATCACTTGCATCCATTGCATTTTCATTTTGGATTGTATCCTTAGAAGAAACATGATGATGAGTTTCCACCTCTTTCCCAACACCTTTTTTGCATTTTGTTTTGCATAGCTCTGTTCCATGCACTTGGAACATAGTTGCATAGTTTACAATGTTTGTTTCTTCCATTATCCTATAGCATTCTTCTATTCGTTTTTCAATATTTTATAATATAAAAAGACAATTTTTTTCTTCCAAAAAGATAGATGGGAAATTGTCAATTCTCATTTATTCATAGTAATAGTCTTGTCACCCTTGAATAAAGCACATTGTCTTCATTATTTATCTTAAGAAGTCGGGTTTAGAATGGCTTTAGAAAAGTAAACCAAATCTTTACATTTATACTCCACTGACTAGTTTTTCTTCTATTCATTATGGAGATATGTTGATATCTCATATGTCATAGATTCACATTTATGTTCCTCCTAGAGTCTATGCTACCTCATTCACTTATTGTGTCATTATTTTTTTTCAAGGGAAGTTTTTAACCTATGTCGACCACTCCTTAGAATCCCTAACTTGTGTATCTCAGACTTCCCGTATGTCAAGTACATTTTATAATCAATTAGTTTGTACATGTTCTTTCAAATCTTTGGCCTTCTGCTACTACCTCGCATTGGATTATGGGGGATTCCTTAATTCCCTCCTTCCATTGACATCAACCCATTTTCTCTAGGATAAATGCCTAGAGTATTTTTAGTGCCTTAAGACTTGCAGTCATAGTGGCAGGTTTCTTCACTATCGACAATGGGAATACATCAATGTCCCCTGATCTCTATAATATACAAGTATTCGACATTAGCTTATCTATTCACGCCTAATAGATTATAGTAGGTACCTTGCCACTCATTATCATTATCGGTGAGTTGGCTCACATTTGTTAATGGTATACATTAATTATCGGTAATCAAATGGTGTCTCACTATGTTCAACTTTGGTACATTTGTTTTGCATGTGGAGACTCATACCAACAATGGTTTGGTTTGAATACCTTGGGTCTATTATAGCATCACCATATTTATGCTATTTACCTGAATTGCGTTGCATTGTGTCATATCTCATTTATAAAATAGATACCTTTTGGAGGATCATTTTGTACAATACTTGTTCAAAAATATCCTCCTTTGATTATGGGACATAGATCCACTGTGTATTTTTTTCATGGCTATGATATTTTTGCACATGGATCCACTATGTATTCATTTTTTGGGGGCATGATCACTGCTTATATATACATCTCATGGATCCACAATGTACTTGATTTAGCGGCCATGCTTTTGATACCCTTGAGCATGGGTATTCCCACCTCGAGAAGACAATAATATTACTTGTGTTTTGTTGTAGGTTCTTCCTATGGTCAGTTTCTGATGACTTCTACTTGGGTCCGCTATGCACTCATTTTTGGGGATTTACAATGTATTTAATCTGTCATTTGCTCCTCTAACATCATACATTAGGGGGCATCTGTTATAGCATATTTTTCCACATCCTTTCATAGATGTTGATGCTTTGGCTTGATCCATGATTTTTTCTCCACTTGCAGACTTCCTTGTTCCTAATTGTGAACCACATTTACTTGTCACTTCTGAAAACCTCCTAAAAAAACTTTTTTTTAAGCATAGACACACCCTTACTGTGTCTAGACCATGAATACATGCCTTTCCTATGTTAGCCTATGTCTTTGGTTATTATGGCACAAAAAATTAAAAAAGCAGTTAAAATTTTCATGATTTGTACTGGTTCCTTTGGTTCCCGGCCTCCTATTGCCGATAAATAACTACCCTAACTACTATAATTGTTTCCCTAGAGTATAAAAGTTCCCAAGTGGAAGAAAAAAGGAGGAGAAATAATTTAGTAGCATCATAATGATGGTATGTTTATGTTGAAGACCGCAAGCCCCTATTTCCCTAGACTGCAAGTTATTTCCCTATATATAGAAATCCCTATTTCCAACGTCCTTTGCTTCATATATCTTGTTAGAAAGAGTCATAATCTCTTTCTTAGATTTTTCCTTTAAGAAAATCATTAGTTGATCGAGTTGCATCTTTGTGTCTCGGGTGGAGGAATTTAGAGACCAGTTTCAGAATAGTGTTGTCGTAGTCTCAGGTGACATCTATACTTGTAGTTGATGTTACTTTAATAAATATATCCCTTTTCTATCTAGTTCAATGTATTGATTTCATATTGGTTTATTTTTAGTCAATTTATTTATACATTTATAGCCATCTATCGTGTAGTTTGTATCTTTTTTGGATACGCGTGATTGAAGGAGATGCTGGACAAGAGGATTCAAGAAAAGGGATCTTCATAAAACATTGGATTCCATGTTGGTCATTTATCTTTCTTGTTCATGTATTTATCGGTTGTGAATGCCTATATTGATTTTATTTTTTGGAATTGAAAGTTGTCTTTAAGGTCATTGCTCTGTTATGGTTCTGAACCAAGACAATTAGGGGATTCCCCCCCACAACAACACTAAATGGGTTCTCATATCAATAGGAAACATTTGTCTAGGTCATTTGCGCTAAGAATAACCTTCCCTCCTTTGAATGATTGTGGGATGGAGATATCTAGGAGTATAATTAGATGGATTCAAAGGCAAACAAGTAAGGAGGTGATAATGACCATGCCTTATTTGGTCAAACGAAGAAGTAAAGGACCCAAAAAGAGTAGGTTAAAGAGTGATGATTCATCCTCACAACCATGGAAGGACTTGAGTAGAATCAAGTGCTTCATATGTCATAATAATGACCATTATGCATCATAGTTTCCTAACAAGAATAAAATTAAACGGAAGAGACAACAAAATCAGGTAGCAACCTCTATTGAAAAATCATATGTACAAGTTTGTCTCCAAGTTTGAGAAAGGTTTATTAATGATACCATATATCTCTACCATCACAATTATGAGGAATGTTTGGTATATGGATAATGGGGCATATAGGAATATGACATCAGCATAAGAGTTATTTTAAATTCTAAATGAGCTCATATCAGGAGTTTAGGTTGAGCTTGGTGATGATTCCAAGTATTCGGTAGTAGGACTTGGTACCATTCCATTCTATCTCCAATCAGGTAACTCCTTAGACTTTGATAATGTGTTTTTTGTTCCATTCCATCTCAAGAAGAATATTCTTTTAATTTCTTTTATGGAAGATAAGCTCTTTGTAGTAAAGTTCAAGAAACAACATGCACTTATAAGACTAAAGGAGTCTAGCCCAACCTCAACACAGGTGATTGAGGTCAGGGAAGGAAACTTATATAGGTTACATGGTGAACTTGTTTGACCCTTAGTTCATAACATGGATAACTTGTGCAATTTATGGCATAATAGGATGAGACACTTGCATTATAGTGTGCTACCTATTCCATGGGACATCATTACATGATAGAGTTCAACATTGAGAGACGAGGAGTAAGTAGATGGTGCATGCTTAGAAAACATTGCAAGGATGATTTTCCAAGCAACAAGCATAGGTTTAATGATATTCTACACCTACTACATTCATATGTGTGTGCACTAATGTCAATAGAATCAATATTAGGAAGTGTGTACTATGTTTCCTTTATTGGTGACTTCTCTCACAAGAATTGGATAAAAGAAAGGATGAGGTCTTTCTCAAGTTTCAATAGTTCAAAACTCTAGTAGAAAACTAGACACAAAAGAATAGAAAATGGGGGAAAGTACAACTCCAAGGAGTTCTATGGTTTTTGAAATGACGTAGGAATCAAGAGGGAGCTAACTATTCCATATAACCCACAACAATACAAGGTTGTAGAAATGAATAATTGATCCATCATAGGGGATGCCAAGGTTACAATACATGACTAGGACTTGCCAATGTTCCAAAGGGGAGAAGCATGCAATACAATAGTATGCATTTAGAATAGATATTGTTTCCCCCTCATTTTTTACCTTATTTTGACTAGTACTTAAGTTATTTTTGCATATATACCCTTTTCTTTTTTACCAAATTATCCCTTATTTTCCAAATCTACATGGATCTTGTAGGTTAACATCACTATAGAGAATTTTTTGGTAATAAGGTTATATTATATCATCATTTATTGTTATTGTTTCCTTAGTAATGTTAAAATAATGTTTAAAGACATTGACATTTGCTTGTTACAAGAATATCCATCTCCTATAGTTTCCATTGGTTTTCCTAGAAACATAAAGCTTACTCAAAATTGGCCACTTGGAGGATGTTCTACATGTTCCAATGATGCTCAAGTACCTTTTGAATGACAAATATGTCCAATTGGAGAAATAGGGGATTTTGGTCAATGTACATGTCAAATGTAGGGTATTAACTAAGAAACAACATTCTATGATCATGAAGACTATAATTATGTGCACAAGTGTCGTGAAATAGAAGAAGCACGTTAAAGATTTAGTTCTATTCATTGTTGACCATGTTCAAGCTTAACCAATTGCATAAGTATAGAGACACATTATTTGTTCCATCTATTTTTATGAATGTAATCTAATAGCATATATGTGTGATCTCACATATCATAATTGGAGGATACAATCTTATCTGATTCCTTTTTGAGGTTTCCCTATGTTATTATAAATGTGAGAAAGAACATAGATATGCATGGTTTGACAGTAGTGGAAAGTGAAAGAGATTATCTCCAATTTGATTTTGTAATCCTCGAACCTCTTATTTTAAATTAATATATGGTCCAACTAGTTTTGGTTCTCCATTAATTTTTTGAGTTCTTAGTCTAGCTCCTGCAACATATTCCCAAAGGAGAAAGGACCCCTTACTTTGGGAATATTGATGCATTTTTACTTTATGTTATTTTATTTCATATCAGAACAGTGTGTAATTTTTTAATCATTGTTCTACATGATATATAGTCTCTTTTGTATGATCATTTATTTCTTGCTTTTATTAGAGAGTATTGTCCTATACAAGAAACATTTATTTTTTGAACTATAATCCAATCAATAAAACATAGTATTTGTTGCAGGCAATTGTTGTTCGGAAAATTCACCCTATAGTGAGGAAAGGGACACTATCAACTTAGGGGGAGACAGGTAAACACAATGATTACACTACAGAAACATCTATAAATGGAAATAGATCAAAGATCTTGAAGACGTACCTTATTACTGACATTTGATCCTAGCTTTGCTCGATCTTGTGCTCAATCTTCAACTTGATCTTCCAATTCAATAGACCTGCAACATAAAGATACCTTCCTCAGCGTATCTTGACTGATATACAGATGATAAAATTGAAATGCAATTCAAATATCAAGAACAATCAAGCATTTAACCAAATAAATACACAATCCATTAGGCATTATATTTGGGACAGGAAGGAATGTTTCAACCTTTATTGTCAAAAGCATATAATGATTACAAGTTATACCTGATCAATGCAGCATGCTTGTGCAACCGGATTCTGGGCTCCTTCTCTTCTCTGACTTGAAATCTTCCAGCATAACAACCCTTCATACAAATTTCTCTTCTTATGAATGAGAATCACCACAATGTCTAACCCCTCTCCTCAATCCTCCTTGTATTTATGTGACAAGGAAAGGAAGTTTAGATCGAGAGGTGGTTGTAATGGAAGTTGGGGAAGTTGCAGAACCAACTGCAACTAATCCCAATTCGTCAAATTAATATATTTTTTATCATATTTTAAGGTGTGCGTGAGTTTTTCACAGTGGAGTAGCGCACAGTATGCAACTTCAATGTTTAACAACTAGCGTTTGCAACTTTTTTGAGGGTGTGCGCTAGTTTACTGAAGTGGAGTAGCGCACAGCAGGAGATGTGCACTACTATTGAGCCTGTGGAGTAGGGCATGAGTGCTAGTTTGCTGAAGTAGAGTAGCGCACAACTCAAAACATGAGGTTTTTCATGGTTTTGCTAGCTTGCAGAAGGGTAAGTCAGGTCAAGGTATCATCCAAGGTCATCATGCTCTTCAATCCAAGTTGTCCTTTTGTGTGATCGACAACTCAAGGTGATCACGGACGGAGAAGTGCAGATTTGGCCTATAACAGCAATGCCTGTAGACATATGTCTACAGCATGAGTTTATACATTTATAAATCTCGGTGGTTGATAGTCCATAAATAGTTGTTTTGGTGTAGACTAACTCTGTGCATATTTTATTTTGGTAATTGGTTTTTAGTTTTCATTGCAAGTTTTAAAGTTGGACACAAAGAATTTACTTTTGAATTGAAATCTAGTTGATTGAATGGAGTATCTGTTGCAACAGGTGTTTATAAACATATAACTGTAACCTGAGTTTCTACCTTTGCAATCACAATGATTAATGGTTTATAAGTGACTATCCTTGTGTATATTTGCTTTCCAAGTACTTACTTTTATTTGATGATAGTCTCAACATTTTCCTCTCTTGGATCCAAGTCAAATTGATTTCTAGTAGAATAAGTTAGGTATAGATAATAACTGAACTAATTATGCACATATAGTGCCAATAGTTCACAAGATTATGAACTCCTGATTGATGATAAAATGTAATAGGATTTATACATCTAAATTGACTGACATTTTTGGAACTATTGTCGGGGAAGTGCTAAATAATTAGGGAATTTATAATTTTGAGTTTGATGCTTGCATTTTATGCATTAAATTTCTCTCTGCATAGGATTTCTCTTTACATAGAGTATGCTAGGATTGCATTAATAGACTTAGGGATAAAAAATGTAGATGTTTTTAGAGGAACTAGTAGAGCAATTCTAACTTCTCCATTAAATTAATCCGGTGGT
The DNA here is from genome assembly GCA_027924585.1 of Larix kaempferi. NCBI lineage: Eukaryota > Viridiplantae > Streptophyta > Pinopsida > Pinales > Pinaceae > Larix > Larix kaempferi. Next base: position 1,369,068 of record BSBM01001032.1, read on the forward strand.
GTTGTAATATCCCCTTAGATTACTAACCGTTTGGTAGGTAGATCAAGAAGAGAAGGGTACACAGGTATAATTTTGGCAGCCCACACAAATCCAAGACAAAGACCTATGGCAAAAAATTCTAGAAGGGAAGGACCATCAATGAGTGAAGTTATGGACTCTCTAGCCTTTCCTATTGAACATATATCTACTAATTTAGTACTAATTAGTGAACCCAAGGCACAACCAAAGCTGGAGGATGAAGCAAACCTAGCTATAGAACCAAAATTTCCTCATCTATAGACTTAATTCAACCTTTTATGGGGAAGAGACATGAAAAAATGTTGTGAAGAGAAATTAAAAGTAGAAGGACATGTGACCCTTGGGTTTCTAATTGTGGATCCAATGAAAATATTGCAAATGAAAAAATTCCACCTTCGTTCCTACCACATTTCTATAGAAGGGTAATAGAGGATCCTGATGCTTTTATTTTTGAGTGTCTGGATATACTCAGTGATTATTCAAGCGAATAATCCTCCAATGGAAAATAACTCCATTTGATAAAATAATAATATATAATCGATGATGGATAAATTACAAAGGATATGGTTGCCTTAAATATGGCTTGGCCATCACATATTGAAGAGACACTTCTCTTCATAAACTATATTTTAATATTATTAACTACTATTAGGAATAGTTACCTATTTATTACTTTTTATTGTTGTAGCATTTTATGTCATAGTTATGATTATTCCAATGATGTAGAAAAGATTAAATTATTCTCTGCTACTCTCAATGATTCAAATTTGCACTGGTTTATAGGATTAGTGTGGAATACTATTAGAACATGGGATGGCATGCATAATTTTTTTAACATAAATATTAGGAATATTGCAAAGCTAGGGAATTGAGGGAGGAAATCTTCAAAATGACATAGAATGAGGAAGAGAGACTGGAGGAATATCTTGAGAGGTTTTTGTATAATCTTTAAAGATCCAAACAAAGAAAATTAGATACAACAACAATTAGAACTATTTTTAAATAGGAATCAAATATGAATCTATAAATTCACTTAATCTTATGGGATCTTGATATATATCTCAAATATATTTCAAAGGAATATGTGACCTATCCAAGAGATATTCTTGGATTCAAGTTGGATTTGGTAAGGAACCTAGAGATATTCTTTCTAAAGTTACCAAATCAACTACAAGTGGAGTAACTAGAGTAGAACTTGGAAATTTGCTAGAAATTTTTAAAACATACATTCTTGGTACTCTTAGTTCACAATTAGATACTTAGAAAATAAAAAGAAACATGAGGAAAATAATGTAACTTTGTCTATTTTCTTTTCTAGGTGTAGAAAAAAGCATCCATTAAGAGGTTTCCCTTTAAATAATGTTAAAGTTCATGTTATCTATGCAACCAAGAATTCAACAAAAAATGTCCTTCCTTACCTAAAATCAAGGCTATCGATCAAGGGGACAAGGAAGAAATAGAAAAAATATGGATTCTTACATCAAAAATACCATGTAAACCATGAGCATAAGGTATGATTTACATTCCCACACCACAATTTGCTTCATATTATTTTGGACAACAATACCCACCTACGTTTTGAAACTCCCCTATGCCATAGCAAGCATGGCCTTCGCAACAGGTCCACAACCAAACTTGGAAACAAGGATGGAGAGGGTATCCCTATGGAAACAGGCCTACCTATCCATATCCATATTATTAACAATATCCACAATACCCTTCACAAATTCCCCTACCAATATCACCACAATATCCCCCATTACAATAATCATATTCTACACAGGCCTTGCAACAACAAGTTTTACAACCACATATGTTACATCTACCCATGAATAAATATCGACCTAATCCTACCGAACTAGCTACACAACCTATCACTAATCCTAACAATAAGGTAGATCAATCCTAATATAACACTAAGTTACAAACCTTCCCAACTAACCTAATCACACCCATAGAGTTATAGAACATTCATTTGAGATAAAAAAAAAAAGTGATTAATAATAATTCTTCAAACATTATTGAAGACAAAATGGAGGAGGAAACTCCTAATGAATCAAAAAATAATGATGCTCCTATTTGATAAATCAAAATTCTTCTCCACAACTAGAAAAAACACAATTATCCCAAGCTCCTCCCTATCCAAAGAGGTTAAATTTGGACAAACCTATTGTTCATTCTGAATTTGAGATATCAACATAATTGAAGATTGTTTGTATTAATATTCTGTTGACGCCTAGAAAAATCCTTGCATTAATAGTAGGGGTTCTCCCCAATGAAAAGTCCCAATTAGACACTTCATTGTTTGAATTAGGGAACCCGTCCGGTTTACGGTCCTGCTATTGTCAAGATGATCTTGGAATTAGTTTATCGAATACAGACTGATCGACCGTTTAGAGTTTTATAATTTTTTTATATCAAATGTAGGTTACTAATTTTACACGCACATGCTTCTACCTACGCTTGTTTGACTAGTAGAAAGAAGCCTCACTTAGTGATGCACAAGTTCTTACCTCTCGTCTTATCACCTCTTTACTATCGATCAACCAAGAATATGTCCTAATTAAATGCAACGTTCTATTTTATCTAATCTATCCTTGCAAGGAGTGAATTTAAGGAGGAGTAATAACAGTAAACAACATCATACAATTACAGAATATTACTACTGAAAATAATGCATTTAACAATTACAGAATAAAGTTACCACATAGATAACTTGAGCATTAACATTTATTACATTCATTGCTCATAAACCAGCCTAGATCCAAATCCTAGGCTCTATCAAGCGCCGAGAGGGATCAAATATCCCGAGGTGCAAACCTCTCCTTGAATAGCTCCTTGAGTGCAATACTTGAGCCACCTAACCCTAAGCTCTAAAGTCTCTAGTTTAAGTCTCATATTTACTTTTTACTTTGTATTATTCTTTTTTGTTTATGGCCGACATAATATTTATTACTTTTTAGTTTGTATTATTCTTTTTTGTTTACTTTGCATTATTTTGTTACTCGACAAACTCGACAAACACTCGACACATGTTACATGATCTCCCTCATAATAGGCTGTAGAGCACCTCTCGACGCAATAACATAGAAAATTGTATGTGCATTCACATACAACAAGATGATTCCAAAGCTATTAGAATAGTCCAACACAATAAGAAATATCTTACTGCATTTCCATAAACAAAATGAAGAAATCAGTTCTACACATTTGTCCACTTGCTTCAACACAATATTCCATGTATGCTTCCACCCAGAAAAATGTCTTTTTCATTAGAAGAAAATAGTTTTTCACATATGAGTCTCAGTACAATCTTTCACAAGCAAAAGCCCCATTCTCATCTAATTTATCCTATTTATCTTTACAACTCTAATTCTTAGGTGACTCGTCATTTCACCTCCCCTCGGTTATGAATCTTTTCCTTCCAAAACTTGTGTCTTATCCTGATTACAAAATAAATGAGAAAAATATAAAAATACAATAAAATATTACATTAAGAGGGGGGAGTGCCCTCTTGAGCCTAAATATATTCAATCCAAAGGATACTTTCATAGGATATAATATTGAATTGTTTACGTTCTAATAACTTTAGGTCCACTTCATGAAATGATAAATCCTTGACCATAGCATTGAGTCCTTTAGTTGATGCATTATGCTTGTTGGCCAAGTATTGTGTTTGTTGGCCAAGTATTGTGTTTTCAAAGTAGCCTACCAAATGCGTTCTTGTAGATATTCTGGAGTGATGGTGTCTAAATTTCTAATAGCAACAATGTCTTCATCTTTGATGGTCCTTAATTCTTCTAGCCACTGCTCTTTTGGTACCAAGATTTCGAATGTGCCAAGAGAAGGAAAATGACATTTTTCAAAATCGCTAGCAATACTCTGGTGAATGTTCTCACATTTGGAAATGGAAGCTATCACTTAATTCTTCAATTTCTTCTCAGTTTTTTGGTAGCTGTCTAGGGTTGTGAAATCCAACTTAAGTTCAGTTATTGATCTTTTGGAAAAAGGTGGAGGGATTTCTTTGGCTATCTTCCTCCAAGCAGCAAGCCTCTTCATCCTATTGTATATCTCTGATCTGTAAGATTTTGTTTAGTAGCCAAGTGGAAAAATCGACCAAAATGAGGACCACAACTGCTTACCTGGACAGATGAAAAGTGTGCCAAGTCATTCTGCAGATGTACTGATCGATATTCCTCTTCCAGGTGGCACAGAGGGTGCAAACGAAGTCGAGAAGATACAAGGTAGGGAGATTTCTAACAGGGTTTGAATATGAAAAGAATTCCTGTAGAAAACCCTGAGTAATTTGCTTACATGCGCCCAAAAGGATGGCTTTATTGTTCTTTAAATGGGCCTAACAAGTTGTTTCGACGGGGAATAAGTGAATCACCCCAACGCTTACCGGGGTTCATTTGATTTCTTAAGCGATCGCATGTCGGCATCGAAACCCAATACCCTTTGAAACGTATCGACATTAAACTTGACCTTTCGCCGATGAATTTCGGGAAATAATCGAATTGAGATCTGAAAATTTTACTTGATGTTGAATCGGTAGAGAAAAACAAAGTGTTGCTACAGTGTCGAGGACATAAAGTTGTTTACGTCGAGAGAGTTATGGAAGGAAAAATAGAACGTTCACAGATTAGCTTCAGAGATAAAACCGTAAGTTCGACGAAGTTGTCTTTGTTTCGATGATTTTTTCCAAAGCTTGGTGAATCTTGGCTAGAGTGAAGACACATGAACTTTTCCAAATTTAAGAAAACAAACAATATTTTGGTGATTAAAGACAAGTTCTACGAGGTTTCAGTGATGAAGTAGAAGAAGGGAGAGACTTATCGAAGGAATTGGACAGTTTCCACCATCGTTTCAACGAAATCTAGAAAATTTCTCTGACGTTTCAGCGTGATATTTAATTTTTTTCCGACATTTCGATGCAAAAATGAAAATCCACGACATTTGGGTGATCTTGGAAAAACTCTGTGCGTTTTGGCGAGTTTGGAAAAAATCTCCGAAATGTTAAATTTGGGAAACAAAATGCGAAAGGCCAAAGAAAAATTCCTAAGTACTTTTACCGTGAAATATCTGACTTTAAGCGGTACTTAACCTTGTTAAAGAAAGACTAAAATTATGGATCAAGCAAGATGTTGAATTCAAATGGGAGGGGCCCAGTATTTCAAGAGAAAAAAACTGGAGAGGGTGGTTGCAGTTGCAACAATTGGTGATTAATCGGGAGAACTTTTATCTCTGAAAAAATAAGGAACTCTTATAGTTTATGATAATTTGAGAGGGAGTGAGAACCTACTCTACTTATTTGCAACTTCTTACTGCAAGAATCATGATATCATTCATATGTTTTATGTTGAGTACAATTTTGGTTGAAAATTAGAATAAATATCACATTGAACGGACATTATTATTAGTCATTTAAGGGATAGGGTAGATTAGTTAGGACTTCATAATCACTCTCTCGAGGCCAATTTATGAGGCTAATTTACCAAACCGGTCCTTCTACTACAACCAGGTAAGACACCATGGGGTAAGTAACAAAACCAAGAAGATGTAAACATGTGTTCCTCGTTCATATACCATATTCATTTCTTTGATGCATTAGCATTGTTTGATGCTTTACCAGCTTTAATAGAGAGTTCCCCTCTATCATCAGAGGAGAAATTCTAGGGTCTTCCATCCATAGTATCCTTTTGTGTGGTTTATGAGTATTTTATGGTGTTTATCATACCTATGGATGGATAAGATCCTTCTTTGAACGTTTTTTGATATGGCCTATTGGTCTTCTTTGAAAATTTGATTTCCTATTTTCATGTCTTTGCTTGATTCTTCAGGTATTCCGATTTAATCTTTGTCTTAAACTGGGGAAGAGATGGCTTTATTTGGGCCTTTTTTGGGCATCAATATTTTGGTATAGGATCATTTTTATTTGCTATACATTTGCAATATTTCGCTTCCTTCCCATGGGTCAGCCATAGTAGACAACTTCACAACATGGTCATTTATATGTTTATATGAGTGGAGCCTCAAGATAGTAACTTAGAAATATTTATCCCAGTGAAATATACAAGATCAATACATTTTAATTTGAATGTGATCATGTGATAATTTTTCCAAATAACATAATAATAAGATTAATACAAACAGGTTGAAATCCTCTAGAATGATAGTGCTTGAAACTGCACCATTGACTATTTTCAATAAGAAGAAAATTTAGATCTTCGAAATATTTTTCATACCACCAAAAATTCTAAGGAATCAATCAACTAAAGAGGTATTTCATAAATAATGAGACTACAGCTTCCCATTCAACACTCTATTTGCTGAACTGACTTTTATTAAAGGTTAAAAAATCAAGGAAATGATTAACTGGGTTCATTAAAATTACAACTAGGCTAAAAAAAGTAACAAAACAACAAGGAAATTTTTTATATATGTACGAAAATGGGTTCCCTAAAATTAAGTAAAGTATTGCTTTAAAGATTGGCTTTTTATAGGAAGAGTTTCTACTTCCCTTTCTAAAGTTTGTAATCTATAAGTTTCGGGGCCAAGTTTTTCAACAATAGTGTAAGGGCCAAGCCACAACTATTGGAATTTGGTATGCTTTCCCTTTTCTTTGTGGGGTTGATCCCACTTTAGGACTAAGTCGTTGATTTCAAACTCTTTATTTCCTGCTTTTCTACTATCAAACCATCTCTTGACATTGCATTGATGTGTGGAAAATTTATCTCTATCTTTTTCTCTTTCCTCTTCAAGTTTAAGTAGGGTATTGATTCTTCCTTGCATGATATGATTGTTGGATCCTCTAGAGGCTTGGGCTATCTAGAGAAAAGGAAAAATAATGTTAGGTGGAGGGATAGATTATTTTCCATAAGAGTGTAAGGAGAAACCCCTAAATCATTCTTTGGTGTGACCCTATTATCCCATAAAGAATTTGGGAGAGCAACATGCCAATTCCTTTGGTTTTCAACCACAGTTTTCTTGAGTATCTGGATTAGGTTCTTATTTGTATATTTTGCTAACCCATTCCCTTGTGGATAACAATTAGAAGAATAATCCAATTTAATTCATTTTTATACAACAAATTCACTTAACTTCAGGGAAGAGAAATAGGAAGAATTATAAAAAAACTAGAGAAAATGGAACCCCAAACCCGGTTATGATATTTTCTTGTAGAAATTTGATGACAACATCTTCATTAACTTTGCAAAGAGGAACTAATCCATTTCATATTTTAAAATATTTTTTTTATCTTTGAGAATATATCGATGATGTAATGAAGAGTTCGGATTAATCTCTCCAATAACATCCAAACCCCACTGCTCGAATGGTTCTGAAATCATTACAGGCTGCAATGGTGCTGCTAGTTTTGCTTGTCTACCAACACTCTTTTGACATACAACACATCTCCTGACATATGCATGAGCATATTTCAACATATTGGGCCAATAATACCCTGCTCTAAGGATTTTATGAGCAGTAGTATATCCATAATAATGACCTCCAACGGGCCCATCATGCAAATATTTCAACACCTTTTTTGTATATTCCTTTTCTAAGCATATGAGAAATACTCCATCATAATTTTTTCGGAAAAAACACTCTGTTGATTATTTAATATGATGGTGATTTCAACCGGAGGGCTCTTCTCTGCTTTTAACTCCAATGTTTTGGAACATACCCATGCTGTAAATAATGCACTAAATCACAGTACCAAGAATAAGAGGAACTATAAATGGAACAAACCTCAAGTAAATTCATTTTCTCTTCGTTATCCCATCCATTAGCTTCTTCTATTGGATTTTCAATGATCAACTTGCATAATCCCTAGCTCTTAACAATGGTAGCGGGATTGAACTCCAAGTCATATTCTTGTAGTGCAGTGACCCAATTTCCGCGTCTTTATCCTAGTTCTTTCTGCAGAAATAGTGATCCAATGGTTGGGTGAGGTACTATGACCTTAGTCCTATTTTTTAGAATATAGGTCCTAAATTGTTTTACAACTTTAAATACAACGTAAGATTGTTTGTCTATATCCGGATAATTCAGTTCAACCCCTTGTAATCCAGTGCTCATAAATTTTATTGGATATCCATCCCCTTGCTCTCCTTTCTCACTGAGCACTGCTGTAAGGGAATGATCGGATGCAAATGTATAAATAATAAAGTCATTTTTGAAATCAAGACTGCTTAAGGATGGTGCATGGGAAATTGCAGTCTTAATATACCGAAAAGCATTCTTTTCTACTTCAGTCCATTTAAATTGTATGTCTTGTTTAACCATTTGTTGTAATGGTTTTACAATTTGCGTAAAATTTGATACAAATCTTCCAACAAAATTTATTTTTCCCATGAATGATTGCATAGATTTCTTATTATGGGGCATGTGAATCTGCATAATGGCTTGTATTCTTTCAGGTTCAACAGAGATCCCCTTTTTTGAAATGATGTGCCCCAGTAACCTCCCTTCCAAAACAACAAATACACTTTTCTTGGGGTTAAGGGAAATACCATATTTTCGACATCGATCAAAAATCTATTTTAAATGATAAACACGGTCTTCCTCCTCTTGGAGAAAAATGTGACATCATTTGGGTAAACAACCACATTGTGGTCAATCATTCCTCAGAATTCAATGACCATGGCCTTTGGAATGTGGCTCTAGCATTCATTATGTCGAAAGGAATTCTTTTGTAAGAAAAGGTCCCCCATTTTGTGTGAAATGTGGTCTTGATATGATCTTCTTTGGCCACCAGTACTTGATTATATCCAAAAAAACCCGTCTAATAAAGAGAACATTGTTGAATCAAAGACGAGTTTTAATATCTATTCCATAGGTGGAACATGGTAATTTTGCTTGTTAGATGCTCTATTCAAATTCTGAAAATCCACACATAGACTTATTTCTCTAGACTTTTTACGTACTGGAACTAAATTCGCTACCCACTTGGAATGTCTGACCTTGAAAATGATTTTAGCATCCAACAATTTATTTAATTCCTTCTAATTAGGGGTTCCAATGTTAGATGCACTTTCTGGACTTTCTGCTGAAATGGTTTAGCCCCTTTTTTATAGTAATAACATATTGTATAATGCTAGTATCGTATGTTTTTAGGCCATCATAAGTCCAAGCGAATACATCCTTATATTGTTGAAATAACTAGATGAATGTTTTCCTTTCACCGGGTGATCAACAAGTTCCAAGATTGACATACTTTGGTTCCTTTTTCGTAACCAAATTTACCAATTCATATTGCATGGAAGAGTTGTTGGTTTTCTAAATTTATGATGCAGGTCAAACAGGTTCTCGAGAGTACAGACTTCTTTCGACATAAAATTTCCTTTATACTGATTTTCATCCATATTTTGCAAATTTGATTGATGTTATGTTTCATCAATTATTGAACCTTTAAATGTATCTTCATTGGTCAAGAAATCAATAATATGTCTATTATCATCAAATACTCTTCAGTTTGTCACATTGTCAGGAATAGATGGTCTGAAAACCAGTTCAATAGAAAACTTGTCATTAAGAGGAACTAGACGAGAAGTAGTGGTTGTTGAAATTTGGTTGAGCTTTGATATTTAATTCTTTTGGATAGTAGAGAATGTATTTTTTTTACAATATAGCAGATTGATTTCAGAATATAAGAGATCACCAAACACTCTTGGTGAATATGCAAAAGCAATAGAGAAGAGAGATCAATCGGAGAAGCACCTTACCTTCAATAATAATATTCTACACAGGAAGAGAAGTGCCTCTCCTTCAAAGGAGAGAAGAATTCAATTCACACTGAATTCATCAATCCCGTATAACATATTTATACATTATTCTCATGCATCAAATTCTTATAACTTCAAGATGAACTCTCCCTCATATGGGATGTGTCAATCTTGCATGAAGAAGTGTGACCCACTTCTCATGCAGTGCTTTATCTCACTGAATTGTCTCTTACGATGAACTCACCTCGTAACTGAAAGCTTTCCCACTTAGTTAGGTGTCTAACTTAAGTCTCGTCATGTGAGTGTCGCAACTCAAGTGTCATCTTTTAGTTTAACTTATGTGTTGTCATGCAATAACACTTAGTTAACTATATATTCTTTGTTGTCACTTATTAAGTCTCTTTAACTGATTCTTTCTTGATAACATCACTGTAGTGATCAATTTGAATTCTCCTTGATTTACTGAAGTGTCGTCTTTTAGTTTAACTAAAGTGAAAACACTTTAGTTAACTAGTCCTTCTTATTTAACACTTAACCAAGTAACATGACTCTTCCACTAGAGGCATATATTAGTCCATATGAAGTTGTACCTCGAAGGTACCTAAGCACATGCTTAGCAGTTGTCCAATGTTCGTGTCTCGAATTAGACATAAATTGACTCAGAATGCTCACTGCATAACATATATTAGGCCTTGAATGTATCAAGTACATTAGCGAGCCTATAAGTTGTCTATACAAAGTGGGATCTACTGTATCTGATCCAGATCCCGACTCATGAAGTTTCCTCAAATTGGAAACCATCGGTGTAGTCATAGATTTGCAATATATCATGCCAAACTTGCACAATATATCCACAATGTACTTCCCTTGAGATAGAAAAATTTCATAGTTTCTTTGCTAGATCTCAAGGTCAATAAAGTAGCGCATCAGACCTAAGTATTTCATCTCGAATTCTGAGGTGAGCTCCCTCTTGCACCAAGAAATCAGATGTTCCTCTCCAGTGAGAAACAAATCATCAACATATAGAACCAATATCAATGGTTGGTTCTTCACTACTTTGAAGTACAAATTTAGATCAAATTCCCTCTTATAGAAACCCAGTTTCTGAAGGTAGCTATTAATTATGGAGTACCAAGCCCTGAGGGCTTGCTTAAGCCCATATAGATATTTATTTAGCTTGCAAACATGGGACTCCTTCCCATGCACCAAAAATCCTTCAGGCTGCTGAATATAAACCTCTTCCTCAACCTCACTATTGAGGAAGGATGTCTTCACATCCATCTTTTGAAGTTTCCATACTAGAACAGATGCAAGTGCAATCATTGCTCGGATATTTGTGTACCTTACCACAGGAGAAAAAGTCTCATCATAATCGATGCCTTCTTTCTGAGAGAAACATTTGGCAACAAATCTAGATTTATACTTCTCAATGCTACCATCCGCAACATGCTTTATCTTGTAAATCCATATGGAAGTCACAATGGACTTCCCTTCACATTTGGGAATAATATCCCAAACATCATTATTAATTATAGAGTTGTACTCTTCTTTCATTGCATCTTTCCAAACTTGTTGTTTTGTAGATTATTCCTATGAGGATGGTTCTGAATCACTGATGTGACTCATCAGTGCAACATACCCTGAATATATGTTAGGTTGATTGCACTCTCAGGATGAGCCTTTTGGTGCTCCATGTTTCTCTGCATTTTTTAAGATATCTCAACACCAAGAAAATATTATTTTAACAGGAGGTTCATTAGGTGACCTCTCAATCAGTTCTACTGGTTCTTCAGGATATAGCAAATTTGAGGCATATTCTAGTTTCTCCCTCTCAAACTCTAAAGGGGGGGATCAGACTCAGGATCCTCCATATCTAAATCACATTGAATCTCTTTCAATATTTTGAAAGAAACTTCCTCATGGAAGGTAACATCTCGACTGACTTCAATGTGTCTCTCACCAAGTACATATATTCAGTATGCTTTGGAGGACTTGTTATAACCCAAAAAGGTTCCTTTCTTTCCAGAAGGTTCCATCTTTGTTCTCTTTTCTTTTGGGACATGAATGTATATTGGGATCCCGAAGATACTCAAGTGTGAGATGTCTAACTTATGACTGGTAAACACTTCTTCTGGTGTCTTTTCATCTATAATGGCATGTGGGATTATATTTTGTATGTACATAGTTGTTCTTGTGGCTTCTTCCCATAATGAGGTTTACATATCTTGATCATGCATCATGGATTTTGCAACCTCACATATGGTTATGTTATTCCTTTTGGAAATCCCATTTTGTTGAGGGTTGTATGGTACTATTAACTGTCTACCTATTCCTACATCACTACATATCTCATTAAATGCATGTGAATTAAATTCTCCTCCATTATAAGACCTTAATGCACGGATGTGCTTTTCTTTTTTATTTCCAAATAGGGATTTAAACTCTTTAAATTTGCTAAAAGTTTCACTTTTAGCCTTCAAGAAATAAATCCATGACTTCCTAGAAAAATCATCTATGAACGATACATAATATAAGAATCCACTCAGGGAGGGGGATGACATGTGACAACATACATCAGAATGTATTAAAGCTAAAATCCCTTTAGATCTAGTAGTATTGTTGGAAAAAAATTTCTTAACATTATTTCCAAGTGCACAACCTCGACATACACTATCATGCACAAAATCAAATACGGGCATACCTTTTACCATCTTTTGAAGTCCTGGTAGCGCTTTGTAGTGTAGGTGTCAAACCCTTCGATGCCATAGCTCTCATGGAATGATAGTGTGGTGAATCATAGTTTGAATGTACTTCCTGGTTACCTTGTAGAGTCCTCCCTCTCGAACTCCAATCACAACAACAGATTCTAGGATTTTTTTCATCGACCATAAAAGTGCTTTGTTATCCATGAAGATAACTCAGAATCCTTTGTCTTCAAGAACCAAAACTGAAAGGAGGTTCTTCTTCAAGCTTGAAACATATAGAGTGTCCTCCACATGTAAAATATCACCGATGCTCAGCTGGAATGACGTGGATCCAACTCCTTGGATCGAATATGTTGAGTTGTCCCCCAACTCTACCATGCATGTGAACTTTTTCTCCTTTAGGTTAGAGATAGCACTCTTGTAACTAGTCATATGCTTGGACGTGCCACTGTCAATCAACCATGTGTCTACACTTGTGATGACAGTTCTTGAAAGGGATGAGATAATGTAATATTCCCGTCTTGTCTCCTTTTCTTCGTATGCATTCTTTTGAGTGGTTTCATCTTCTATGGTGGTAGAAGCATGAAAATTTCCTTTCCGCTTTGCTTTGAACTCTCTTGAGAAATGGCCTTTCTTGTTTCAATTGAAGCATATAGATTTTGAATTTTCAAATACTTGTTTAACTCCTTCTTCTTTGGATGAGAGGACTTCTTTTTTAAGAAGGATTTATTTCCTTTCTTTATTCTTGTCGCGAGGGAAATATTTTCTTCTTTGATGCACATTGACTTTCTTTGGATTCGCCCCTCCTCTTGGAGGAAGTCATACCAAATCCTTTTGAAGTTAGTTTGAACCTCTTATCCATTTACTGCAACCAAGAATGTCTCCCATGAAGATGGGATACCATCAATATCGGTTTGGAGAATATCATATTCATCCACCACTACTCCAATTCTAGAAAGTTGATCTCTTACCTGAGAGATATTGGTGAACAAGAAGGCCATTGTCTCATCTTTATCCATATTTAAGTTTAGAAGCTTATTATTCAATGCCCTCTTTTGACTCGGGGCCTTCTTCTCATATAGGTTTGTCAATGTATCATAACATTATTTTGTGGTCTTCAACGGTGTGATCACGAGCATCAAGTTATCTTTTACTGAATCATAGATGATCCATTTGGACTTATATTGATTTTTCTTGAAGTTGATGTGCCCTGCATGAGATGTAGGATCCTCCACCACATTGGATATATATCCATCCAAGTCATGTTCCTCTAGGATGTTGAGAATCCTATCCTTCCAAGTGTTGAAGTTTGAGGTTCCCTCAAGATGGTCTTCCGGTCGTGCAGAGATTGATGCCATAGTCTTCAAATATTGTGCTCAAATTCGCAGGATCTATGTAGGCTCTATCTAGAATGCAAAACCGATCTCCTTCACACCCTGAGCTCTTATACCATGTTGAAATTTGGTTGATCTTTGATATTTAATTATTTTGGATGTAGAAACTTGAAGCAATGAGACAATTCAATCACATGAAATTCATACAACCATAACACAAGATATACCTTGAGGAAAATCCTCAAAACAATGAAAACAAAAACCCCAACAACTCTTCTCAGTATAATATAATGGATATCAGAGAATGTATTTATTTTACAATATAGCAGATTGCTTTCATAAGATAAGAGATCAACAAACACTCTTGGTAAAGATGCAAAAGCAATAGAGAAGAGAGATAAATCGGAGAAGCTCCTATCCTTCAATAATAATATCCTACACACAAATAGAAGTGTCTTGCATTCAAAGGAGAAGATAATTCACTTCACATTGAATTCATCAATCCCGTATAACATATTTATACATTCTTCGCATGCATCGACTTCTTCTAACTTTAGGATGAACTCGCCCTTAAACTGTATGTGTCAATCTTGAATGAAGAAGTGCGTCCCACTTCTCATGCAGTGCTTTATCTCACTGAACTATCTCTTAGGATGAACTCACCTCTTAACTGAAATCTTGCCCACTTAGTTAGGTGTCTAGCTTAAGTGTCATCATACAAGTTTCACAAATCAAGTGTCATCTTTGAGTTTAACATACATGTCATCATGCAATAACACTTAGTTAACTAGATCTTATTTGTTGTCACTTATTTTACTCTATTTAACTGATTCTTTCTTGATAACATCACTGTAGTGATCAATTCAAATTATCCTTGATTTACTGAAGTGTCGTATTTTAGTTTAACTAAAGTGAAAACACTTTAGTTAACCTGTCCTTCTTATTTAACACTTGTTTAACTGAAATCATGCCTACTGATTTTCTTGTAGTGACCACAGTGAGTTCTTTAGTTAATTGAGGCATACATTGTGGCTGAATCTTGACAATTCGAGTTCATTTAGTCATCTCATGATCAATTCGAATTCTCTTTTTCTCTATGCATTTAACTTTATCTCTTTATCTTTTACTGCATGGTCAATATGTGCTAACTTTAATTATCCATCACATTACATTATACTAAGAAGAATTATCGGATGCTGTGATCATAGTATATTATTCCATACCAAATGATAATATGCTAAAGTAATTCACTTTAGAGGTGATCAATCTCTAAAGGAGACTTAATATCAATCTGGTGATCATGGTTAATAATACATCACACAACATTAAATTCTTTTAACAAGTAAAGCATGACCTTTATACGGAAATTCCACCTCTATACGAGAGGTCCATCCCATGGATACCTTTATACAGAAGGTTCACATGAGAATCATGACTTGACATATAAGTCCAGAGCCTTTTCCAACAAGAATTTACAACATCATTACTTTGATCAATTACTTCTATACAAGAGGAATAACCTTTACAAAAAAGGAAATCAAAATTTTCACCTCTATACGGGAGGATCAATCTTGGTTAGACAAGATTGGCTCAAAGAATGTCTCCTGATGCTGTATACTTAACAATGGTAGCTAATAACTCAACAACAATATTCTTACATATAGGAATGGAATTAATACTAAAAGCATAAAAACTTGAAATTTGATTCCATACCTCTGCTTGGTACCCTTTTAGGTGTGGAGACAAAAAATGAATAGTATTTCTAATTTGCCTGAACATTATTTCTGAAACACCAAAAACTTTCAAATTTTTAACATTCAACTCAATAACCTTTTTTAGCCCTTGAATCAAAGCCTCATACTAATCAGTGTTATTGGTGCAATCAAGTACTAACCTACAAGACATAAAGTTTTTGTTTCCATGAGGATCCACTAGGACACAACCTGCCCCTACTCCCTCCTATGTCTTGGAGCCATCAAAATACAAAGTCCAAAAGTTAAATCCTACCCTATCATAATTAGTATCTACAACTACATTAGCGACTAAGTCTACTATATTAAACTCATTATCATCAACCCATGAGAATTGAAGTAGATTGGAATTTGTATCTGATTCATGATAGGTAGTTTTGGTTTGATAACGTCCAGGTTTAGTTTCCAAGAAATAATTTCCCAATACTGAATGTGCAAAACTAACTGGTTCATTTCTTCCTTCCAACTCAGTATCATTAAAATTCATATGTGGTTCCATGTTTACCTTAATTTGGTTTTGCTTATTTTGGTATGGTAACTACAAGTGAGACCAATCAGTAGCAAAATACCCATTTAGGTTACCTGACCAATCTCTACTAAGTAACAAGCCATAAGCATCTGGTATGTCCACCGCAACAATATCAATAAATTAACGAACTCTTTGATCAGCATCCAGCCCGATTAGGACATTGTTCATTTCTCCCACTACTTTAACATTAGATATATCAAGTTGAATAATCCTAGAGGGAGAAGTAATGGGATTCCCATTAATCTTTTTACAAATTGACAAAGGAATAACGTTAGACAATGCTCCATAATCCACCAAACAATTATGTACATTATAATTGAAAATTTCAAAGGTAAGCAAAAAAGGTGGAGTTTGAGATTTAGATTTACCAACAATGCTCGCTTCATTAATCTCAGTGTCTGGCTCCATGGTGACTTGCTGTTTGTCCTTACTAGTAGAGTGATTTGTTGTGAGTTGAGATCAAATGATTCCATTAATATTTTTCTTTGTTGTGGAAGATTACAAATTTCAAATAGAGATATGTTAGATTTAGTATTTTTTATATGTTCAAACACATTATACCCCATCATATTATGGTTTCCTCCAACATTTCCAACTACCATGACGTTACTTGATGAATGGGTTGACTCTTTATGATTGGCCGAAGATAATCCTTTTAAAGCTTCCGAAGGATTAATTACATTTCATTTCTATCTCAACTTTCTTAGCCTCTTCAAAGTTTTCTGTTAAATTATTTTTGCAAGAACGCTTAACAAACATGGAAAAGGATGGATGCAATGCCATAGTATAATATTTGACTAAATATTATTTATCAGGTTTAGAAGTAGCACTGAACTTATTTAAAATAGTTGTGAATCTTTGATTAAAATTCTGCACTTTCTCTCTTTTATCCATCTTAAGGGACAACAATTCTTTCATAAGAGATGCTAGTGTTCTTTGCTCACCAAATTTACTTAGAAAAACCTTTTCAAAATTGTCCCAATCAATTATAGATCCAACCTATAAGCAAAAAAAACATGACGAAACTTTAGGCTCAAAAGTAAAAGGGAACAATGACATACCACATCTTCATGTTCTACATTTTAAATATTTAAGGCCAAATATAAACTTTTTAAATGATCGTCTGCAGTGATGCCTTTGCCAGGGTCAAATTTTGGTAAAACACACTTCGGATGTTTAGGTAGGTCATGAAGAGGTGCAGGTCAATTTAAAGGACCCCTAGCTCTCCAAGCCGGTGGCTTATTCATGTTATGATCCATATAGCCAATTTTTAGGGGAGATTGTGGAGGTGACTATGTGTAATGAGAAGAAGCAGATTTAGGAGAAGGTCTTAACTAATCAATTGGTTTCGGTATATCTTGCAAAGAGAAATCCACCAATTAATCCAATGATTCAACCAGGGCATATTCCTTATTTTGCTTAGCTTTTCTTTGAGGAACATGTCTTCTAGGTAGTAGTGTAACTACAGGTAATCCTCCAAGTTTTCTAATATAATATCTAGTATATATCCTAAAATTATTGACTTCTTGATGCGGTATTGTCATGTCCCAAATTTTTCATTGGGTCACAATGGCCTAATCCCATTGGCCATATTCATGAGAGTTTATCAAATTGATGCTAAAGGTCAAATAATTGCCAAGGAGGAAAATTACTAGTTTCCTAGGTTTGGGGTGGAAGCTTTTGGATTTTGAATAAGGGGGATAATAAATGATGTTTGAACATTAGAATGGAATAAATATTCAATAAAGGATATAAATAAATATATACAAGTGAAAATCAAAGTGGTATTTGATCATGAAGACACATGGAGAAAGTGGGACCCACATATGGCTAGATTTTTCCACTACACTTAGCATCATTTTCTCACCAATTCGAATTCAAGGTGAATGGTAACATACTTGGGGGAGTTCAAAAGGTATTATTCATGGCATGACTCATCCAAGGTCAAAATATAGAGGAATATTAACTCCCATGGAAGAGCAATAGGCAATTTGGAGCTAGTGGGACACTTGGGCTAGATTCCCTAGCTCTATGACAACAATGATGAAGATGCTATGACACCTATGACACAAATCAGACCTGAAGGCTGACATATGACATATATGACATGTCAGGGCTAAAAATAGCCTCCAAGGGGGAGCTCAAGGGAGTTAGGGAAGCTCGGATGCTTCCACATGTGATTTGGTGGAAGTGGGAGACTAGGAATTGTTGTAGAAGTGGCATTCTTTGGAATCTCTTCCCAACTTGAGTTGGCATGAGTCTCTTGGAAGGAATTCGACCCATGGAGGACATTAGAAGTTTATAAAAGTCATGAACAAAGAAGAATATCATATTTTGATCATTTGATAAATTTGCAATTGCATTTGTGAAGAGGGAGAGCTAGTGTATGACTAGTTTCTTGCCTTAGCCAATTTCGAGGGTGAAAGATTCCCATCCAAGTTGGTAATTGGAAAGGCCATTCATAAATTTCATTTGGAGCTTTAATGTAGTGTTTATTTGAAGGTGTAAGCTACAGGGAATCTCATGGTTTCTTCTAGTGCAACACACTCTCTAAACCATTTCTAGTTTTGATGGCATATTCTTGACCCTTGAGGGATGGTGTTTTTGGTGAGCTCTTGTACTCTTTGGGAGAGCTTCTCATGATCTATTTCTATTGTAATATGATTAATATACTATGTTATTCATCTCTATAAAGTTTCAGGTTGAAATACCAAGTGGTTATATGTAAAATGGATTATTAATGAGAAAACAGTGACCATTCCCCCACTAGATTGATGTATGCCAATATATTGATGATTATTTCGAATGGAAGAATATTTATCTAATATATTTATGATGTGTGGACTGACAATGATGATTATTACAAGTTTCATGTTCATAACTTAATCATTTGGAGCCATCTTGCTCAGTTTTATTTTATTTGAAGGAGATTTCATGCTATTTCCCCCAAGGTCGAACTAATGATTTTTGATGTTGTTTGGGAGAATGTTAGAACAGATTTAATAATTGATTAATGGTGCACATGAGACCTAAATAATGTCCCTCAGACATCCCCTACCTCTGTTCATAATATTAAGTGAGTTTGGAGGCATTTGGAGAGTCATTTTCAGTACTTACCCTGGGTGGATTTGAACCCCAAATTGCTAGTTAAATTCCATACTTTGTCCAGAACCTTAAACAAGTTTGAAGAAGTATTTTGATGGTCATAAATAATCCATCAACATCATAATCAAATACAAATATCATTCATACACCTTCACTGAATATTTAGAGGCATTTGGAACCCATTGGAGACCTAGAGACCAATACTAGTCAAAGGGAAATTACGAGTAAAGTTCCCTACATTGGCAAGAATTGAAAGAGGTTTTTTAGAAGTATTTTAAAGGTCCAAAAGCGTCCATGAAACACATATTTATGTTATAACATCATCCATATACCTTCTCAGAAGATTTGGGAGCATTTGGGGCAAATTGGAGACCTACGCATCAAAACTAGTCAAAGGTCGAATTTGGGGAAAAAGTGAAAAATTGGTCCTTTTAATAAAATTCTTAAAAATGACCATTATAGTGGAATCAGAGCCAGGTTCCTTGAACCTATGGATTAGGTACATACATTCAAGAATAATTGGCATCCATGTCTTACTATTATGATGAATCCTATGAGTACAATTCTTATAAGGAATATGCACATGCTTATGAGCAATATGAAGCAGAATGTGAATGGTATGAGGAAGATGTGCCATCATGCAATACTTCTTACAATTTCAGGAGAAATGAATATTATTATTATGACTTTAAATCTAATGAATATGAGTGTGTCACACAAACCAAGGATAATTATATGAATGAGTTACAAAGATGGAGAGCAACATATAAAACCTCGCCCCAACAATATCAAAAATATCAAGAATATCTTGCTTTGAGAAAAAATACACAAAATGCCATGTCTTTTGAGTACTATGCTGAACATATTTTTGCAAATAGGCCCAAAAATCAAGATGTGGAGTTAGTAAAGAAAGGTTTATGGCCTTCTTGTTCTTGTAAAGAACCTTGGAGAGAGTATCATATATGTGTGCGTGAAATGAGGGTGAGTGAAAAGCTCAATGAAATATCTAAAGCTTCTGCGAAGGCATGTATGTCCTACTTGAGGAGAGTTTTTGGGAATTATTCAAAAAGAGATTCCAAAGATATTGATCCTAAGGAAAACAAGGGGAAAAATGCATCAGCTTGCTTGAAGGAGCAAAAGGAAGAGACATCACAAGAGCATGAAGAAGATTCTATTGAAAATATGGAAGATCATTTCGAGACACCTTCTAGCTTAGACATGAACCAAAGAGCATCTACTGATGGATGCTTAAACTATGAATGAGTACCTACTGATGGGTGCTCACACCTCTATGTTGGTGACATAGAGATCACTTTTGAAAATGTTGCTGCAAGTCCAAGTTCAATTAAGCATGATAATGAAGACCTTGTAGCAGTTGAATAAGAACCAAGATCAACTTCCCCATCACCACTTGAGCTTCATGGAGTTGGTCCAAGCAAAAATGAAGAAGATGAGGAGGTTCATTTGCAAGAGCCTCATTTTATTGAAGGGTCCTTAAAGATGAATGGAAAGAAGATCCAAGAGTCCCTCAACATTCTCCATGAAACTCAAGCATTGGTGTCAAATTCTTGTTGGAGAGCTACTTCATTGGAGGAAACATCCTTGAAGAAAAGGAGAAGATTCAAAGAGAAATGTGCCACATCAAAAGTAATTTCATGTCTTTGATTTTTGATAAAAACCATTTGTTTGAGCTTAATGAATTGTTACATGATGCATACTTGAAGAATAATGAGGATAATCATAAGCTCACAATTCAAAATGCGCAACTTCTTGAAAAGTTGTGAGATACTTGTTTTTCCTCCTATGTTTCAGATTGTCAAATGGTAGATTGTTTGGAGGATTCTAATGACATGGTGGATCATGAGAAATGTGGAAAATTGAATGTGCTTGATGTGTTTGAAGATGAACTTGAAGAGATCCAAACACTTGATGTGGTGGAATAGGAACTTGAATTGTCTCTTGATGAAGATTATGTAATTTTTAAACAAGAGCATGATTCCTCTACATTGGAACCAATCTATGACAAAGGTTTCACACTTTTGAAGGAGCTGCATGATACTACCCATATGTATCCTTCCCATGATGAAACTTTTGCACTTTTTGATAATTTTGGTGAGTTAGTTAATTCTCCTACATCCTACAATTCCATGTTTTGCAGCATTAGTCTCAATGAAGAATGGGTGAAAGGGTTCTTTTTTATGGTGCCACATGAGGAGTATGAAACTCCTAGATTTTTTTTTTATGATGATATGGTTGGAGCACATTCTTATTCATATTTGCAGCAGCATCCTTTGTTACTTTAAGATGATGCACATCTACATGGATGCACCTATGATATGCATTTGAGTCACTTGAAGACTCATAGTTTTTCTTGCTCAACACTTGATTCATTTGATATTGGAGGAACTTCATCCAACACTTCGGTGAATAGATTTAGGTTTGGAGAACATTTTTGTTGGTAGCCACATACTTTGTTATATCTTTATGATTTTCACATTCTGGGATGTATGGGTGAGACTTCTTTGAGTCATTTGAAGTCTCGTTTTTTCTACTCATTATTTGGTTCAGATTTTAGTGGAGATTCTTCATTCACTTCTTGGATGAAAGAATACATAGATGAATATTTTGATGCATATCACATCCTTTTGGAGCAGGATTATAAGACATGGGATCCTCACCTATGTCATTGGAGCAGATTTGATTGGTCACTTGAAGCTTGTATGCACTTGGAAAATGGTGGTCTACTTGCTTGGAGGTATAAACACTTTCATGATTCTTTGATGAAGCGCCTCCTTGATGTACATTATCATTATGTTGTTATGTACTTTGATGATATATATTTTGTACTCATGATGTTTGGAAGAATGCATACAAGAAAATGAGATCCATGAATCATCTTATCTGATGGTATGGGTTGGAGAGCACTCTTAATTGTTGGTGCAATACAAGCAATGGGACCCTGGAATAAGTTTTGTCTCATTGGTTTCAAATATTTTGGGGAAACAAGCAGTATGGGAGATGGATTTGCCACTTAATAAAATTATTTTTATCAGAGTAGTGCAACAGCAAGCATGGTGGTCCCTCTCTAAAGCCTCAAAGTTGGGCAACTCAATGGCAACTTTAAAGAATTATACAGAAAGCAGGTTCTTCAACACCCATGTTTGAAATTGCTCGAGGACAAACAATATTGGGAAGGGAGGATTTTTCATGTCCAAAATTTTGCATTGGGTCACAATGGCCTAAGCCCATTGGCCATATTCATGAGAGTTTATCAAATTGATCCTAAAGGTCAAATAATTGCCAAGGAAGAAAATTACTAGTTTCCTAGGTTTGGGGTGGAAGCTTTGGGATTTGGAATAAGGGAAATAATAAATGATGTTTGAACATTAGAATGGAATAAATATTTAATAAAGGAGATAAATAAATATATACAAGTGAAAATCAAAGTGGCATTTGATCATGAAGACACATGGAGGAAGTGGGACCCACATATGGCTAGATTTCCCCACTACACTTGGCATCATTTTCTCACCAATTCGAATTCAAGGTGAATGGTAACATACTTGGGGGAGTTCAAAAGGTATTATTCATGGAATGAATCATCCAAGGTCGAAATATAGAGGAATATTAACTCCCATGGAAAATGAAGAGGCAATTTGGAGCTAGTGGAACACTTGGGCTAGATTCCCTAGCTCT
The DNA here is from genome assembly GCA_027924585.1 of Larix kaempferi. Lineage (NCBI taxonomy): Eukaryota > Viridiplantae > Streptophyta > Pinopsida > Pinales > Pinaceae > Larix > Larix kaempferi. The sequence continues at coordinate 1,391,934 of BSBM01001032.1, forward strand.
ATGACAACAATGATGAAGATGCTATGACACCTATGACACAAATCAGACCTGAAGGCTGAAATATGACATATCTGACATGTCAGGGATAAAAATAGCCTCCAAGAGGGCGCTCAAGGGAGTTAGGGCAGCTAATATGCTTCCACACGTGATTTGGTGGAAGTGGGAGACTAGGAATTGTTGTACAAGTGGCATTCTTTGGAATCTCTTCTCAACTTAAGTTAGCATGAGTCTCTTGGAAGGAATTCGACCCATGGAGGAAATTAAAAGTTTATAAAATTCATGAAGAAAGAAGAATAACAGCTTTTGATCATTTGAGAAATTTGCAATTGCATTTGTGAAGAGGGAGAGCTAGTGGATGACTAGTTTCTTGCCTTAGCCAATTTCGAGGGTGAAAGATTCCCATCCAAGTTGGTATTTGGAAAGGCCATTCAGCCCTTTCATTTGGAGATTTAAAGGAGTGTTTATTTGCAGGTGTAATCTACATGGCAGCTCATGGTTTCTTCTAGTGCAACACACTCTCTTAACCATTTCCAGTTTTGAGGGCATATTCTTGACCCTTGAGGGAGGACGTTTTTGGTGAGCTCTTGTACTCTTTGGGAGAGATTCTCATGATCTATTTCTGTTTTAATATGATTAATATACTCTGTTAGTCATCTCAAGAAAGTTTCAGGTCGAAATACCAAGTGATTATAAGTAAAATGGATTATTAATGAGAAAACAGTGACCATTCCCCCACTAGATTGATGTATGCCAATATATTGATGATGATTTCGAATGGAAGAATATTTATCTGATATATTTATGATGTATGGACTGCAATTGATGAGTATTACAAGTTTCATGTTCAACACTTAAGCATTTGGATCCATCTTGCTCAGTTTTATTTTATTTGAAGAAAATTTCATGTTATTTCCCCCAAGGTCGAACTAGTGATTTTTGTTGTTGTTTGGGAGAAGGTTAGAATAGACTTAAGAATTGATTAATGGTGCACATGAGACCTAAATAATTTCCCTCAAACATCCCCTACCTCTTTTCAGAATTGCGAGTGATTTTGGAGGCATTTGGAGAGTCATTTTCAGTACTTACCTTGGGGGGATTTGAACCCCAAATTGCTAGTTAAATTCCATACTTTGTCCAGAATCTTAAACAAGTTTGAAGAAGTATTTTGATGGTCATAAATAATCCATGAACATTATAATCAAGTACAAATATCATTCATACACCTTTATTGAATATTTAGAGGCATTTGGAGCCCATTGGAGACCTAGAGACCAATACTAGTAAAAGGGAAATTACTAGTAAAGTTCCCTACATTGGCCAGAATTGAAAGAGGATTTGCAGAGGTATTTTAAAGGTCCAAAATAATCCATGAAACACATATTTATGTTCTAACATCATCCATATACCTTCTCAGAAGATTTGGAAGCATTTGGGGCAAATTGGAGACCTAGGCATCAAAACTAGTCAAAGGTCGAATTTGGGGAAAAAGTGAAAAATTGGTCCTTTTAATAAAATTCTTAAAAAGGGCCATTACAGGTACAACGTATAATGTTTCAATGTGTTCTCTTTCATGGTTATTGCTTTCGTAATAACCAGTATATTTTCCAATTTGAGGTATTGTTTGAACTAAACCTTTAGGTTGGGATGTCTCGGGTAGAGATCCAAAGAAAAATCCTCGAGGGAACGGAATTCTTCTACCAGCCATACACTGGAAGCCCTCCTTATAGCACCAAATCTGTTGATGCTTGGAAAAATCCTTGTGTCGACAGTAGGGGTTCTCCCCAATAAAAATTCCCAATTAGAATATTCATTGTTTGAATTAGGGAACCCATCTGGTTTACACTCCGACTACCATTAAGATGATATTGGAATTATTTTATCGGATACAGATCGATCCACCGTTTAGAGTTTTATAATTTTTTATATGAAATGGAGGTTACAAATTTTACATGCACATGGTTCTACCTATGCATGTTTGACCAGTATAAATAAGCCTCACTTAGTGATGCATAGGTTCTTACCTCTCGTATTATTACCTCTTTACTATCGGTCAACGAAGAATATGTTCTAATTAAATGCAACGTTCTATTTAATCTAATATATCCTCGAAGGAGCGAATTTAAGAAGGATCAATGTGTGAAATTCTGGAACACAACAGATCTTTGATCCTTAGAATACCTCACAGTCATAAAATTAGAAAGGAGGAAGAATTACAATGAAAATTGCAGTGAGATGAGCAGTAAATTAAACATGCATTGAAACTTAGATGTGCACATAAAAGTGTGTCATATTCCATTAAATCAATATATTCAACAGATATGGTACAATAGAGAGAATTCGATTATCTAGAGAGAATTCAAATTCATGTCAGTCTAGCCTAGGAAATATCACCACTACAATGCTCTGGTAGTTCCAAACTCAACCAAACTCAACTGATTATCAATGAACTGAAGCTACTGTCAGTTAACTAATCAAGAAGGGCGCATAAGTGAGTTTTTCATTCAAAATATCATGCAAAACGGCTAGAGAGGGTGCATTAGATCACAATCAGTTGCAATCAGACTGAACTAGATCACTGAGTTAGCTCTTAAAGTGTAGGGAACTGACTCTGGATGGCCTAAAATCATGCATGCATGGTGCATCAAGTGGCTAATGGGTCCTAGATGAAATATTCACACCACTAGGGTGCTAATGACATCATCTAGTACTAGGAAAAGACTAATAATACTAAGGTGGACAAGGTTAGAGTATTAATTATCCTAACACTCCCCCTTAATCCAAACTTAGACACCCTAGGTCGTGGTTACTGAGACCAAAGTTCACCCATACAATCAATAATAAAAAATAATTGTTCATGAAACTAAGGAAATGGGGAAAACCTCATGGGAACCCCCCCCCCTAAAAAATAAACAGCATGGAACTCAAGCAGCCTTCACACTGAGCAGAGATCTGAGATAGGAAAAATTCTTCTTAGTGAAAGACTTTGTAAAAATGTCTTCAATTTGCTCTTCTGTAGAACAATAATGCAATGTGTTGGTCCTGCTGTGCACCAGCTCCTTTATGTAGTGCATGTGAACCTCATTTTTCCATCTTGGATCATGGCAAGCCTCTTTGAAGAATTGTGGATCAGACCCCACCATCATGTAGCACCTCTCTGAGAGAAGTGGATATCTATGACATAGTGTAAGGTTTGCATCTTGAAACTGAGATCTAGTTCTTCTATTGTTAGATGGATCCCCAACTATGTTCCCAACAGCTTCAAAACATTTGTTATCCCATTTTGGCCTTGGACATGGATTGGGAATAGGTGTTGGTTCTAGATTTGAATCTACTTGATATTCATTCTCAATATAACAATATGATTCAACTTGGTCCTCATCAGAAGAGACATCATTCTGATCTTCATCTTGTGCAAATGGATTAGGTAGATCAGATATACCTTGTCGTTGAAATTCCTGTAGATCTTGCAATGAATCTTCATCGAACTTGACACTACTTTCAAGGAAGCATATTTTGGTTAAAATATACATCAACTTGTATGCTTTTGCATCTTCTCCATATCCAAGAAGAATGCATTCGCTACTTTAGGGTTGAAGAACCTTTCTTTTTTCAGATGAGATTTTTCCCCATGCCTTGGATCCAAAAACCCTCGGGTGAGAGACATCACGTTTGTGTCCCTTCAGTGCTTCGAATTGAGTGACCCCATCCAAATATTTGTGGGGTACCCTATTCTAAATGTATGTGGCACAATTAACTTCTTCTTCCCATATATATGGCAGAATATCCCTTGCTTCAAGCATACAGGTAGCCATATTTTCAATGACCTATTCTTACTCTCAACTACACCATTTTGTTGTGGTGTGTATGGGACAGGATGTTGCATTTGAATTCCGCCAGAAGCACAAAACTGCTGCAACTCTTTCTTGATGTACTCCCCTCCATTGTCTGATCTGAGTGCTTTGATCTTCTTCCCAACAGTGTTCTCAACCAAGGCCTTGAAGACTTTTAAAGTCTTGAATACCTCAGACATCTGCTTAAGAAAATAGATCCAATATAACCTATAGAAGTCATCTATGAAGGTTAGAAGGTATATGGATCTATTCATAGAAGCTGTGGGCATTGGTCCTGATGCATCACTGTGTATAAAATAAAGTGTGGAGGAAGCTCTCTTTTCCTTACCAACATCAAAATTTCACTCTGTATGCTTCCATACCAAGCAACCTTTGCAAATTCCTTGAGATAATTTTATGTCAGGAAATCCTTCAACCATATCTTCCTTGTGAAACTGTTGCAAGTACTTGAAATTTAGATGGCCGAATCTCTCATGCCAGAGTCTACTAGTCTCATTTGCATGGGTCAAGAGATCACTTTGATGTGAATATGATAACAAATAGGAGAAATCATATGCTTTTGAGGAACAGTTTGCAACACCTTTAGCTATTAGCTTCCCAGATGAGATCTATGAAATATCAACTATGTTAGGTCCAAAAACATCTTTCTTCAGTGAACCTTTGTGAGTCATATGATAAACAGATAACAATTTTTCTACCATAGAAGGAAGATACAGAACATTGTTGAACTTTCCATGCTCCAGTTGTATTGTGCCCTTCCCTTCAACAGAGATCTGTGAACCATCTCCCATGTGAATACTAGGACCATCAGTGAGATCTAGAGAAGAAAATGATTCTATGGAGGAAACCATGTGGTTGGAGGCTCCAGAATCAATGAGGAATGCTTGTGATTATGAGAATCCATCCTTCAGTGCATGGAATCTCTCATGATCATCTATCTCACTTACAGAATCAATATTCCTTGTGCCTTCTAGGAGGGCAATGTTGTATTAGTTCAAGAAGTTTGGTCATTTGATCTATCTTCTTCTTCATGCATGAACTCTCTGGATGGTTTCCTTTCTTGCAATAGGTACACTTGGTCTTCTCAAACCTCTTTTTCTTATCCTTCTTGGAGTTGGAGGCTCCTTCTGATGGATTAGGCTTCTCCTTTGGCTTGGATTCAAATTGCTTCTTGTATTTTCCTTCTGCATCCCTTTAGCATTCACACTTTTTCAATCCCCAACCATAAGAGCTTGATTTTTGGAGGCTTTTAGGGTTCCCATTTGAATCAGTTTGTCTTTTTTTTATGAGAGATTCAGTGAATGCATCTAAAGAAGGCATTTTCCAATTGGGGATTGACAATCTCCCAGAATGGAAGGTAGAAACAATCATTGAAAATTCAGGACCAATCTTGCTTAGGGTGGATAGCACCATCTTATCATCCTTTTTGTCAATTCCACATTGTTTTCACTGCATAACCAAGGACTTGAACTTTGAAAAGAATTGTTGTATGGTTTCGAAATTGCTTGGTTGAAGAGCAATTAATGCATTCTCCGAAACGTGGCCTCTCAGCTCATATTGCTTGCCAAAGAGAGTTTCAAACTTCAACCAAACCTCTATTGGTGTCTTCAATCCATAAATATGGAATAACAAATCTTTGGATATGTGAATACACATAAAACCAAAATCCTCATCTAATCTATTCAGGTACTTTGCTTTCTCAACAGCTACCTGAGGTTCGACCTCCTTTCCCATTGTGACCATGTACAGACTCTTGTTGAGCAATACAATATGCATATATTCCCTCCAATCAAGATAATTGAAGGGTGTCATGATTCTTGGAATCAAAGGAACATTTGAATTCTCCATGTGTAACTGCTGCAGCAAATACAAACTGAAACTGCTGCACTGAAAACTTCTCAAAATCCTGCAAAAAATCTCAAATTGAAGATAAACCAGCCCTACTGGGATGATACCATCTGAAATTCTGGAATACAGTAGATCTTTGAGCCTGAGAAAACCTCACAGTGATAGGATTAGCAAGGAGGAAGAATTACAGTCAAAATTGTACTGAAATGAGTAGTAAAATTAAACATGCATTGAAACTTAGATGTGCACAAAAAAGTGTGTCATATTCCATTAAATCAGTATATTCAATAGATACGGTACAATAGAGAGAATTCGATTATCCAGATAGAATTCAAATTCATGTCAGTCTAGCCTAGGAAATATCACCACTGTAGTGCTTTGGAAGTTCCAAACTCAACTAATTGTTAGTGAACTGAAGCTACTTTCAACTAACTAATCAAGAAGGGCGCATAAGTGAGTTTTTCATGCAAAATATCATGAAAATAGGCTATAGAGGGCACATTAGATCACAATCAATGGCAATCAGAGCACAAACCCCCCACTAGATTCATGAACTCAGGTGGACTGAACTAGATCACTGAGTTAGATCCTAAAATTTAGGGAACTAACTTCAGATGGCATAAAATCATGCATGCAGAGTGCATCAAGTGGCTAATGGGTCCTAGATGAAATCTACACACCACTAGAGGGACAATGACATCATCTAGTACTAGGAAAAGATTAATAATACTAAGGTGGACATTGTTGGAGTATTAATTATCCTAACATAATGACAATAAACTACATCATACAATTAGAGAAGATAACTACTGAAAATAATGCATTTAACAGTTACAGAATAAAGTTAACACATAGATAACTTGAGCATTAACATTTATTACATTCATTGCTCACAGATAACACTAATAATTTTATTTTCATTCACATACAACAAGATTATTATGAAGCTATTAGAATAGACCAGCATAATAAGAAAGATCTTACTACATTTCCATAAACAAAATGAAGAAATCAGTTCTACACATTTGTCCACATCCTTCAACACAATATTCCATGTATGCTTCCAACTAGAAAAATGTCTTTTTCAATAGCAAAAAATAGTTTCTCACATATGAGTCTCAGTACAATCTTTCATAAGCAAAAGCCCCATTCTCATCTAAATTCTCCTATTTATCTTTACAACTCTAATTCTTAGGTGATTCGTCATTTCACCTCCCCTCATTTATGACTCTTTTCCTTCCAAAACTTCTGTCTTATCTTGATTACAAAATAAGTGAGCTAAATATAAAAATACAATAAAAAATTACATTAAGAGGGGAGAGCACCCTCTTGAGCCTGAATATGTTCAATCCAAAGGACACTTTCATAGGATATAATATTTAATTATTGAGGTTATAATAACCTTAGGGCCACTTCATGAAATGATAAATCTTTGACCATAGCATTGAGTCCTTTAGTTGCTGTATTATGCTCGTTGGCCAAGTATTTTGTTTTCAGAGTAGCTTGCCAAATGCGTTCTTGTATATATTCTGGAGTGATGGTGTCTAAACTTATAATACCAGCAATGTCCTCATCTTTGATGGTCCTTAATTCCTCCAACCGCTACTCTTTTGGTACCGGGATTTCAAATATGCCAGGAGAAGGAAAATGACATTTTTCAAAAGCTCTAGCAATGCTTTGGTGAATTTTCTCACATTTGGAAATGGAAGCTATCACTTCCTTCTACAATTTCTTCTCAGCTTTCTGGCAACTGTCCAAGGTTGCAAAATCCAACTTAAGTTCAACTGTTGATCTTTGGGAAAAATGTGGAGGGATTTCTTTGGCTGTCTTCCTCCAACCAGAAGCCTCTTCATCCTGTTGTAGATCTCTGTAATATTTTGTTTAGTATCTGTGGCTTCCTTAGAAATTTTTTTGAGTCGAGTTACCATTCCTTGTTCTTCATAAGTTTGTTCAGTGAGCATCTCTTGTGAGTGGAACAATTGCTCCTGAAGAGCAGAGGCACATTCATAAAATGGATTTAAGAGTTTCCTCTATTCTTATTTGGCCGAGAGGCCCTTTATACAACCCAATGTGGATGATATGTGTCATGTATGTCACATGTCGGCTCCAAATTTAAATTGGCTAGATTGTAAAATACATTTATATAAATATGCATTGAATTTCAATTTCAATTTCCATTCATGCATCCTCACATTTTAAATATTTGTTTTCATAAATAGTTACAAGAATAACTATTTTACTTCATAATCAATGAATGCAGACAATTTTTGCATATTTGTAGGGTTTATGTGTTATTGTTTAGGATCCCAAATTGGAATAGTTGTCACATGGATGAATATATTGGAATATATTGTATTATGTATTGTTAAGTTAATAATAGAACAATAAGTAAGATATTAGTTTTGTGATAATTTTGAAATCCAAAAGAACATACACAATAATTTCAAATTAACCAAGAATTGGGTAAATTGAAAGCATTTTATTTCACAATTAATTAATTAATGCAACTTTTGTGTATTTGTAGGATTTATATGTTATAATTTATATGTGTATTTGTAGGATTTGTAGAATTGATGTGTTATACTTCATAACATGTAATAGTTGGCACTTCGACCATTAAATTGGGTAAATAACTATTTTACTTCATAATTAATTAATTAATGAAAATTTTGCTTATTTGTAGTATTTATGTGTTAGAATTTACAACATTTACAACATGATTCCAAATTGAAATAGTTGGTGGTTAGATATTAGTTTTGGGTGAATATCTATTTACTTCATAATTAATTAATTAATGCAACTTTGGCCTATTTTTAAGATATCCAAATTGGAATAGTTGGTGTTGGAATGATTATAACCTAAAATATATTAAATTAAATGTATTTTTAAGTTGATAATATAACAATGAGTTAAATATTAGTTTTGTAATAATTACATATTAGTAAATCAACATAGATCCATCTTAATGGTCTATCAAAAATCCCTTGAGGTGCAAACCCATTTTTAGATTCCAAAACTTCCTCAAGAGATTTGATCCCTATCATCCCTTGATAGAGCCACGGTTAAGATGGATCTATGCTGGTGTAGTATTCAATGCAATCACCGGTGATTCCTTCTCTCGGTTAAGCTCCGATATCAATGCTTGCAAAGATCTTTTCTCTGTGGTATAAGATTCCACTTGTTGGTCCCACTGATTTTCTTTCTCTTGTAGCCCTCTCAGTTGGGATTGGAGATATGTTTTTTCAACTTCTAATATTAGTATTTGTACATTTAGCGAGTCTCTCTCCTCTTCTAAGCTTTGTGTATTTTGCATGGATTCTTCTTTTTGTAGTTCAAGGGCATCCCGCCGATGCCTTATCCCTATCCCTTCACTCCTAGCTTGCAATATATTGTCCTTTAGTTTGACCACTCTGGCCTTACTTCTCTGCATGTTTTCCATCAGCATGTGTATGTTGTCTTCGTTATCTAAGGATGTGGAAACATTAATAGATGCCGTGAATTTTGGATCCTTATTAGTGCCCTCAACTACTGGAACTTCCTATATAGTGACAACATCAGGTTGAGAAGCAATTTTGATTTTCTTTTCTGTCCTCTTCATAATAGTCTTCCTTTTTCGGGTCATAGACTATAGTTTCCAACTTAGCAACAACATTTTGCTTGGATTGCGTAAATGGCGTAAGTCACAATTCAAATAGAGGGATATGTCTTCTTGTGAGAAGAATTTTTGTGTCTCTATCTATTGTATTGTCAATATCCACAATCCTAGTTTCCATCACCTTCTTGTAGATTTTGGGTTTCCACAAATTTCTTGAGCAATTCTTCTTCTCGTAGTCTCTTTTCTTCTTGTTCAGCTGCTAACTTTTCCATTTTCCTTTGTTCAACCCTTTTATGTAATTCTTCATCTCTTTCTTTCTCTTTTGTCTCTTCCTCCACCTTCTTTTCCATTTCTTCTTCTTTTAGTCTCTTGGCATTTTCTGTCAAGAGAGCTTATTCTATCTCTTTCTTCCTTGCAACTTCTTCTAGGTCTCCATGTGCTAATGTGTCGGATGGTTTGCTAGAAATCCCACCTTTACTTTTGTTGATCCTTTTGTTTAGTTCTGAAATATTTCTTACTCTTCTATACACTTCTTCCTCTTGCAAGAATTGATCTGCATACTCATAATGAATCCTGACCAATTGATAATGTAGGGCCAACTTCTGTTGGGTTTCATTCCTCATAAATATTTTTTCACCAAAATTATATGCATCTAAGTCTTTCACAAATTCTTGAGCATCTTTAACCTTGTTGAATCTATATGTCCCAATTGAAAATGGGAGTAAAGGCCACGAATCCTTCTTATTGTAATGCAAGAAATTACCAATGCCATTTATGAATGTTTGTCTTACAATTTTCTTTAAAATGATATAATCAGTAACATACTTTGGCATCAACAGTGGGATTTTTGAACCTCCATAAATATGCAGATAAGTACCTTCAGGAGTCAAATAATAATATCCTAATTGTGTGACCACTGTAAGGGCTTCCTCAAACATATAGTCTGGTTCCTTTTCAAAACTTAACTTGTACAAGGGAACCAAGAAGTATTCACAAATTTGATTATAATAAATTGCATGTTTCTAAGTCTACAAAATCTGATATGCTACATACACTAGATTTTCACTAGGATTCCACCTACATCTGAGGCCTGGAAATGGATGTAGGGTCATAATCCAATCAATTAGGTAGGACAACATATGAAATTTAGCCTTATTCTCTTTGATCCCCTTTTGTGCATCACCAATCTCCTGAACCATGTTCTTTGAAATGATATCGGCCCAATTGAAAAATGTGCCATGCATTGTGATGTAATCTAGTAACGGTATCCAAGTGAGCTTGTAACTGATTGAGTTGGGTCTCCCATATATCCTACATAGGAGAGTGGCAACGATTTTAAAGGGATTATTTAGAAATTTAGTCTCATATTCCACGCTACTTCTTTGATGTAACTACTTCCTAGGAAATAACATATTCTTCGTAGACTCTGCATCATCCAACTTTAGGAATTGGAGCAAACCTTCTGTCAAAAATACTTTCTAGGATGGAAGCCTATAAGCCTTTCCTATATGCGCCGACTAAACTGAAGGAAAACCTTTTCCTATGGTTCCTGTGATAATACGAACTTTAATGTCAACATAGGGTAGGATCCAACCTATCATCTCAGTGCATGGAAACAACTCTAGTCAGGAAACAACTTTGTGGATACCTGAATTCTTAATGTTTTGGTAGATTAAGTCCTCTTCAATCGTTTCCTTAGGTACAATTTGATCTCTGATGAAATGATATAGTTCACTCCATTTGAAGTCAGGGGATACCCCGGTGATGCGTTGAGTGTCATCAAATTTAATCTCTAAAGTCATTTATGGGGCTGCTTCATCATCAGAATCCAATATAACCTTGGAAGAACGTTTTGGAACCAAATAGAAGAGGTATCATCATGTTGCATGAAATTCATTAAGTTTGTAAGCAATATGCAATTTGAACAAACACGAAATAGCTGTAAAATTATTCAATGAGAAATGCTTATGAGGGCATGAATGTGTAATTTTTTCAAATGAAAAGAGAACTCAATCTCTTTCATAAGAAGACACAACCGTTGAATCACCCAACCTCGGTGATGCCCCAAAACATGATAGCTCAAAAATGCGCGAACGGTGTGTGTACTGTAGGTTTTAGGGCTTAATCATTTCTTGAGAAACTTCAAAAAAACACATCTCAGAGACATATCTTGAATACTAGGGTTCCAAAAAAATGTACACCAATAGGGAGACCGAAGCCCTCGTATTCTAATGGAGTATCAATTGACCAATAAAAATGAAGACTCAAAGAAAAATGGTTTTACCTAACAACCAATCATTCGTTTTTCTTTCATGACACTAATATTTTAACGCCAAGTGGAAAAATCGACCAAAATGAGGACCACAACCACTTACCTGGATAGATGAAAAGTGTGTCGAATCAGTCTGCAGCCGTGTTGATCGAGATTCCTCTTCTAGGTGGCGCAGAGGGTTCAAATTATATCGTGAATAGGAAAGGTAGGGAGCTTTATAATAGGGTTTGAATATAAAAATCATTCATTTAGAAAACCCTAAGTAATTTGCTTAAATCCACCCAAAAGGATGGTTTATTGTTCTTTAAATGGGCCTAACAAGTTGTTTCGGTAGGGAAAAAGTGAATCGCCCTAATGCTTGTTGGGGTTGATTTGATTTCTTAAGCGATAATCTGTCAACGTCGAAACCCAATACCCTCCTAAACATATCGGCATTAAAATTTACCTTCCGTTGACACGTTTCGGGAAAGAATCGAATTGATCTCCGAAAATTTTACTTGATGGAGAATCGACAGAGACAAATTCTGCGAGGTTTTGGTGATGAAACAAAATAAGGGAATGACCTATTGGAGGAGTTGGACATTTTCCACCTACCTTTTGACACGATTTTCAAATGTTTTCCGATGTTTTGGTGCGATTTTCAAATGTTTTCTGACTTTTCAGCGTGATTTTCAATTTTTTCGGACGTTTTAGTTAAAAAATGAAAACTCCCCGACGTTTCAGCGAGTTTGGAAAATATCTCCAACGTTTCAGAGAGTTTGGAAAAACTCTCTGAAATGTTAAATTTGGGAAAACAAAATGTCGAAGGTGAAAGAAGAATGCCTAACTACTTTTACCATGAAATATTCAACTTTAAGCAGTACTTAACCTTGTTAAAGAAAGACTAAAATTATGGATCAAGCAAGATGTTGAATTCAAATGGGAGGGGCACTAGTCTTTCAAGAGAAAAATATTGGGGAGCGTGGTTGTAGTTGCAACAAATTCCCTTACTACAAGATATAAAATATATTGCTATATATGAAAATACAATTAGGGAATTATGCTTAAGGAAACACGAAAGAAAGAAAATAGATTAACCAACTGTGCAATTCATTGGTAAGTCGATAGATCTCATGTTAAGAAAAATTCTGATGGAAAAATATGTTGACCTTGGTAGTCCCATTATTTCATTTCACATTAATAAAACTCCAATCTCGAACACCTTAATTGATATTGGAGAAACACTTAATGTAATGACCAAAGAAACCATGGAATATTTACAATTATGCTATCTTCATAATACACCTAGAGTTCTCGAATTAACAGATAGCTCTAAGATTAAACCTGAGGATATGTTAGAAGATATTATTGTTTCCTTAGACTCATGGGAGTACCCTGCATGTTTTATGGTGTTACAACCTAAATATTGTCCTGGGGGATACATTAATCTTAGGAAGGTCATGACTAGGCATTGTAGATGCGTTCATTAGTTGCAGATCCGGTAAGATGCTCATTTCACATAGCAATTCAATTAAGTAAGTAACTTTATATTTGTAGAAAAATATTAACTCAACTAGAAAATACATAATGGATTGATAACAATGTCAAAGAAAACAACAACCAATTGTTACCATAGACCAATTTATGAATTATAAGGATATTATTGAATAAAATCATATTAACAATTATCTTATTAATTCAAATTTTATTCAATATTCTGAGGAGTAGTCTTCATCCTCTCCTTCCTTTGATCATATATTTGGTGCAGATTTCAAAGAAAACTGTAATTTAGCCACTCTGTCATCATTATCTATTTATGTATCACCTATAAATGCAATTTCATAACACTTTAGTGTTCTTGTAGAAATCAATCAAGGGAAAATTTTAAACATTAATTCTAAACTTGAGAAAATTTCAGTAGGATCAATTCATCAACATACTACAAAAACATTCTAATGCATTTGCATGGGAGTATAATGACATGAAGGGAATTGATACCGATACATGTATGCACTATATTTACATTCAGGGAAATGTTAGACCTCTCAGAAAGGCCCAAAGGCACATGAATCTGTTGGAATATTCACCAATACTGAGAGGGGGTGTGAATCAGTATTGGGTGCTTTTTACCATTTTAAACTTTAATATAAGATGTAAACATGAACCATTAACAATAAAATTCATCATCACATAAACCATACACAGTACGCAAGAGATTTTATGTGGAAAACCAAATGGGAGAAAACCACATAATGATTTTCTTATATAATATAAAGATTGCATTCACTTGATTTACCAACTCCAACAGGAAGGAGGATACAACCCCCTAATTTACCAACTCCAACAAGAAGGAGGATACAACCCCCTAATTTATCAAATCCAATTGAAAGGAGGCTACAACCCTCTGGTTTTACCATAGGATCCAACCTGGAGTGAGGACTCCAATCCTCATTGAGCTAAAACTCTCTAGATTTACCAGCACTAGATGGAAGGAGGCTACAACCCGTTGCCCTTTCCCCTTCTTTCCACCCTAATATGAATAAAAAAATCAACCTATCACTATCACTTCATCTGTCAACCTATGCATGTATCACTGTCTCAGTCAACTTGTACCTATATCACTATCTTTATCAACATGTACTTGTATCACTATCTTAGTCAACTTGTATCTATATCAGTATCTCTTTCAACCTGTATGTGTGTCACTATCTCTGTCAACCTATACCTATATCAACATTTCTATATCTATCACTATCACACGCACTGTATCCCTTTCTCTATCTTTGTCATTGTCTCTGTGTCTACCTGTACATGCCTCAAATATATCTTTCAAGAATGCTAAAAACAAATCACGCATAGATTTCATTTGTATATTCAAACCCTTTTATCATAATCATTTCCAAAACCTGGGATATTTCAAGATAATCGCCATCATCTATTCCAATATCATCATCATAATCACCATAACATATCCTGTAAAGATAATCGCCATGATTTATCCAATATCATAACCATAATCACCATAACATATCTATGCAAAGATAATCGTAAAAAAAAAGGCTTTAACACATACTCAAGATCCATACCATTTTTAAGACAACAAGATGGACCCTAGCCCATGAGAGGCATGACCATCACAAGGGAGACCCATGTACAAGAACCATACTTTTTCCACTATGAAGAAACAAGAAATAAATCCTTCACCAAAATAAACACCATATCAGGTCATCACATAGCCCTTACAACAAGCTTTCCAACGAGCCAATAATTCCGTGATTCCGATACTATATGTTAAAGTTATGCCAATTTTATCAATCATTGTCAAAGAACAAAAAATGATCCCAAAAAATTCCACACAAGCGTCACCACAAAAGTTCGCACTTTTTCCTTAGAGTTTCACAATATATATATATATATATATATATATATATATATATATATATATGTATATGTATATGTATATATATATATACAGAGAGAGAGAGAGAGAGAGAGAGAGAGAGAGAGAGAGATGAATTGATGAGTAAATGAGAAATCTCTCCTCCTATTTATACGCTCCAATATTCCTTTAACTTTCTTTAGGGCCTACATTCCACTTATTCCTAAATTTAGGATCTCCATATTTTAAGGGGTACTTCAATGGGTCAATACCCACTTCAAGGATTCATCACGGAACTTTAACTTGCTTTCATGATCACTTAATATCTTCATCAAAGGGACTTTGGGGCTTCTCCTCATCATACTTAGTGGACACATCATTATTCCTTTCGAGGTTTATTTCCACTTCATGTGGAACCATCCTTACTTTTGGGGTTATCATGTGGGCCCATCATCAATACTTTGGGGGGATCTTCATACGTCACACCAATATTGATTTGGACCAACTTTAGGGGCTCTTTAGGGCCTTCTTCATCAAGGGTCACGTGACATCAACAACATGGTCATGTTGACCCAACACCATTATTCTAGGGGTTTCTTCACCTTTCTCACCAACATTTCTTAGTTCCAACCTTAGGGACTTCTTTAAGTGTTTTCCCCGTATGTGTACAAGCCATAGTGTCTTCTCATCAGGGCCATGCTTAAAACTACACAATAAGGGGACTGCTTTGGAGTTACATACACTAGGAATTTGACATCAATGACAACCTTATTCAACAATCTCCCCCTTTGCCAATGATGGAAACCATCATACTCCCCCTAGGACCTTGCTCCAGATATTTCTCTCCTCATTTGACATCAATGGAAAAGAGTAACTCCCCCTAACAATATCTATTCTCTTTGGGGATGCTCCCCTTGAAAGTATTTTAATTTCCTTCTCCAAACTTTCGTAACCTTTTGTCTAAGATATTTTTCCATGTTGCTTTTGCAATCTCTTATCATGTGTCCATAGTCATGACATTTTTAGCATTCAACATTATGCTTCTAGAATTTATTTCCATGTGTCCATAATTGTGGCACTTGTAACATTCAACATTGTAGTTCAAGTGGACATCTCCATTTGCTTGAACATTTCCTTCATAAGCTTTGCAATCTCTAACCTTATTCCCAAAGTTATTGCAAGAGAAACAATTACCAAGAAATATGCTTACATAGCTAGGTGTAGAAGATCTTCTTGATGTTCCAACATCCCTGTATTCATATTTCTCTGAACCTTGCTGACGAATCCTTTCTTTGTAGTCTCTTCCTTGATGAGATATTCTGAGAGTTTGCATAACTCTTAGCCTTCTCTTCTTTTATCTTGGAACATTCAAATTTCTTTGCTGGTGGTTTGGAGCTTTCGCCTTCTTCATCATTTTTCTGTTTATCATAACCCAATACTACTTTGTCAAGTGGAGATATTTGTTGTCTGAGCATGTCATCTAAGATCAATATTGTACTCTTCTCAAAATTCAAGTTTGTGGAAGTTAATCATGGACACGAGGAGAGTTTCTTCTTCTTCTGAATCACTATATTTTCCTTCTTTATATGAACACTAAACAATAGCATGTCCTATTCTTCCACAATTAAAACATTTAGAGAGTAACTTACTTGGTACATTTGTCTCTTTCTTTTCTCACCTTCATCTTCTCTGTCAATGTTGGATGAGCTTCCTTCACCCTTTTCATCTGGTTCTTCATTTGCTTCTTCTTTATCTTTGTGAAGATTCTATAACTTGTCTCAAATCTCTTTAGCTAATGTACACTTTCCTAACTTGTTTTTCACGGAATCTGATAATCCATCTAGAATGACATCCATTTCCATTGCATTTTTCTTCTTTAACTCCCTTTTTTATGCATATTTCAGTGGTATTTTTGGAGCAGTGTAGCCATTAACAACAATGAGCCATACATCCACCCCTAAATCCATTAAGTAGTAACCCATTCTAATACTCCATAATGCATAATTATTTCCATCAAATATCTGAATACCTGATGCAGGAGCATCGATGCCTAGGTAGAGCAATCGAAGATGATCGACATGAAGAAGGCCGACCGGAGGGAGTGCCGACGACCACTGGTGCAGAAAAGCAGATTGGCTGTCAAAGTCAATAAGTCGTGAAGGGGAAGTCGATATGCGATCAACAAGAGGTGCGAAAGGTTGAGAGTCGACATGTCAGAGGTCGACAGACGACATAGTTTCAGCGGAGACGTCGAGGATCGACATGTTCTCGAATCACGACACCGACAGGTTTGGGCATGAGCCAAGCGAGGAGGAAGGGGCGAACCGGCGAAGCCTGAAAGTGCGAAGGGAAGTCGACAGGTATGTCGAATGCTGACGGAAGACAGTATAGTCGAGGCAGTGATAAAACTGACTACTGTAGCAGTGTCAGAAGGACGCGCAGAAAGTCAAGGAGAGTACTTGGCAGCCGTTCGGGGTTGCTAAGTAAGTTATTAGCAGTTATTACAGGTGGTTGGGGTTGTGACACATGTCGCCACAGGTGGAGATTGTGCAACACGGAAGAGGCGCTGAAAATTGCAGGTCTGCAGGATCAGGGAGATCGGCGGACAGAGGAAGAGTGTTTTAGGAGTCGAAGTAGGCCTTGAGATGCGCAGCAGCAGAGTATAAGGCTAGGGAGTTTGGATCAGTGGGATCACTTGGAAGTTCGGTCAGCAGAGGATCGAGAGAACAGAGCCTTGTGAGAAGTTTTGTAGATTCGATAGGAGAGTCACACATCTACAGAGCGCAGAGAAGATCGAGCCATAGCTCAGAATTCCGCAACGAACCATGAGAGGGTGTAGATCGACAAACTGCGATAGCACACAGTTACTTTTGTATTGTAATAGGCTAAGGCCGACAATAGCTAGTTGTTTACATTCCTTGCATTTCACATTGTAACCGTTTTCGGTAGAAGTAATATAAGCCAGCTTCTGGCATCCTATTTACATCTTGTTTATGTGCATGCGTGTGTTGTGTGTAATCATTAAGCAAGAACCTTGTCGAGGTGACCTTGCATCAAGTGGTGTCAGAGCAGGAAGAGAATCCTGTGAGGAGAAAGGTAGTGATATCAACCTGACTAGGTCAAGTTGTATCGGCATTGGAAGTGAAACCAGTGAGCAAGTGTGTTGAACAGCTCCGGCTACGGTTGGGTAGAGTTGTGCATGACGTGTGGAAGTTCGGTTGCGATTGGACGAGTGGGAGTTTCAGCTGAGGTTGAGAATGGCTCACAGAGGCATTAATGTCCGAGGTGTTGGACGAACAGCGTATGGCGCATCAGTCACAGTTGATCGTGAGATGTTCGACAAGTGCGCCCGAACAATGCAAACTTTGACTAATGAAGTCGCATCAATCAAAGAAAGCTAAAGGTGTGGTTGTATTCCTGATGCGTTAGACCACAACGATGAGGAGTTCGAAGAAGTGGAAGCACGTGAAGCAGCAGGAGAAGAACCGGAAGAAAAACTCATCAAGCTTCTGACGGATATGAGATATTGGACAAAGATAAACATACGTACCTATTCGGGAAGTCTGGATCCAGAAGACATGATCGACTGGTTCAGAGAAATGGAGAAATACTTCGACATAGAGCAGATCTAGGATCCTAAACCGGTTAAGATTGCATGTTTGAGGTTGAAGGGTCATGCCTCATTATGGTGGGACAATGTGCAGGCTGACAGAGTCAAGAAGGGAAAGGAGAAAATCAAGTCTTGGGATAGGATGGTCGCCAAGCTGAAGGGGAAGTTCTTGCCGAATGACTATGTGATTTCATTATTCCAGAAGTTGCAGAACTTTCGACAAAAAGAGATGATCGTGAAGGAATACACAAAAGAGTTCTACAGATTGTCGATAAGGTCGGGACAAACCGACGAAGGCGAAGAAGCTGTCGCAAGATATGTAAATGGCTTGAAATACTCCATACAAGACAAGTTGAGCATGTATAGATTCAGAGCGGTCGGTGAAACCTACCAGTTAGCTCTGAAGGTAGAAGAGAAACTGTTGAGGAAAACTGCATTGACCAGAGGCAGGATGACTGGTCGGGGTGCGAAGACTGTTTCTGCGAAAGGCCAAAGTAGCGGATACAGGAGGTAAACCATCGAAGACAACCGATGTGCGGAAGGGACATCGACAAGAGAGAAAGAACAAGAAAATCGACACGATGGTCGAGAGACACGCGGTTGAGGTGCGTATGGTCGAAGTGGTCCATCCGACAGAAAATGAGCTGACAGACTAGCCATAATCTGTTACAAGTGTTGAGGAGTCGGACACTAGGCATATGAATGACTAGAGAACCTACATGTTGCAGAGGAGTCGAAACCCATACGTCAAATAGATGAGCAAGTCGATGAGAGGGCAGAGTCAGCATCCGACAACGGCGAGGATGGCAAGAAGAAAATTTAAAACCTGACGGTCAGGAGAACATTGGTTCAAGAAGACCGACGCGACGAGAAAGGGTCGGCACATCGAAAGGCTATCTTTCGAACCAAAATGCGAATTGGCGAATGGCGTTGCAAGACCATAGTTGATGGTGGAAGCACTGAGAATCTTGTGTCGACAAAGGTCATCAACAGAATAGGGTTGAAGTGTCGAGAACATCCACACCCATAAAAGATCTCATGGTTGCAAAAAGGACATCATGTCAAGGTAACCAGACAGTGCCTGATTAACTTCAAGGTCAGGAGGCTTGAAGACAGTGTATTGTGCGATGTAATCCCAATGAACGCATGTCATCTGTTATTAGGGAGACCATGGCAATATGATCGAAAGATGATCTATGATGGTCGGGCCAACACATCACAGTGTGGAAGAATGGCATGCGAAGGACTCTAAATCCGAAGCAGGAGGAGCAAGCTGATTGTAAGCAGGGCGAGATCAACTTTTGGGAGAAGCGAGTGCTGATGTGTTCAGCGAAAGAATTCCTCGCGGAAGAGGAAAAGCAGTTGGGATGTTTCGCTATCATTCCGAAAGGGACATGTGTCGAGAGGTCGACGATGGAGAAGATTTTGGTCTAAGTCGGAAAGATGCTTGACGAGTTTCGAAGCATAGTAGTCGACGAGGCACCGACGGTATTGCCACCGACGAGAAGCATATCCCATCAGATCGACTTGATTCCAGGGTCAACTCTACCAAACAAGGCACCGCATAGGATGAGTCCGACATAAGGTCAGGAACTCAATCGACAGGTCCAGGAGTTGTTGGACAGGGTATTGATCAGAGAAAGTTTAAGTTTGTGCGCGGCACCAACAGTATTAGCGTCGAAGAAAGGTGGAGAATGGAGGATTTGTACAGACTTTAGAGCCATCAACAAGATCACGATCAAGTACCAGTTTCCATTGCCGAGAATGGACGACTTGATGGATTGCTTGAGTGGAGCGAAGTACTTCACGAAGATTGATATGAAGAGCGGTTATCACCAAATGCGAGTTAGAGAAGGAGATGAAGGGAAGACAACATTCAAGACGAAGGAAGGGTTGTATGAATGGTTAGTCATGCCATTCAGATTGATTAATGCCCCCAGTACATTCATGTGATTGATGAATGAGAAATTGAAGCCATTCTTGGGTAAGTTTGTTATAGTGTATCTAGACGACATCCTGATATTTAGTCAAACCAAGACAAAGCACTTGGGACACATTCAACAGGTATTGCAGAAGTTGCAGGGAGAGAAGTTGATGGTGAACCTGCAAAAGTGTTTCTTCATGAAGGAAGAATTGGTGTACTTGGGATTTCTAATCTCGGGTAAAGGGTTGGTGATGGACCCATAAAAGATGAAGGCAACATTGGATTGGCTGGAACCGAAAAGTGCGACTGGAATAAGAAGTTTCCATGGACTTTCCAGTTTCTACAGGAAGTTCATCTCGGGAATCAGTCGGATTTGTGCAACTTTGACAGAGCGCATGCGAAAAGGGGATTTTAAGTGGACGGAAGCTACCTAGCGAGCTTTCGACAAGTTGAAGGAAAAGGTCACTGAGAGCCCAGTGTTAGGCTCCCAGATTTTGACAAAGTATTCCAGGTCGATTGTGACACGAGTGGAATGGCAATTGGAGCAGTGTTGAGCCAGGAGGGCCAACCAATTGCATTCTTCAGTGAGAATTTAGATGATGCGAAGCGGAAATATTCGGTCTGTGACCAGGAATTTTATGCTGTTGTCCAAGCATTAAAGAAGTGGAGGCATTATTTGTTGCCTAAGGAATTTTCATTATACACAGATCACCGAGCATTGAGGTATATGAATACTTAGTCGAAGTTGAATCAGCGGCACATGAAATGGGTCAAATTCCTGCAGGGATACACCTTCATGTTGCTACATAAGTCGGGCAAGTCGAACAAGGTTGCCGATGCGCTGAGTTGAAGAGTTGCATTGTTGAACACGACGACAGTTCAGGCAACAGGAATAGAGTCGGTGAAAGCAGAGTATGCGACTGACGAGGATTTTGCGAAAGCATGGGAGGCTTGTCGTGAACCGTGGAGTGTCGACGGGACTCCATACTTGGATTATTTTATCCAAGAGGGATACCTATTCAAGGGAAAATAGTTGTGTATTCCCAGAGGATCTATAAGAGAGAACCTAATCTGAGAATTGCATAGCGGCGGATTAGCAGGTCATTTTGGCATCGACAAGACCAAGTCATTGGTCGAATAAAAGTATTATTGGCCATGAATGACGACAGATGTCGAGAAGTGGGTACGACAATCTCGAGTTTTCCAGTTGGCAAAAGGAAGAATTCAGAATACGGGGTTGTATACACCATTACCTGTATTGGATACCCCATGGGAGCACCTGAGCATGGATTTTGTGCTAGGATTGTTGAAGACGCAGGAAGGAAGCGACTCAATATTTGTTGTAGTCGACAGATTTTCGAAGATGACACACTTTATTCCGTGTCGGAAGACAAGTGACGCCACCGACATTGTTGTACTATTCTTCAAGGAGGTAGTCAGATTGCATGGGTTTTTGAAGAGTATCACATCGGACAAAGATACCAAGTTTATGGGGCATTTATGGAGAACCCTATGGAAGAAACTAGACACGAGGTTGCATTTTAGCTCGACATATCATCCACAGACAAACGGACAAACCGAGGTGGTGAATAGAAGTTTGGGAAACCTTCTAAGGTGTTTGATGGTCGAGGGACCCAAGTAGTGGGAGAATGTGTTGGCAAAAACAGAGTTCGCATATAACAATTATGTGAATCGGTTGACATGGTTGAGCCCATTCCAGATTGTTTAGGGAAGAATCCCACATGGAATGGTGGATTTGGTCGAGTTACCAACAAAAGTCAGGAAAAGCGCGGATGCAGAATCATTCACAGAGCACATGAAAGTGTAAATATTCGATCCAGAGATCACTACTCCCTCTGGATCACTCTGAGATATCAAGTGGTATGAGTCTTTAAATCAATATATGCTCATAAAGAAATAAACTCAAACAACTAGATATGCATTTACCAACTAAACATAAATGCAATCAACCACATAAACAACAGATGCACCCTGGAACCCTTGCGGGAAAAACCAACTAACTATGGGTTTATCTTCTTTCTTGAGCCCAGAGCATATAGATGTATAAATGACAATACAATATAGGATTACCTTAGTCGGTAACTCAATCCCTCTGAAATAGGATAGACCTCAAATTTGCATGCATCTAGCTGATGCATGCACTAAAGAAGTAAGCCCTAACTGCCAAACTGGATCTGAGTGCTCTGGCGGTGCCTCTGACTGGTCTGCCCTCTCTAGATCTCTCTACTCTGATCTGCTCGCTCTGAAGACTTCCCACTGATGAAATCGGCCTCCTCTGCATGCACAAGTGCGCCCTCCCCTATGGATATCAAATGCTCATACTGCTCCGGATCTCAACGGATCTGAGCTCCGATCTTCCCTAACCTTCCTCAAATCCTGAGGCAAGGATATCCTGGAAGTCACTGACTCCTAATCGGTCAATCCATCTCACAATAAGCTTCTCTCCCCTCAGGAAAAACGTCCTCCTCCAAGAGAACTCGGCCTCCTCCAATATAATCAGTAATCACACCGTGGATCTCTCTCAGTTCACAGTAATGGGTGTCTGGTCTCACTGGAACTGAAGGTCACTGATCTAGCTCAGATCTGACCTTCCTAGCTCCTGCAGCAACTCCTCTCAATCTTAGAAACTCACCCCACATGGATAGCTACATCCTCACTCTAGCAGTATCTCTCTCTGATGATACAACTGAGTAACCTCATCTGGGGTCCCCCTGCCTCTATAAATAATCTCACCGATGAATTAGGTTTTCCAAAACCCTAATTCCCGATGCATGCAAAAGGTCACTTTTGCATGCAGTCACTGAATGTTGTCAGGTCATGCAAAACTCATGCATGCAAAGGTCTATCTCCCCTGAAGCTCTGCATGCATCTCCCATTGGACTTATGCCACTGAGTAGAGTGACTCTACTCCATCCTGATGCCTATGCAGCTAGTGTACCTCCATGTAAGGCATCTGAACCATGGAGGACATCCCGAAGTTACCATAGTCTAACACTCCCTCTTAACAAGGGAAGTCCTGACACTGATGCCTGTTGGGTCCAGGAAATGACCCTTCTTGGCCATCCTCATTACATCATTTTGTCCTGATTACATCCTATTTTCATAAGCTATACCTATGCCTTTTCTCCAGATCAACCAATAATATTGATAGGTATAATTTGTTATTGCTTTATTTGTTTTATGCATAAGATTGTTAAGGTTCTGGATCCTAGTCCTTGATTTATGCTAATCTGTGTGATTTCATTTAGTCAAGGTCTAAAGCGCAGGTGTATCAGCCAAATGGTGCCAGTTGTTACTCTTCAAAGCCCGATTCCTCATAACTCCATGGGACGGCGCATTCCTCCACGAGAATCTGTAACAGGCCTCCACTGAAACAGAACCCAGCTGCAATAGACAGGTCGCATTCTAGCTTGCCAAATCCGTTGATCCATTGATTACTGGAGTAACAGATCCTTCATGAGTAACAACCTTGTTTAATACGGTTGTAACAGTTAGTTGTAACTCCGCAGCATGAAGATCAAATATCTTCATTGCTGCATGATTTTAGTGGATCGTGATCTGTATTTTCAATGTATAAATATGAGAAGGCCCTTGTAGCCTGGGGTTGGACAATTACCATTTTGCATAAGCTGTAATAGAGCAAAACTGCAATCTCCATCATTAATATAAGAGCAGAGTTCTTCATTTATGTGTCTTAATTTGTTGTGATTCTCGGCGTCTCTGTTAGAAGGCCAGGGCCCGCCTTCTCGCAGAGATAGCTGGCTTAAGTAGGTAGGTTAATTTAGCTTTCTTTCTGTTGTGTGGTGTGGAATCATTGTAGATGTTACTGTTAGCTGCAACAGAGGTAAGCTTTCCTTTTGGTAGTTCACGATTGCATCTTGAATAGCTGTAACAGAGTGGTGTGACAGTCTACTGTGTAGGGTAGTTCAGTTTAATACATGTGTGTTTGAATAAGCTGTAACAACCAAGCTCAATTCCAATATCTTTTAGTTGTTTATGCTTTCTAGGATTTCCAGTGATTATCAATTAGAGTTCAAGCTTATGTTTAGATTCTGGTTGTTGTTGTATCTTCAATTGGTTTATTAGAATAGGCAGATTATGATTGATTAACAGTAGCTACTAGATGGATCATTTTGGTAAAGATTGAATATTGTAGTTCAATAATTATAGGATTTAACTTCTTGCAAAAGTAATCTAGTTTATTTTCATTCTTAATTTTATAACTGCTGGGTTGATTTCGGTAGGAAGGTAACTGCAATTGAATTCCTAAATGTATGAGTTAGATTAGTTTTATTTATGGAATGAGTTTGGTTTGACATACTGGTAGGATCATTATCTTCATTTAGTTAATCAATTGCTTAACATGTTTATGCATAGATTGTGCTTATTTCCATTGAAATAAAAAGACCTCCCTAGGTTTGACAATTTATATTGAGCATCCTATGTGTTAGTTTTAATTAATTGACATATAGGGTGACCAACATTTTGGCGCCATTACCGAGGATGGTAATAGATAGACAGAGTTAGTAGTTGGTTTCATTTGATTTCATTTTGGTTTAATAATTTACAACATGCATGAATACAAGAAAAACAAATCGGGAAACCCCTTTGAATACTAACATTGCAGGTGGAAGAGGTCGAGGTTGTAATACAGGTCAGGGAAGACATACATACATTGATGGAATAATTGCTAGAGCTTATTCTTCCACTAGACCACCGCGGACATCTACAGGCAAGGGAAATTATGTTCCTCCCAATCTTGAGAATTCAGCATCAACAGTGGAGAATACAACGGGGCCTTCAAATCCTGTTGCAGAAAATAAACCTCCTGAAGATAAGGGAAGTGTTGTGGGTGCACCAGATAGAGAGGAGATCTATCATATCAACGGAACCAGAGTTACTAAAGAAGTGTGGTTGGAGACTCTTCGAGTAGCAGAGGAAGAGAGGAGGCGAGAAGAAGAGAGGAGAAGAGAAGAAGAAGCCAAAGCAGAGGAAGAATGCATAAAGGAAGCTGTTGAATTTTGGACTAGAACCATGGCTGGTAGAGAACAGGAAGGGGAGAACGAACATGGGGAGAACCGAGAAGAAGAAGGGGAAAATAATAAGCCTGATAACACTATGGCTACATTAGAATTCCCTATCCTCCAGACACCTGGAGCAACTCCCATGAAAAATATCTCACCATCAGTTCTCCCGAATTTTCCTGGTAAGTCTTTTGAGGATCCTGATGAGTTTCTTTTTGAGTTTGATATCCTCTATCATAGTTATGATTACACCTCTAGTGACCAGAAGCTGAAGTTATTCCCAACCACCTTGAAAGGAAATGCTCTGCGTTGGTTCATGATTTTGGGTCGTGAGACCATTCCTACTTGGGACCAAATGAAAAACACTTTCCTTTCCAAGTACCAGGAGTATTGTAGAACTAGAGATAGAAAGGAGGAGTTGTTTAAAATGGTTCAGAAGGATGAAGAAAGATTGGAAGACTTTGTGGAAAGATTGATGTACAATTTACAAAGATCTGGTCACGCTGAGATTGGAAAGGATGTGCTCAAGATCATTTTACTACAAGGAATTAGAGAAGACTGCCTTGATATGTTGAATTTGTTGGGAAAAGGGGAAATCTTGAAGGAACCTTTCGAGAAGATTGTTGAATTATGTCGAAGGTACTCCAGGGGATCCTCTAGAACCAACAAACGAGACAAAGATCGAGACCAGGATGTCTTCACTAGGACTCAGAAGTCAGCTAGTGAAGGGGCCACTCGAGCAGAAATAGGCAACTTACTGGAGAATTTTAAAACAGACATGATGAGCTCCATTTCCTCAGAGTTAGATGTCATGAGAGAAAAGCAGAAGCAAGTAGTAGAAGACCTTAAACTTGGTGTATTCTGTCCTAAATGTAGAAAAAAGCACCCATTGAAAGAATGCTCGTTGGACAAAGCAGAGATATGTAGGATATGTGAACTGGAGCATGATACCAAGGAATGTCCTTCATTACCTAAGGTCAAAGCAGTCTTGCAGGAATCCATTCCGGATGTGGAGCCAGCCTACTTCATTGCACAAAAGAAACCACGGCAGCCTCACAATCAAGGTATGCATCTAGACCCATCATTTTTTCTGAATAATATGAATGGAATGAACAATATGCATAATATGAATACACAATTCCCTTCACACTATTCTAACAATCAGTGGCATCCATCTCAGAACCCAATGCAAAATCCTAACTCATGGACACGATGGTCACAGCAATCAAACAATCAAGCTCCTTGGAATTCCAACTAGAGAAATTCTTACCAAGGAAATAACTTTCCCCATCACTAGACTCAGTATCAATAGTATCCTCCTCAACAGTATCAACATCAACATTATCAGCAACCACAGCTCCCATTCCAAAACAATGTTGCACCTATGAATGCACCACTTCGACCACAACTACCTACACAACCTAACCCAAACCCAAACAATAAAGTAGTCCATCAATTTGAGACTGCCAACATGCTTGCGTATTCCATCACCCAAATTCCCTGCAATGATATACAATTACGATCAGGGAGGGTGGTGGAACCTATTATCACTGAGGATGTTTCATCCCCAGTGATTGAAACTGGAGTGAATCAGCACTATGAGAATATGGTTAATTCAACAAGCCCCATCATTGAGGATGCTGATACTCCTACCGAAACAGTAGCTGAAACTCAAAGAGTAACACACAATGTGTCACAGCCTACACAGTTGATGAGGGAACCACCATACCCTGAACGATTGGCCCTACAGAAAACAATGGAACAACCTCGATTCGATCTCTTGGGAGAATTAAAAAATTTGTATGTTAAAATTCCACTGTTACAGGCCCTTCATGATGTGCCCATTTATGCTAAGACTGTTATAGATTTATGTTTCAAGAAACCAAGAAGGCCCAGGGACCCCCCCACTATCCACGTATTGGGAAAACTTTCCGAATTAATAATGGGGAAGGCCCCTATGGCAAAATACGATCTAGGAATAATAACATCTCTATAGGAATACAAACACTTCCGTATACAGGAATAATAACATCTCTATAGGAATACAATATACATATATGAAATACATTTCAAAGTTACAAATACATCAACACTCCCTCTTAACTAGGAAGGTATTTCTCGACATAGATCTGCTAGCACAAGTCTTCTTCTATGGATCATCGTCACTGGATCATCGTCATCGAATCATCATCATCAAATTGTCATCACTGTTGCTATCTCAATCAATCTCCAATCTACTTGTCATAAGAAGTTCTATAGAGCCAGTCCTTTTTCATACTAGATGTAGGCCCACCACCTGCAGGTCTTCATCATCACTGGCCATACTGTGGAATCCTCAGGACTGATTACGTGCATTCAGCCAAAACCTCGAAAGAGCATCTCAAGACTGATTACGAGCATACTGATCAACCTATCAGATCTCCCAGGATCTTTTACATGCAACTGCACAACCTATCCACGACCACGGAGTATCATCCTGATACTCATGATCATACTGATCATGTCATCTTAGCAAGCAAGCCATCAAGTAGGTACACCACAGGACTAATTATACTGCTTCTGCAAAACCTGCAAGATCTCCCAGGACTGATTACACTGCCTCTGCAAAACCTGCAAGAGCATCTCAGGATTGATCATATGCCTCTGCAAAACCTGTGTACCATACTGTCACATCATCATCTTCAGATCATCATCATCGTCCATGGAGCACAATCCAAATGCACCTCACACAACACTTATATACACTGGCATGGGAGGACCTACCTACCACCATCCATGAATGGCTCAGCACTTACATCACGACCATGAGAGGACTTACCTACCACCATGTCTCCATGGGAGGACCTACCTACCATCATGTCGGAAAGGCACAACAATTACATCAACGACCATGAGAGGACTCTCCTATCACCATGTCACCATGGAAGGAACTACCTACCATCATGTCGAAAAAGCCCGACAATTACATCAATGACCATGAGAGGAATCTCCTATCACCATGTAACCATGGAAGGAACTACCTACCATCATGTCGAAAAATCCCAACAGCCCTTATATCTCACCATGGGAGGACCATACCTACCACCATGTGAGAATGACCCAGCCCTTACATCTGCACCATGGGAGGACCATACCTACCACCATGTGAGAATGGCCCCAGCCCTTACATCTCACCATAGGAGGACCATACCTACCACTATGTGAGAATGGCTCATGTGCATCTGTGTCTCCGGACTCATCACTTCCCTTTGGAGGGAATCTCGATCTGAAGTACACCAAGTCTCCCTCTGAAGTATTCAAACTTCACTCTGGCACGCGGCTTGGTCAACACATCGGCTATCTGCTCATCCGTCGCAACATACAGGAGCTTCACTGCTCCTCTCTACACCATATTCCTGATATAGTGATACTTGATCTCAATGTGCTTCGACTTGTCATGGAACACTAGGTTCTTCGACAACTTCACACAACTCTGGTTGTCGCAATATATACAAGTAGCAGTCAGCTGGAGATCAAACAAATCATACAGTAGCTTCCTAAGCCATACTGCCTCACAACTAGCCGAACAAGCTGCGACATACTCTGCTTCGGCTGTACTCAGTGCCACACAGGACTACTTCCTGCTAAACCAAGAGATCATACCGGATCCCATGCTGAAGCGACACCCCGAAGTGCTCTTTCGATCAATGGCACTGCCTGCCCAATCCGAATCAACATAACTCTCCAGGTTAAATTTTTGATTCACCTCATACTTGAGCCCATAGTCAACTGTACCCTTTAAGTACCTTAGAATATGCTTTGCAGCTATTAGGTGAACATGTCTCGGATCTATCAAGTACTGGCTCAAGGTGTTCACCGCAAAGTAGATATCTGGTCTTGTATTCGTCAGGTACATCAAGGACCCAATCATCTGATGATACATCATCACATGATCATCCTGATCATCATCACAACATCATCCTGATGCATATCATCTGGAGCAACACCCTGAAGCTCATCATCCATGATAATCCTGATCATACAGTGCATCCACCTGATGCATACCAAGTATCTACCTGATGTATATCATCATACATGATCTACCTGATCATACAATGTATCCACTTGATACATATCATCATACATGATCTACCTGATCATAATAAGCATCCAACATGATGCATATACATACATGATCCAACTGATCATAATAAGCATCCAACATGATGCATATATACATGATCCAACTGATCATAACAAGCATCCAACATGATGCATATACAAATACATGATCCAACTGATCATATCTAACATCCAACATGATGCATATACAAAGAGGTTTCATTCTAGATAAGTAGCAACGGAATGTTGTACAGTTCCATAGGCCACTTACCCATCACATGCATATTAGTAGTATACTGTTCATTAATGCAATTATTATAATATGCATAATACACACCCCAAGTCTAGGAACATAAACATATACATCATTGAACAATATTATTTAAACAAACAAGTATGCAAGAAATGACAATTCAAATACTTATCTTTGTTTGGTTGTAGGGTGGACTCCCTCTCAATCTTTGTTTCCTTGCAAGAACTACTGGAGTGTGCTCCCTCTTGATCTTTGCTTCCTGGATTACCTGTCTTTGAACTTATATCCATCCTCGATCACTATGCATACTTACTAGTATCATCATTGTGTTATCCTCGAGATCTCATACATACATTCATTAGTATAATCTTAATACTATAAAAAACATTATGATTCTAAGTAATCTTAAACATGTGTGGTCAAGATCATTTCATACACAGATAATAAACATTAGTATTCAAGGTTTCAGGGAATACTTCTTTTACTCATGCATATTCTTTATTTGACCAAAAGACTTTTCTGGTTAGTCATATCATCAATCAATGTAAGAGACATAATATGCATAAACCCTTGATTACTTACATTTCTAACTTCATGAATAATCATTATCAACCATACAACAATATAAGATCCTAACACAAGGTAGGATTCTAACTTGATATAGGAAAAACATACCTGGATTAATATGTTAGCTGGTTATGTCTAACATACCCACATGATGTCTTCTTGTTCTCTTAAATGACTTGTGCTAGTAACCTGCATATCTCATAGGTTAATCATTATAGAACCAAGTTATACATACCTCGTAAGTAGATCTTCTATGTGATCCATGACAATGGACGAATCTTTGTCTTTATATCACCATGGTCATATGTTCTTGAACTAGAACATGATTTGTCTTTCTTGATGTACCTTTCATGTTAGCGGACAACATCAACCTCAAACAACACCACAATGCATTAGTACAATCATAAGTGTCAAAACCCTAATCAATGAATATCTTCTATCATGCATTCATATTTTTACAACAAGTCTAAAGTTAATCAAGATTGTACTAACCTTAATGAAGACAAACATACCATAAGCTTAATCATGAACAGATCTCGAAACATACCTGGATAAGTCATACATGTCGAGATTGCTTGTAATCTTCTTATGTAAGGCCTTAGCCTCAACTCCCTCTGAAACAGAGACTTCTTCACTTATGCAGGTGACTAATCAATTTTCTTCTAGGATTAACCCAATCCACTTGATTTGCAGAAATTAGATCTGGAGCTGGATTAGGGTTTGTCAGGGAAACCCTAAAAATTCAAACTTTGAATTTCAAACTTTTGAAATGATAGAAAGATGCGCCTTGATGAGCTGATCAACTTGGTATACTCAGAATTTGGAAACTGCAAAGTTTCACCCCTCAAATTTGCTTTTCAATCTTTCAGATTCACTAGGGAGGACCTTGAATTGGGGTTTCAATTTCCCAGAGCTTCACCCAACCAAATAGTTTGATCCAAAGCTCTAAACTTCAATTTTTCCAAGGCGCTTTCAGCTATGGTCACAGATTTCAAAAATTCCCATTTTTGCAGAAGCCCTAATTTTCCACTTTTCCAATCAAAGTTTCGAACTAGGGTTTAATCAAGCCCGGCCTTCTACCCAACCATAAAATTTGATCTTGGTCTCTAAATTTCGATTTTGATGAGGAGTATCTAGCCGTGGTCTCCGATACAAAAAATTCTAACATTCTTCGAAACCCTAAATTCCCGGAGCCATGAATGAAGGTGCTCAAAATCTAATTCTATTTTGACAGAAATATGCACCTGATTGTTTCTGGTGTAACTCCGACATTTCAGATCTATAGGGTCTGAAAATTCCACCTGTGGTAGCCTGACCTGTTAAATTTCCAACCCCATAGGTTTGACCTCAAATGCATTCTCTGAGAGAGAGTTATTCCAAGTGTCGCAACGTGACCTGTTTATGGGATAAAACAGGAGAGCGAACTTGTACGAAGTGCCACATGTCACTGGTTCAATTTAGGCCTTTGAAAACCTTACCGGAGAAACTACAGTCCGTGCTCTACCTGTCACGTTTTATGAAATTTCATTTGGAGCTTCCTAGCCCAAGTTGTGACCTTTTTTCCTAGGTCACCTGTTTATGACTGATATCTGGAAGAGGCAGAAACCCTAGATTTTATAGATCATAAAACATAAAGTACAATGAATTAGAAGTTTTGCTTCAGACATAAGGTACATTGGGATCTTATCTTCGACCTGTAAAAGTTTCAGATCCTAAAACGTCTCCAAAATGGATTTATAGCGAAAGTGCTGCGATGACTAGTTTTTGCTATATCAAGCCCTAGCTTCGCAAGTGCAACAAGTGTCATAAATGCCATACCATGCCTTCTTTCAGGCTAGCTCTGATACCATGTTAGTTTTTCAGAATTTACTTCAATCTGATCTAGGATCTTAATTGAGAGAACAACATGTACAACATATTTACAGCATATCAATCATGGACATAATAATGCAAGCACACAAGAGACAATAGACACACAAAGTTTCACTAGGGAAAACCATAAAGGTGAAAAACCCCACAACTTCCTCTGAGATAGATAGAGCAATTATACCACCCAAGCATAAGAGGTAGTCTTCTCATAGCAGCAGCTTCTCCTCCTCCACAAGTGCGCTACTTTCCAACGAGAGTATGAGTGAGAAAGTGAATGATCAAATAGAGTGCCTCCCGCACTCTATTTATACTTGACTTGACTTGCCTAATGACCTTTACTAGGTCGGCCTTAACTTAACCACATAACATAATGCTGACAGGGCCGACCCCCAATAGGGTGGTCTAATAACCCTTAAACCCACATAACTTATACAGGGCCGACCCAACAAGGTGGTCTAATAACCCATCAAATATAAGTTACGACACTTACAATATAAATGACAACACTTCGGTATAGAGGAATAATAACATCTCTATAGGAATACAAACACTTCCGTATAGAATAATAATAACATCTCTATATGAATACAATATACATATATGAAATACATTCCGAAGTTACAAATACATCAACAGGAGCCAACTTACTTCATTGCACAGAAGAAACCATGGCAGCCTCGCAATCAAGGTATGCATCCAGACCCATCATTTTTTCTGAAGAATATGAATGGAATGAAAAATATGCATAATATGAATACACAATTCCCTTGACATTATTCTAACAATCAGTGGCATCCATCCATGAACCCAATGCAAAATCCTAACTCATGGACACCATGGTCACAGCAGTCAAACAATAAAGCTCCTTGGAATTCCAACTGGAGAAATTTTTACCAAGGAAATAACTTTCCCCATCACCAGACTCAGTATCAACAGTATCCTCCTCAACAGTATCAGCACCGACATTATCAGCAACAGCAACTCATTCCAAAACAATGCCGCACCTATGAATTCACCACTTCGACCACAACTACCTACACAACCTAACTCGAACCCAAACAATAAAGTAGTCCATCAATTTGAGACTGCCAACATGCCTGCGTATTCCATCACCCAGATTCCCTGCAATGATATACAATTATGATCAGGGAGGGTGGTGGAACCCATTATCACTGAGGATGTTTCATCCCCAATGATTGAAAATGGAGTGAATCAGCACTATGAGAATATGGTTAATTCAGCAAGCCCCATCATTGAGGATTCTGATACTCCTACCGAAACAGTAGCTGAAACTTAGAGAGTAACACACAATGTATCACAACCTACACAGTTGATGAGGGAACCGCCATAGCCTGAACGATTGGCTCTGCAGAAAACAGTGGAACAACCTCGATTCGATCTCTTGGGAGAATTGAAAAATTTGTATGTTAAAATTCCACTGTTACAGGCCCTTCATGATGTGCCCATTTATGCTAAGACTGTTAGAGATTTATGTGTCAAGAAACCAAGAAGAAGGCCCAGGGACCCCCCCACTGTTCACGTATTGGGAAAACTTTTCGAATTAATAATGGGGAAGGCCCCTGTGGCAAAATACGATGACCCTGGAAATCCGACTGTTACAGTTCACATAGGGAACACACAAATCCCCAATGTCTTGGTAGATTTAGGGGCAGCTATTAATGTTATGACCATAGATACTGTGAAGAAATTGGGACTCACTAACCTTTGGCCGACCCCTACTGTTTTGGAACTTGCTGACATATCAACGATCAAGCCTGAGGGTATCCTAGATGACCTCGTGATCTCAGTTGACTCGTGGGAATACCCTGCGGATTTCTTGATGTTACAGCCGAAATCCCAGTTGGGGGGACACCCACTGATCCTGGGAAGATCGTGGTTGGCCACAGCAGATGCCTGTATCAGCTATCGGTCAGGATCTATGACCATTTCAGACGGGACTGAGATCAAGAGCCTAACTTTGTACCCTCCAGCTCGACCAAGCACGGAAGTTGAAACTCCATTGTGGGCATATTTGGAGGAGGAAGAAGGTATGCAGCCACTATTAACAATAGGGAGATCCTTAACGTTTAAAGATGAAACAGAGGATGATGCCATTAATAGTTTCATCAGTGAGCCCATGTCAGTCAATAAAAATGTCTATCAAATCTTGGATAGTGCTTTAGCTGCAACAGAACAAGAAAATCTTACAAAAGAATCTCTAGTCAATGATGCCGATATAATTCCAGTACTCAAATATTCGAAGAGTGTTCCAGTAGAAATCGGTCCAGGGAAAACATTGAATATCAATCCAAATCTTGCGCCTAGCGAGTTGGAACAGCTAGTCACTCTGCTGAAACAACGTCGGGGAGCTTTCGCTTGGGAGTACACAGACATGAAAGGGATTCCTTCCAATTTGTGCACCCATCACATTTATATTAAGAGCGACTCCAGGCCTATGTGTCAACCACAACGAAGGATGAACTTGAACCTAAGAGACATAGTGAAAGAGGAGATCCAAAAACTTTTGGAAGTAGGATTTATATACCCGATTTCAGACAGTGAGTGGGTTTCTCCACTTGTGATTGTGCCAAAGAAGAATGGGAAATGGAGGGTCTGCGTGGATTACAGAGAATTGAACAAAGCAACGTAGAAGGACCACTTCCCCTTACCTTTCATCGATTAGGTTCTTGATACCTTGTCTGGGAAAAAATATTTTTCCTTTCTGGATGGCTTTAGTGGCTACAACCAAATCCAGATTGCTCCAGAAGACCAGAACAAAACCACTTTCACCTCTCCCTGGGGAACTTTTGCATACCGAGTACTTCCTTTTGGGTTGTGCAACGCACCAGCCACATTTCAGAGAGCAGTGATTGGAATCTTTTCGGAAATGGTAAATGATTGCATGGAGATTTTTATGGATGACTTTACTCCATATGGTGATAGTTATGAAGAAAAACTGAAAATTTTAGAAAAGGTCTTGAAACGTTGTGAACAAAGCCACCTCTCTTTAAGCACTGAAAAGTGCCATATGATGATGAGTGAGGGCATAGTGCTGGGGAACTTCATCTCTTCTGAGGGTATCAAGGTAGATCCATCCAAAATCAAGGTAATTGAAAATATACTATCTACTGGAACACAGAAGGATGTACGTAGCTTCTTGGGGCATGTTGGCTATTACAGAAGGTTCATAGAAATTTTTTCCAAACTAGCTTCTCCTTTTTTCACTCTGTTGATGAAGGATGCATAGTTTGTCTGGAATGATGCATGCCAAACATCGTTTACTGAGCTAAAGAAAAGGCTATCTACAACAGCGATCTTACGAAGGCCCAACTAGGCTCTGCCTTTTCATATTTCTTCAGATGCTTCAGACACTGCCATTGGAGCAATTTTGGGACAGCAAGAAGGTAATGCTCCTTATGCAATTTATTACATTAGTAAGAACTTATCTCCTGCTGAACTAAACTATACTGTCACAGAAAAGGAATTCCTTGCCATTGTTTATGCCATCAACAAATTTAGACATTATATTACTGGATATTCTACTTTTGTGCACATTGATCATTCCACTATCAAGTATTTAATGAATAAACCAATCACGAATGCTAGAGTTACTAGATGGTTGTTACTGTTGCAGGAATTTGATATTACAATTATTGATAGACCAGGGAAGGAAAATGTTGTTGCAGATTTTTTATCTCGACTTACTAACAGTGATGACAATTTACCAATCAAAGATTCCTTCCCTGATGAACATTTGTTTGCAGTATCAGCTCATTCCCCATGGTATGCAGATATTGCTAACTTTGTGGCTGCAGGTAAGCTCCTAGCACATCTGTCGAAGAGAGAAAAAAAGAAGATCATACAACAGAGTGCTAGGTACTGCTGGATTGATGGCCATCTTTTCAACACAGGGCTTGATTTAGAGATCAGAAGATGTGTCAGAGAATATGATATCTTTAACATTCTTAAGCTTTCCATGATGAGCCTTGTGGGGGACATTTTGTTGACAAAAGGACAGGTCATAAAATTTTGAGAATGGACTATTTTTGGCCCACATTGTTTAGGGACGCAAAGAAGTATGTTCAGGCATGTGATAGCTTCCAAAGGATGGGCCAACCCAACAGATTAGATGAAATGCCCTTGCAGCCAAAGCTTGTGGTTAAACCATTTGATAGGTGGGCTCTAGATTTTGTAGGGCCTATCAACCCTCCCTCAAAACAGAAAGTTCACATCTTGGTTTGCACATATTACATGACCAAATGGGTAGAAGCCGTAGCCTTGGTTAAGGTCAATGATCAGGCTGTGATTGATTTCCTATATGAAGAAATTTTTACTCGATTCAGAGTACCTAAGGAAATCGTTACAGACGGTGGACCACAATTTGTGTCTCACAAGCTGGAAGCACTGTTACAGAAATTCCATATTCAACATAGAATAACCTCGCCATATCATCCACAGGCCAATGGCTAAGTGGAGAGTACAAACAAGGTCATCGAGGCTATTTTGACAAAAACAGTGAAGAGCCATCGTAAAGATTGGGCTGAAAGACTTCTAGAGGCACTATGGGCCTATCGTACTACATGGCGTAACACCACTGGCTTTTCCCCATATGAGTTAGTGTACGGTAAAAATGTTGTTTTTCCAATCGAATTTGAAATCAGGACTTTGAAAATATCTGTGGAAGCAAACTTTGATTTATCAGAGGCACAGAAGGCCCGACTGAATTATCTCAATGAGTTGGACGAGAAGCGCACAACTGCATTACATCATATAACTTTAATCCAACAACAACGCTCTAAGTGGCATGATCGATTTATAAAGAAGAAAGTCTTCCAAGAAGGAGACTGGGCTCTGTTGTATGATTCACGGTTTAAGAGGGACTTTAAAGGCAAGTTGCGTACCCGTTGGTTGGGCCCCTATTAGATAGATCAGGTATTTGATAATGGAACAGTTTGGTTGATCACCATTGATGAAAAAAAAACACCAGTATTCGCAAATGGTCATCGGCTGCGACTGTATCATAAGCCGATCTCAAGGGAAGCTTTCGTCTCACATGTTGCAGATGATCCAGATTATCAGTTAACGATGGGACAGGGATTTTTCTCAACCCCTGTAAATTTTTAAGAACTGCAATCTCCACATGATTTGTACATAAATAATTCATTTTCTTTTTCATTCTGTATTTTATCTATTTTTCATTTTGCATTTGAGCGAGTTTGTTTTGAAGAATTTTGTGCAGGAATTAATTGGAGGAACAATGGTCGTGACTGGGCCAGACGATTGCAAGCACCTTGCATTGTTTCTGATCTAATAAATCTCTTTTTAAGAAGATGGATGATTTGTTACCTTTCAACAGTCAGCTGAAAATTTTCCTGTTACTTCATTATTGCGTAGCTGCGACTCCTTACCTTGCTCATTCTTCCTATTCCAGCAGCTGCGACTCCGCTATTTGCACTTCATTTTCGCTCTTTGCTAGCAGCTGCAACTCTGCTATTCTTGACCATTCCGCCAAATCTGACAGCTGCGACTCCGCTATTTCCACTTCATTTCCGCTCTTTGCTAGCAGCTGCGACTCCGCTATTCTTGACCATTCCGCTAAATCCAGCAGCTGCGACTCCGCTATTTCCACTTCATTTTCGCTCTTTGTCAGCAGCTGCAACTCCTCTATTCTTGACCTTTTCGCCAAATCCAGCACCTGCGACTCTGCTATTCTTGACCTTTTCGCCAAATCCAACAGCTACGACTCTGCTATTCTTGACTATTCCGCCAAATCTAGCAGCTATGACTCCACTATTTTCATTTCCATTTCGCTCTTTCCGTACAGCTGCGACTCCGCCATTCTTACCTATTTCGCTAAATCTAGTAGCTATGACTTCGCCATTTTCATTTCCATTTTGCTTTTCCCGTACAATGGGGACCCCACCAGTCTGCCTGCTCTCCGAATGATGATGCCAATAATGATTCAATTGGGCATCAGTTTAGTTGCTTGCTCCACAAGATCCAATCACAGTTCGCCACGAAGGAAACTTTCAGGTGTCTTGGGTATCTGTCAGCTCGGGTGGCGGTGGCCACATCACTTTAGCACATGCACATTTATGCTCATTTTCATGGAGGAAATGACGAAAGCAGACTATGATGATTAATTCACGGCTGAACGCATAACGTAAAGGTACGGATTCAGAACTTTTACATGATTTGGCAGGAAATTAAATATGGTAATAACGATTATGCACTGTCTTAGCCCTTGATTAGCGAACCCATACCATTTAACCACCAGGGAATATGTCAGAATCACGTTTTTATTTATTTTTCGACACCTTACCTGAGTTATACCGAAATACTCCAATTATGCCAGCTTTCCATAACTATCTCATCTTACCTGGATTTCACACCTGTGTCGACTTTCCTAAAATACCCTATTTTCGAACTCCAACTATGCAGGAGGGGGAGGGGTGCTCTTAAGCCCCGATGGAGAAAGAATTTGCACTTACTCCTGGAACTTGGGAATCGAAACCAATAATATGGCGGAAGCATTGGCCCTGTGGAAAGGACTAAACCAAGCTCTCTATCATGGCATTCAGACCCTAACGGTGGTTGGGGATTCTAGGATGATTATCCAATGCATAAATTCTATGAACTTACCCTCTTCTATTCGCCTTCGACAAATTCTCCGAAGAATTGGACTCATTACTCCTCTTTTTCGAGACATTGAGTTCTATCATGTTTTACGGAAGAACAATGAGCATGCCGACAAGGCGGCTAATGAATCTATGCCCCTTGGAAAAGGGATCCTGAAAGTCAATAATGATTACAAACTAGTCTCCATTCCGTAATGTCGAGGAACCAAATACATGGTGGGAAGGTTTAAGGAGCATGGATCATAGGACAGGTGTCTCAAGCTTTGGATGCCGGTTGGGGACCGTCTACGAATGCAGCGTGGACCTCCCTTTCGAGACGTCTAACACTTACACCATCTCGAATTTTAACAACCTCCAGAAAGTTCGCTTATTAATGTTCAGGGTGAATTTGCTTCCGTCCATGCTGACGAAGGAGTGTACCTTCCAAGGTACTACGGATCAGGTGCAGGCACGTAGAGAGATCCTCCAAAATCGGATGAGCTCACATCTCGCCTCCCTCATGCGTGCGGATTCGCTTCCCTCTGAGCATACAGGTATGAAATCATTAACCAACCGAGCTATTAAGCATTCAGGAATCGTGCTCTGTTATGAGGGCATCCATGTTAAGGAGAGCAGTCATTCAATGAAGTGTACGGGAACCGATAATGTGGATCCGCTAAGGTGGATGAAGAGCTCTCCAGCACGCCCCACTTCGACGGCAATTAAACCCCATTTATGCCATGGAAAAGACTTCAGGATTATAAATAACAACCGTTCCCGTCTCGCTTCTATAACAACAGCTCCTCTAGCGCTGAAGGCGATCGTTCCCGGGTGGCGAAGACAGCCGGAGCACCACAACTCTGTCCTCCTGCACCCTTTGGATAACAATTTGTGTCCGCTTGGAGATATGGCCGACTCTGGGGATTCGGCAGCCTCCTCCCCTGACCCATTGCTGGAACTGGAAGCCGAAATCAGAGTTTTGCGCAGACGGGTAAGACGTCAAGGTGAATTCATGCATCAAATGGATGAGCACGGTGGACGGCGGCTCGAAAGAATGGACGAGGAAATCGGAAGCACCAGAGCAGAATTCGCAGCAGCGCTGGAGGCTCTGGAGATGAAGGTCTCAGCTGCAATTGAAAACATGGACTCCAGGCTTCAAAATCTGGAAAATACTCTGGAGACACTTCGGGTCACTGGAAAATCTGCTAAGGGCAAGAATCAATCTGAAGGCAACCCTTCTTCAAGGGCAAAATAACGCTAAGTTCGTCTTTCTTCTGACCTTTCTCTGGTTATCATTGTATCAAACTCTTTAAAGACCTGATTTTGCTAAATTACAGGCATATGTACTTTTTGTATGGAAGACTGATAGGATTAATACAATTTTGGGAATGTAATCTTGCTGATGGATCTGCCGTCCTTTTTTAATACAAAAACTAGCCGTTTCTGTCAAAAAAAAAAAAAAAAAAAAAACTATCCCTTGCATGTTCGTATGCTGCAACTCCCACGTCTAGACTGGTAATTGTTGTATTCGTTCTGAAGTTTGAGGGGAGATTAAGAAGGGTAACCCAGTCCGGCATGAACCAGTAAATACGGAAGCTGTACATGCCAATGCAGAAGTTCTTAACATTTTCACAGCAGCAGGTTGGATGGAATACTTTGAACGGTTGAACGGTTTCCACACAGAAACCGCATTACAATTTGCCCTTAACCTGACTGATACTCACTCTGAGGTCAGGGGACTGCGCATGGATGTTACAGAAGAGATCATAGAAGAGGTTACTGGCTTACCCCAGGTTGGGAAGAATTCATTTGGACGGAAGGCACATAATGCAAATGCTGTGAGAGAATTTTTGGCAGTCGGAGAACATGTTAGTCCAAAGCGCCATGGGTTGGCACTGGCATCTTTACCACGACCCTAGAATCAAGTGGCAGTCTTCGTGAAGAGATACATCTCTTGTGAAGGTAGATATCAAATTGTTTCCTTCTCTGAACTTCCCTTATTGTCTCATTTACGCCATGGCAATTGGGTAAATATACCATTTTATCTTCTTAAAGCCCTACAAACCATGGTTGGTTATGCAAAAACTGCCCAACACCCAGTTTCCTCCCTTACTAATCATGGCTTAATTAAATTATTAGTCTTGAGAGCCATTGCAAATCATAATTTAACCTGGGAGCAATTTCTAGCTGGAGATGGGCCAATCATAGAACCTGTATTAGAAATGGAGGGTGTTGGCGAAGGTAATGAGGACCGACATTCCTCAAATCCAGTTGGGGAGAGGTTGGAGCATTAGGGAACCAGACTGAGGATGAAGAGGAGGTAAATATGGGAGAAGCAACACCAGTAGAAAACCCTGTTGCTGAGGAAATTGTGATGGAAGCCATGGCGTAGGAGGCAGCGACAGTAGAAGCTGCAACTGCAGAAGCAGGAATTCAGGAGGAGGGATATCAGGCAGGAACAGAAGAAGAAGGGACTGTGGAAATTTTGGAGGTTGTGTCCTCTCCTGAGATAAGGGGGACCATTACTGAAGAAGAGAAGACCGAGGAAAAGACCCCTGTGTCAAAGAAACAAAGAGGAAGGTCAGGGAACAAGGGTCAGACTTCCACTGCAACAAAGAAAAGAAAAACCAAAGCTGTCACAGCACCAGTAGCAGTAAGCAGTGAAGAACACCCAGTGGGAATGGTGAGGAAGAGAAGGACTCAATCGACTGTAGCAGCTGTAACAGCAACAGCAGCAGAGGCAGTGGAGATAGCAGAAGAAGCAGTGACAGTGGATGCAATTGGGGTTAGTAATGAATCACCCTCAGCAGAGACAGCAGGAGCAGTCAGATCAAATATCGAGTCACCTATGGCAGAAATAGCACCTGTAACAGGGGTAGATATAGAAATTCCCATTTTGAACCCCAAGTCATCTGCTGTTATGCAGGAACCTTCCATAGAAGATCCTCAAATCGAAAATCTCCTGCATGAAAATGAATTATTAAAGGAGAAGGTGCAGACATTGCAAAATGAGTTGGAAAGATGGAAATGAGTAGTTGGAAAACAAGCAGAGAAGAATTTGAACACATTATTAGATGCTGCAAACTTATTAGAAAATACATCTCTTGCATTAGAAAATGAGGAGCAAGGAGAGACTGTTTGCCCAGAGTGTGGAGACATATTCTTTGCAGCAGGACACAGAGTTATTGTGTTGGGAGTTGTATCACAAAAGTATGCACAGATAGAGCAGGAGGAAAAAAATGCCAGAAATAGAATTGAAGGGGGAAAATGAGCCAAAAATTGAAGTGATACCTGATTCGAATCTAGGAGATGAAACAGTGCAGTCCCAGCCATCAGGGGATACTGAACTTCTTTAGGACGAGTCTCATCAATTAGAGGGATTTGATATAACCCATAAACAATCTCAGCAGTTCAAATAAATTGAAGGACAGTGAGATGTTACACAAGAACCAACACCCTTGAAAATATATAGTGAGGCTGCAACTCAGACAGCAACATCTAAAATCAAGGATCAAGAAGAGAACAATGTTATACAAGAACCAATGTTTTCAAAATCATTTGCTGAAGTTGCAACACAAACTGAGATGGATGAGGTTGAAATAGAAAGAAAGGATGCTGTCACACAATACCAGCAGTCCTAAGAACATTTGCAGAGACTGTAACACAAACTGAGAGGGATGAGGTTGAAATGGAAAGAAAGGATGTTGTTACACAAAAACCAGCATCCCCAAAATCAATGGCTGAGACTGCATTACAGGCACAGACCACTGCAACACCAATGGAGGATGAGACTGTTACACTGCCAAAGCAAAACAAAGAAGTCATTTATCTGGACTCTGATTATGAAAAGGATGTGGAGAACAGGATATTTCAACGGCTAGAGAAAAAGATTCTCTGGCTAAATATTGAGTTGGATAAATGGCACAAATATATTGATCAGTTCAGGATAGGTATGATTTCTCTCCAAGAACATAGAAATGTCATTAGGGAGTTGAGAGAAAATTGGGCTGAGAAGTTATTCTTCCAGAAACTCCGGTGGGAGAAACTTCAAGAAAAATTGGAAGGATTGAAGAAACTTAAGTCCTTACAACAAGAAAAAGATAAAATGTATACTCTTTCCCTAGAATTATTGAGTTGCAGGGATCCATCCCCCTCTTACCCTGTCTTTCTCCATGAGCAGACAACTTTATTTCAATTAAGGGCTCTGAAGGAAGGGAGATCATTTGATTTGGAAACAGCTACCCAGTTTTTGGAAACTTTTCTGAAAAGTGATTTTGAGGATCAACATTTGTTATGTGAATTGTATTTACATGATAGGGCTTGTTATATTGACTCTCCATCCAATCCATTGCCTTGTTTGGGGGATGTTCAGCTGAGGGCATTTGCCTCTTTTGTCATTAACCATGTAAAATGGCGAGCTGCTTTCCAAACCATCCTCAAGAATGAGGAGAACTCTACTCTCTGGATTAGGGGTGAGCCTCAGGATCCAAAAGAACTCATAAAAAACCATGCGGGATCTCTCAGGGTTCCTACAATTTCCCAATACTTTGAAATTTTGCGAGATAAAATCCTCGCATGTGTCCCGATGATTCTTAATATGCAGTAGAGTGCTCTGGAAGGCAATGAATACAAATGGCTATATTCTTCTTCATCTCTAAAGGAAGGGGACCCCTACTGCTTTG
This sequence comes from Larix kaempferi, assembly GCA_027924585.1. Lineage (NCBI taxonomy): Eukaryota > Viridiplantae > Streptophyta > Pinopsida > Pinales > Pinaceae > Larix > Larix kaempferi. Next base: position 1,435,526 of record BSBM01001032.1, read on the forward strand.
AGAATTTCAGGTAAGCCTTGACAAGAGTTCCTAAATATGTGCAGTGTATGGAAAAATGTGGACCTTGGTGGATTGGATTGAGATTCAGATTCCCTCTCATATGGCTGCCTATGAGTCCTTACAGAAACAACTATGCTTTGACTGAATAAGAAGAGAAGCTGTGTTGGGAGAAATGGATAACCTGCTATGGGTTTGTGCCTCGAGGGGAAACACCAGAATTTTCCTACAACCTCACAAATCTTCACAGATTCAACTCAGACTCAAATTCAGACTAGTGGAGGTTGTTGCATGAGGACATGCAATCAGATAGTTGGGGGGAGATGTTGGGTCCAAGAAATGCCCCTTTTTGGCCATCCTCATTACATCATTTTGTCCTGATTACATCCTATTTTCATAAGCTATACCTATGCCTTTTCTCCAGATCAACCAATAATATTGACAGGTATAATTTGTTATTGCTTTATTTGTTTTATGCCTAAGATTTTTAAGATTTTGTATCCTAGTCCTTGATTTTTGCTAATCTATGTGATTTCATTTAGTCAAGGTCTAAAGCGCAGGTGTATCATCCAAATGGCGCCAACTGTTACTCTTCAAAGCCCGATTCCTCATAACTCCCAAGGGACAACGCATTCCTCCACGAGAATCTGTAACAGGCCTGCACTGAAACAGAACCCAGCTGCAATAGACAGGTCGCATTCCAACTTGCCAAATCCATTGATCCATTGATTACTGGAGTAACAGCTCCTTCATGAATAACAACCTTGTTTAATACGGTTGTAACAGTTCGTTGTAACTCCGCAGCATGAAGATCAGAGATCTTCATTGCTGCACGATTTTAGTGGATCATGATCTGTATTTTCAATGTATAAATATGAGAAGGCTCTTGTAGCCTGGGGTTGGACAATTACCATTTTGCATAAGCTGTAACAAAGCACTGAGACTGTCAATCTCCATCATTAATATAAGAGCAGAGTTCTTCATTTCTATGTCTTAATTTGTTGTGATTCTCGGCGTCTCTGTTAGAAGGCCAGGGCACGCCTTCTCACAGAGATAGCTTGCTTAAGTAGGTAGGTTAATTTAGCTTTCTTTCTGTTGTGTGGTGTGGAATCATTGTAGATGTTACTGTTAGCTGCAACAGAGGTTAGCTTTCCTTTTGGTAGTTCACAATTGCATCTTGAATAGCTGTAACAGAGTGGTGTGACAATCGACTGTGTAGGGTAGTTTAGTTTAATGCATGTGTGTTCGAATCAACTGTATGGACAAGCTCAATTCCAATATCTTTCAGTTGTTCATGCTTTCTAGGATTTCCAGTAATTATCAGTTAGAGTTCAAGCTTATGTTTATATTCTGGTTGCTGTTGTATCTTCAATTGGTTTATTAGAATAGGCATATTGTGATTAAGTAACAGTAGCTACTAGATGGATCATTTTGGTAAAGATTGAATATTGTAGTTTGATAATTATAGGATTTAACTTCTTGCAAAAGTAATCTAGTTTATTTTCATTCTTAATTTTATAACTGTTGGGTTGATAGGAAGGTAACTGCAATTGAATTCCTAGATGTATGAGTTAGATTAGTTTTCTTTATGGAATGAGTTTGGCTGGACAGACTGGTAGGATCATTATCTTCATTTAGTTAATCAACTACTTGACATGTTTATGCATAGATTGTGCTTATTGCCATTGAAATAAAAAGACCTCCCTGGGTTTGACAATTTATATTGAGCATCCTGTGTGTTAGTTTTAATTAATTGACATATAGGGTGACCAAAAATGCCTGGATCCATCAAGTCCGTTGCTGCTGCCACTGATCTAACTGATCTGCCTAACACTGCTCTCTGACCTGAAGAACTCTGATTAATCTCCATATGGGTGGCTTTAGAAGAAGCCCTCCTGTCAACCACTGATGACTCTGCCACTGCACTCAGACTCAGACTCCCTTTGAGTCTCTGCTGCTATAACCAACTCTGAAATCCTCTATCAAGTGGATCTACTGCTCTGTAGGTCATCTTCCTATGACCCTAATTTGACTCAGCTCTATAAGTCAACTCCCTCTGTCTCTGTACTGACTGAACTGACTGAGCTCTTTCCTGAGCCAAGTCCATCCCAACCATGTCATACCAGCTCACTCTCTGACTAGTGCTTGCATGAGCAACATGCTCATCCCTCTGATATGAGCCCAAGGGCTCAATATCCACATCTCCATCACTGTCAAGAGCATCTTGCTCATCCAACTGAACTCCAGAGTCACTACCCTGATCCTCATCATGGTGAGCATCTCGCCCACCCATCTGCTGAAAAAGCTCACTCCTCCTGGCCTCATCTCTGCAATGAGCATCCCACTCATCATCCTCATCTGCATCTGAAGAGGATGCACTCAGCCATCCTGATGTGCCCGAGGTAGGATGTCCATGAACCAAGTAGTCACCATCAATCCTGTGACCAAACAACACTGGGTCTACCCCTCTAGGATAGGTGAAGAACTGATCCCTGTGAAACACAACAGGGAAGCCTGCTGCTGCCAAGGCTGCTACTGAGAGGACATTCCCTCTCAGTCCTGAAACAAAGAGCACTCCTGAAACCTCCAATAGCTCCCCACGATCAAGCAGAAATCTCACTTTTCCCACTCCAGCAACCAAATGGTCAACCCCCAGCTCATCACGAGTCAACTGCATGGAAGTATGTTCTAGGGTCAAGAATGCATCTCACAATCCTGTCATATGTCTGCTGAGAGTGTTGTCCACTCTCCACCTCCGATCATCCTGAGTCTCTAGTAGGCTACTATCATGTCCTGACTGGACTGTGGCCAGTGGGAACTCTTTCTCAAACCGAGGAGAACTCATCAACCACCTCTGCTGCTACCACCTGCTCATCCTCCGCCTGCTTCCCCTTCTTCTTATGCGGACACTGTCCTGCATAATGTCCATACTCATTGTAGGCGAAACATTTGATCTTGCTCAGATCCTTCTTCTGTCTGCCCCTCTGCTTCTCGCCTGCTGCGAGAGCCACATCCTCCTCCTCTGGAATGGCAGAAACTGAACTCTGAATGTACCCTCTCTGGGTATCCTCTTGTGTGAAATCATCCCACAGGCGATCCCACTTGGGAAGGTTCTCACGACCTATGATAGACTGAACAAACACTTCCCATGACACAGTCATGCCATTCAAGGCCTGTCGAACCAACTCACTATCCTCTACCTTCTCACCGACTGCTCCCAACTCATCTCTCACTTGAGAGATCTTGGTGAGATAGGTAACCATTCTCTCATCTTTTCCCATCTTGATGCTCCTCAGTTTCTCCCTGAGAACCATCTTCCTATTCTCATTGGAGCTCCGGTACAAACTAATCAATGCATCCCACATCTCAAACACATTGTCTTTGGTAGAGACATGTGGTATGAGGTGATCCTTGATCGCATCAAGAAGGATCCTCTAAGCCTTCACATTCTTTTTGTCATGCACTACTTTGGCAGTGGCATTAGACGGAATAGTAACGGGATTTGCAGTCATGTTGTTCACAACATCCCATAGCTCACTCTCTTTCAGCAAGAGAGTAATACGTGCCCTCCAAGCACTGTAGTTGGAGGCACCATCCAACCGGTCCTCCACTCTCAAACTAGTAGCCATACTCACCCAACTGAAGAAAATGTAACCCACAGTGAACAAGAGTCTCTCCTGATCATGGATCTAGCAGATCTATCTCAGATCTGACCACAAACCAACTGAACTGATAGATCTAACCTCTACAACCACAGATATGAACGAGAATGTTCAGATCTGGTAGATATGCAGTTCAGCAGGTTTTATTATTATTTCATATCATCAGATTATGCACTGTCCATATATGGTGGACCCTACAACTGGCCCATTAGGGCAACCCATGGTGTATGAGTACACATTCCTAGTGGATTTGGGTCTTCTGGATCGAATGAGACACTTATCTTTCAGTTCCGGGCACTTTTGACAGTGATTGATGCAGTTTTACACTTGTTGACCAGATTTGGGGCTGATTTCCCAGCCTGAGCAGCAGGGGCCAGGAGAGGCCAGTTCACCTAGGGCGCTGTATGAGGAGGGGGTGGTCCAACCACTTGTTTTTACCATTTACCCCCCCTTCTGGAGAGCCTGATGGGCTCAGTTGGACAGCGTAGATGCCCTAGGAGGCAGTTTTGGCACTTTCACAGTTATCGAGGCAGTTAAAAAATGGGATGAAGTGGTCACCGAGGAATTCGATTTGGGCAATTGAGGCAAGGTTTTGGCACTTGGTTTTCACAGAGGTCTTTCAGGGTGATCCCACCATCTTCCAGCCAGTTTTCACCATGTGGGTAGGCCCACAACGATCACATGAGGTCTTTTACTGCTTGTCCTTCACAGATTTTGAGGACAGATTTGATCATTTATATTATCTTGGACATATTTTATTATTTTATTGTGCCTTGGGGATGAGCTAGTAAAGATTGATGCCTCCTAGCCCCACCATGTCCTTCTTATGTCATGTCCTAGTCATTATGAGGTGGATTTTTGTACTTTTACCCCTCTAGTGGATGACGTCATCCTCACTTTGTACCATTTAGTTAGGGCGTCATCATTATATTGGGTGATCCATGTGATATATTGTTATAATTCATTATTAGCCATTGATCATGTATTGAGATCTTTTAATCTCAACCACTCATTTGATGTAGTATTGTAAAGTGGTATAGGGTTTTGGTCTTTATTATCCTATATAAGGAGGAGACCCCCTATTGTATAGCTCACCTTTGGAGCTCTGGAATATTGGAATAGAAGACTTTTTTGTGGAGCATATCTCTCTTGTCTTGTGGATTCTCTTGCATCTTGAGTATACAGTATCTCTTCTATGTATCATTGTGGATTTTGGTGCTTCTACTAGTTTTCTTGCAGGAAAGTCGAATTGGTGGAGAGGAGGGCGATTTCTTCAGGGTTATTGTTCGAGGGATCCACATATTCTCTCTTGGTTTGATCTTGTGACAGGGAGTATCATTATTGTATCTTCGTGACATAGTTGATGCTTTCTATTACATCTTGCTATCATTTTCATAATCATCTTACTTGACTTGTTTCTTTGATCTTGTCTTGTAGGAGGAGGACGATTTGGCTATCTTGGAGGAGGACGTTTTGGTTGGAGTTCTTGGATCTCATTCTTGAATATACACATAGGAGAATGCTATCAATTTGCAAGGTGGACACAAGCAATTGAGGTAAGAACTACAAGGTATGTGCCTCTTTCCATCCATTCTCTCTTCATTGGTCACAAACCCTAATTAATCAAAACCCCAATTTTGGTTTTTCTTAGATCTACTTAGATCTAGCCTTGTTTTTGAAAAGATCTTAAGAACCCACCTCTATAGCATCCACCCCTAGTTGGATCTATAGTTTGGTGGTGATTGGGTTAAAATTAACACACTTTTCAAGGCAATATAGCCCTCTTGAACCAAATCGCACTTCCTTGGAGAGGCTTGTTGGGTTAGATCTAGCATGTGGGTAGGTGAGATCCCACTTGATTTGCAATCTACACACTTGATAACCTATCCCTAGACTTTTACTTGGGTGATTTCTACCTTGTGGGCATCATTCCACATTTTAAGGGATTAAAACCCCCTTTTGAACTACTTGGCACCTTAAAACTCAGATCTAGTAAGATCTAACCCTTGGATTGACTTGATTTTCTAGATCCACATAGATCATTGCCTAAACTACTTGGATCTACAATTTGGTGGCCATTGGACTTGATTTGACACACCTTATCCACCTTTTAGCCCTCCTTGAGCAAGGTCACACTTCCTTGGGTGACTGAGTTTGCCCACTTCTAGGACTTGGGTAGTTGAGATTTCAGTAGATTTGGAACGGGCATACCTTGAAACCTATATCTAGAGTATCATTTTGTGACGATCTACCTTGGGGGTATTATTCCTTGTTTTAAGGGATTTTGGTCCACTTGGGTCATTTCATGAAATCCTAGATCTAGCAAGATCCAACCACTCTATCTCAATTAGCCAACTTGAATTGACCTCTAGGTGCCCCGATCTACATTTTGACATATCTTTTGACTCCATTAACCCATCCAACAAGGCACTAGTCCTTCTTGGGCAAGTCGCACTCCTTGGGAATTGTGTCAAACCTTAGATCCAGTGAATGGGTACTCTTAATTTCAACTTAGATCCATAGATCTACTCATTACATGTCCTCTAGTGCCAATTGCATCCCTTAATTTCACCTTGTGGGTCCACATCAAGCCATTTCACATATCCCAAGAAAGTAGGACCCACTTGTGTAACACAGGGTAATAGATCTTGTCATTATAACTAATCATGTGGCCTAAATCATACATTGGTTGAAACACTAATCATTTCTCAAACCACCTTCAACCATACTTTAATTTCTAGGTCTACTTTACCTTGCATTGGTTTCCGTAACTTACCATTTACTCATCCCTAGGAACCTTTGTTTGGGACCAGTCATCTTTGATTGGTTATAGGGTCTCCCCCTAGGTCTTGATTTATCTAGATCTAAAGCGAAGAGTGCCTCGGTTGACGTGACGCCCACCTTGCATTGGGAACCATGGCATCTCTTGGGTCACCTCTTTAGTTGTCCAACTCCTCTACCATCCCGGATGGGATACCACTAGGGACAATTACAAGTTGTGTGATAACAGGAACCTCACCTATCAAGGTGCACCCCTACAAGCACCCAAAAAGATTCAAGGATGAGATAGAGCGAACCATCAAGGAACTTCTTGACTTGGGGTTCATTAGACTGATTTCAAATCATTTTGCCTCATCGGTAGTCCTTGTGAAGAAGAAATATGGGACCATGATGATTTGCATAGATTACAGAGCTCTCAACAAGAAGACTATCAAGAACATATATCCTATTCCAAGGATTGATGAGATTATGGATGAGCTCCATGGGGCCAAGTACTTTTCAAAGATTGATCTTCGATCTGGTTACCATCAAATCAACATGAAAGAAGAAGACATATAGAAGGTAGCCTTCCGGTGTCACCATGGACACTTTGAGTTTCTGGTTATGCCTTTTGTCCTAACCAATGCACCTGCAACTTTTCAATATTGCATGAACATAGTGTTCAACAGGCAGCTCCGTAACTTTGTAATTGTTTTTTTTTATGATATTTTGATCTATAGTAGGACTTGGGAAGAGCATTTGCATCATTTGGATATTGTACTAACAATCTTGGCAGATCAATCTTTTTATGCAAAGCTAACCAAGTGTGAGTTTGGAATGATTGAGATTTTGTATCTTGGTCATGTGATTGGTCAAGATGGAGTTAAGGTTCACATGGAAAAGATCCAAGCCATTCTAGATTGGCCTAGTCCTAAAAATCTCACTGAACTAAGAGGGTTCATTGGGCTATGTACCTACTACCAGAATTCTGTCAAAGGCTTTTACAAATTGACATCTCCTTTGACAGACCTCACTAAGAAAGGAGATTTCCATTGGTCAGAAGAATCTGAACAAGTGTTCAACAAAATGAAGGAGGTAATGAGCAGTTGTCCTCTTCTTGCACTTCCAAATTTTTCTCAGCCTTCTGTTCTTGAGTGTGATGCTTCAGGGAATGGAATTGGAGCAGTCTTGATGCAAAATAAGCACCCCTTGGCCTTTGAGAGAAGAAAATTGCAGCCCCATGAAATGTTGTATTCAGTCTATAAAAAGATATGCTATACATCATGCATGCGCTAGTCAAGTTCAGACAGCATTTGGTAGGAGGTAAGTTCATTATCAAGACTGATCACAATAGTTTGAGACACTTCTTAACCCAAAAGGAGCTGAATGATAGGCAGTAGAAGTGGGTAAGCAAGGTCCAAGCATTTGACTTTGATATTGAATATAAGAAGGGTAAGATGAACATTGTAGCTGATGCACTTTCTAGAAAACCCACATGTTCAATTGTTCAAGTCTTTGCTTTTTATCTATCTCGAATTGTTGTTCATCTTATCATATCATGATGTGGATGTTATTTTGATTAAGTTGGAAAAGCTTTTGTTGTCGTTTATTTATATGATGTGGATGTGCCATTGATTTAATTTGGTGAATGAAAACTTGGTTTAATTTTGCATAAATCAGAGATTTGGTTCCAATTTGTCTCAAATAAAAAACTCCTAAAACAACATCCATTCTAATCACATCAAACTTAAACTTTAAAAAGCCTTAGCAAACCTTTTTTTTAGTAGGGTCTACACCCCTTGGCTTCGTTAAGAGTTTTCCTAAACGGAGGAGTCGGGATCAGGTGACAGCACCTAACTCTTTGCTTTCCCCCAAGGCCACACCGAGCAGCTTCGAAAGATTTCTGCTGCGCTCCCCCCACAGGTGTGCATCTCGGCGGGAACATGGCACACAAACTTAGTAATAGAAAAATAACAACATGCAGAGGGATCTCAAATATATATACCCAAATATAATGTTCATGGCAAGATAAGAGATAAGATAAGATAATATTTTTAATGATCGAATAATGGCCACAGAAGTAGGTCAATGGGAGTGTTGAGTACAATCATGTCATTACAAAGTAGTACTAAAAATGTCTCCTATAAAAGAAAAAATGTAGTAAGTAAAGTAAATTAGAATAGAGCATGAGGTCTATGCTGAAACATGAAAAACCCTCGACCCCAAGCATGGGAAACCGGACGATCGTGGAGATGTATAGGAGGAAAAGATCCAAGAACAAGAAAATCCAAAGTAATGAGGTAGGTCTATCATGGAATAGACCCATCCCTCCTAACATTCGAGGCCAAATGAAGGAAACTCAAAATAGTATGATGTATGGAGGAAGAACTGGTGTAAGGTATAGACTGCCCATTGCATTGTTGTTTGGAGGAGGTAGCCCACCGTTGAGCCCTGGGGGGTCCCGCCTACCTCCCGAGGAGGGATCTGGTTAGGTGATACTGTTGAGATCCAAGGGGATGGGGAAAGGTCCCATAGGTTTGCATTGATAATACAAAACACAAGAGCACAAAGTTTTAAACGAGTGTCACCTCAGTGATTGCTAAATTATTGATTAAGTACAAAGACTCAAAATGAATAACTATAAGAGGCCAATGACGCCACACATTGATCTCATAATGCTTGTTATTTATACATAAAATTCAAGTGGGCATGAATCTTACCATGGTAACCTTAGATGGGATAATTGCTATCCTGACATAACACAAACACCTATATTAATTATCACTCATATTCACAAATGAATAATTATGACGTTTGATAAGCATGCGAGCTTAGTACACATTATGCATCCTCCTTAATGTTATTATTGATGAGTAGTTGGTATACTCTCCAACAATAAAGAAAATGTTGAGGCTCTTGTACATATCAACATTGTTTGAATGAAAAAAGGAACTTCAACAAAGTGACTATGCATGCCAAACATTTTTATACCATCATTACTACTTTAATAGTCACATTGTAGGCTAGCTATTGCAAGGAAAAAATAAAGATGAAAGAGAAGGCAATCGATATTACAATCACAACAATTTCCAAAGAAATTATTTTAGGACTCAAATTATATAACTTTTCAGTTGTTCTTAACAGACTGTAAACTGCAACAAACCAACTATAAGAAAATTAGGCAACAACGATGCCATACTTGTGACACCAAATAGAGATGTAATAAGATATGGAAAGATCACCAATATGCAACTTCAGAAAGAAATGTCATAATTGAGAGAGGTTTAGTTGTTTTATGTATTCTTCTTTTAGTTATTGCATAGTGTGGAACAAATTGAAAGAAAACATTAACTTGATATCTTTTCAAATGGACCAAGCATCAATCATTAGGAAAATAAAGAAAAATCACTACTTTGGATTTGTAATCCATCAAATGGGAAGTGCAAACAAGTAACGATTTACAAGTAACTTTCCCATAAATTCAAGTTAATTGTCTTCCCTTTATCAATTGATCAATCTATTTGAGCATTAGTATGTAACACATCGGTATAGTAAAGATTAATTTTTTATTTTGTAAAATGGTTTTTGTTATCACATCCATGTTAGCTGGAGCTACCATGTTGCAGATTGTGTGGTCAGGGACCATACTATACTTTTTTTTCCAGATCAGAGATCGGATGCCTTCAGAGGAGGCACACAGTTTTGTTTAGATTGCCCCGAGTAGACATATCAGTGGGGACAGATGGTTTTATGGTATTGTCCAGACATGTATACTTTATTGCCTACAGAGGTACCCTTCTTTGCCAGGCTTTGCATAAGCCCATTGAGACAGTTGCCTAGCCATATTTTGATAGAGTGCTACAGAGTATTACTGGTTTACCACTTATTGCCCGGATTTGGTTGAGTTCCAGTTTCAAAGTCAGCTTCAGCAGCAGGTATATGGTGCAGCAGGTATAGCATTTGATGTTCTATTGCTTATGTTGTTGATTAGACTTGTTTATACATGATAGTACACTGACTTTACATATTATGTTGATGTGGTGATCTAGATGTTATTATGATGTGTTTGGCCCTTGGTGATGTCAATCCACCCATTTCAGTAGGCTCCTGTCTATGGACACCGGATCACATTCCCACTATTGGTATAGACTTGGTCACTTAGTCCCCCTAGGCAGTTGACTTTGGATCCACATTCACTTTCTCCACCCATCTGACTCATTCATGATTGATCTTTCCCGACTTGGATTCTGATTTGTGACCTTGAGCATCTCTTTCCCCACTGATCTCTGAGTATGCCATGATTCCCTGTCTATTGTGCCTCGGCTCTTTAGTGTGTGAGATGCACTCTCAAACCTGGGATTTGCTCCTGTCGGTTTCTCCCGATGTTGAAATGCAGTTAGGATTGTGTAGCCTCACCGGGTGTTCCCCATTGGTCATCGAAGCATGTATTGCTCACCCCCATTACTTTGAAGTATGAGCACCATGATTATATCTATTGAGATATGTATGTAGCCCAAAAGGGCCTTGATGTAAATTGAAGAAATGAAGAAATGTAAAGCAAGCCAAAAAAGGCTTTTTGTAAATGTAAATCTAGCCAGAAAAGGGCTAAGTATGAAATTCATTGTAAAATCCATGCAATGTGTTTGTAAACACACATGGACACAGGTCAGCCATACATGTCAGCATTTGTAGTGGTTATTTCCTCACCTAGTCCTGCAGGGCAAGGAGGTGAGAGGGAGCAAGGGACAAGCTCAAGATTGTCCCCTAGAGTCTCAAGTTACGGTTTGTCGGACACCCAGTTTGGCGGCTCTAGAAAAGAACCTCGCAGAGTCTTCGGGCACGTATGTGAGTTGTGAGATACTTGTTAGATGACCAGTGGCGGTTTCCCTGCACTATACCCATTTTTGAGGCACCGCCCTTCCCCATGTTTTGTCATGGTATACTTATCTCAGTGGACCCTACTTTCCCGAGTTATCCAAAGGGTCACGTGATCTTAGTCCTTGTCATCCCTTATCCTTCACCTTATTTTCTACCTCACCCAAAGTCAGCTAGGTGGTCAAGTCTCTAGGTTGTGCATACTAGTTTGAGTCTTTTGGATGTGGTGGGCCCACCTCACCATGGGCCTCGTATTTTGAGATATTATGTATTTTTGATCACCATATTGACATTTTATTGTTTAGTAATGTAATAACTTGTATAAGGAATCCTATCGCTTCATATTGCATACAGCTATTCAACCAGCACCATATTGACCATATTTGACTTGGTCAAACTAGGTTGACTAGGCCAAAAATGGGCCCGAAAAAATATTGTGATCGAAATTTTGATTTTGGTCACTTGTATTCTATTGGGGTCCCATATGAACCTCCAAGCATCAGATTTTGGAAAAGTTGAGGCGGTGATGAGATTTTTAATTATTATTGGTCATTAATGACCCGTTTTAATTAAAAATCATGGATTTTGGGCAAACAGTGCCTAAGTGATGGATCGGGGTTGTTCAAGTGAGCATATCTACTATATTTGGGGTCCACGATCGCATTGCAACAGACGGTTCGACAATCTGAGCACTATAAGTGGGTCAAAAGCCCAAATTACATCTTCAGCAATAAAAACCAACAATAAATTAAATGGAAAATCAAATATGGGAAATGTAACTATTGAAAAATGGCAAATGCAAAGGTTGGCTAACATAAGGGGGTCTCCTAAGGTAACATTGGTTATGTTTGGGCATTCTATTTATGTTGTGGGGCCTTCATTTGGCCCAGCTCATCACAAGGGGCGAATTGGCCCATTTTTGGACATTTTTCACTATGTAGAAATTCAGATTTTGCAAATACAATGTATTAAGACTTTGGCCAAGTGGCATGGGGGGCTAAAACAGTCCATAGGCACCCCCCAACCACTCATTTGATTGTTGTATGGCCCCACCATGGGCCCCTCACTCCACATGGGCATTTGTTAGGGTAATTCGCCCCCCCTCTTGAGAGCAATCTCCACCATTCATTGGGCTTGAGAGAGAGTTAATCTCAACCCTTAGTTTTGGGGGGAATTTGGTTTGAGAGTGGTTCTTCTCTATAAGAGAAGACAGTCACCTCATTTCTCCCTCTCTTGGCACATTTGTACACTTGAGTTTTTCATGATATAGAGCCATTCTTCCACAGTTCTTGAGAGTTTATGGATGGATTATGTGTTGCTTGACTGATATCTAGTCTTTCAGAGCTTTGTTGAGTTGCTAGTGCATTGTTTCCATATTGTCCTTGGCCAATGACTTGCAGGTGAAGAGCTTAGCTGGAGGAGGGCGCAGTTTTTGGAGTGGGAACCCCACAACTGCTCGAATTCTTCAGAGCTACGCTGCTGGGAATCACTCTGCACCCCCACGAATTGATCCCAATTCGCGATCTGGAAGGAATCGATTCCGGAATCGATTTCGTAATTCGCACTTCCTTGGAGAAAAAAACGCTCCCTCGAATTTCAGAAATCGATCCGGAATCGCTCCGGAATCTACGCTTCCGAATCGATTCCTCATCGATTCCTAAGCGATTCCGGGCAAAAAAATCGCTCCCAAAAATGCTTCTTGAGCGATTCCTTGAATTTTTTTTATTTTTTATTATTTATTTATTTATTTTTATTTTTTTTCAGGATTGGCTAGGGTTAATTTGGGCAAATAAAGTCTATTGGACTCCATTTGGACTCATTCTATGCCCTCAGTGGTAAACAGTTTGATGTGCCCCCCATGGTAAACAGTTTACAACTTTGATGTGCCCCAGGTTGGCGAAGAGTAGTTTCACAAATGATAAATGCATTTTCTGCCCCAAGATGAAGCTGTCAAATGCATTCTTTGGGAGTGTCGGTTTTCTTGCCAATGTTGGAAATTAGCACAACAAAGGTTCTCTGAAATGATCCAGGGTACCATTCATTGGAGCGCAGCTGTTCTTAGGGACTAACTCTTTCATCAGTCACCTTATCAAGGCTTGTGGCATTGTATCCATATTGTTGTTATGTTCTCTTTATGGAAATTGTGTTGTAAGTGTGTTTTTGAGGACTCTAGTGGCACTGTTCTTCCTTTCAGGGGCTATGGATGGATGAGCTTTGTGCCCAACTCAAGGGTGGAGGGTTTTTGCTCATTAGAGATGAAAAAAGTGAATTGATAACTCCATATTCAGAATTTATTGTAGTTGTAACTGCAATAAGATAGTTGCTACAATGTCTGTATATTCTTATCTTTTCTTGTACAGATTTTGTTCTCCTTGTACATAATTGTTTTATGAGTAAAATAAGAAGTATATTTGAAAAAAAACACTTTTACAGGAGTTTCAAAAAGGTATATCCCATTGTCTGTCAACCCTGTCCTTGGGTTTACCTTCACATCATATATCAGATAATGACATTATAGAAATTGGACGAATAAATAAGGAAAATTTGGCAGTACGCTGATAAATGGGCATTTTCAGAAGCACCTTTGCAATATCAATAAAGTTCATATTCTATTCAGAAGGAATAAAAGTATAAAATAGAAAACCGTATGCATGTTAATTTTAATCAAATTCTAATTAATATAGTTTGGTTATATGAGAAAAATGGTATTGACATATGAGGGTCAAATACATGCAGCATTGTCTTAAAGTCGATGCCATCAGCTACACATTTGTACTTCCCTTACAAAATTCAACTTTTGTTACAAAAATTCAATCATAGAGTTTGTTTGATAAAGTAAATCTTAACAATAACTTAATATCTTTGCAAGTTTGATATTGGATTTAAAGACATCACTTGCAAATGGTCATTGCCATAGCTATGTCATTCTAGAAAATCTTCTGAGATGTACTAGATGATTGATGTTATATCAATGTATACTAAATGGTTATATGAATATCTATGTTTTGATGTTTTCTATAGCTAATTTGGCATAATACATGTTTTTTTTAATTTATATGAATCAAAATATATTAAAATATATATTATATAAAAAACGCTCCCGAAACGGAAGCTTTTGAAAATTTCGCTTTTTGCTCCCACTCCCGCTCCCGCTCCCTGCTTCGCTACCGCTCCCAACAGCGTAGATTCAGAGAATCAACAAGGGAGTTGTTATTGCATCTTTTGCCTTTCAATTCTCTCATTTTAGTCATTTCACTTGCTGGTTTCTCTTGTTATTTGTTGCATCATTGACTTGATCTTGTTTGTGGCAAGTACCTAGGGCGAATTTGGCCACTGGAAGCTCAAAACGTGAAGGGAACACGCTGCTGCTCAGCAATTGAGTTTGGAAGGCTAGTCTTCGGCAACCTTGTCCATCTATTCACTCCCAAGTAGGTCCTTCTTGCTGGTCTCTAACATTTTAAATTTAAATGTGTGTTGAGCATAAATCTCATGTAAAAACCCTTAAAAATGCAAAACTTAATTTTTCACCGTTAGAATTAGTTTTAATTTAAAACCCGCTAATGAAATGCTCTTAAAAGCCTAAATTTCATTTATGTTGGACTCCATTTGCCCATAGAATCAGCACTAGTCTACCTGGCAAAAACGCCCCCCTGGGGCGTTTTTCTCCTTCTGCTTGGTTGGGTGAGTTTGGGGTTCTGGGTAGTTTGTAATCGGTTTCAAATCATCATTTTATGTCAAGGAATCAAACTACCAATCGCTAGAAGTATTTTAAATCACGTTTTATGTGCTACCCTAGGTCCATTTCTGCATTGCTTAGCTCTCTTCCTTGGGCAAATTTAATCTATTCTTTCACTTCTAGCTTACTGTACGTCCTAGTCTATTTCAGCCTTGCAATCACTAAACTAATTAGCTTATTTCATTATAATTGATTTCTAGTCACTTCCACATCGTCCCCACTTTTACTGCTTGTGTCCATCTCTTGGTTGGGGCTAGACTTAGGACTTAATCCGCACTCTTCCCCTGTTTGTACTTCTTTCCATCTTTGGTTTGGGTGTCTGATTGTTGACTCTCAACAATCACTGGTTGAGCGGGGTCTTCCCCCTAACTAAGCCACGTGCCTTGTCTAAAGCGAAAGTCGCCTTGTCCGGTGTGACTTCTGTTCCCTGAACGGAGGACCTGGCTATTGCAAGTTACACCATTCTAGCTGACCACCCTCTACCATCCATGTTGGGACATCCATTATCCATCAGCTAGAGTTTGTGTGATAACATTTTTGGCGTCTTTGGCAGGGAGGTAGAGGCTTACCCTGCGGTCTTTTGAGTTTGAGTCTTTTGCTTTATTTTTCATCATACCGCATTCAAACTTAATTCTCTACTGGCTGATTTTTGTTTGCTTAATTTATTTTAGCCAACATTTTTGCTTCATTCACTCCCCTATGACATCTTTACCTTTGGTGAACAAGGTTCTACGTTCACCTGGTGACTCCACCCCGCAGCTCCACTGGAGACCGAACCCATCCTTGCAATTTTAGAAGCTTAAGTCATTCTGACACTTCACATGAGACTCCACTGGGAACTCTTAAGTTGATAAATTAGAATGGACCCAGATGTTCTCCTTGGCATCACACAAACCATTAAAGAATTAAATGAACGCGTGAATAGGTCTAGAAGGAGACAAGAGGAAATAAATGAATGGGATGCATAATCCAGGTATGAGGATGATTACGAATCTAATTACGGGTACGAACTTGCGTATCAAAATTCTTATGACACCCATCAAATGCCTCATCCATCTAATAGTTTTTCTTCCCCAAATATCCCGAGTGAACCAATTAAAAAGTATCAAACCCAACCAAGACTTTTGGTGAATGATTCTCGCTCAACTCAAGCAACCAGAACCTTTAGGAAACCCAAGCCATCCACTTTTGATTTTTCAGAAATATGTGGGCACCTCATCTTATGCCAAATGGATACATCAAGAGGTTGCCTCGCTTTTATGGAAATGATGGAACATCTATTGAGAGTCATGTGGATGCCCTCTAGGACCATATGGACTCCCTGGGTGTTGGTGGTGAGGATGTCTATATGCGAGCCCTTGGTGCGTCCCTAGTAGGGGATGCCTGTTTATGGTTTGATAATTTGGCCCTAGGATCCATCACTGGATATGACATGTTCACGAAGTTGCTAATAGATAAATGGGGTGAGAACATTGATGAGTCTTTGGAATGTCAATCTAGCACTGATTGTGTCATGGATGATGATTATATTGATGATCTGCTTTCTCGATTGGACCATTCCTCTTCTGAGATGTTCCAAATTATGAGTGTGCCTACATTCCATAGGAATGTTACAGAGTATCTTGAGGATAATGCTTCAAAACCTCATGTGCAAATTAAAAGAGGCATCAATCGAACCATACGAGATACTTTGTTATCATTGCCTGAGGCAGTTGCAGGCCAAATTCTAAATCTAATTCACCTTTCCATTGGTGATTCCAGTAAAGGATCATCGGAAGAGCAACTTCACAATCATCGCATGGTTGACAATTGTCCTATTAAATGTTCAAACAATCCGAATTGTGACTCAGATGTCAATCATCTCTCTGAAGAAGACGAGATAAGTGAGGATTGTCAGATTTCATGTGAGAAACAATCAAGTGATCATCATGTGATTGAAAATCAACTTTGTGAAGATGAATGGGGTGAAAGCATTGATGAATCCATGGAAGAACTACCAAATGAGGATTGTGTGGTGGAGGATCAATGTCATGAAGATGATCAGGATGGCAATGATGAAATGAGCACTGATTGTCCTTATCGGTTTGATTTCTCCTCCCTTGAACCAATGGTGAGTGTGACCTTGATTCAGCTGTTGAATGAGCCTTCGGTTTATAAGAATGTAGTAGAGTATTTGAAGAATATAGGAAATAAATCTCATGATGAAGTTATGTATGATAGTGAGCAAATCTCAACCCCTCAAGATTTTAAACTTGATATTGACTTGGAAGGGGAACTTACTAAAATCATACGAAGCACTTTGTCATCTTTACCCAGAGAAGGCACAAATGAAGAAGGGGATCTCATTGATCATCAGAGACATAATTCTGTGGTTGAGCTTTCGATCAATGAATCCACTAGAGGTCCTCTGGAGGGGCAGCCCCATAGTCATTGCTTCGTTGGCAAGTGTTCAAGTCAAAGCCCAAGTGATCCTGACATTGTTTCACTTTCCAATCATACCTTTGAAGAAGAAGAAGAAGAAGAAGAAAATATTGAAAATAATCAGACTTCTGTTGAGAGTGGATCAAACGATTATCATGTGCTTGAAAGTCAAATGTGTGAAGATGATGGGGGTTTTAAAGATGATTATATCGATATACCTCCCTGTCAAGATGATGATGTTCCAGTTATGTATCAACTCGACCTTGAGTGTTCTTTGTTGCAACTGGCAAGATGGAATCAATGTCCCAAAGAACCTTCTAAAAGTCTCAAGCTTAACATCAATAATATTCCTCGCCTTCTCCTGGGTCAAAATGAGTTGATTGAAAATATGAATCAAAATGAGCCTTGTCTTCGGAAGGTTGGTTTTGACCCTGATCATTTCCTGGACAAGTGTCCCTTATCTCACGCAGAATTGGGGATGACAATTTTAGGAAATGCTAAACAAGCCTATATGTTTCAATCCTCCCTCCCATCCCAACTCACGAAGTCAATGCCTCTTTCTAACTTATTTTTGTTGCGCAAAGGGTTTGGTAAGGAGCCTTTAGAATGCTTAGGGGTCGATGGTAAAACTTCTTACTTCATTTTCCAATCATCCCCGGTTAATAATATTTTCCAATCAGATAGCCTTGTTGCTTGGTTGACTGAGAAGCTCTTCAAAGATCATTTTCACCTCTTTGCAATTGTTGGGCAGCAAGTGAGCCTAATTTTGATCTCATGTTTGTTACAATCTAATTTGTCCCCATTCGGTTCTCTCATCTATCTTGGGATAAAAGAAATTGTGCATGCGAGCCACATAGATGAGGGAAACGACTTGTCTCAAGGAGAGTTGAGTCGAGTGTTATATCATTTTCCTCCATCAAATTTAAAAGATAACTCACACCATTTTCATGATCCTTTTAGCTTATTGATGGATGTGTCTTGCGAAACTCAGTCTCAACCTCGGCATGATTTCATTTTGCACCACTCTAACCCTTTTCCAATCTGTGAACAAGTCAAGAGAATTCTGATCTTAAACTCATTAATTTTTAATCCAGTCTTGACTTGTTTTGCTAAACAACATCAAAGAAGAACTATTGATCTATTGGATGAGTGGTTGCATTGGATCTATGATTTTACTTAGTAGTGGTCTGAATTGGTTAGAGTAGGGTAGGTAAGTTGAATAAGCTCTCGTGAGCAGTAGCTAGTTGCCCTTTTTGTTCTATTTTCACTTTTGACACCATTTCCCCTTTTTCTAGTTTGCGTCTATACCTCAGTTTGATTTTCTTTGTTTTTCACCTTTTACACCCTGTGTGTTGGCTTAATAAAATTTTAAAATGCTATAGAGTATATTTCATTATTAATACATTTCCCTTTCAGCATTTGTCATTTTGTTTATATTTCTGCTGGATTATATATATATATTGTATGTCCTTACGAGCCGTCTGCAGATATTAGTATAGTGTCTGCATTTTACAGGAATAGGTACACATATGATGATGGTGCAGATAGCATGCATGTGCGTGCGCTTTGATGATGATGAAAGGGGTGCTACGGACGAGAGATTCTGTGGTTCTCAAGCACTCTCTCCCTTAGAGCAATTGTTCCAGCTGGAGCCAGATGTTATCACATCCATGTTAGCTGGAGCTACCATGCTGCAGATTGTGTGGTCAGGGACCATACTATACTTTTTTTTCCAGATCAGAGATCGGATGCCTTCAGAGGAGGCACACAGTTTTGTTCAAATTGCCCCGAGCAGACATATCAGTGGGGACAGATGGTTTTATGGTATTGTCCAGACATGTATACTTTATTGCCTATAGAGGCACCCTTCTTTTCCAGGCTTTGCATAAGCCCATTGAGACAGTTGCCTAGCCATATTTTGATAGAGTGCTACAAAGTGTTACTGGTTTACCACTTATTGCCCGGATTCAGTTGTGTTCGAGTTTCAGAGTTAGCTTCAGCAGCAGGTATATGGTGCAGCAGGTATAGCATTTGATGTTCTATTGCTTCTGTTGTTGATTAGACTTGATTATACATGATAGTACACTGACTTTACATATTATGTTTATGTGGTGATCTAGTTGTTATTATGATGTGTTTGGCCCTTGGTGATGTCAGTCCACTGTTTCAGTAAGCTCTTGTCTATGCACAATGGATCGCATTCCCACTATTGGTATAGACTTGGTCACTTAGCCCCCCTAGGCAGCTGACTTTGGATCCACATTCACTTACTCCACCCATCCAACTCATTCATGATTGATCTTTCCCGACTTGGATTCTGATTTGTGACCTTGAGGATCTCTTTCCCCACTGATCTTTGAGTATGCCATGATTCCCTGTCTATTGTGCCTCGGCTCTTTAGTGTGTGAGATGCACTCTCAAACCTGGGACTTGCTCCTGTTGATTGCCCCCGATGTTGAAATGCAGTTAAGATTGTGTAGCCTTATTGGGCGTTCCCCATTGGTCATCGAAGCATGTATTGCTCACCCCCATTACTTTGCAATATGAGCACCATGATTATATCTATTGAGATATGTATGTAGTCCAAAAGGGCCTTGATGAAAATTGAAGAAATGAGGAAATGTAAAGCAAGCCAAAAAAGGCTTTTTGTAAATGTAAATCTAGCCAGAAAAGGGCTAAGTATGAAATTCATTGTAAAATCCATGCAATGTGTTTGTAAACACACATGGACACAGGTTAGCCATACATGTCAGCATTTGTAGTGATTATTTCCTCACCTAGTCCTATGAGGCAAGGAGGTGAGAGGGAGCAAGGGACAAGCTCAAGATTGTCCCCTAGAGTCTCAAGTTACGGTTTGTCGGACACCCAGTTTGGCAGCTCTAGAAAAGAACCTCACAGAGTCTTCGGGCACAGATGTGAGTTGTGAGATACTTGTTAGATGACCAGTGGCGATTTCCCTGCACTATACCCATTTGTGAGGCACCGCCCTTCCCCATGTTTTGTCATGGTATACTTATCTCAGTGGACCCTACTTTCCCGAGTTATCCAAAGGGTCACGTGATCTTAGTCCTTGTCATCCCTTATCCTTCACCTTATTTTCCACCTCACCCAAAGTCAGCTATGTGGTCAAGTCTATAGGTTGTGCATACCAGTTTGAGTCTTTTGGATGTGGTGGGCCCACCTCACCATGGGCCTCGTATTTTGAGATATTATGTATTTTTTATCACCATATTGACATTTTATTGTTTAATAATGTACTAACTTATATAAGGAAGCCTATCACTTCATATTGCATACAGGTATTCAACCAGCACCATGTTGACCAGATTTGACTTGGTCGAACTATGTTGACTAGGCCAAAAATGGGCCCAAAAAAATATTGCGATCGAAATTTTGATTTTGGTCACTTGTATTCTATTGGGGTCCCATATGAACCTTCAAACATCACATTTTGGAAAAGTTGAGGCAGCGATGAGATTTTTAATTATTATTGGTCATTAATGACCTGTTTTAATTAAAAATCATGGATTTTGGGCAAACAGTGCCTAAGTGATGGATCGGGGTCGTTCAAGTGACCATATCTACTATTTTTGGGGTCCACGATCGCATTGCAACAGACGGTTCGACAATCCAGGCACTATAAGTGGGTCAAAATCCCAAATTACATCTTCAGCAATAAAAACCAGCAATAAATTAAATGGAAAATCAAATATGGCAAATGTAACTATTGAAAAATGGCAAATGCAAAGGTTGGCTAACATAAGGGGGTCTCTTAAGGTAATATTGGTTATGTTTGGACATTCTATTTATGTTGTGGGGCCCTCATTTGGCCCAGCTAATCACAAGGGGCGAATTGGCCCATTTTTGGACATTTTTCATTATGTAGAACTTCACATTTTGCAAATATAATGTATTAAGACTTTGGCTAAGTGGTATGGGGGACTAAAACAGTCCATAGGCACCCCCCAACCACTCATTTGATTGTTGTATGGCCCCACCATGGGCCCCTCACTCCACATGGGCGTTTTTTAGGGTAATTCGCCCCCCCTCTTGAGAGCAATCTCCACCATTTGTTGGGCTTGAGAGAGATTTAATCTCAGCCCTTAGTTTTGGGGGGAATTTGGTTTGAGAGTGGTCCTTCTCTATAAGAGAAGACACTCACCTCATTTCTCCCTCTCTTGGCACATTTGTACACTTGAGTTTTTCATGATATAGAGCCATTCTTCCATAGTTATTGAGAGTTTATGGATGGATTATGTGTTGCTTGACTGATATATAGTCTTTCATAGCTTTGTTGAGTTGCTAGTGCATTGTTTCCATATTGTCCTTGGCCAACGACTTGCAGATGAAGAGCTCAGCTGGAGGAGGGCGCAGTTTTTGGAGTGGGAACCCCACAACTGCTCGAATTCTTCAGAGTATCAACAAGGGAGTTGTTATTGCATCTTTTTCCTTTCAATTCTCTTATTTTAGTCATTTTACTTGCTGGTTTCTCTTGTTATTTGTTGCATCACTGACTTGATCTTGTTTGTGGCAGGTACCTAGGGCGAATTTGGCCACTGGAAGCTCAAAACGTGAAGGGAACACGCTGCTGCTCGGCAACTGAGTTTGGAAGGCTAGTCTTTGGCAACCTTGTCCATCCATTCACTCCCAAGTAGGTCCTTCTTGCTGGTCTCTAACATTTTAAATTTAAATGTGTGTGTGTTGAGCATAAATCTCATGTAAAAACCCCTAAAAATACAAAACTTAATTTTTCACTGTTAGAATTAGTTTTAATTTAAAACCCGCTAATGAAATGCTCTTAAAAGCCTAAATCCAAAGTTTCATTTCTGTTGGACTCCATTTTCCCATAGAATCAGCACTAGTCTACTTGGCAAAAATGCCCCCCTAGGGCGTTTTTCTCCTTCTGCTTGGTTGGGTGAGTTTGGGGTTCTGGGTAGTTTGTAATCGGTTTCAAATCATCATTTTATGTCAAGGAATCAAACTACCAATTGCTAGAAGTATTTTAAATCACGTTTTATGTGTTGCCGTAGGTCCATTTCTGCACTGCTTAGCTCTCTTCCTTGGGCAGATTTAATCTATTCTTTCACTTCTAACTTACTATATGTCCTAGTCTATTTCAGCCTTGCAATCACTAATCTAATCAGCTTATTTCATTATAATTGATTGTTGTTCACTTCCACATCGTCCCCACTTTTACTGCTTGTGTCCATGTCTTGGTTGGGGCTAGACTTAGGACTTAATCCGCACTCTTCCCCTGTTTGTACTTCTTTCCATCTTTGGTTTGGGTGTCTGATTGTTGAGTCTCAACCATCACTAGTTGAGCGGGGTCTTCCCCCTAACTAGGCCACGTGCCTTGTCTAAAGCGACAGTAGCCTTGTCCGGTGTGACTTCCGTTCCCTGAACGGAGGACCTGGCTATTGCAGGTTACACCATTCTATCTGACCACCCTCTACCATCCCTATTGGAACATCCATTATCCATCAGCTAGAGTTTGTGTGATAACAGTTTCAACTTTTCAAGTGACCAAAATTCTATTATTATTTTGTATTGAACATAATGATAATATGATACTTTTGAAGAGCCAAAACATTCAGTTTGTTTGTGGTGTTCTTCCTTTTTTGTTAGTCGTTCTTCCAGAGAGGTCTATATCTTCAAATTTGAAAGCCTACTACTCCATTGGAAGACTTGGGGTATAATATTATCCTGTTAGGTATCTCCTTGAATAGGGATGGAATTTACGGTCAAACTTGAAATAAAAATAAATCCTGTGAGTAAACTGATACTGCAAAACAAAATGTTGAAATTCAACCACCTTATCTGGGCAACTATTTATCTATAAGCTAAAAAAAGAGAGTAACAAAGACATTACTAATTAATTTCATTCATATTCACCTATTTTTTTAGATAGAAAATTTATGTTATATTGTTTATAACTTTATACATACTGGTTCAAAAAACACTTTCATACCATAATTCTCAAACAATGGTACAAATTGTGTTTGCATGGAGAAGTTATTCACAATGGTATTTATAAATTAGAGAGTCCTCTACCAAATCAGCTTCAGGGGATATACTTTTATTGTGTTTAGAAGTAATGTTTCCATCCCTGGGAGATATCAACGACTGCACTTGTGCGATTTCTTCTATAAATACAGGTATAAGATTCAAGGATTTTATGCTTTTCCAATAGAATGGAATGACTAAAGATCATTTGGTTTTTGTAAGTTCTGACAATGGATGGTTTTTGTGCAACATCATATACAATATAGTAATATACTAAAGACATGTCATATGAAGACTGCCAATAAATCAATATCTCCATAGGTATGCACATAGTGTAGATTGTTCCATAAGCTACAGGAACAAATCTTATACAAACTCAGCAAAATCAGTTCTAAAGTTCAATATATAAGGAGCAAACTATGTTTCTTAAAATAGGCTATAAATGATTGTAAATTGATACAGCAAAACCATGGTTTTTCCTTTCTGAATGTGCTGTGCATTTTATCCCATTATCCATCTTGAAATGAACAATATATTTTAAAGAAAATGCAGGTCCTATACCATACTTATCCTTGCTTGAATTTAAGAAAGAATAAGCTATGTACCTCCCTATCATGTCATCCAGAAGCTCATACCTACTAAGATGAACTCAAGTCACTATGTGTGTCCTTGAATTGTTGGGCCACATAATCCCCATATTTGAGAGGAAAATACCTGCCAAGAACAGTAATCCCAACCATTCAACTAATGCTTTATAGAAATTCACACAAAATAACTAATACATCATTGACAATAACAGAAAAATAATTAAGATTTGGTGAAGAATAACCATTCAAGTCAAAAGAAACTGCCAAAGGGGGAATGCAACCAGAACCTTCTAAAAGAGACTTTACACCATACAATGTGATATTCTTTCTCTTTCAATAATCAGAAACTTTTCAAAAGCTACCTTGCAACCAATAGAAGATAAAGCCTTTACATGCCTTTTCTTTTTTGGATATCTAGTACAAGCCTATAACTTTGAAATTTCCCTGGTATTAGATACTCTATTTCTTTCTAAATAATATCTTAAAGATTTGGATGCTCACACAATTATGTTCTTTTAATGATTAGATATATCATCGTGACATACTTGGGAGGATTAGTCTCTGAATGACAATTTGGAAGGCACTCCACAAGACAGTCAGGACCTGGGTCCAAGAAAAATGCCACCTGTAGACATAGCAACAAAAGAAGAGCAAAATTTTAAATGAATATATTTTCTACAAAGCAATATGGCTTCCATTTCTCAAATCAGGGAGTATTGTCATTCTGCTTGTCACAGTCCCAAATACTATCATGTACTTTTCCATACTTAGAACACAATGTAGAATCTAAATCAAGTCATGAAATAACATAAGGCTACAGAGCATTTAACAGTACATTTAAAGTGACACTGAACAAAATTCAACCTCAGGTATGGAGTATAATGTGCTGCATGTTTACCCTTGTTACCTCCTGGATCTGCACACAAGATAATTCCAATCTTCTTGGTACAGACCCTAGGTGAACCCTCTGAAATTCTATCCACTGTCACCTCAATCGAACCTCCCTTCACTTAGTCCGGCTCTCCTCCAGCACAGCGGGGGTTTCCCCAAGTGAATTTATGAAATACTTTGGATTTAAGTGGATAGTGGGTTGCTAAGACTAGTGCCAATCCAAGGGTTATGGAGTCGAGGAAAACAACAAAGAGGGCTTGAATTTATATGGAGAAGACGTAGTCAAGCCATACATTGATGTGCCATGATTTAGTCTAGATCAAATCTTAGGCTATATGAGTGGGTGAGAGCCCTAACAATAGGTGCAGCATCACAACTAACGTGTTTCAATCTTGTTATCACAACCATAGTAGCCTGGGCTACCATGATTACAGATCAGTTTTCAGCATATTTCTGAGCCAGTCCTTTACTATGATATGCATGAGATCAACAGTTGATGAGCAGTTCATTGATGATCACTCTTATTTTCAGCAGACCCAGAGCATACATTTATTCAGTCTCATGTTAGGACTGAGCCTCATGACCCCAGATTGATGACTGAGTTAGCCATTCTCTTCCATACAGCAGATATGATGACAATGCCCATGGTTTATGCAGCAGCAGTGTTCCAGTGTTATTCAGTGGTTACAGAGTTCAGATGCACGTATATGACCCAGCAAGTATATGGTTTGTGCATTGAATATTTGTATTGTGCTCATTTACTTATCTTGGTAGCATTGACTGGGTATATAGTGGTTATGCATTGGCGATGTTCTATGTTGCTTATTTGCTAGTTTAGAGTAGAGGTGATTCGGTCACTTTGAGTAAGAGTTTCTTGTGTATACTCGTTGGTCATGCCCTTGTCATAGTATGGACTTGGTCATTCCCCCATAGGGCCTTTGCTAGTCATGGCATCATCTGTCACTTTCCCCATCCATCCGTTATCATCCATTCTTGATTGTATCCTGACATACACCTTAGCTAGTGATATCAAGGGCTCCCCCCACCTATGCCTCTGTGTTGGATAGATTGCATGTTTACCTTGTGTCTCGGCTCTGGAGTGTGTGATTTTAGTCACAATGATTGTTCTCCTTTGGTCCTCGAAACCAAGTATGCCTAACAAAAGTGTCTTTAGACACTAATGCATCAGAACATAAATGCTATATCTTATGGATGCAAGAGTCAGCAAAAACAGTGTTGCTAAACACTACATCTACCGTAGCTAGTTTGTGGCCAAGGGACGAGCACTCATCCTTTGTATGATGTAAGGTCGTTTGCCCCTACAAGGAAATAGAGTGATCACTCCATCGCACCTATGGACGGTGGAGGGCAATGGAGGTCATACCGAGTCATTATCTGAGGCCCACAAAACTATTCAGGGCACTTGCTCTTGGAGGCTGAATAGTGAAAATTGACCTAAAAGTAAAGTTAAATGTTAAATCTTAAAGTGCAAAGCTAACGATGAACTAAATTGCAATAAAGGTTGCTTGTCTAGAGTCTACTGGAAGGAGTTTCATCACTCTACCCATTTGTGAGACACTGCCATTCCCTTTGTGTTTCTCTATCCATCACATGTGTAGGTGGTATTCCCTTATTCCTTTATCTGAGAGGTCACAGTGTTGAGGTTGTCAAGTCATACCTTTTAGCCTAGCCTTGTTTCTTCCGCCTTCATCCATTTCTAGCAAAATGGCCAAGTCTGTAAATGAGTATACACTTGAGGCTCTCGTTTGAAGTTATTGATTACTTTGATATAGACATATATTTGATACTTTATTTATGTAATCGCCAATTAAAAGCCAATTTATGCTTTAGTCTTGCTATCAATATAATTAAGGGAGCATATCTTATCCATTTGTACTTGCAGCATCTGTTATTATTAGCCTGGGCCATTATTTTGTTCATTTTTTGTTGATGTAATTGTAACTTTGAAAGATATTCACTTGTATTTTATATTGTTATTATTATTGTACCTCTGACGGAGATGTTTATTCCTCCGGTTGGAGATTTCATTATTACATTTGGTCATGTAAAGTCATTGAGGAAAATCCTCCATTGTAAGTCGGGGCATTAGATCCCCATGGGGTTAGTTATATTAGGGTTATTGAGTCCCCTAGAGAAGTCGACCCAGCCAAGTTTAGCTGGGGCCGACCTAGCTAGTGAAAAAGGTCAAGTGAAAGTAAAGTATAAATAAAGAGCAAGGCCCTCTCATTTGGACACACACTCACTCACTCAAGTTCGCATCAGTGAGAGAGAGGACAAGTTTGCATAGGAGAAAGAGAGAGGAGCTGCAGAAGACCATCTTTGTTTTGGGGTTTTACTTTTGTGATATTGTATTGATGAGGATTCTATCTCTAAGGAAGTTGCGGGGTTTTCTCCTTTATGGTTTCCCCGAGGAAAATATTTGTGTCTCTTATGTTATGCTGTGCATGTTATTCTTTTAGTTAAGATCCTAGATAATATTGATTAAAAGTAGAAAAACTAACAGTTTTGGCCTAGTCAACCCAGTTTGACCAAGTCAACAACAGGATCCAGGATGAGTTTGACCAATGAGGTTCGATGTTAATTATTCTTGGTCCTTTGGTGTCCATTAGATGGTTCCATGCTTCAGACTGTGGTTTTAGATGATGGTTTGTAATATTTTTATTATTATCAACAGTTATAGGCCATTATTTTTATTATCCGGGCATGGATGAGCTTACAGATGACTCTCTTGATGGACACATGGTGTATGGGTACTCATTCCTACTTGATTTGGACTTTCTGAGTCCACTAGTACACTTTGTTGCACTTACAGTTGATGATATGGTCAGTTCATCACTTTGCAGCAGATTGCCATATAAAAATGGCCTGTACAGGACTTACAAAGAGCATTATCTTTCTCCTAGGGCGCTACATAGGAGATATGGGGTGCAGCCACTTGTTATTACCATATTCCCATATCCTCGGACACATTTGTATAGTCAGATAGATGCCCGAAGCATGTGGCAGTGAGTTACAGGCATTTTTATCTTTTCCAAGTGATGTTCCGGCAGTAAAAAATGGAAGAATGGCTAACAAGGAAATCAATTTGTCTTAGTGAGGAAAGGAAATGGCATGGGGTTGATTCAAGACTTGTTGTTGATGTATTCTACACCTTCCGACACAATATTCATCATCAGTGGGGTCCACACATCCTCCTAGTCATCCATGGGGCTATCATCTTGTGTCATTGAGGACACGCGTCCTAGTGAATTTAGTCACTTTATGATGTATCTTGTATTTATTGTATTTGGGCCTTAGTCTAGTGAAGATGTTGTTACCTCCTAGCCACCCCAACATGATGTTATATGGTCCTAGTGATATATCATACGTCCCCCCCTAGGAAGTCTTGGAGGGAAAACGTCCCTCTCCTTTGAGTGATCCATGTATATTGCATCTAGCCCTTATTAGTTGTTGATCTCATTGTATTATCTTTGATCTCAACCACTCATTCAAAAAGTGGTTAGGGTTTTGGTCTCAAACCTGAAATGCAAAATGCTAAACCTTTCCGGGAAAAACTTAGGCAAATAAATCCTAGGTTGGCCCCTACTGTCAAGCAGGAGTTAGAAAAAATGCTGGCAACAGGTATTATAGCACCCACTTGACATACATCATGGTGCTCCAACTTAGTTGTGGTCAGAAAGAAAAATGGGAGCATCAGGATATGTATTGATTTCAGAAATCTTAACATAGCCTGCCAGAAAGATAATTATCCACTCCCAAACATGGAGACCCTCCTCCAAAGGGTCACTGGGTCTACAATGATGTCCATGCTTGATGGATTTTCAGGATATAACCAGGTTGTTATCAAAGAAGAAGATAGACACAAAACGGCTTTCACAACCCCTTGGGGAACTTTCGAATATTTGAGAATTCCCTTTGGTCTCACAAATGCTAGGGCCACTTTTCAAAGGGCCATGGATTATGCTTTTAAGGAATTGATAGGCAAGATCATTGAAATATACCAGGATGATTTAATTGTATTTTCAAAAGAAAGGTCTAGCCACATTGATCATCTTAGAAAAGTTTTTGAATGATGCAGGGAGTTTGGTATTTCCTTGAACCCAGCCAAATCTGTCCTAGGGATAGAAGAGGGAAAGCTTCTTGGTCATATCATATCAAAAGACGGGGTCAAGATTGACCCTCATAGAGTGGAAGCAATAAAAAAGATACCTCTTCCTAAGAATGTCAAAAGTCTTCAATCTTTCAATGGTCATATAAATTTCATAAGAAGATTCATCCCAA
The DNA here is from genome assembly GCA_027924585.1 of Larix kaempferi. Lineage (NCBI taxonomy): Eukaryota > Viridiplantae > Streptophyta > Pinopsida > Pinales > Pinaceae > Larix > Larix kaempferi. The sequence goes on from BSBM01001032.1 coordinate 1,464,760, forward strand.
ACTTAGCTGAGTTAATGAAACCCATGAAACAGTTACTCAAAAATGATGCTAAGCTTGTTTGGACTGATGAAGGGAGAGAATCCTTCGCAGCCATAAAAGATGCTATCACTAGATCACCTGTACTGGTTAGTCCTGACTACACAAAGGATTTCATGGTTTTCTCTTTTGCCTCAGAAGATACAATTGCCGGGGTTTTGCTCCAGAAGAAATTCGAAGGGTTCGAACAACCAATTGCCTTCATGAGTAGAGCATTACAAAATTCAGAACTAAAATATACTATCATGGAGAAGCAAGCCTATGCCTTAGTAAAATCTCTAAAGCATTTTAGATCATACATTGGCTACTCAAAAGCTATAGGATATGTACCCCATGCTGCAGTAAAAGACATCCTATCCCAACAAGATTGCTTAGGAACAAGGGGCACATGGGTATCTAAAATCCAGGAGTATGATCTAGAAATCAAGCCTACTAAACTTGTAAAGGGACAAGGCCTAGCCAAAATGCTAACCCAGAAGAATGAAGAAGCTATTGAAATGAGTTGTGCAAACCATCCAACTAGTCCACACATGACACCAACATTGCAAGAACTTGATAATCATTGGTACTCGGACATTATATATTTTCTATTACACTTAGGTGTCCCTGATCATCTAAAAGGACATAAGCGAAGGGCACTAAGATTAAAAGCCACTAGTTATTGCCTCACTCAGGAGGGTTTGGGTTGGAGAAACCCAGACAGTGTAATACTTAGATGTGTACATGAACAAGATTCTAAAAAGATCTTGACTGAGTTCCATTCAGGATTTTGTGGGGGCCATTATGCAGCAAATGCAACTGCCCATAAAATCCTTAGAGCCGGATACTATTGGCCGACTATTTTTGCGGATGTTTATAAACATGTCAAGTATTGCCAGGAATGTCAAATTTTCACAGGAAAGCCTAAATTGGCTGCTTTGCCCCTTACAACAGTAGTTTTCATTGCCCCTTTTCAGCAATGGGGCCTTGACTTTATCGGGAAGTTCAAAGATAACTCTAGCAATGGATTTTGCTGAATCCTCACTGCAACGGACTACTTCACCAAGTGGGTAGAAGCTATACCCACCAAAACAGCCACGAAAAAAGTTATCATGGACTTTATCGAGGACAAGATCATCACCCGATTTGGCACCCCTTTAAAAATAACAACTGATAATGCCAAGGCTTTTAGCTCGGCAAAGATGAATGATTTCTGTTTTAAGTATGGCATTGTCTTATCACACTCTTCCGATTACTATCCTCAGGGTAATGGACTTGCTGAGTCCTCAAACAAGAACTTAATGACCATCCTAAAAAGGACTGTGGGTGACAACAAAAGATCTTGGGATAGCAAAATCAAGTATGCTCTATGGGCAGATAGGATCACCAAGAAAAATTCTACTGGAAAGTCTCCCTTTGAGCTTGTTTATGGCATCACAACAACCTTACCACTCAGCATGCAAATACCCATTTTCAGAATGCTAGTAGACTATAATGCGGAGAAGTTGGAGTTGGAGGATAGGGAAAATCAAATCATTGAACTCGATGAAAGCAGAAGGACATCATTGGACAAAATGTTAAGACATCAGGAAAGTATGAAGACCACCTTTGACAAATCAGCTAAGCCAAGATCTTTCCAAGTGGGAGATACTGTCCTCTTATGGGACAAAAGAAGAGAAAAACCTGGAAAGCATGGAAAATTCAACAGCCTTTGGAAAGGCCCTTTTATTGTGCGCAGCTTGGCCGGAACAAATTCCTTCTTACTAAATACCATGGATGGAGAGATGTTGCCATTGCCTATGAATGGACAACAACTGAAGCCCTTTTATCGAAACAACATTCAAGATGACCAAGGGGTCATCTCAGGACTTCTCTGAACCTTATCCTGTTGTACCTTTATGTATTTCTACTTTTGTACCATATTCATGTATCATAGCTGTTGTATATTAAATTGTTGTATCATATTTCATATATATGCTAGAAAAAGAAAAAGATTCTTATTTTTATACTTTGATTTTAAAAGGAAAAAGCAAAAATATTTTTATGTTGGTATTTCATTTTGGCAATATTTATCATGAACATATGGAACTAAGACACTTATGTTTCCATGCAGGAAACTGATGTTCTGGGATTCTCGAACACTTTCTTTGATCCATAGATCGAGCAAGTGCTCGTCCCGCAGTTGGAGATAAATGTTACCAACTTTTTTGTACCATAGTTGGATTATCTGAAGAGCCGCCATTTGACAAACATGATGAGTGTTTGTATTCCAGTGTATCAGATGATCCATCCTTTGTGCCTAGTCAGTTTTGGCTAGTCTGTTTTGTTTTTCAGTCGACATGACCATGGCCCCACGGGGTTTGTAATGAAGTGTACTAGTAGGATTTTGAGTGGCTCGGTTCCCCATGACTTGGTTAAGCAAGTAAGGTATTCCAAGGAGTTTTTTCCCTTGTCAATTATACTTTGCCTGTAGCCGAGCTATAATCGATGAGGTTTTCTCCCGCTTCCTCCAAAGCTAAAATGCCCGATTTTGAAAATTTTAGCCATGGTGGGGTATTAGAGTCCAACTAATATATATAAGCCTACTAGACACTATTAGAATAGGTTTTGGTCATGTCCTAGGTCCCTAGGACCCTCAGAAAAAATTTCAAAAAAAATTTATCGGGTCCTCCGGTTTTGGGTTTTTTAATTATTTTTAATTTTTAACAATTTTTTCCATAGTTTATATGGAAAAATTTCAATTTGTAATATGTCAGTCATCCGGGATCCGAATTTAGTGATAGAAGGCTTGAACCTTAAGCCAAAAATCATTCATGATCCCCGGACCAGTTTATCCTAAGTTCCGGATGTCAATTCAGCCTCATAATTAATAATTTCTGAAAAAAGTCATTTACAGAGAAATTATTAATTAAAATATTAAAAAATGAATATTTGGAGATAATCCAAATCTCTCCAAAATAATCCAAATGGATTAAAATAAAAGGCTAATTGACATGGCACTGGGCATCAATGAAGTTTCCAATCATCTTAGTCATCACTCAGTCAAGTATCTAGTCACCAGCAGTGATTAACTCCAAGAGAATTCGCCCTCCCTCATGCAAAACTCGATTTGGTGTGTTGGCACATGATAAATGGGTGGTTGAGTTGTAATAAATGCTAAGGTAGGAACCTTCCTCAAATTGAGGGCACACTCCAACATACTCCATCACACATGCGAGTTAGCATTTGTTACAAAGCTCCAAGCTTGTGTTATGTGGCATTCACTCCCTCCTTGATATGCTCACGTCAAGTAGATGGGGGAGCTCACTATTGGGTGGTGGAGTTTCCAAGAAGTAGATGGGGGGCGCCTTGCCAAGGTGGAGGCCACCTCCCCATCTCCTTCAATGCAATTCGAATTTATTTGGTGGGAGTTAGCACTCCAAGCATGTTTGACATGAATTTTGATTGAGATTTGATGGATTTCGATTTGGTGACTCATGGCTATTGGCTCCCTTCTTAGCCAATTCGAGTTAGGTTAAGCTATGCCTTGTAAATTGTATAAGTAGAGGCTCTTTGAGCTCTCTTCACATGGACTTTTTGTTGTAAACTTACTCTGCTGAGATTGTAAGAGTTTGTAGCTATTGCTACATTTTGGAAATAAAGTTGGCTTTGAAGGTCTATGGTGTGCACTATGTGTTTGTGAGCAAAGCCTTCCATTATTGAGGTGCTATTTGCCCTTGTTTCATTTATATTATTTCATGCTTGATCATTGTTTAGCTTAGATCTCTTTCTTAAGAGCATAGAACAAATATTTGATGGTCCAAGTTATTTGTTTGTATTAGGATTGATTAGTTTTAAGAGCACAAACTATAGTCAGTTATACTTGTTTGTCTCTTATTTCTATTTTGTCTAACACTCTAAGCATGATCTCGTTTGTTTGTATAAGTGGTGCATGTGTGCAGATATTCCAAATATAGAGTGGAGGTGAACTTGGTTGTCTCTCCCTCCTCTCCATCAGCATTTTTGCTCTAACATTTGTGCTTGTAGGAAACCTCCCAAAGACAAGATCTCAAGGTTACTTTTGAAGCTAAAAGTTTGCTTCTCTCCATCAACACAAAACATTTATTCAAACTGGTTACTTGGTTCCAAAAGGCTTACTTCTTCAAGCCCTCTTTTTTCTCTCCTTGAATCTTTTGCCTTGACTTGCTAGTCTTTCTCTTCTAGCCATCACCCTCCTTTACCCTTTCGTTTTAGCCTTCCTTTAGCTCTCATTTTGGCCTTAGTTTCCCTTATCCCTCCATTCGTCCATCTCCTTTTGTCATCCCCTTGTTTACCTTAAGCCCTCCTCTCGTCCACTTCACTTGCAAGCCTTCCTCTAGCTTTCGTTTTTTACGCTTCCAACCTTGTCTTCTTCCCTTGCTCCTCTCGTCTCCCCACCTTTTCCTCTCCTCCTCCCTCTCGTCCAACTCCTTTTGAGCCTCTTCTTCACCTTTCGTTTTTTGCGTTTGAACTCTCTTAAATCTTCTCCTCTCGTCCACTTTCAAAAGCCCTAAAACACATCAAAAAACAAAGCAAATGTTAAACTTGTTAGTAGTTAGATTGTTTCATTTTGTTAAAGTTAGTAGTTAGGCATTCTCCATATCTTACTTTGCATTTGTTTTGGTAGGATCTAGTTCACTTCTAATTTGTTAGCTTGCATCTCATAGTTAGATATTGCATCTAGGTTGTTAGTTGCATTTACATATTAGATCTCATCTTAAAAGTTAAAATTTTGCATCTTTACTTAGTTCCTATTTGGTTGATTTTTTCTAGATTTAAGTAGTTTCATTTATTTGATTTTTTAACTAATGCTAAAGGGTGCCTTGAGTTGAAACTTTTGTGTAGGTGTTTTGAAGGAGAAAAGAAGCATTAAGGAACTTTGAAAACAAGAAGATCTTTACCCAAAAGAGAACATCAAAGAGACCATAAGGATGATCCAAACCAAGAAACTATTTACACTCTCCTTTTGTAAAAGCTCTTAAGAGCTCATTATCGTTCTCTTAGTTGTTTTATTTTCCTCTCAAAAAGTCCTTTCAAGGGTTAAAATCCCAAGGCAGTTGTACTTGGTTAATAAAAAGGCTAAGTGGGATAAGGCTTCCCACATTTTTGGTTCTTCTTCCCCATTTGGGGAAGAGTGTCTTGTGTACTTTGTTAGATTTGCTTCAAGTTTCTAGAATAATTTTCATTTTTGCACTTAGAGTTTAAATTTTATTTCAATTTTTGACCTGAGAAGTCTCTTGGGATTTGATCCCAAGTGCCGCATTGACTCTGCGTGTTGCTTCTCTTTCCCCACTGTGTACTGCGTACGACCAGCTAGCTGGAAGTTTCATGAACAGTGTGTTGAAGTCATTTGTGACTTCCTTTTTGCTAGATTAGTTTCTGTTGTAGAACACTAGTTTCATTTGCAAGCATTTTATTTATTTGCTATATCATTGTCTTTCATCATTTTACAATATTTTTTGAGCTATCACTTGGTTTATGCTTACGTCTGCTTCTATCTTAACAAAGAACCAAAGTCTCTTGAACTTGCAATAACCCAAGTCAAGAGCACTCTTTGTCGGAGAGCATTCCCACTGCATATCCTTGCATCAAGCATATAGTTTAGCTAAGTCTCTTAAACTTCCGTCTTAAGGCGAAGTCAAGAGCGCTATCTGTCGAAGAGTTGAATTGTGTGTTCTTAATAATTAAAACTTTCCAACTCACACTCCCCCAAATAAAATTTACTTCGTTGCTATCCATCACTGAGTATGCTCTGCCGACCATAAAAGGTTGGACTAGTACCCAGAAAGGTGTTGGATTTGTTAATAATGAAAGTGATAACATTAATAAAATCTTTTCCCCACAACCAACGAACCGGCGTTTCCATTTCGAGAAATACTAAGGTAGTGGGCAAAGTTCCTAAACCTGGTGGGGCCGGAGTGCCGTTGTCTTAGACTTCGAGGGTGGTTAAATCATTGGACACCTATCCTTGATAAATGGACGGTCCGTCATACCACCAGAGGGGAAGCCACTGAAAGTATACCTTTCCGGTTGGATGCATGCCTTTCTCTTGCTATCCTAATAATCAAGATCACTAAAACTTTCAATCAACCAAGACAAATTTGCACAACGATCTCACGAACATTACTATTGAGACTTGTATTTCAGCATCCCAAGCACTTATTGACTCCATTTGGCACTAGTCTTCAAAACTTATATGCATTACCTTAATTTGGACTATTGGTCATTTATATCTTGAATCATATTGTGGATTCTATTTAAAATTCCAAGTCTTCATATTCTATTCATCTTAAATCATTGTGATTTGTAATTCTCAACATGGATTGCTATATCTTGTGTTTCATTTAAGTAAAATTTGTGATCTTTTCATCGTTAAAAAACTCCTAAACAACACTCACCCGCATCATCATACACCAAAAAACATTTAAAACATAAGAGCCATAGAAACTCTTTGTAGGGTCTACCCCCCTTGGCTTCGTTAGGAGTTAGCCTAAACGGAGGAGCTGGGATTCAGGTGACAATACCTGGCTCATTGCTTGCCCCCAAGGCCACACTTCTCCCACGTGTAGTGAGAAGACAGCTTTCGAAAGATTTCAGTGGACAACAAACCCTTCGAGGGGTACTTTAGCATTTCATTGCTTTAGCCTTTAATTCATCCTGTGATAAGAAACACATTCTAGAATTTAATTTCCATAGGCTTTCATAAGAGATTTCCAATATAAGTAGTACATGTGCTTACAGTTTTAGCCAACAATAACTCATGTGACTAGAGGGAATTCCGCACTAAGCCACACATCGGGGCAACCGACTAGAATGATCTAGGCATAAAATCCAACTCGCCAAAGGCAAGTTCTTTCACCAACTCAAAGCCGAGACACAAAACAAACATGGATGCAATCCAACACAGAGGTAGAAATGGGGAAGTCCTCCATATCAAAAAGTCAAGAAGGAAAGTCAAGGTGAAAGCCAAAATAAGGAAGGTCATGGATGGATGGAGTCAAGTGAATGTGGTGCCTAGGCTAGCAAACATAAAAGTCAGGAAAGACCATGTCCATGCTCACAGGAGGGTAATGAAACCAACGGGTATAGTCAGTAAACCTTAAAGTACAAGTAATACATCCAATTTTATATTTTAAAATAAATCCAAGATATTTCATTTCATTATTTAAATAATATTGCCACATCATGAGTTATATACCAAGTCAATGCTATGAAGATGACTAAAACAACAAGATAATAGTCCAATGCTAACAATCACAAGTCTAATGGTCATATCACTGCATATCATAAATAGTCATCCTATAGAACCATTGAAACACTGTTGCAATAATATAACTGGAACTCTGGGCACTGAACTGAAACTGTATGAAACAAAAGGTCATATCGGTCATCAAATTTAAGCTCTCAAGGCTCAGCCTTGGCACAAGGTCTACTCAATGTCTAATATATACTGCTCTGATCTGTAAGTGATCGTAAATAAATGTTCTCTTCATAGCTGATTTCTCTAAAAACGAAGCTCTGTAAAGTGTAGATATCTGCTCAGCAAGAATAGTAGCCCAGCTACTATGGTGTGATAACAGGGCCCACCCCTTAAAAAGTGGAAAATGGTTCAGATAGGGCCCACAAAGTCAAAGTTAAAGTGAAAGGCACTAGAAGGTATGCTATAGCATGGATCTATGGATTTGACCAAGAATTAGCAATACCAAGTATGAGATCTAGCAAATGGCCACCTACCCAATGAGTGCGACTTGCCTCAAGGAGGACTAGTGCCTTAATTGGAAGGGCAAATGGAGTCGAATGTCCACCAAATTATAGATCGGGATAGTTAAGATGATTATCTAGGTGGGTCTTAAATGTCAAGCATAAGCCATGGCTAGATCTCCATAGATCTACATTTTGCAGGTCATTTAGTCCCTAAAACATTTCAAAATAGCCCTCTATGACTACCCATTTGACCCCATTTGCAAGATCTGGAATTTAGACACTTGTCCCCCCTTTCAACCGCCTTAAAAATCATAAAAATCTATGTTTTACTTTCTGTTTTGCAATCTGAAATTTACAGCAGATATAATTAGCTTCAGATTTCCACATAAGTCTACGAAATCATTCAATTTCATTATCTCTAACTAAACTTAATTCTGTTTTGTACATCTGGAAATTATTTGCTAACTTAAACCAGATTTACCCCAAGTCCTAGAGCACATTTATTTATTGCCTTTTGCTTGAGCTTAGATGACATTAGGGATTCCCTCCTTTTTTTGGAGGAGAGCCAGCCTGAAGAGACTGAAAGAACTACTGGGGTGCTAGTGGGTAGTCCTTTTACAGTGCCCTTAGGGTTTCACATTTATAGTTGGGATTTTTACATCATAAGTGAGAACATGGGAGGTACCAGTGACTATGGGACTTACATATAAAACACAAGTAAGATGATTAAATCAATATCATGTCTTACTAAAAGGAAATTAGCCTAACATTATAGAACTAGAAATCAACTGAGATCTCTATAAAATTTTCATTGAAATCGAATATTGACTCCCTAACATCTTTACATGGTTTTAACTTTTAATGGCATATTCTTTATGCTTTACTTTATTTTGAGAAAATTTTTGACTCTAATACATGAAAAATATATTTTAAAGCAAAACACTACCATGAGATGTGGTTTTTAAGTCTTACCGAATAACGCTCCTGGCCAGATAATAGAACTCGATGTAGAGTAGATCTATGACACAATGAATGCTCATTATATAATATGTCAAGGTGTTTAGAAAGGAAATATTATAATAGAACTCCCAACTTTAGAAAAAACAACCGAAGTTTCAAGAAAATCAAAATTCATGAATACACACATACAAAATCTGTTTAGCATGCAAAATAAAATATGATGCAAAGAACTACACAACTGCTTGTCTAAGGACTTGCTTGGTGGTGTTCAGTCTACCAATCTATAAAATAATTCTTATATCCATAATTAGAATCTAGTTTTCCATATTCTAACTTCTGTACTTCATTTTTGTTAATGATGCCAACTCACAAGAAAATAGTCAATAACATGCTTATGATATTTAGCATTTCCATAAATGGAAATATTTCCTTGAAGTGTTTTATGGAGTAGGTAACTGGATTTTCTCTATCACGCTCTCCAAATGTAGTACAATGAAGGATGTGACTTTTTCTTGTAAGTTGGCTTCATTTCCTCGTTTTCTGATATTTGGTTGTGCTAGCAGTACTTGGTGAAATTGTGTTAGCTGTTAGTGCTATTAATAAACACTTTTTCCCCCTGAGAAGTCAAGTAAGATAGTATATGTTAGTGCTACAACTAGCATGGATAATGCTAGATTATTGTATGTAGTTAGCATTATATTTAGTGTACTTGGTAGCATTGATGCAAGAATCACTTTGATTTTAATAGTTTGGTAGTGTGTATCTACCATACCTTAGCCACACGTGACACTACTGTTCTAAAACAAGAATATATACATTATCAACTTAATTTAATCTCAACGTACAATATTTTTCCATGTATAATTTCATAGTTCAAAATTCACTACTGCGATGAATGTATAATTTATAATTCAAAATTCAAATCTTTGATCCAACAACTACCCTTTCGTGAATGGTGGCATCTAATTGTCCTTCCAAAGTTTTAATGATCAAAACTCTCAAATGTCAAAGATGCTAATGAATGCAAGTGAATAGTCATCCTCATATGAAAAGAAAAACTGTTTAGCAACTTGCTACTACATCTATTGTAATGAAAATGATTAATCTAATTAATCATGGTTTGTAAGAGTCACAAGTCATTCAAGATTAATAGGAGGGAAGTAATGTTTTAACAACCTCCCATTTACAAGCAACTCAGCTACGTCACCATTTAATGTTTCCAAAACAAACGACACTTTCCCAGCTATCTTAGTTATTCTGTAAGGACCTATTATCACACAACTTGTAGTTGACCTAGTAGATGATCCTATACAGGACAGTAGAGGGGATGAGCAACCAAAGAGGTGACACAATAGAGCCTCGATTCCCAAGATGAATTGGTTGTCACGCCAATCGAGGCACTCTTCGCTTTTTACTATTCAAGCCACAGATAGCAAACGGGGAGACCCTGATCTACTTCCGATAAGAGAGATCTAACCCAATGACCAGATCAAGCTATGGAAATAGGGTACGTAAGGTGAGGGGTGAACAACCCTAGATTTAAGGAAACAAGGTCACTGTGGAGGCTTAGGAAAGATAATATTAGACTTTGAGTGTTTAGACACAGTGACTTGGAGACAAATGTCATTCATGCAAATGAACTTTGCCCTCTCTCTTTTCCGATTTAATGAGGCTCCTCCTCCTCATTTGGGTTACAATCTCTCATGCTCTTGCTCTCTTGCTATTTTCTCACTCTCTCTTGCTCTCATCTTGCCCAATTTTGGGCCATTGTAATTTTCAGCCATTTGGCTTAGTAATAAAATTCTTTGAAGGAGATTTGGTGTTGGTGTTGCTTTGTGATGGTGGTTTGCTTCTGCACTTCATAGCTACTCAAGCTTGGGGAGGCCAACCATGCAAACTGTTTTTCTTTGGTAAGATCTTTAGTATTTTTGCTATAGATTTTATGAATTTCTTGTTTAGTAGTTAAGAACTTCATACGCTTGTTGGTCGAAGTTTATGATTTCTTAGCTCTTCATTAGGTTCTCACATTTTCTTTTAGTTGTGCAGCAAACATATTGCAAGTTGCAGGTTACTTGGCTTGAAGAGTGGATTTCCTTGGTCGGATACCCCACTGCTCCAAGCATTGGAAGAGAATAGAGCACAATCTTTTCCCTTCCCTTTCAATTTTCTGCATTTAATTTCTACATGTTTTCCATATAAAAATCAAATTTCAAATCTCATTTACATGATATTATCTTGTGCAAATTTATTCATAAATTTTCAGAAATTTTCGTAATATTTTGTATGATATATTAACATTGCCCAAGAGTGATTTTGGGCATTTTTCTATAACTTTTTGCTTGTTGGTTTTTAGCAGGTCTGCACATTTCAAAGGTGTTATGCTACCCAAATTTGGCCATCTCCAATCATAAAGGGCCTCCACAAGCTACTATTTCGGCCACTTGGAAGAAAACGGTCAAAATCACCTTCTTCCCTCTCTTTTTCTCAAAGTACTAAGTGCTGAAGTTTATATCATTCTAACAAGCCCAAGAGAGTCTCTTGGGCTTGATTTCTTGTATGTTGTTTCAAGTTTAAGTGCTTAGTTTGGTTTGCCATTCATTGCATGCAAGTGAGGAGGCATTGCCACCCTTGCATTGTAGTTGTAAGTAGCTTGGGTTTAGCATTTTCCCTTTGTTATAATTTACATTTCCCGCACCCCAAAAATGAGAAGGCTTTTCCTCCCTTGTGAAATCGTGTTGGCTTGCATTTGTTTTTCCCACACCTTGCATGAGAAGAGGCTTTGCCCATCCATGCAAAATCATGGTGGCTTGTAATTTATTTTCCAACTCTTTCGTTTTAAGTTATTTTGCCCACACCTCACAAGTGAGAAGGCTTTGCATCCCTTGTGAAATCGCGTTGGCTTGTGTTTAATTTCGCCTGCAACTTACAAGTGATAAGGCTGTGCCTTCCTTGTAAAATTGCGTTGGATTTCATTGCTCTAGTTTTTGCTTAGAGGTTAAAACTTAATTTTTGCCCCGATTCTTGCCTTGTATTCACTCCCCTTTCCGGTTCGACCGATCCTGGGTGACAAGAAATGGCAAGGATTTGAGTTGGTTAGAATAATAGGCACTCAAAAACTCATCTTTACTAGATACTAAAAAATAGGGACTTGACCTATGGAGATAGTGGGTTAGAGGTTGTTGGGAGCCTCGTGGCACTTTGTGTCCTCCAGTTGAGCACCCAGCAAGTTTTGGGATTAACCCGTGGAGCTAGTTGAGAACCTTGTGTTCTCAAGTTGAGCACCCAGCAATATCTCTCAAATCGAAAGAGATAGTTTCTTGGGGTAGACACATAGAGTAGCTTAGTTTTCTTGCACAAAACCTTAATCCCCTAAGTTGAAAGGAGACTTAAAATAAACTAAAATTTACAGTACCATTTGCACAACATTGCTATTGTTTGCAGTACTTTACTTCGAAAGCACTCCATTATTGGTTCAATCTTGTTATATGCATCTTTGGTTCATTAATTTGTTCATTTACTGCAAGTCAATGTTTAATGTGATATTTTGTTAAGTGAATGATTTAATGCTATTGGAAAGTATTTGGTAATCTGGTTTATTCTGTGACTCCATAGCCCAAGAAGTAGGCACTGGTCTTGTTATTTAATTGTTTATTTCTCTCTTGCAATCACATTTGGTTTATTGTTTAAAAGGTTTGCTTGTCATTGAAACTATTGCATCTCTGCACATTTGATTGTCATTTGAACATTTAATAATTTACAACTCCCAAAAACAAACTCTTAAAAGAAACTTAGTAAGTAGGGACAACCCCCCTTGACCTTTAGGAGTTGTGGTCTAAACGGAAGAGTTTAGGACCGAGGTGACATTGGGTTCTACACTCATAGTTGCCATTGGGAACACACATAGCGGTTGGGAGACTTACCCGCGGTCAAGTGTGTTTTAGGCGGCAACATCACCCCATCAAGAACATTGCTAGAGTGATTATCATCATTGGCTTTGGGTCTTCTTGGGGGGTGTTATCAACTGATTTGTACAATAGTTGAAACCTTATTGAGCCGCCAGTGTTGGAACACATCAGTGTTCACTTCCAGAGTATTTGGGTTTCATTATATTTGGGTCTAGCCAGTTTTGTTTTTGAGTCGACATGACCATGGCCCCATGGGGGTTTGTATCAAAGTGTGCTAGTAGGGTCTGAGTGGCTCGGTTCCCCATGACTGGATTAAACAACTAAGGTATTCCAGGGAGTTTTTTCACCGTCAGATTATACTTTGCTTCAAGCGAAATATAATCTCTTGGTTTTTCTCCCGCTTCCTCCAAAGCTGGAATGCCTGATTTTGGAAATTTGGCCATGGGGGGTTATTAGGGTCCAACTATAATGTATAAACCTACTAGACACTATTAGAATAGGTTTTGGTCATGTCCTAAGTCTCTAGGACCCCCAGAAAAAAATTCCGAAAAATTTTTACCGGACGCGTCGAAATTGGGGTTTTTAATTTTTAATTATTTTTAAAATTTTAATTAAATTTCTCTATAGTTTAAATAGAGAAATTTGAGTCTGTAATTATGTCAGTCATCCGAGATCCGAACTTAGTGTTTGATGGCTCGTTTCATAAGCCAAAAATCACACATGATCCGTGGAGCAGCTATACCCAACTTTCGGATGTCAATTCAGCCTCATAATTAATATTTTCTCTGAAAAGTCATTTACAGAGAAATTATTAATTAAAATAATAAAATTGAATATTTTGGAGATAATCCAAATCTCTCCAAAATTAATCAATTTGATTAAAATAAAGGGCTAAATGACATGGCAATGAGCATTTAGGAAGATTCCAATCAACTCCAAGCCTTCCTAGTCATCCATCCAGTCACCAGAAGATTATCCAATCAAGTAAATTCGCCCTCTCCATGCAAAAAATCGATTTAGTGACATGGCATTTGGTTATTGGGTTGGTTGATATGCATTTATGATAGGGTGGGCGCCCTCATGACTCACCACACCTACCAAGCTTGGCTCCCTTTATTGACTCGAGTCTACACCTACCATGTTACATGTGTCTCCACACAACCCACTCGCATATCTACTAGATGCTCATGTCAATCCTCTTGTGCCCTCACGTGGATCTTAGTTAGGGTGTGTTTATTGGTCACATATCATTGATTGACTTGGCTCTCATCTAAAACTCGAGTTAGTGCCTACCCTTTGCCACTTGCCATCCTTTTAACTAACTCGCAACCTACCACTCCTCAACTCGCCCCTCCACATAGCTCACGTCAACCCTACCTAAGAACTCGTGTATCTCCACATGGATCACACCCTTCCTTGTTGTAGCTTGCCCATTCGTTGGATGATACTTCCCATGCCTTCTACCACTCGAGTTTGCCACCTCTTCACTCCTACCAACCATCTAGTGCGAGTTGTCCTCTCCAAGCCCTGATTTGATTGGATTCCAAACTACATGCTCATTACTAATTCGACCTAAGGTTTTAGCTTCAGTTTTTACCATAAAGAGAGGCCCATTTGGGTTGTTATCCCATGGAGACTTTGATGCAAGATTACTCTACACAAATTTGTAACATGCTTTGGCTTAATATTTTCAATAAAGATTTCGACTTTGGAGGTCCATGAGCTTTCAATCTTTGGTGTGAATTCATCTCTTGTTGAGGTGACATCTTCTCTAAACCCATCTCTTGATTATGCATAGTATTTGATCAATGGTTAGCTTGTGAGGACTATTTTTAGTACAATAGAGTAACCATTTATAATTTAAGTTGGTTATTTATGCATAGTTTATCAAGATCTAAATGGACATGAGTAGTTGGTTATACAAATTGTTGATCTAATCTTGATATTTCTAGCATACTAGCATTGTTGATCTCACTTGTTGGTTGAGTGGTTTGGGTTGTGATTAGGTGTTGCTTAAAGTGAAGAGGGGTAAGAGCTCGGTTGCATCAAACCCTTGTTCATCTTCAAGTTTTGGCCTAACACTTTGTGGTTGCAGGATCTACAATAATCTCAAGATCTTTTCATCTTAAGAAAGCTAGGGAGCTCTTCTCAGGTTTCTCATCAATCAAAAACTTCACTTTCAAACTTGGTTACTAGAGTTAGGCCTTAGATCCTTCACCCTTTGGCTTTCCTCCCATTCATCTTCTCCCTTCATCCATCTCATCCGGGTTTCCTTTGCCATCATTCCATTCGCTCTCCCTTCTTTCCCATTTTTGTTTTGCCCTACTTCTAGCTTTCATCCACCTTTAAAAGACACATCAAAACAACAAGTTAGTAAGCAGTTTATGTAATTTCTATGCTTAGTTAGTTGTTAGTTTTTTGTTTAAGATCTCAAACTGTTAGCTAGTTGCACTTTTGGAAAGTTTGTGGCTAGATTTCTCTTGTAAAATCAAAATTTATGCATTTGAAGTTTAAGTTAGGCATATCAAAGGGTCATTTAGGGCTTGCATTTAGTCTTTTCCCTTTAAGTTTTGTAATTCCATTTCAAAGTAGGAAAGTTGGCATATAGGTTAGTGTAAAATTTTGTGGTTGCATTCTCATTCCCACCATATTTTGGGGCATTTTAGCTTGCTGGTCCGTTTTACCATAGTTAAGATTTCAAGACAAAATCTCATGCTTTTCATGTTTTAGTCTTATTTTGCAAACTTAGACTCGATTGTTCAAAGTTTGATTAGATTTCTAACGCTAATGGGTGCATGAGTTATTGGCTTATCCTTGTGGTAGGATTTTGGGAAGAGAAAGATCTCTTAAATCAAAAAGATCAAATCAAAGAGAGAAGGAGAAATCAAGCATCATAAGACATATTTCAAGATACACCTTCTTATCCTTTGTAAAAGCCATTAAGGGCTTCATTTTTTTTTAATTTTTATAAGTTGTTTTTAGATAGCCATCAAAGACCTTTCAAGGATTTTCCCTTGAGGCACTTGTAAAAGATTAATAAAACTTGTAGTGGAGAGGTCCTCCATCTTTGGTCTTCTTCCCCATTTGGGGAAGAGTGTTGGGTTTTGTGGTTTGGCTTAATTAGATCCTTTTCATATGCTCTTAGTTTAATTTCACTTCAATAAGTCATTTTGCTTATCTTCCATATTTACTTACCCCCATGCTCTCCCGAGTAGGGTCTTTGACCTGAAAGAGACTCTTGGGTAGTTTAGTTTTATTTTTTGCATCTACTATTATCTTGTCTCTCTTCCAAAGCCTTCGACCGGAAGTTGTATCCTTGAGATTTTGTCTCAAGGGCAGGACCACATAATTTGTGGTTACTCTTCCTTCCCCGTCGGTTTCCTTGGTAGAGCTTTCAGCTAGCTGGAGGTTCTCAAGTGCAAGCGGTTCTAGTGGTTGATCTTGTTCGGAGATCAATCCCACCTAGTAGATTAAATCTTGTGTGGTAGAACACTAGATTTACTTAGTTTCATTTTATTTCGCAAGTGGTGTTGTTAATAGTATTTGTATCTCGTTGATCAGTCATCTTATTGTTTAAATATTTTTTCAATCTAAGATATACTGCTACTACAATTTATCTGCTTCTTAAAATAAACCAAAGTTTCTTGAACTTGGCCAAATCCAAGTCAAGAGCACCCTCTATCGGAGGGCATTTTAGTTTTTTGCATTTCCCTGCATTAGGCATTGTTAATATAGCAAGTCTCTTGAACTGTGGTCATAAGACCAAGTCAAGAGCGCTCTCTGTCGGAGAGTTGAAAAAGGTTCTCTAATAATAAAATTTTCCACTCATACACCTCTTAATTAATTTATCTTGGTTTCTGTCCTACACCCGTATGCTCTGCCAACCGGAAACGGTTGGGCTAGTACTTAGAAATGTGGAAGACTTGATAATTTACAAGTGAAAATCTAATTAAAACTTTCACCCCCATAACCAACCAATCCGGAGTTGATCGATAAGATAATTTCAGTGGGTAATCTCTTAGTGAGGGCGCCGGTATTCCATGTTCAACCTCTAGTTTGCTGGCTTGCATTGCGCGGCCTGGCTAGAGCACTGGGTGGCCCGACATGTCCTTGAACGGAGGCACTTGATATTGTCTTTTCCGGACTTTCTTTGAATACCCTTGGTTTTATCCCTAATAATCAAGACAATTAAAACTTTGAATTTACCAAGATAAGCTGCACAACGTTCTCACAAACTTTCCATTTCAAGCACTTGTGTCAAGTTTACAATCACTTCTTTTTTCTGACTCCATAAGGCACTGGTCCTTCATCTTATATTTTGCTTGCTTAAGTATCAACATTGGAGTATTTGCTTATATTTACGTGAAGTGATCTGTTTATTGCCCAAGTGTATCTTTCATTTTGTATTTGCAACGTGGATTGCGTTATCTTGTCTTATAATTTAATTTTAAATTGTCTCTCATTTAAAAACTCCTAAAAAACACCCATCCGCATCACAACACCCAAAAAACACTATAAATACAAGAGCCTTAGTGAAACTCTCTTTTAGGGACTACCCCCCTTGGCTTCGTTAGGAGTTTGCCTAAACGGAGGAGCTGGGATTCAGGTGACAGTACCTGGCTCATTGCTTGCCCCCAAGGCCACACCTCTCTCACTTGTAGTGAAGAGACAGCTTTCGAAAGATTTCCGCTGCTGGTGTGCATGTTGGCGGACAACAGGGGGTTTGTGTACTATTGCTTGGAAAGTGCTCATTGTGCAACTGAGGCACTAGTCTTCTCGTGTTTAGGTGGCTTTAGTGTTTGTTTAGTTGATTGTTATCACTAGCACCCTATTGGTACACCAAGTTGTCATATGGTGCATGGTAAATGGCTTATGACTTATATCTAATTATCACACATTAAAAATCCTAAGTCACTTACAGAAGCATCATCTTCTCCATACATTAATAACTATTATCCACACCTTCGATTAATATGGTTTATCTAAGTTAATGTGGATGCTTTTATTGAGTGGAATGATGTCATGTCATCTTGTACCATTTGATTACTGTTATCTTCAAAGTCTTGAGAATCAATTTTGTTAGTGCCTTTCAATTATTCAATTTGCCTTGCAAGTACATTTTCCATTGATGATATTATATTTTTTGAAGTACCTTTCTTTGGTACTATATGTTCAACATGGTATGATTTTCCTATTTTGATGATTGGAATACTTGTTAGTATTTTCAATGTTATCATCCTAAACACTAAGTGATATATTGGCATTCATAATGGAGATTATACAATTAGTCTTTTTCATTACTTGGGTAGAAGATGTGTATCCGACGTCTATAAAGAATTTCAGGAGCTTTCATTAGGCAGGTAAAACTACGGTCTAGGGGAACTCTACTAGTACAATGACCAGTGCTAGGACATGTCTCCTTGCATCCCCATTAGGTGCAAGATGTTGGACATCCCCTCTAACTCTGGTCTAGTAACCCTAGTCAAGTAGTATTGCATTAGACAACACCGATAACTTGTACTTCCATTTTCATTTTTCCATCTTTTTAATATCTTAACTTCCATGAGCAAGGTATTGTTTTAAATTTTTAGAAAAGAATTTTTTAATCTTTTTTTGACAAAATGTTTTTGAAATTTCACAGCTTATCCTGAATCTTGCTCTTTACGCGCTTTCTTTGTAACTTCTACTGAAGCAACTTCCACATAGGACTACATTGCAAGGTCATTTAATTTTATCTTTTTATATTATATTACTGCATTGCCACATAAGTAGCAATTACACATGTCAATAGGATCTAGCTTGAGTGGTTGCGGGATGGAGTGTTATCTTCCCCATCTAGGCTCTATTTCTATCAATGATATGTTGTGATGATAATGAGTATGTTGTTGTAACGGTTGTGGGCCCTATTTTTGACCTACCCTTGTACCCTAAAGAAAATAGGGTTTACATTGGGTACTTGTACCATGCACAAAATGAAGGGAAGTGCCCAAGGGTTTTCCCCGGGATAATTACCTGGAAAAAAAGTAGCAATTACACATGCACTAAGATACAAGATTTACTACTGTTTGAATGTTCAATAACATTCTAATGTCCTCGACTATATTGTTCATCATCCCAACATCATTAAAGGCAATTCATTATAGAAAAAAACAAGACCAATAAGTAAACTTAAATACAAACAACTTTAAGAAATTGAAAGTATATTGTTTCCATTCTTGAGCTTCTTTGCAAGTACTATAGCTTTTTAGAAATAGTTAATAACGATGCATACATTTAAGACATCTTGATAGCTATTATTCATAATTGCTTCTTCCTATTAAAGAAAATGTCTTGATAACTATTATTCATAAATTCCTTACCTATTAAAGGGCATTCTCAAGTGGAAAAGAGAAACACAAATGAGTTAATTTAACAAGGCAATCTATCAACCAAACACCCATACCTGAAAATGCCATTCGTCCAGCGTTCAAGCATGTTCCCAATGTTGACAATGAATGCACTGGATGTAAGTAAAATGGCAGTCACAATCAATATAGATAACAACTATTTTAATTTTTTGCTCACATGAACAAATATATGCTCCAAGAACTTACTAGCAATACAATTGTCACAAGAAAAATTTACATAGAAGGTTTCTAAAAGAGATTTTTCATTAAAATGTTAATCATGATAATAACAATACAAATTTATCAATAATTAAGTTAAAGGATGTGCAAATTCAACCAAATATGCTACAAGCAAACCTTTGAGCTGTATCATCATAACAAAGAAGACGTGTCTATTTGCTTCAGCTTGGAAAACCATGTCTATAAATGTATCTATGCAATATGTAGATACGATGCTTTGTAGAAGATTACAAATAGGTTCAAAGAAGACAGAAAAGGTCAAACAAGAAAAGTAACATAAATTAAGCATGGTATGATTAGAAATGGTGAAGGGAAGAGAGATATGCTTTATTAAATTGACCAAGAGAGTTCACTGCTTTGTATTAATTATATCACATGCACACATAGAAATATAAACATATACATACACATACACATGTTCATGTATCTCTATGTATGCATACATACATATGTAATATATATAACAATGTTGTCAATATCGTTTCAAGACATTGTTGAAGGCCAAGAAAGAAACTCATGGAAGATATCAGGGAATATATTAGAAAATATCTGAAAATATCGACGAGCATAAATTTGGACCTGAAAAACTTGAAAACCCCAGAAAAATCAGCAACTTGAAAAACTCCCAAAAAAAAAAATAAAAATGAGAGAAATCAAATATATTTGCAACATTGACATATAGACACAAATGCATACCCACACACACACATAACTACATATCCTTAGAGACATGCAAACACACATACACCAATAAACAGATATATACACACCATATTTCCAAAAGGAAAAAGCAAAACGTTGCATCAAATATCTCATCCATATGTATTTCTCACACACCTCCATGTGCCATTGACACCAAATAAAAACAGTATTAAATTAGAGATTAAATAAAAAAATAGTATTAGTAAAATCTAAAGGGGTGGTAGGTGTTGCCACCTAATACACACCTCGGGTCATGTGGCAGAAATCTTCAAGCCACTGGGTGTGTCCTTGGGGGCAAGCCAGAGTCAAGTGTTGTCACGTGAAACTCGACTCCTCCATCTAGGCTTACTCCTAGCGAAAGCCAAGGGGGTGGTCCCTTAAAAACAAAGATTCTAAGGCTTTTATTCTAATAAATAAAAGCTAAAAAATATCTAGGAGTTAGGATTTTGATCACAAGAACAAAGCAATATTAAAATTCATCGCATTCATTATCCAACATCATCATGAAAACATAAATATTCAACATCATGTAATATTAAATAACAAGACCGGTGCCGAAAATGAAATGTTTGAACAAAAAGACATGTTGTGCAAATGTTCTTAATAAATTTTATAATTAAGGGTGATGGTGATTAGTGGTTTTTTTCTTGGTTTTGCCCACTAAAACTTACCTTTTCGGATTGAGCACATAAGCAACTTTACCAAGTGTCCAACGAGGAGAGGACGAACCTCATTAATGAGTATCCCCCTGACTCTATGGTAGTCACTCTTTGTGACCTCCTGAATTCTTGAAGGTTAGATTATGTGGATGTTCCTATTAAGCTAGTGCTTACCTCCCTTTCTGGTTGACCAACTGATCGGACTATGGTATAGAGGTCTGTTATCACATATATAGTAGTTGGGCTACCATACACTATTTTTCAGATTCCAGTACACTTTTCAGCCAGTTCCCTTACAGTGAGATGCTGAGGTGAGCATCTATTATGGATCATGATTATTATATGGACAACAATTTTGATCCCTTTGCCATGACTGAGTTTTAGGACACTCAGAGAGATGACCGGTGTAGCCATTTAGCCATTTATGCAGAGCAGTCAGTATTGCCCAGAATTACCACAGTAGTTTCAGAGGACGGATGATTGGTTTAGATTATTTGCATTCAGGTATATGACTCAGCAGGTATATTTTGGTGTTTTGGTTATATTGCTTTACATTCATTCTTGTAGCATGTCTTAGCATTTAGTATCATGATCTGGCGATCATATAGATATGTGGACCTGGTTGTACTTTTATATATATTATATTGTCCCCACTCAGACTTAGAAGTTCACTAACTATACTCATTGGTTTTACCCTCCTTAGGGAGAATAACGGTGATCATTCCCACCATACTTTGGCTTGCTAGTGTTGGTTTCATTATTCACTATCTTCATCCATCCATTACCTCTTAGTTTGTTATTTACCTTGACTTACTACTTGACTAGTGGCATGGAGGACCTTCCCCCACTTTAGCCTCTGTGTTGGATAAGCTTCCCTGTTTCTTGTGTCTCGGCTCTGAGTTGGTGACAGAACTTACCTTTGGTGAGTTGGATTGTAGTCCTAAATCATTCTGGTTGGTTGTCCCGATGTTTGGCACCGGTACAAAGTCCCCCTAGTCACTTAAGATGTGTTGGCTAAAACTGAAAGCTCATGTACTACTTATGGAAACTTATGTAAATTCGCCCAAGAAACTGTAAACTCTAGAATGTGTTTATCAACACATGTGAGTAAAGGGCAAGAGCAATGAAACACTAATAAATACTCCTTGAAGAGTATAATGAAAGGTACAAAAAGCAATGGTTTTTAAACTCTATATTTAAACGATTGTTGACCTTATATGTATATGTACAAACATGCCCTGGATGCAAGCTGCAATTAGTTGTGCTTATCAGCACACCTGAGATCCGAAGGGTTATGTAGGCCAAAAAGGCCATGAAATGAAATCAATGGATCCTAATCAAACTGGATCATATTTTATAAAAAGTAGACATGGTGCCTAAGTTGAATAAGCACTCTTTGAAAAACTTACCCATCTGTGAGACACTACCATCCCCCGTGTTACTGCTTGTCCATCATATGTTAGAGTGTGTATTCCCTTTCCATTTCCGAAGTGTCACAATGTCAAGTCAGTAGTCATCCCTGAGCCTAGCCTTTTAATTTTTAGCCCTCAACCTTCACTAGCAAATTGATCACAACTATGAAGTGAGTATGGTCCTGAAAGTCTAGTCTGAGTCATAAATAATATTGAAGACCTTTATATATTTGGTTTTAGATCGCCAGTGAAATGATTACTTCTTGTTATAATTGTTACTTGAATGAATTGTAGAGCATGCATTAACCTTTGGCACTTGCAGCAGTTTGATGGTAGCCTGAGTTATATTATTGGTTATTTTGACTTGGTCAAACTTAGTTTGACCAAAGCCAAGCACACAACATGAGATGGAAAACCTCAGATGATGCAGAGATATGATATATGGTCTAGTACAGGTCACTAGGTGGTTCTATGCAGTGGTTTCAGGCTTATGGTGATGATTTGTGCTTTTTAGCACTTTTACAGGTTATAATTATTTGGTCTGCCGGATATGATGGATATTTATTTTGATCATGCAGAGATCTATAAGGTGTATAAGTACACATATTAGATGGATTTGGGCTCTCTGAATCCAATGAGACTGTCTGTTTTCAGTTCTGAGCAATTACAGTGATTATTAGCCTCAGTTGGCTATCCTAGTGCAGTTTTGGTGTCAGATGGGCTGTCAGAGCAGTGATAAGATTTGATTGGTTCACCTAGGGCACTGTGCATCAAGGGGGTGGTCCAGCCACTTGATATTACCATATTACCCCCCTCCCTGAGAGCTTGGTGGGATCAACTTGACAACGCAGGCACTCCAGGAGGCAGTTTGGGCAGTTTCACACTTCCCAAGGCAGAATAAAAATGGCAAAAATGGCTATTGAGGGATTCGATTTGGGCTACTGAGGCAAGGGATTGGCATGGGATGATGTTTGATGATGAGTTGGATGTCTTCCACACCTTCTCCAGCAGTTTTAGCTTCCAGTGGGACCCACACCCACCACTCTGACATTTTATATGGATTTCTGGAGCCTCCCAAAGCTCACGACTTTCCCAGAGAGGCACGATTTGGTGCTTAGAGCATTATTTTATTGATATTGTGCCATGGGGATTGACCAAGGGTGTTAGAAATTATCCCTTGGACCCACCATGAGCTAGATCTTATATTTTATCATTGAGATTTGGTGGGACCCCATCTCCTAGGGCGATTTGGTCCATTTATGTATTCTTTTTTATTGATCCATGTACTTTATTGTTGAGCTCATCTCAACCATTGATTGGATCACTTTGATATTTTAATCTTAGCCATCCATTCAAAAGGTGGCTAGGGTTTTGGTATCTCTCCATCCTATTTAAAGGAGAGAGATTCTCATTGTAAAGGGTCTTTGGCTCTTGGAATCTTAATAATAGAAAAACTTCTTGTGGAAATTCTTGGATCTCCTTTGCATCTGGTGTTCTTAGATGGTGATTGGAAAGTCTATTGCATCCTAGCATTTGGAAATTTGTGGTAAGATCTATCTTTTGGGAAGCTTTGTCTTGTCTACAGGAGAGCGACTTTAACTTGGGCGTTTTTGCAAGGCTTCTTCAACTCGCTCACTTGGCATTTGCTTGTATCAGGGGGTTATCATTAGTATCATTGTGATCTATGCTATCTTTCTGTTATTTCTCTTGTGGCATTAATCTTATCTCTTGATTGCATCAAATCTGATATTGTTGATGTTTGTTGTGCAGGAGAGAGGGCGCATTGGCTTCCTTGGACAAAATCGATTTCATAGAAAACTACCTCAAATCTTTTGAAATTGATCAGGTTTGCATAGATCATCATCATCAAGGCATCTACAATGTTATCCAGGTAAGATCCACAGGTTTGTTTACTATTTCTTGATCCCAATCCATTAGCACAAGCATTTAACTGTTAAAACCCTCATTTATTCAAACCCTCATTTTAAAGTTTCTCAGATCTACTTGGATCTAGTAAGCTTTTGGGTAAGAGATTGAAAACCCACCTCTATAGAATCCACGGCAATTCGGATCTATAGTTTGGTGTGGATTGGCTTCCATTTGACCCCTTTCCCAAGGCACATTAGCCTTTCCAAGGGAGGTCGCACCTCCTGAGAGAGAGGGTTTGCTAGGTTCCAAGATCTGGGTAGGTGAGATCCCGCTTGATTTGAACTCCTCTCATCCGATAACCTACCCCTAGTATCTCACTTCTTTGATTTTTGCCTTGTGGGCCCTATTATCACATATATAGCAGCCGGGCTACCATACATTATTTTTCTTATTCCAGTACACTATTCAGCCAGTTCCCTTACATTGAGATGCTGAGATGAGCATCTATATTGGATCACTATCAGATTTTGGACAGCAGTTGTATTCCCCATGCCATGACTGAGTCTCGGTACACTCAGAGAGATGACCGATGTAGCCATTATACCATTTGTATAGAGCAGTCAGTAGTGCTCAGAGTTACAGCAGCAGTTTCAGAGGACGGATGATGGTACAGGTGATGAGCATTCAGGTATATGACTCAGCAGGTATATCATGGTGTTGTGGTTATATTGCTTTTATATTTATTCTTATAGCATGTCTTATCACTTAGTGTCCTGATCTGGAGATCATATAGATATGTGGACTTGGTTGATCTTATTATATATATTATATTGTCCCTACTCAGACTTAGAAGTTCACTATTCATACTCATTGGTCTTACCCTCCTTAGGGAGAATATAGGTGATCATTCCACCATACCTTGGCTTGCTAGTGTCGGCTCCATTATTCACTGTCTTCATCCATCCATTGCCTACCTTTTAGTTTATCACCCTGACTTACTACTTGACTAGTGACATGGAGGATCTTTTCCCCACTGTAGCCTCTGTATTGGATGAGCTTCCCTGTTTATTGTGTCTCGGCTCTGAGTTGGTGACAAAACTTACCTATGGTGAGTTGGAGTTCCTTGTGAATTCCCCCTAGTCACTAAAGTTGTGTTGGATAAACCTGAAACTTTTAGTGTTGCCATGAATACAAAGTCCGGAAAAAATGAAATGCTATATCTTGTATGAAAAGCCCATTCATGCAATGTGTTTCTAAACACACATGAATGAAAGGCATGCCAAATGAAAATGGCCATGAAAATAAAATGTTATATCTTTTGGAAATGTAAATACGTAGGTAAACAAGCTGTCTATGACACACCTAGAAGTGCTCAGGTAAACAAGTGCCTTAAAAACACACCTGCAGCAGAAAGCCTAAATAAATGTAAATCTATGCAATGTGTTTATAAACACACATAGATCAAGGCTATGGAAACTTCAAGCCCAAAAAGCAATGGAACTTAAATGCTATATCAAAACAATTGTTGCCTTATTTGTATTATGGATTGTGCGCATCTGTTAAAGGTGAATAAACCCTCTTTGAACAACTCATCCATTTGTGAGACACCGCCATTCCCTGTGTTGTTGCTCATTCAGTATATACTATGGTGTGTATTCCCTTTCCCTTTGCCAAAGTGTCACAAAGTTAAGTCCGTCAAGTCATCCCTTAGCCTAGCCAATTATTTTAGCCTTCACCCTTCACTAGCAAATTGATCACAGCTATGAAGTGAGTATGATCTTGAAAGTCTAGTCTGAGTAATAATAATAATTAATGACATTATATATTTAGATTTAGATCGCCAGCAAAGATTACTTTGTGTTATAATTGTTATTTGAATAAGTTGTAGAGCATGCATTAACCTTTGACACTTTGCAGCAACTTCTGATTATGGTCTGAGTTATATTTGGTCATGTTGACTTGGTCAAACCTAATTTGACCAAAGTCAACCATAGGACATGAGATGGTTAGACCTTGTGATGATATCGATAGATGATATATGGTCTAAGTACATGTACATGATGATTCTATGCAGCAGCTACAGGGTTATGATGATGATTCATGGTTTACAGCAGTATTTGATCATTTACAGATTATTATTATTTGACCTGTTCCGGTATATTGGATATATATTTTGATCATGCAGAGATTCATATGGTGTATGAGTACACATCTTGGATAGATTTGGACCTTCTAAGTCCAATGAGACAGTCTGTTTTCAGTTCCGGGCACTTACAGTGATGATTGAGCCTCAGTAGGCTATCCCAGTGCAGTTTTGGTCTGTCGGAGACCCTGTCAGAGCAGATGTGATTTTTATTTGGTTGACCTAGGGCGTTGTGCTTGGAGGGGGTGGTCCAGCCACTTGTTTTTACCATATTACCCCCCTCCCGGACACACTAGTGCCCTCACATTGACAGCGCAGGCACTCCAGGAGGTAGTTTGGGGAAGTTTCACGCTTCTCGAGGCATTTCAGGATTGGTAGAAATGGCTATTGAGGAATTCGATTTGGGCTACTGAGGCAATGTCTTGGCATGGGATGATCAGTGATGACGGATTGATGTCTTCCACACCTCCTCCAGCAGTTTCAGCTTCATCGGTACCCGCATCCATCACTTATGGCACTTTCTGATGATTTCTAAGGTCTTTTGAGGCCTACCATTTGTCCATAAAGGCACAATTTGGTATATTGATGACTATTTTATTATTATTGTGCTATGGGGATTGACCAAGGGTGGCTAAAATTACCCCTTGGACCCACCATAAGCTTCTTATTATATTTTGTCATCATGATTTGGTGGGATTCCCCTCTTCTAGGGCGATTTTGTCCACTTATGTTATATTTTATCAGTGATCCATGTATTTTATTGTTGAGCTCATCTCAACCATTGATTAGACTTTTGTATCTTTTAATCTTAGCCACTCATTCAAAAAGTGGTTAGGATTTTGATGCCTCTCCTTCCTATTTAAAGGAGAGAGCTTCTCATTGTAAAGGGGACTTATGGCTCTGGATTATTGGAAAAGAAAATTATTATTGCATCTATCTCCAGTGTTGTGGTGAATGTTTTTGGTGTTCGTTCATTGGTTCTTCCTTTGCACTGAGTTATTGGAGATCTTGTTTTGCCATATCTTTTGTACCACATTTTTGCATCTACAGGTGGAGGCTGATTTGCTTTGAGGAGGAAGTATTGGTAGGGGAAGACTCTCCCTACTTCTTCTTTGGATCTCTTCGTTGGTAACAGGGAGTATTACTGTCCCACGACCTTCTATTCTATGTTATCATTGCATTTTACTTGTATTTCCTCCATACTTGACCTCTCTGATTGAAATCGATTTTCCTTGGATTGACAGGTAGAGGAGGGCGCACTTGTGGGCTAGGGCATCAATTTGGCCAGCAAAATCAACAATCTCTCATTGATCTCTGCGGGAATCTTCCTCAAGATCAAAGCATCTCTCTTCATCACTCAGGTATGATCTCAAGGTAAATTCTATCTCCATGATCTATCCACTTGTCTAAAACATTTAAAACCCTAATTAATCAAAACCCCCATTTTTACATTTTTTCAGATCTACTAAGATCTAGTGGCTTCTTGGGTAAGATATTTAAAACCCACCTCTATAGTATCCACGACATCCCGGATCTATAGTTTGGTGAGGATTGGCCTCCATTTGACCCTCTTCCCAAGGCATTTAGCCTCTCCAAGCAAGGGCGCACTTCCTAGTTTGGGTGGTGTTATCACACCATAGTAGCAGGGCTACTATTCTTGTACAGCAGATATCTACACATTCCAGAGCTTCCTTTATTCCAGAGCATGGCTATATATTTTGGATCACTCATGATCAAAGCAGTACATTATTCAGATTTTATGACCTTATGTCAAGGCTGAGCCTTGAGAGTTCGGATTTGATGACTGATGTGACCACTTATCCCATTACAGTTTCAGTTCAGTGCCTATAGATGTATTTCAGCAGTGTTTCAGATGATGCATGATGATGATTATTATGATGATGTTGTATGATCTATGGATATGTTCTCACTGACTGTGGATTATTATCTTGTTGATTTAGTCATGATCATGGCATGTGCTTGGTATATTATTCCTGATGTGGCAAACTATTTAAAATGAACTGTAAATCATAAAATGGACAATTGCTTGCACTTTTAGGTCATTTAACAAAACTTACTGGTATTTTACCTTACATAGACATGGTCTTTCCCCGACACCAGTTGTCTGCTAGTGTAGGCTCCATACTCACTTGTCTCCATCCATACATGACCTTCCTGTTTGACTTTAAACCCTGACATGTCTCATTTGACTTTCTGATACTGAGGACTTCCCCATTTTTCTACCTCTGTGTTTGGACCGCATCCCTGTTTATCCAGTGTCTCGGCTCTGAGTTGGTGACAGAACTTACCTTTGGTGAGTTGGATTGTAGGCCTAAATCATTCTGGTCGGTTGTCCCGATGTTTGGCATTGGCTCGAACTCCCCCTAGTCACTTGAGATGTTGTTGGCTAAAACTGAAAGCTCATGTTCTACCTATGGAAACTAAAAATTCGCCCATGGAAACAAAAAAGGGCAAGAGCAATGAAAAGCTAAAAATACTCCTCGAAGAGTATAAGAAAGGTCCAAAAAGCAATGGTTCTTAAAAGTCATATCTAAACAATTGCTGACCTTATAAATATGTGAAAAACATGCCCTGGATGCAAGCTGCAGCTAGTTGTGCTTCTCAGCACATCTGAAATCCGAAGGGTTATGTAGGCCAAAAAGGCCATGGAATAAAATTGAATGATCCTAATGAACCTGGATCAACTTGATGTAGACATGATGCCTAAGTTGAATAAACACTCTCTAAACAACTTATCCATTTGTGAGGCACAGCCATCCCCCGTGTTATTTTGTCCAACACAGAGTTTGTAGCTTCCCCCTTCTCCCAGTCCAAAGTATTTTTGAGTTAAGTTAGACAAGTCAAACCCTTGGCCCAACCTTGCTCCTAGCCTTCATCCTTCACTAGCAGTCTGACCATGTCCAATGGGTGAGTTTGTCATTTGAACTATTGTGCAAGTAATTTATTATAACAACGGAATATGTTAACTCGATTAATGCCACTGAATGGAATTTATACTTTGAGCTTAGCTATGGAAATGATTAGAGAAGCATTGTCTTAGTCTACTGATGTGATTTATCCTTGATTATATATATTCTTGGGATCCGTGATGATGTGGACCATGTATGATGATTATTGATGATGATTTATGGGCCCACATGTTTGATGATGATATCATATGATGGACATATGATGCAGATGATGTTTGATCCAGTTCAGCAGGTTTATTATCTCTTCAGATCAGCAGATTATACATTGTCCATATATGGTGGACCCTACAGCAGGCCCACTAGGGCAACCCAGGGTGTATGAGTACTCATTCCTAGTGGATTTGGGTCTTCTGGATCCATTGAGACACTTATCTTTCAGTTCCGGGCACTTCTGACAGTGATTGATGCAGTTTTACACTTGTTGACCAGATTTGGGGCTGATTTCCTAGCCTGAGCAGCAGGGGCCCCGAGAGGCCAGTTCACCTAGGGCGCTGATGATGGAGGGGGTGGTCCAGCCACTTGTTATTACCATTTATCCCCCCTTCCGGAGAGCTTGGTGGGCTCAGATGGACAGCGCTAGCACCCTAGGAGGCAGTTTTGGCACTTTCACAGTTCCCGAGGCAGTTAAAAAATGGGATAAAGTGGTCACTGAGGAAATCGATTTGGGAAATTGAGGCAAGGTTTTGGCATTTGGTTTTCACAGAGGTCTTCCAGGATGGCATCACTATCTTCCGGTCAGTTTTCACCATGTGGGTATGCCCGGATTGATCACAGGAGGACATTTACTGCTTGACTGTCATGGATTCTAAGGACAGTTTTGGTCATTTTTATTATATTGGACATATCTTATTATTTTATTGTGCCTTGGGGATGAGCTAGTAAGGATTAATACCTCCTAGCCCCACCATGAGCTTATTTTATCATGTCCTAGTCATCATGAGGTGGATTATTGTACTTTTTACCCCTCTAGTGAGGTGACGTCACCCTCCATTGTACCATTTAGTGAGGGCGCTATTGTTATGTTGAGTGATCCATGTGATATATTGTTATGGGTCATCTTAGCCATTGATTGTATGATGAGATCTTATAATCTCAACCACCCATTTGATGTAGTATTATGGAGTGGTATAGGGTTTTGGTCTTTATTATCCTATATAAGGAGGAGACCCCCCATTGTAAAGCTCACCTTTGGAGCTCTGGAATATTGGAATAGAAGATTTTTTGTGGAGCACATCTCTCTTGCATTGTGGATTCTCTTGCATATTGAATATACAGTATCTCTTCTATGTATCATTGCGGATTTTGGTGCTTTTGCTAACCTTTTGACAGGAAAGTCGAATTGGAGAGAGGAGGGCGACTTCATGAGGGTTATTGTTGGAGGGATCCACATATTCTCTCTTGGGTTGATCTTGTGACAGGGAGTATCATTATTGTATCTTCGTGACATAGTTGATGCTTTCTATTACATCTTTCTACCATTTTCATAATCATCTTGCTTGACTTGTTTCTTTGATCTTGTCTTGTAGGAGGAGGACGATTTGGCTATCTTGGAGAAGGGCGATTTGGTTGGAGCACTTGGATCTCACTCTTGAATATACACATAGGAGAATGCTATCAACTTGCAAGGTGGCCACAAGCAATTGAGGTAAGATCTACAAGTTATGTGCCTCTTTCATCCATTCTATCTTCATTGGTCATAAAACCCTAATTAAATCAAAACCCCAATTTTGGTATTTCTTAGATCTACTTAGATCTAGCCTTGCAATTGAAAAGATATTAAAAACCCACCTCTATAGGATCCACCCCTAGTTGGATCTATAGTTTGATGGTGATTGGCTAAAAATTGACACACTTTTCAATGCAAAAAGCCTTCTTGAACCTAAATCGATTTTCCTAAGAGAAGCTTGTTGGGTTAGATCTAGCACATGGGTAGGTGAGATCCCACTTGATTTGACATCTACACATTTGATAACCTATACCCATATCTTTACTTTGGTGAAAACTACCTTGTGGACATCTCTCCATGTTTTAAGGGGTTGAAACCCCCTTTTGACTTTCTTGGCATCTTAAAACTTAGATCTACTAAGATCTAGCCATTGGATTCACTTGAAACTTTGAAGGAATATAGATCGGGGTACTAACATCCCGGATCTACATTTTGGTGGCCATTGGACTTGATTTGGTTCACCAAAACCCATTTTTGGACCCTCCTTGAGCAAATCGCACCCCCTTGATTTTTTGAGTTGGTCCACTTCTAGGAAGTGGGTGTTGGAGATTTTCGTGGATTTGGAATGCCCATGCCTTGAAACCTAGGTCTATACTGTCCTTTCGTCAAGATCCGCCTTGGGGATTGCATTCCTTGTTTTAAGGGATTGTGGTCCACTTAAGGTCATCACTTAAAAAAAATTAGATCTAGTAAGATCCAACCATTGGATCTCATCCAATCCACTTGACTTGGCTTCTAGGTGTCCCGATCTACATTTTGACATACTTATTGACCCCATTAGCCCACTTAACAAGGCACTAGTCCATCACCAAGCAAGTCGCACTCCTTGGGATTCGTGTCAAATCCTAGATCTAGTATATGGGTATCCTTATAACCAACTTAAACTCATAGATCTAGCCTATATCTAACCTATAGTACCTACCTCACACCTAACTTCACCTTGTGGGCCTACCTAGAATCACTTCACACTTCCCAAGAAAACTAGACCCACTTGTGTAAACACATGGTACTATACCTTGTCATCATACCCCATCATGTGGCCTAAACCATACACAGGTTGAAACATTAACAATCTCTTACACCTCCCTCAACCATACCTTAATCCTTAGGTCCACTTAGCCTTGCATTGGTTTCCGTAACTCATTGCTTACCTACCCTAAGAAACCTTTGCTTAGGTCCAATCAACTGTGATTGGGGTATAGGGTCTCCCCCTTGGTCTAGTTACACCTTGACCTAAAGCGAAGAGTGCCTCGGTTGACGTGACTCCCACATTGCATTGGGAACCGTGGCATCTCTTGGGTCACCTCTTTAGTTGCCCGACTCCTCTACCGTCCCGGATGGGATACCTCTAGGGGCAACTACAAGTTGTGTGATAACAAGTGGGTTGACCTAGATCTAGTACGTGGGTAGTTGACATTCCACTTGATTCGTGATCTACACATCTAATAACCTACCCCCAGATTGTCACTTTTCTGATTTCTACCTTGTGGGCCCTATTCCACATTTTAAGGGATTTAATCCCATTTTTGGACCACTTAGTATCTTTAAACTCAGATCTAGCAAGATCTAGCCATCGGATTGCCTTGAAATTATAGATCCATATCCTCACCTGATCAACCTACTTGGATCTAAAATTTGGATACCATTGGACTTGTCTTGATTGATTTATCCCACTTTTTAGCCTCCTTGGGTAAAGTCGCACCACCTTGGAGAAGTGAGTTGGTCCTCTAAGACATGGGTACTTGAGATTTCAGTGGATTTGGAACAGGCATAATTCAAAACCTAGGTCTAGTGTGTCACTTCATCATATCTTTCCTTGGGGATAGCATTCCTTGTTTTAAGGGATTGTGGTCCACTTAGGTCAAACCTAGATCTAGACCTATTCATCCATCAAGACTTTAATTGCCCACTTGTCTCATGCAATAGGAGTCTCCAACCACAAGTTAACTACAATTTGACTCCATTATCCCAATTTCCAAGGCACTGGTCTCTCTCCAAGTCAATTCGACTTTCCTAGATTGTTGGATTAACTTGTGGTTTGACCCTTGTGTGGTGAACTAAACCCTTGGATGTCATCATGTATCATGATCAAGCTTGTCACTTGTACTAGTTAGCCCCAATTCAACCCCTAAACTACCCTGCATCGGACTCGGTTCCCAAGGCAGTGGATTTTCTCACATTGAACTAGTACATTAATCATGGATCTTATCTTTAAATACTATAAGTCACTCCCACATTAACAATGAACCAAAGCTATACTCATTGAACCCCTCACTTGTCTTGTGACTTCATCCTAAGGTCTAGTATAAACCATACACCTTACTTCACTTAGAATTAACTTGATTTGGTGTCTTGGTTTTGATCTCTCCTGTCGGAAGTAGATCGGGTCTCCCCCTTCGTTGTCTGGGCTAGATACATAAAGCAAAGGTTGCCTCGACTGGCGTGACAACCATCTATTGGAGGTCGAGGTGATCGTGGTTACACCTTTTGAGTTTCCCTTCCCTATTGCCATCCATGAGTGGATACATCCATAGGGGTAACTACAGTTTAGGTGATAACAAGCCCCATTCCTCATTTTGAGGGTTGTGCCCCACTTGGGTCATTGAGTGAGCTACTTTCAATATCAGATCTACTGAGATCTAGCCATTGGATGACCTTGATCTTCAAAACCCACCTTGCTTTGCACCTTAACAACCCCAATCTATATTTTGGTGGACATCCGACTCCGTTTGGACCAATTTCCAAGACACTGATCCGTCTCCAAGCCCTCACGACTTTCCTAGGTTGTTAGATTTCCTTGTGGGTTGATATCTGTCTGGTTGCTTACACACTTAGACATTGTCATATCCTTTCATCAAGCATAGCTAGAAATCCCTAACTGTCAGATCTCAGATTTGGGACACTTTCCCTGTTTTAAGGGTCACGTTTCCCAAGGCAGTTGATTTTGACCATTTGAAACTAGCTCTAAATCCTAGAATCACTGTGTGTTATCTTTCCTTATTATATCACACCTTTCCTAAGCCTCCACAGTGGTCCTAACTCCTCAATTCTAGGGTTCCACACCAGTCACCCTACGTACTTCATTAGATTGATTTGATCTGGTGATTGGGTTGATCTCTCCTATCGGGACTAGATCTGGGTCTCCCCCTTGCTATCTTGGCTTTGATAGCTAAAGCGAAGAGTGCCTTGGTTGGCGTGACAACCATCCTCTTGGGAACTAGGTCTCTCTTGGTTTGCCACTTTAGTTTCCTGTCCCCTCTACCATCCACCTTGGATCCATTTGTAGGGGCAACTACAAGATTGGTGATAACAAGGTCCATAGCATACGAGAAGTTAAGTGTTGGTTTATTTTATTAAACAAATTTAGGATTTTCTAGTTGGTTCATCTACTTCCAAGAGTCTCTTTTCCGGCGGAACTCCAGTACTCGAGCAAGCTCTTTCCGTGGCACCTTACTTCGGGAGAGCAAGGACAAAATTACTCAGAAAGGCTTACAAGCATTTTTGGATTTTGTCTTTTCAGTTAGGAGGAAGGTGAGGAGATCTTGGGGTTCTGGATGATCCAAATCCGTCGAATTCCACCAACACTTCCTCTTACCTATCGAGAAAACAAAAAAAATAGCAAGTAAACGATTGCGAAAGATGCCCAAAGAATCTTTAGAAGTATCTTTGGACAATATTACAAAAGTCTAAACGAAATCTAAGTTAAACTATGTTAAAGCTTGCAAAATTTAACCAAAGGAAACAAGCTAAAAAGCAAGTCCTTTGGGATCTTTGCTTGCCCTTTTGGGGCAGCAAATGAATGGCACTAGACCTACCGAATCTAACTTCTGAGATCAAAGAAAGAAACTCTCATTTCAGCCTTTAGATTTAACAAGAAAATAATTAGAAATGAAAGAACCTTTATTTTAGATCTAGTTTATAATTGATAACCTTTTAACTTGACTAGAATCTACTTTAATGCAAAAGAAATCAGATCTGCTTGTGATTCAAACTTGAAAGGACAGATCTAACAAAAATTGCATTTGAATGTAACAGGGAGAAGAGAAAGATGTGTAGGGAGAAAGAGATGAGCAACAACATGGATCTTTGAACCAATGAGACTCCGAAGTTTGATTGTGGGACACCGAGGGATTAAATCTTCCAAAAACATCTTGAATGAAGAAGAAAAAGCAAGCAAGCTCTTCACCTCTTCAAGCTAGGGAACCTGTAGCTAGAAAAACACTTGCCCAAAAACCCTTAAATCTAGAAATACATAAGCATGAAATCAAGAGCATGTGAGCATAAACTAATGAAGCATATAATTCTCGGATCTCAAAGCATATGCAAATAAAAAATTAGTAAAGCAAACAACCTTAATAATCCTTCCTACAAATTGTTAACAATCCTTTTAGTAGGCTAGATCTTCATAAGCAAAATGAGCAAGTGGCTAAACACAGGTTACCTCATGCACCGAAATAATTCATCCACACAATGATAGCATCACACACGTATACCTCCAAAGTCTCTTCATTTCTCAATAACAAAAATTTAAATAGCTATCACAATGGCCAACCTTTGCTCCAATACTCCAACTAATTTCAAATGGGAGAGAGTGCTTGGCTTTATAGCTAGAGAGGGTGATTTGCTTCATAGAGGAACAAGAGCAAGTTAGGGAGTGATGTAAGGCTTGATTGAGGGGATTGGACATGAAGGTCGCCCCCACTAACTTAGGAGATGCAGCCACTTTCTAAATCTGCCTCCTTAACAAAGGCTGCACCCTCTTTTCATGGAGAAGTGCGCCCCCCTTTCATGGGAATTATATCCACCCCAAATCATGCCTAAGAAGATGGGATTATTTCCCTTTTTGACTTGCCATTTCCTCCCTAACAAAAATCCAACACTTCTTTTAATTAAAGCATGTGCCTGACAAACTTCCAAAAATGATGGGATGCTGATTTTTCCCAATTATTATGTCTTTTTTGGCTTTTTCGAGAGAAAATCACCTGTGATGAATAATCATGAATATTTCCCTCAAAGTGGGTTTAGGGGTAAATTGGGTTCTCTGAGTTTGAAAACGAGCACCCCCATGGATAATTCCACCTCCTAACCACTTTTTTATGACTTTTTATTTTTACATTAAAAACATTAAAAAATCCCTGTTTTACGGGAAATTTTTTTATTTGCGGAAAACAAAAAATAAACTAGGAGGACCTAGTACATGTTCATATGACTCTAAAATAATGCCTAGCATGGTAATATACTTTGACACATAGAATTTAATAACCTACTAAGGCCTAACCACCAAGACGACCACCCCAGCTTTGGAGGTTTGAGTGAAAAACTCAAAAATTATAAGTCGTTGAAAAGCAATCTATAATTAACAAGAAAAAAACACTATGGGGTAGTCGGATTGGTGTCTAAGTCCTAGGAAGCCAAGTCCGTTACATTATTTCGTCATACTAGCGACATTTTATTACAATCCCCAAGGGGTATGAACATGTAGAAAAAAGAAAAAGGGCCATGGAAGGCCTTGTTATCACACCATAGTAGCTGGGCTACTATTTTTGCTGAGCAGATATCTGCACTTTTCAGAGTTTTGCTTTTACAGAGATCAGTTATGATGAGCAACAGTATTTGAGATCACCTACAAATCAGAGCAGTATATATCAGACATTGAGTAGACCTTGTGCCAAGGCTGAGCCTTGAGAGCTTAGATTTGCTGACCGATATGACCTTTTGTTTCATTCAGTTTCAGTTCAGTGCCCAGAGTTCCAGTTATATTATTGCAGCAGTGGTTTAATGGTTCTATATGATGGCTATTTACGATATGCAGTGATATGACCATTAGATTTGTGATTGTTAACATTGGACTATTATCTTGTTGTTTTAGTCATCTTCATAACATTGACTTGGTATATAACTCATGATGTGGCAATACTATTTAAATAATGAAATGAAATATCTTGGATGGATTTAAAATATAAAATTGGATGTATTACTTGCACTTTAAGGTTTACTCACTATACTCATTGGTTTCATTACCCTCCTGTGAGCATGGACATGGTCTTTCTTGACCTTTATGTTTGCTAGCCTAGGAACCACATTCACTTGACTCCATCCATCCATGACCTTTCTTATTTTGGCTTTCACCTTGACTTGCCTTCTTGACTTTTTGATATGGAGGACTTCCCCATTTCTACCTCTGTGTTGGATTGCATCCATGTTTGTTTTGTGTCTCGGCTTTGAGTTGGTGACAGAACTTGCCTTTGGTGAGTTGGATTTTATGCCTAGATCATTCTAGTCAGTTGCCCCGATGTGTGGCTTAGTGCGGAATTCCCTCTAGTCACATGAGTTGTTGTTGGCTAAAAATGAAAGCACATGTACTACTTATGGAATTATTGAAAATCTCTTATGAAAGCCTACGGAAATAAATTCTAGAATGTGTTTCTAAAGACACAATGAATTAAAGGATAAAGCAATGAAATGCTAAAGTACCCCTCGAAGGGTCCAAAAGGGTCTAAAAGCAATGGTTAAATAAATGCTATATCTAAAGATTGTTGACCTCATAAATGTAAATATGCCCCGGATGCAAGTTGCGATTAGTTGTGCTTTTTAGTGCATGGAAAATCCTAGAGGGGTCATGTTATCACACCATAGTAACAGGGCTACTATTCTTGTTCAGCAGATATCTGCACATTCCAGAGCTTCCATTATTCAGAGCATGGCTATGATGATTATATATTTTGTGATCACTCATGATCAGAGCAGTGTATTATTCAGACTTATGTTAGACCTTGTGTCAAGGCTGAGGCTTGAAAGTTCAGATTTGATGACTGATGTGACCCTTTATCCCATACAGTTTCAGTTCAGTGCTTAGAGATGTATTGCAGCAGTGTTTCAGATGGTATATGATGATTATTACTATGATGATGTTGTATGATCTATGGATATGTTATCATTGACTGTGGATTATTATCTTGTTGATTTAGTCATGTTCACAGCATATGCTCGGTATATTATTCCTGATGTGGCAAACTGTTTAAAATAAAC
This sequence comes from Larix kaempferi, assembly GCA_027924585.1. Taxonomy (NCBI): domain Eukaryota; kingdom Viridiplantae; phylum Streptophyta; class Pinopsida; order Pinales; family Pinaceae; genus Larix; species Larix kaempferi. The sequence goes on from BSBM01001032.1 coordinate 1,502,518, forward strand.
TATAAATCATAAAATGGACAATTGCTTGCACAGTTAGGTCATTTAACAAAACCCACTGGTTTTCCACCTTACATAGATATGGTCTTTCCTGACACCAATTGTCTGCTAGTGTAGGCTCCATATTCACTTGACTCCATCCATACATGACTTTCCTATTTGACTTTAAACCTTGACCTGTCTCATTTGACTTTCTGATACTGAGGACTTCCCCATTTTTCTACCTCTGTGTTTGGACCGCATTCCTGTATGTTCAGTGTCTTGGCTCTAAGTTGGTGACAAAACTTGCCTCTGGTGAGTTGGATTGTAGACCTAAATCATTCTGGTCGGTTGTCCCGATGTTTGGCATTGGCTCGAACTCCCCCTATTCACTTGAGATGTTGTTGGCTAAAACTGAAAGCTCATGTTCTACTTATGGAAACTTATAAATTCACCCATGGAAACTAAAAATGGCAAGAGCGATGAACAGCTAAAAATACTCCTCGAAGAGTATAAGAATGGTCCAAAAAGCAATGGTTCTTAAAAGCTATATCTAAACAATTGCTGACCTTATATGTATTTGAAAAACATGCCCTGGATGCAAGCTGCAACTAGTTGTGCTTATCAGCACACCTGAGATCCGAAGGGTTATGTAGGCCAAAAAGGCCATGAAATGAAATTGAATAATCCTAATGAACCTGGATCAACTTGATGTAGACATGATGCCTAAGTTGAATAAACACTCTCTAAACAACTTATCCATTTGTGAGGCACAGCCATTCCCCGTGTTATTTTGTCCAGCACAGAGTTTGTAGCTTCCCCCTTCTCTCAGTCCAAAGTATTTTTCAGTTAAGTTAGACAAGTCAACCCCTTGGCCCAACCTTGTTCCTAGCCTTCATCCTTCACTAGCAGTTTGACCATGTCCAATGGGTGAGTTTGTCATTTGAACTAGTGTGCAAGTAATTTTATATAACAAAGGAATATGCTAACTTGATTAATGCCACTGAATGGATGTTATACTTTGAGCTTGGCTGTGAGAATGATTAGAGAAGCATGTCTTAGTCTACTGATGTGATTTATCCTTGGTTGTATATTATTGGGATCCGTGATGATGTGGGCCATATATATATGCCTATTGATGATGATTGATGGTCCCACATACTTGGTGATGATATCATATGATGGACAGATGGTTCAGATGATGATGGATGCAGTCCAGTAGGTTTTATTATTACTTCAGATCAGCAGATTATGCATTGTCCATATATGGTGGACCCTACAGCTGGCCCATTAGGGCAACCCATGGTGTATGAGTACACATTCCTAGTGGATTTGGGTCTTCTGGATCCAATGAGACACTTATCTTTCAGTTCCGGGCACTTGTGACAGTGATTGATGCAGTTTTACACTTGTTGACCAGATTTGGGGCTGATTTCCCAGCCTGAGCAGCAAGGGCCATGAGAGGCCAGTTCACCTAGGGCGCTGTATGTGGAGGGGGTGGTCCAGCCACTTGTTTTTACCATTTACCCCCCCTTCTGGAGAGCCTGGTGGGCTTAGATGGACAGCGCAGATGCCCTGGGAGGTGGTTTTGGCACTTTCACAGTTACTAAGGCAGTTAAAAATTGGGATAAAGTGGTCACTGAGGAATTCGATTTGGGCAATTGAGGCAAGGTTTTGGCATTTGGTTTTCACAGAGGTCTTCCAGGGTGATCTCACTATCTTCCAGCCAGGTTTCACCATGTGGGTATGCCCACATCGATCACAGGAGGTCTTTTACTGCTTGTCTGTCACAGATTTTGATGACAGATTTGATCATTTATATTATATTGGACGTATTTTATTATTTTATTGTGCCTTGGGGATGAGCTAGTAAGGATTGATGCCTCCTAGCCCCACCATGTGCTTATTTTGTCATGTCCTAGTCATTATGAGGTGGATTTTTGTACTTTTACCCCTCTAGTGGATGACGTCATCCTCCCTTTGTACCATTTAGTGGGGACGTCATCATTATATTGGGTGATCCATGTGATGTATTGTTATGATTCATTATTAGCCGTTGATTAGATCTTTTGATCTTAGCCACTCATGTAAAAAGTGGTTAGGATTGTACTCTCTCCCCATCCTATTTAAGGAGGGAGCCTCTCATTGTAAAATCATCTAGATATTTTTGGCTCTTGGCTCTTGGAATAAAATTTCTATCTTTTGGAGTACATGCTTGGATTGGAGTGGATGTTGGTTGTTTCGATTGTAAATGCTTTTGTCCATTGCACTGGAGGATCTATTGTAGCTATCTTGCATATTTGCCATATCTTTTTTACAGGTTAAGAGGACGTTTTTGACAAGTGCGAATTGGTGGGGAGGCTTGCCCTTCAAGCTTGGAGGAAGACGTTTTGGTTAAACAGGGAGTAGTTTTGTCTTTGTGCCAACTATTCTATGCTTATCTCTCTCTTGCTTGTATCTACCTTCAACATGTTAAACTGATTGATGCTTTGCTCCTTGGTTTTGACAGGTTAGAGGGACTCATATGTGGCTTGGAAAAATCGATTTGGCAAGAGGGCTTCAACAATTCTCCATTTGATCTTTGGCAAAAGTAATCCTCGTCTCAACTAGCATTCATCTCTTCATCCAGGTATGCTCCAAAGGTATGATCTTCTTCTTCCTTGAATCATCCATAATTTCTAGATCATAAAAACCCTAAATGATTAAAACCCTTGTTTTTGGTTTTTCTTAGATCTAGCCTTGCTTTTGAAGAGATATTAAGAACCCACCTCTATAGCATCCACCCCTAGTGGGATCTATAGTTTGGTGGTGATTGGATTAAAATTGACACACTTTTCAAGGCAAAAAGCCCTCTTGAACCAAATCGCACTTCCTTGGAGAGGCTTGTTTTGGCTAGATCTAGCACATGGGTAGGTGAGATCCCACATGATTTGCAATCTACACACTTGATAAACTATTCCTAAACTGTTACTTTGGTGATCTCTACCTTGTGGGCATCATTCCACGTTTTAAGGGATTAAAACCCCCTTTTGAATTTCTTGGCACCTTAAAACTCAGATCTAGTAAGATCTAACCCTTGGATTCACATGATTTTCTAGATCCACATAGATCGGTGCATAAGCTACTTGGATCTACAGTTTGGTGGATATTGGATTTGATTTGGTCCACTTAACCCCTCCTTTAGCCCTCCTCGAGCAAGGTCGCACTCCCTTGGGTGAGTGAGTTTGCCCACTTTGAGGAAGTGGGTGGTTGAGATTTTTGTGGATTTGGAACGGCCATACCTTGAAACCTAGGTTTAGAGTATCATTTTGTGACGATCTGCCTTGGGGATAGCATTCCTTGTTTCAAGGGATTGTGGTCCACTTAGGGTCATTTCATGAAAACCTAGATCTAGCAAGATCCAGCCATTCTATCTTAATTAGCCCACTTGACTTGGCTCCTAGGTGTCCCGATCTACACTTTGACATACCTTTTGACCCCATTAGCCCATCCAACAAGGCACTAGTCCTCCTCAAAGCAAGTCGCACTCCTTGGGAATTGTGTCAAACCTTAGATCCGGTACATGGGTACTCCTAAAATTAACTTAGATCCATAGATCTACTCATTACATAACCTCTAGTACCAATTTCATCCCTTAGCTTCACCTTGTGGGTCCACTTAAAGCCATTTCACATATCCCAAGAAAGTAGGATCCACTTGTGTAGCATATGGTGATGTACCTTATCATTATACCTAATTATATGGCCTAAATCATACATCGGTTGAAACACTAACCACCTTCAACCATACTTTAACATCTAGGTCCACTCAACCTTGCATTGGTTTCTGTAACTCTTCATTTACTTATCCTTAGAAACCTTTGTTTGGGTCCAATCAACTGTGATTGGTTATAGGGTCTCCCCCTAGGTCCTATTTCACCTTGACCTAAAGCGAAGAGTGCCTCGGTTGACGTGACTCCCACCTTGCATTGGGAACTGTGGCATCTCTTGGGTCACCTCTTTAGTTGCCTATCTCCTCTACCGTCCCGGATGGGATACCACTAGGGGCAACTACAAGTTGTGTGATAACAGGTCATATAGGCCAAAAAGGTCATGGAAATTAAATGAATGATCCTAATGAACTTGGATCAACTTGATGTAGACATGATGTCGTTGAATAAACACTCTCTAAACAACTTATCTATTTGTGAGGCACTGCCATTCCCTTTGTTTATTTTGTCCAGCACAGAGTGTAGCTTCCCCCTTTCCCCTTCCAAAGTGTCATTTAGTTGAGTTGGTCAAGTCATCACTTTTTACCTAGACTTGTCCTTAGCCTTCACCCTTTGCTAGCAGTTAGGCCATGTCCATGGGATGAGTATGCCTTTAAAGCTTTGGTGCAAGTAAATTATAAACAACACTAAATATCTATGTATTAAGTTATTAACTGCCACTGGATTGATGTTTATACCTTAAGTTAAGCTGTGAATATGATTAAAGGAACATGTCTTAGTCATTTGCTATAATCTAGTCTTTGGTTGTATTTTGACCATGGTCATTCTTGGGATCCGTGATGAGATGGACCACTTATGCTCTATGATGTTGATCTGTGGTCCCACATGCACCTATTGATGATTACATATGTTGGACATATGCTCCAGATGATGATTGATGCAGTTGGTCATTTTTATTATTATTTCCAGATCATCATATTTTACACTGTCCAGGTATGGTGGACCCTACAGATGACCCCACAAGTTATCATGAGGTGTATGAGTACTCATCTCTAGTGAATTTGGGTCTTCTGGATCCATTGAGACACTTATCTTTCAGTTCCGGGCTCTCCTGAGCTTGATAGCAGCAGTTATCCACATGTTGACCAGTTTGGGCATGTTGATCCAGCCTGTCCAGCATGAGCATTGGAGGCAAGTCGTTTCCTAGGGCACTATAGAGGAAGGGGGTGGTCCAGCCACTTGTTTTTACCATTAAACCCACCTTCCAGACATGATGGCACCTTCCGTTTGACAACGCAGGCACCCTAGATGCAGTTTTGGTCACTTTCAAGGTTTTTAGGAGGATTAAAAAAAGGAATAAAAAGGTCATTGAGGAATTCGATTTGGGCAATTGAGGCAAGGTTTTGGCACTTGGTCTGCTCTGAGGTCATCCATGGTGTATCCCCCTTCTTTCAGATCAGTTTGCACCAGTCAGTGGGGTCCACATGGGCTACAGTAGTTTTTTTTATTGTACTTCTCTCTCTGATGATGGGGGCATGATTTGATCATTTGTATATTTTGACATATCATAGACTCATATTTTATATTATTGTGCCATGGGGACATGCTAGTGAAGGGAATTAATACCTCCTAGCCCCACCATGTGCTCCTAGTGACTTGTCTTGGTCTTGTTGATGTGGCACATGTGTTATTAGCCACTCCCATGTATGGCGTCACCCTCCTTAGAGTCTTTTTGGCTATAACGTCACCACTTAGTTGAGTGAGCCATGTCTTATATTGTATTGGCTCATCTTAGTGGTTGATTAGATTGTTATATCTTTTGATCTCAACAACTAGTTTTAAAAAGTGGTTTAGTGGTTTAGGGTTTTGGTCTTCCTCATCCTATAAAAGGAGGAGACCCCCCTATTGTAAAGGCACCTTTGGAGCTCTTGAAGATTGGAATAAAAATAATATTTTGTGGATCTACCTCTTTTGTCTTGATGGATTCTTTTGCAAGTTGAATTATAAAATCTTGTTCTTGTGTATCATTGTGGTTCTTGGGGCTTCAAGTTGTTTTTTACAGGGAAGGCTGAATTGATGAGGAGGAGGACGATTTGAAGGAGGCTATTGTTGGGGGGACCCTCATATCTTTCTTGGATTGATCTTTGTGACAGGGAGTATCATTATTGTATCTTAGTGACATAGTTGATGCTTTCTTTTCCATCTCTTCATCATTTTCATCATTCTTTTGTTGGGCTTGTTTCTCATTAGATCTTGTCTTGCAGGAGGAGAACGATTTGGTCATCCTTGAGGGAGGACGTTTTGTCTTGGAGACTCTAGATCTCACTCTTGAATATAAACACAAGGAGAAGGTTATCAATTTGCAAAGTGGCCACAAGCATTATAGGTATGTTTTGCAAGGTATGTACCTAGATCCAATCTTTCTTCTTCATTGGTCATAAAACCCTTACAATTCAAAACCCTCATTTTACATTTTTTTAGATCTACTTGGATCTAGCAAGCTTTTGGGGATAATTGTTAAGACCCACCTCCATAGCATCCACGGCAATTCGGATCTATAGTTTGGTGGTGATTGGCTTCCATTTGATCCATTTCCCAAGGCACATTAGCCTCTCCAAGGCAATTCGCATTCCCTTGAAGAGGCTATTTGGTTAGTTCCCAAAAGTGGGTAGGTGAGATTTGTGTTGCATTGAATAGATCTACCTTGAAAACCTACCCTTAGTGCTTCACTTTTGTGATTTTCACCTTGTGGGCCCCATTCCTCATTTTGAGGGTTGTGCCCCACTGGGTCACCTAGTGATGCATTAGATCTAATGAGATCTAGCCATGGCTTGTACTTGATCTTGAAAACCCACCTTGTTTATCATTTCACTTTCCCCAATCTATAATTTGGTGGACATCTGACTCCATTTGGCCCTTGATCTAAGGCACTAGTCTCCCTTGGGGTAATTTGCACTCCTTGGGTAGGTGGCCATTTTCTAGATCCCACACTTGCGTATTGCTAATTCTTGGCCAATCCATAGATCCATGCCATAACATACCCCTGGTACCATCTTTTTCCAACTTTGACCTTGTGGACCCAACTTGGACCAATTTTCCACTTTTTAAGGAGTGGGTCCCACTTGGCTAATTTTCATGGTACTAAGTCATCTTTAGATCTATTGATTAAACCTCATAGGTGGCCCTTGTCTTTCATTGGTTGAACCATTTGTCACTGTTTAAGTCTCTTCAACCACACCTTAACCCTTGGGTCCACTTAATTTTCCTAGATCTAAGTCACCATTGATCTCCTCCTTTCATTATACACATTTCCCTAGGAGTCTTTGGGTTAGCTAGTCTTCATTGATTGGCTAAGGATCCCCCTTGATCTTGATTTGTCTTGATCTAAAGTGAAGAGTGCCTCGGTTATCGTGACACCCAGCTTGCATTGGGAACCGTGGTGTCTCTTGGGTCACCTCTTTAGTTGTCTAACACCTCTACCATCCTGGATGGGATACCTTAGGGAAAACTACAAGTTGTGTGATAACAAGCCTGATTGAACTTCTGAACTCTGATTATGCACAAGGAACTTGTCCATACTTTGGTGTCTCACTTGTAAGTCCAACTAAGTACAACTTAGGTGGTAACATCTGGCTCCAACTGCGGGACGTGTGCTCGATCTGGTCTTTAGGAAAAGAGAGGATGCGAGAACCACAGAATCTCTGGTTTCCTGTAAAAACATCTCAACTTGACATGCCAACCTTCAATAGCACAAGTTTTATAAAGGCAAATGAACCACAAGTTGCATTTATTCGAAAATTGTAGAAATAAAATTAACTAAGGAATAACTATTATTCCCAAGTGCACAAATGAAAATACTAAAAAGCAATGCAAAAATTAAATGCTCACTTTAAGGAGCTTATTTTCCTACTCTAAGCACAATATGATCAAAATGTTAAGTCAAATGATAAATCTAATGCAACCACCTTAACATTTAATCAATGCAAAAGTTTCTTGCCTTGTCTTTGGTTACCAGCCAAAGCAAGGACACGTTTATTAGAAAATGCAAACCTGCATCATGACTCTGGATGGGAGGGATGAATGGGAAATCATAGGTGTGAACAATATCATCGAACTGCTTCCCAGTCTGACAAGTCCTGTCGCAGGCTTCTTCTATCCAAGATTGCATAGGACTGAGATATGAATCTGTATGATGAGGCAAATCAACCACTCCACCATACTGTTCCAATGAGCTCATCGAATGATAACTCTCTGTGTAACCCCCAAGCTGCTCCAAATCACAAGGAAACTCTGAATGTGATGATGAAGGTTGAGACTGAGGTTACACTGGCTGCATCACATCTGACTCTTTAGTACACTGCTCCTTCATGTCCTCATTACCAATACTCATATATGGCTCTGACTGATCATATGAACAAACGGAATGCTCCTCTTCGACACAAAGATTTCCATTAGCCTCAAGATCCACGCTCCCTTCTTTGAACACATCATAGATGGGATTTTCAATAAAACCATCGAAATACTTTGACTCAACACTCCCTTCTTTAGACATGTCACAGATGGGCCCAATAAATGTCCAATAATCATCATCAGCAACATCTTTGTCAGACATAAGGGAATCTTCATCACTTGCATCATGCTCCTGGCTATACTTGTTCTCCTCGTGATCATAATCATCGTCTTCAAAACAAATGTCACAAGGAAGTAAACCTTCCAAACCATCATCATTATACAGAGAACAGGAGGGAGTGCCATCATACACATTACAAAATTCAACATGGTTTTCTTTGTAAGCTTCTGTAATGGTTTCTTCTTGAGGCGGGTCTGGAGTACAAATGTGATCATCATCATTGAAATAAGCTTGAGAAAACTCCCACTCTTCAATGTTTTCTGTCATCGTGACATGAGGAGGGTCTTCAATAATATCTTCAATGAATGGCTCTTCATGAACTTCTTCAATGGGGTCATTATGAATCTATTCTTTAGAATCATGTCGTGCTTTAGGGGAGAAAACACGATTCTTTTTTATAAGCTACCTAACCTTCTGCTCACTGAGATATCTTAGAGGCATATCCAAATATTGAGTGTCATATACCATGATGATGTGAGGTAGTTCAAGGTTTACAACAATATTTTCGGTCAATGGATCTCCATGAACTTCTTCATGAGGTAGATCTGGCATACAAATGTCATTTTCTTTACTGAAAAATTACTGAGATAACTCCAAGTCTTCAATATTTTTTGTCATGGTACCACAAGGTGGATCTTCAATAATATCCTCAATCAAGGGACCTTCATGAACTTCTTCAATAGGGTCACCTGGGATGTTTTGCTCACTAGTGGAATTCATGGGTTCATCCAACCTTGCCAAGTTATTCAGGTAAGCGAAGGCCCTTTCTATGACACTTACCATATCACCCTCACCCTCATGCCACCTCTGAAAAAATATATCAAAGAAATTTATGAGGGAGCAAATGCATTTGTCGGGAATACCATAACACCACATCCAGGCATCCTCCTTAAGAGATTTAGCAAACATCAACATCTTATTATCTTCATGACAAATGTTGAGATCACCCAAAAATGAAAGGAAAGATATGATGTGCAAGATGGCTAAATCACCATTTCCACGAAAGACTGGAGCATAAACATATACATCATCTGGGAGATATGGCTCAAAGTTAGGAAAACCTGGGATGCACGAGAAGTCGATGGGAGGATATGCATTGGAAATTTGATCACCAGACTCTTCATCATCCATATTCAGTGAAGGAAAAAAAGTTCCTCAATAAAAGAATAGCCAGTACAGGTAACGTAAGAAAGCCATAAATGGCTAAGTAGTAATGTAAAAATGTAATGTATGATAGATGATAGATTACAATTGGTAGCCGCCATTATATATGGTGTGGGAAGCCATGAATGAGGGGACACGTCCCTTAACCTAGTATTACATATCAATAGTTAATATTTTAATGTATTATTATTGTTGTTACATTGCCTTCTCCTTAAGGGAAGCTTTGTCCTCAAAGTTGTATTGACAGCAATGTCTGATTTCTTTTGAACTGTCGTCTCGGGATCCTTTCCTTTTTGTATTTGCGACATTTGATAAAATGAGACGATACGAGTTACGGATTCCCAAGGAGAATTGTCGTATCGTATTTGTTGTGGTCCATCCTAGAGCTATTTTTATCAGAGCTCTGAGATCATTTTGTGGGACGATTCGTCTCAATTGTTGCTTAGTATGTCGATATTTTCGCATGTCAACATAAGTCTTCTGTGAATATTCGTTTCGACCCTGTCGTTGGTCAAAATGACGATTATAATTAGGATGTCTGTAAGGCATATGTGTTGTTTGTTTTTCTTTCTTTTGGACTGCGGCGAGAACTGTCTTCACTTCCTCGATTTGATTTTTGGATGCATTTTCCTGGATTTGTGCTTCTTGGTTCTCCAGTAGATTGTTATGATTCTAAATCTTTTCGATTCTTTCATCTTGCGACTTTTTTTCAATTTCTAACTTCTTGATTTGATTCTCTAGTTCCTGATTACGATTATTTAGACACTGGTTTTCTTCTTGCTTTTCCAGTATTCTTCCTTCGAGGTCTTCACTGAAGTGTTGCCTCATGCTACTGTTTTTCAATTTTTTGATCTTTGTAATCAGTATTATGTTATGATTTCGTAGTCGAAAAATCTGTTTGGTATTGCTTGATTAGACCTTGTTGACTTTTGTCAGTTCCAACTTATGTGTTTTCTTACTGTCGTAATACTGCTGCTGGAGTTTTTCTTTTTGCTGTTGATGATGACGTAACTCTGTTTCCTGATTTTTTAACTTTTCATGTACTTGCGCCAATTCGTCTTCTTTGTCCATGATGACTTTGTTAAGACGACTAATTTCCTCTTCTAAGTCGAGAATATTTCCATACGGATATTCTTCGACTTTGTTTGGTTTTTTTCTCTGGTCTTCAATTTGTTGAATGATACCTTCCAGATGTGATATTTTCTCGTCCTTATCTGATAAATTTTTTGTGAGGTTTTCTCTAATATCTTGCAATGATTGAATTCATAATTCTGATGTAATAATCTGTTCTTTTTTAAAACCATTACTTCGTTTCTGATTGTCGAACTAGAGTTGTAGAACACTATTAGCTAGTTCGCACGTTTTTAGCTTGGCCGAAATTGTTCATAACTGTAATTGAAATTGTGAGTGACCTGGATTGTCCCTCATAATAAAACGTTTATCACATATTGGACAGGATCGATTGCAACTTTTAAAGGCTGTCGGATATTGGAATTCCATTTTGCAATAAGGACACTTAGTCCAAAATTTGAATTTATATATGTCTTCCATAATTTCTTCCACAATTGGCGTCAGTGACTACTTTAATATCTTCTGAGACTTTGATTTTTTTGACTCGTTCGAAGGTGAATGGTCTCGACTTCCGATGATACTTGGTCTTCCTTTGATGTTTGACTCTTCGATGATTGCCGATTTTCCTTGATTTTTGGCTTTTTCACTAATAAATAATCGTCGTCTTTCTCTCAGTAATATATATTTGACTTTCTTTTTGGATCTCTGATGATTAATGCTGGTGCGGGGGGGGTTAGTATGTGAATGTGAGTTTGGATTTTGGGGTTAAGGTCAAGGAATTTTTTCGCGGTAAGGAAAATATAATAATAATTTATTATATTTTAATTTTTTTTTTCACAAAAAAAATAATAATAATATAATAATTTTTTTATTAAAAATATAATATGAATATTTTTTTTTTATATTTAATAAAAGATTTTAAAAAATAACAAATATAATAATTATTAAAATAATAATTACAATATAAATTATTTAATAAAAATTTAAAAATATATAATACAATTATTAAACTATATAATAATAATTTTTTATTATTATTAAAAATATATTAAAAATGTTTTTTGTTGTAGGTTGGTGGGAAGGAGAGGTCGTGGGGGAGAGGGAGAAGAGGCGGAGGGTGGAAGTGAAGACAATCGGAGTGGGGAGGAGGGATGGAAGTGGAAGGTGGAAGCAGCGGCGGGAGAGGCGGCAGAAGGGAGAGGATTTGTGGGAGGTGGTGAGGGGGAGGAGGAAGGCACGCGGGGGGAGCTAGGGAAAGGGAGGGCGCGAAGGTGTGCAGGAGGGAGCGGAGGGCGGCACAGGGAGGCGGTGGTAGGGGGGTGATGGAGGGAAAAACGTGCGGTGCAGATGCTGACGGTGGCTGGAGATGGAAGGGGGCGGAAGGAGGGTGCAGCGGTGGGGAGGCGCGAAGGAGGAAGCGGCGGACAGGGAGGCGGTGGAAGGGTGGAGCAGCAGGTGGACGGATGGCTGACGGGGGGCATGCTCCGTAGTTGCAGCAGGTGGAACTGTGCAGAGGGAGGGAGGCAAAAGCCCTTTTTTTATTTTTTTTATCAAAAAAAATAAAAATAAAAAATAAAAGAATCTCATAGAAGCTCTGAAAAACTCAAATAAAATCTGAAAAATTTGGCCAAAGGCCGAATTAGCCCAACGAGGCTCTGATACCACTGAAGGAACAAAAGTTCCTCAATAAAATAATAGCCAGTACAAGTAACGTAAGAAAGCCATAAATGGCTAAGTAGTAATGTAAAAATGTAATGTATAATAGATGATAGATTACAATTGGTAGCTGCCATTATATATGGTGTGGGCAGCCATGAATGAGGGGACACGTCCCTTAACATAGTATTACATATCAATAGTTAATATTTTAATGTATTATTATTGTTGTTACATTCAGCGATCAGAAGCATACCTTTGAAATGACCATGGAATATATCTAGTACTGAATCAGGGGTGCTATCAAACAGTGAGCTTTAAAGATTTTACTATGTCGCATGGGCTCATCTACACACAACAAGTCTCAAGACTTTATGAGAAAGCAGGATTTTACCCCTTCAATGGAGTCGCCATGTGAGAAGAAAATATGCATTTAAAAAATCTCACAAAAATTTATATATTTGTTGCTTGTCTTTGTAACTTTATAAAAATGAAAAAGGTTTGTGGAGTCACCAGATGAAAATTAAAGATCTACTCTAACCATTCATCAAACATGGGAAGCTCGACATACCCCTTCCCTGAGAAACAAGGCTCGTGGTTGGGAAAGCCCAGGATGCCTGAGAAATCTATGGGAGGATAAGTGCTGGGAATTTCATCTCCGGACTCGTCATCATCCATAGTGGCTACCAGTAGTATACTTTGAATCAATCATGCATTCTGTACTGAACAATGAGGTATAAATACTTTACTATGTTACATGGGCTCATCTACACACAATCAGTCTCAACAATTCTATAAGAAACAAGGTTTTATCCCTTCAGTGGAGTCGCCAAGTGAGAAGAAGAAAAAAAATTGCATTAAAAAAAATCTCTCACTAAAATTATTTTTCGTGTTTCTTTGTAAATTACAAAATACAAAATATCAGTGGAGTCTCTAGATGAAAAATAAAGATATACTATAATCATTCATCAAACAAATCAAAAACAAAAAGGAGAAAACAAAAGACGATTAACCAAGAACAGGAGACTTGTCCCCGACAGCGACGCCAAAAATGTTGCCGCCTAAAACACACTTGCACACGGGTAAGTCTCCCAACCGCTGTGTGTGTTCCTGAGGGCAACTACGAGTAAGAACCTGTTATCAAACAACTTGTAGTTGTCTCTAAAGGTATCATATCTAGGACGGTAGAGGTGTAGACAACTAAAGAGGTGACCCAAGAGATGCGACGGTTCCCACTGCAAGTTGAGTGTCACGTTAACCGATGCACTCCACTTTTGATCAAGCCTAAGCAAGACCAAGGGGGAGACCCTAGCTTAGCCAATGAAGGCTAGTGAACTCAATCTAGACCTCCTAGGGAAATGTGATGATGAAAGAGTAGGAGACCAAGATGAAACAAGATCTAGATCTAGGATGATAAGTGGACCCAAGATGGTTAGGGCTTAGTTGAAGAGGCTTAGGGGAAGGACAAATGTTCAACCAAGTATATGATAAGGTCACTTGTGGATTAAGAATAGTAGATCTAGATAGATTTAATGCCAAGAAAGAGTACCCAAGTGCGGCCCACCCTTAAAAAGTGGAAAATGGTCCAAATGGGGCCCACAAGGTCAAAATAAAAATGAAATGGCATTAGGGGGTATGCTATAGCATAGATCTATGGATTTGAGAAGAGATTAACAATACCCACGTGTGGGATCTAGCAAATGGCCACTTACCCAAGGAGTGAGACTTCCTCAAGAGAGGACTAGTGCCTTAGATCAGGGGGCAAATGGAGTCGGATGTCCACCAAACTTTAGATCGGGAATGTTGAGATGATTATTAGGGTGGGTTTTAATTATTAAGCCCAAGTATTTGCTATATCTCCATAGATCTGAAAAATAAAAAATGCAAGGGTTTTCACTTTTAGGGTTTGAGATGATCAATGGATGAAAATGCATGGAACTAGATACATACCTTGTGGAACATACCTCAAAATTTTTTGGCCACTTTGAAAATTGATAATTTCCCCCCTGTGCGTATATTCCAGAGTGAGATCCAAATCTCCAAGTGAAATCGCACTCCCTCCAAGTTGGCTAATTCGCCCTCCTCCTCCAAGAAAAGATCTATATGAGAATTGATCTAGCAAAAGAATGAAAATAATGATGAAAAAATGAAATAAAAAGAATCAACTATGTCACTAAGATACAATAATGATACTCCCTGAGACAAAAAGCCAATCCAAAGGTAATATATGGGGTTTCCCCACAATAGCCTCCCTCAAAATCATCCTCCTCTTCACCAATTCAACCTCCCTATAGAAAAACGTTTGAAGCCCCGAGATCCACAAATGATACACAAAGAAAATATTGTATATTCAATTTGCAAAAGAATCCATTAAGACTAGAGAAGAAGATCCACAAAATAGTATTTTTATTCCAAGTTTGAAGAGCTCCAAAGATGCCTTTACAATAGGGGGGTCTCTTCCTTAAATAGGATGAGGGAGACCAAAACCCTAAACCACTTTTGAAAACTAGTGGTTAAGATCAAAAGATACAACAATATAATCAACGGCTAAGATGAGCCGGTACATAATAACATGGATCAACTCACTATAAGGCAAGGCGCACATCACTAAAACACCCTAGGGGGGATGGCGCACTACACAAGGGAGACTAAAACACATGTGTGCCACATAAGATGACTAGGACAAGTGACTAGGAGCACATGGTGGGGCTAGGAGGTATTATTCCCCTTCACTAGCATCACCCCATGGCACAATAATATAACATGAGACTTAATGACATGTCCAAGTACACAAATGATCAAATCCTGCCCCCCTCAACTGAGAGAAGAATACATCAAATCAGATCCTGATGACTGTGTGGACCCCACTGACTGTTGCAAACTAATATGGAAGGAGTGGGATACACCATAGATGACCTCAAAGCAGACCTCATGTCAAAACCTTTCCTCAATTGCCCAAATCGAATTCCTTTATGACCTTTTTATTCCATTTTTAATCCTCCTGAAAAACCATCAAACTGCCCATATCTCACTGTCTGGTGCCTACGCTGAGAAACTGAATGTGCCATCATGTCCGGAATGGGGTAATATGGTAAAAACAAGTGGTTGGACCACCCCTTTCCTCTGTAACGCCCTAGGAAACGACTAGCCTCCAATGCTCTAGATGGACAGGCCACATCAACATGGCCAAACTGGTCAACAGGTGAACAACTACTCAAATCATGCCCGGGAGTGCCTGAAACTAAAAATAAGTGTCTCAATGGATCTAGAAGACTCAAATCTACTAAAGATGAGTACTCACACACCTCATGGCAACCTGTAAGATCATCTGTAGGGTCCACCATACCCAGACAAGTGAAAATATGATGATCTGGAAATAATAATAATCATGAAAAACTACATCAATCATCATCTGAAGTTTGTGCCCATTATATGGAATCATCAATAGGTATACATAGGACCATAGATCAACATCATATAATAAAACTAGTCCATCTCATCACGAATCCTAAGATTGACCTTGGTCAAACTAAGTTTGAGCGGTCAAATTGATCAAAATATGACCCTGGCCAAAGAAGCCATGTTGTTGCAAGTGAAAATGGTTAAGACATGCTCTCTAAATCATTTTCATAGCAAGACTCTAAAGTATTAAGCATCATTTCACTCACAGTTAATAAATAGTAATAGGTTATTTAAATAACTTACTTTCAAGAAGAATCTCAAGGATATACTCATTTGTAAACATGATAAAATTGCTAGCAAAGGGTGAAGGCTAAAGATACCGAGCTAGGCTGAATAGGGATGACTTGACTGACTTGACACTGTGATACTTTGGATGAGGGACATCGTGTTACACACTTAAGCATGTGTTGGACAAGGAGTACACAAGGAATGGCGGTGTCTCACAAATGGATAAGTTGTTCAGAGAAGTGCTTATTCAACCTTGGAAAAATGTCTAATACTAGAACCATCGTGAACTAGGTGCCTGGCTAACCGTAAATGAGGTTCTAGGGGACACTTAGAATTAGTTGTCCCTTGCTCCATCTCATATCATGACCCGCAGGCTCAATGAGGAAAATTTCACATAAGGTCAGCAGTCTTTAGATTTGGCATATATTTAACCACTGCTTTATTTGGACCTTTCATTTCATTTCACATAATTTCATGGCCAGCAATCTTTATATTTAGCATACATTTATCCATTGCTTTTTAGGCCTAATATGACCCCTCTGGGATTTTTCATGTGCTTACAAGCACAACTAATCGCAGCTTTCATCCAGGGTGCATTTACATTTCATAGCATCGAATTTCATTTCCATTTCATAGCCCTTTTCATTGGGATTTACAAAATATAACAATAATTTCCAAATGTAGTACAATTTGCTTCAGGTTTTAGTCAACACAACTCAAGCAACTAGGGGGACTTCCGCAAATCAAAACCACACATTGGGGCAACCAACTAGAGCGATAAAGGCATAAAATCCAACTTACTAAAAGCAAGTTTTGTTGCCAACTCAGAGCCAAGACACAAAATAAACATGGATTCATGCCCAACACAGAGGCAAAAGTGGGGCGGTCCTCCATATCACAAGTCAAGGTGTAAGTCAGGGTGAAGATCAATAAATGGGGAAGGATAAATGGATGGATGTAGACAAGTGGAAATGGTGCCTAGGCCAGCAAGTCAAAATAGACAATAAATGATCATGTTCACATTCATAGGAAGGTAAAGACCAACAAGTATAAAGCAAGAGTTTCCAAATGTCAGTAATACAATCATGCATATAATCCATTACAACCAATTTCATTTCAATACTAATATACTGCCAGATCATAATTACTATATACCAAGTCAACGTTATCAAAATGACCTAAACAACAAGGTAATAACATTAATGCACATCATATGTATACTGGGTTATATATCAACATCTGTAATCTGAACCAACTACAACCACTGAGAACACTGCATCTAAAACACTGAACACTACCCTGTATCTGTATGGAACAAAAGGTCATATCGATTATCAAATATGAGGT
Source organism: Larix kaempferi (assembly GCA_027924585.1). Lineage (NCBI taxonomy): Eukaryota > Viridiplantae > Streptophyta > Pinopsida > Pinales > Pinaceae > Larix > Larix kaempferi. Next base: position 1,519,761 of record BSBM01001032.1, read on the forward strand.
CTCAAGGCTCAGCCTTGGCATAAGGTCTACTAAATGTCTGATAGATGCTCTGATGTGTGAGTGATCATAAATAATGCTGCTCATCATAGCTGATCTCACTGAAAATAAAGGCAAAGCTCGAAAAAGAGCAGATATCTGCTCTGCTGAAATGGTAGCCCAGCTACTATGTATGTGATAACAGAACCCAATGTCACCTCGGTCCTAATCTCCTTCATTTAGACCACAACTCCTAAAGGCCAAGGGGGGTAGTCCCTAATTACTAAGTTTCTTTTGTTTTTTGGAGTGGTAAGTTACAAAAATGAAAATGACAATCAGCGTGCAATGATGCGAATCTTTCAGTGACAAGCAAACCCTTTTAATGCTAAGCCAAAAATTATGTAAGAGAGAAATAATCAATTAATCAAGACCAGTGCCATCTCTACTCGGGCTATGGAGTCACAATATCATCAAGTACTTTTCCAAAGTATTAATTCATTCACTAACAAAATATATCATGAAATCACAACTTCCAGTAAATGAACGAATGAATGTAAGATGCTTATAGATAGATAATCAAGATATCACATAAAGCATTGAAATGTAGATTGTTAACAACTTAAGGAATCAAGGACACATATAACAATATTGAGCTGAAAAGAAAGTACTTGAAGCAAATATTGTGAACAAGATAATAATGTGAAATACTTGCGAAGTAGAGAAATGTAAACGATTGTAACAATGTTGTGCGAATGGTCCTGTAAGTTTTAATAGATTTTCAGTCTCACTTTAACTTAGGGGATTAAGGTGTTTGTTGCAAAGAAAAGAACTAATCTAGATGTCTACCCCAAGAGACTATCCCATTCGATTAGAGAGAGAGTGTCGGGTGCTCAACCTGAGAATACAAGGTTCCCAACTAGCTCCACGGGTCAATATCGAAACTTGTTGGGTGCTCAACTGGAGGACACAAAGTGCCCAGAGGCTCCCTACAACCTCTACCCCACTAGCTCCATGGGCTCTTTTTCTCCGTTCTAGTGAAGATACGTATTTGGGTGCCTATTAAACTAGTCAACACAATTCTTTGCCCTTTCTCGTCACCCAAGATCGGTCGAACCGACGAGGGGAGAGGATACGAGGCAAAAACGGGGCTTAAGTTAAATTTTATTCTCTAAGTAAAGATTAAGCTAAAACAATGCAATCCAAACACGATGTCACAGGAGAGGTAGAGCCTCTCACGTATGAAGTGCGGGCGAAATGAAATTACTTGAAATAAAATTACATAAGTAAAGTGCAAGCCAAGCGCGATATCACAGGAGTGGCATAGCCACTTCACTTGTGATGTGCGGGAAAAAATAAACAACTTAAAGCAAATTACTGGGAAATAAATTGCAAGCCAAGCGCGATATCACGGCAGTGGCAGAGCCACTACACTTGTAAGGTGCGGGCAAAATGAAATAACTTGAAGTAAATGCAACTTAAAAGCAAACTAACAAAACCATGCAAGGATGGGCAAAGCCTCTTCACTTGCACGCAACTAAAAGTAAACTAACTAATAAGTAAATGCTTGAAGCAAAACACAATAAACTCAAGCCCAAGAGACTCTCTTGGGCTTGTTACAATGACTTAGATTTCGACACTTGTTATTATTTAGAAAAGAAAGAGAAAGAGTGATTTTTTTACTGTTTTTGGGTGAAGGACTTGAAGTAGCTCCTTTTGGGTGTTGTTGGTGCTTGCTAGTGGCCAAATGCGGGCATTCCCCCCCCCCCCTGTAAGATCGAAAACTTGCACAAAAACAACAAGCTATTATAGTACAAATGTGATGAAAATGAGATTTAAATGAACTTGTAACTTTGCATATAAAAATCAGAAATTTTTCTAAGACAAATATTGCATGTAAAAACTTGAAAAAAAAGATGATTAAGGAGTGCAAGAAAGGCTTGTAAAAATATGCAATAAGAAGAAGTGTTAGTTGAGGATGCCAAGTCCTTCAAAGATTGTTAAACAGTGGGATATTCCACCCGGAAATCCAACTCTTCAAATTTGGGCAACCTGTAACAAACTAGCTCAACAATGCAAATGGGGTGAGAAACCTACACAGACTTGAGAAACAAGATATTTAAACAAAAATACATTAACTTCTCAAATACTAAGCAAATAACCCACATAGCATGCAACAAAACTATTACAATGCTATTATCAAGCAAAAAAATTTGCTTGAGATCCATAAATGCAAAATGGAACAAGATCACCTCAAACACAAAGCATGGACAGTACTTCCTCCAAAGATTTCTTCATTAACATCAAAGCTTGAAAGTACAATGGCTCCTCTTGGACAAGAAATGGAGCAAGAGAGAAAGAATGGGAGCAATGGGAGCAAGAGAGAGCAAAAAAAATGAAAGAGGAAGAGAGTGAGTGATTCTAACCCAAATGAGGAGGAATGCTATCCTTAAGTAGGGAAAATGAAGGAGAGACCCTCACTGCAAGCAAGACAAGTGTCACAATGGAGAGAGGGGGGCACATTTGCTCAAGGAGGGCATAAACCATGGTCTGGGATCTCAATAATGGGGGGGGAACCCCATTATAATGTTTCCATGCCCAAACCTAAGCCAAATGGGGGGGAAACAACCCAGGTGGGACCCCGCCCATTGATTTTTACACAACCCATCCAATCAAGGAGAGGAGGACGCACTCCCTAGAGTGGGCAACTCAAAACTTGTGATATGTTTGCTTGGGGGGGGGCCTTTGGGTCATAAATTTGTCTTAGGAACATAATATAAACATTAGAACCTTTACTTGGTCACCCCAAGTGACTATAGTCACTTTTCCAAAATTTGGCTCACCAATTAAATGCTCAATTTCTTAATTTCCATGACTGACCTAGGAAAAAGTGACCAAAACCAAAGTAATACTTGTCTGAATGACTTCAAACTTGGTCCAAAGGTGTATGGGGTCTCATTCCATTTACTTTGAGTACCCATACCCCTGTACAACATCAAAAATTACCAAATAACCCTCTTTTACATTACAACAAATTGTCCTGAGGGACAATTTTTAATGACCAAAAATTAAAAAATCCTATGCAAAACCTAATGAAATTCCATAAGACTCTGGATAATGTCTAGCACGGTAATATAGAACATTCCTAGGCCTCAATAACCCCATGGACTTGTTATCACATACATAGTAGTTGTCTACCATGTCAGTAGAGCAGATATCTGCTCTTTTTCGAGCTTTTCCTTTGCACATTTTCAGTGAGATCAGCTATGATGAGCAGCATTATTTATGATCACTCACACATCAGATCATTTTTGTATCAGACATTTAGTAGACCTTATGCCTGTTACCAACATATTTGTACCATAGTTGGATTATCTGAAGAGCCTCCATTTGACAAACATGATAAGTGTTTGTGTTCCAGTGCATCAAATGATCCATCCTTTGTGCCTAGCCATTTTTGGCTAGTCAGTTTGTTGTTTGTCTTGAAATAACGATGCCCCACAGGGTTTTTGTAATAAAAGTGTGCTATTAGGGTTTGAGTGACTCGGTCACCCATGACTGGTTTATCAACTAAGGTATTCCAGGGAGTTTTTTACCCTGACCAATTATACTTTTCCTTCGGCCGAGATATAATTGACAAGGTATTCGCCGCTTCCTCCAAAGCTTGAATGCCCGATTTTGAAATTCTGGCCATGGGGGGTTATTAGGGTCCAACTGATGAATATGAACCTACTACACACTATGAGTCGAGTCAATGGTCATTTTCCTACGTCTGTAGTGGTTTTTAAACTTCCGAAAAAAAATTACCGGACGCGTTGGACAGTTAATTATTTTATTTTTTAATAATTAATTTTTCCATAGTTTAAATGGAAAAATTCAAATTGTAATATGTCAGTTATCCAGGGGTGCTTTTCAGTGATTAAAGGCTTAATTCCTAAGCCAAAAATCATACTCAAACCCTGGACACCTTTATCCTAAGTTTCGGATCGTTATTTAGCCACTTAATTAATAATTCCTCAAAAAATCAATAAAGAGGATTATTAATTAATTAAATTCAAAAAATTAATAATTGGAGATAATCCAATTCTCTCCAAAATAATCCAAATTGGATTATTTCAGTGGATAAATGACATGGCACCAGGCATTAATAAAGATTCCAATAATCTCAGTCATCCTTCAGTCAACAACCCAGTCAACAATCAGTGATTAACTCCAGGAGAATTCGCCCACCTGCATGCAGAACTCGATTTGGGTGATGCGGATGAAAATTAAAAGGCTTTTGAGTTAAGTTTTTGTTGAATTGAATGGGAGTGGGGGCGCCTTGCCTAGGTGGAGGCCACCTCCCACTCTCACCTTCCAAAGATCCACCTCAATCACGAGTTAGAACTCCAAGTTACAACCTCTCAGTGCATGCATTCACGTCAAGCTTTGGGAGGATAGACGAATTGGTGATGTGTCATTCTTTTGATGGATTGTTGGGAGTGTAATAAAGATTATGGTGGGCGCCCTAGCCACCTCATGGGCTTGGCTCCCATTGTACACGAGTTAAATTGATTATAACTCAAAGCTTTGTCTCCCATGCTAGCACTCACGTATATCCTTTAGCTCACGTCAATATCATGTGGCAATTGCGAATTGGAGGGTGAGGTTTCCAAGGTAGGGATGGGGGGCGCCTTGCCAAGGTGGAGGCCACCTCCCCATCCACCTCAGTGGAACTTTAGTTATGTGGGGGTTTAACACTCCAAGCTTATGCTTGATTGGATCTTGATTGGAGATTTGATGGAATTTCGCTTTGATGACTATGTCATTGGATCTCTTGGATGCCAATTCGAATTAGGGGTTTGGGTCTCTAGTTTTGTTGTATAATGAGGGCATTGCCTCCTCATTTCTCATGGAGATTTGTGCATAGAAACTCTGGAGAATTTTGTAATCTTGTTTAGTATTTGAATAAAGTTGAAGACTTTGGAGGTCAATGTAGAAGCTCTTTGTGTGCCATGCTTCATCTTGTATGAGGTGATACCATTTTTTGTTACTTGCTTTTGATTCTTAAGCATTTGATTTTGTGATTGGAAGGCTAACAATCTAGCACAATATTATATAATCTATGCTTTTCTCTTAAGTGTGTGGCTTTTAGGTATTCTCCCAAGTGCAAGAGCTCTTGCTTGGTTTACACATTCATTCTGCAGGTTACCAAAGGAGTTTTTGCTTTAAGAAATCGAAAAACAAAGGGCTTACTTGCCTCATCCATCAAGAAACAAACATTTTATCTATCTGGTTACTATTTCTCTTCTTTCTGTTTCTATTTCCAAGTTTTGTCTTGAGAAAGTAGCTTGGGATTTTATCCCAAGTGGCACATAATTTTGTGGCTACTTCTCTATCTGCATTAGCATCCTTGCATGCATCCAGCTAGCTAAAATATTTTCGAGACTAGTGTTTCTAGTGGTCACCTTGTTCCAAGGTTGATCCCACCTTGTGTGTTTGCATTTGGTTTTCTTGACTTGCTTTGGCCTCTCTTCCTTATAGTTTTTTGGCTTCATCATCCATTCGTTTTTCTCCTCAAAACCTCTCTTAGCTTTCGTTTGTTAGTTTTTCAGAATTTACTTCAATATGATCTAGGATCTTAACTGAGAGAACAACATGTACAGCATATCAATCATGGACATAATAATGCAAGCACACAAGAGACAATAGACACACAGGGTTTCACTGGGGAAAACCATGAAGGTAAAAAACCCCACAACTTCCTCAGAGATAGATAGAGCAATGATACAACCCAAGCATAAGAGATATACTCCTAGCAACAGCTTCTCCTCCTCCACTAGTGTGCCACTCTCCAATGAGTGTCAGAGTGAGTAAGTGAATGATCAAATAGAGTGCCTCCCACACTCTATTTATACTTGACTTGACTTGCCTAATAACCTTTACTAGGTCGGCCTTAACTTAACCACATAACATAATGCTGACAGGGCTGACCCCCAATAGGGGGGTCTAATAACCCTTCAACCCACATGACTTATACAGGGCTGACCCCACAAGGTGGTCTAATAACCCATCAAGTATAAGTTACGACACTTACAATATAAATGACGACACTTCCGTATAGACGAATAATAACATCTCTATAGGAGTACAATATACATATATGTGAAATACATTCCGAAGTTACAATTACATCAACATTGTTTTTCCTCCTTTTGCTAGTTTCGTTTTCCTTTAGGCATTGCCCTAGTTCTTCCAAACCCTTCTCCACCCTTCGTTTTGCCTTTCTCACCTTGCTTTCGCCCCACTCTACCTTCTTCCTCCTTTAGCTTTCGTTCCTCCCCTTGAAGTCTTCTACCCTAGCTTTCGTCCCACTTCTCTTAGCTTTCCTCTTGCCCTCGTTTCACATCTCTTTCTTCTCCTCTCGTCTTTCCACTTTTTTCTTGCTTCTTCCCTCTTTTCACTCTCGTCCTCCTCTTTCTTCAAGTCTCCTTTCATCCTCCTTTGAAGAATCACCTAAAAACACATAAAGCAACAAAACGTTTGTTATGAGTTAATTGTTCCTGTTATCACACTATAGTAGCAGGGCTACTATTCTTGTACAACAGATATCTGCACATTCCAGAGCTTCCATTATTCCAAAGCATGGCTATATATTTTGGATCACTCATGATCGGAGCAGTATATTATTCAGATGTATGTTAGACCTTGTGTCAAGGCTGAGCCTTGAGAGTTCAGATTTGATGACCGATGTGACCCTTTATCCCATACAGTTTCAGTTCAGTGCTTAGAGATGTATTGCAGCAGTGTTTCAGATGGTACATGATGATTATTATTATGATGATGTTGTATGATCTATGGATATGTTATTACTGACTGTGGATTATTATCTTGTTGATTTAGTCATGATCACAGCATGTGCTTGGTATATTATTCCTGATGTGGCAAACTGTTTAAAATGAACTATAAATCATAAAATGGACAATTGCTTGCACATTTAGGTCATTTAACAAAACCCACTGGTTTTCCCACCTTACATAGATATGGTCTTTCCTGACACCAGTTATCTGCTAGTGTAGGCTTCATATTCACTTGACTCCATCCATACATGACCTTCCTATTTGACTTTAAACCTTGACTTGTCTCATTTGACTTTCTGATACCGAGGACTTCCCCATTTTTCTACCTCTGTGTTTGGACCGCATCCCTGTATATTCAGTGTCTCGGCTCTAAGTTGGTGACAAAACTTGCCTTTGGTGAGTTGGATTGTAGGCCTAAATCATTCTGGTCGGTTGTCCCGATGTTTGGCATTGGCTCGAACTCCCCCTAGTCACTTGAGATGTTGTTGGCTAAAACTGAAAGCTCATGTTCTACCTATGGAAACTTATAAATTCGCCCATGGAAACAAAAAAAGGGCAAGAGCGATGAACAGCTAAAAATACTCCTCGAAGAGTATAAGAAAGGTCCAACAAGCAATGGTTCTTAAAAGCTATATCTAAACAATTGCTGACCTTATATATATTTGAAAACATGCCCTGGATGCAAGCTGCAACTAGTTGTGCTTATCAGCACATCTGAAATCCGAAGGGTTATGTAGGCCAAAAAGGCCATGAAATGAAATTGAATGATCCTAATGAACCTGGATCAACTTGATGTAGACATGATGCCTAAGTTGAATAAGCACTCTCTGAACAACTTATCCATTTGTGAGGCACAGCCATCCCCCGTGTTATTTTTTCCAGCACAGAGTTTGTAGCTTTCCCCTCTCTCCCAGTCCAAAGTATTTTTCAGTTAAGTTAGACAAGTCAACCCCTTGGCCCAACCTTGTTCCTAGCCTTCATCCTTCACTAGCAGTTTGACCATATCCAATGGGTGAGTTTGTCATTTGAACTATTGTGCAAGTAATTTTATATAACAACGGAATATGCTAACTTGATGAATGCCACTGAATGGATGTTATACTTTGAGCTTGGCTGTGAGAATGGTTAGAGAAGCATGTCTTAGTCTACTGATGTGATTTATCCTTGGTTGTATATTATTGGGATCTGTGATGATGTGGGCCATGTATAGATGCCTATTTATGATGATTGATGGTCCCACATGCTTGATGATGATATCATATGATGGACATATGATGTAGATGATGATTGATCCAGTATAGCAGGTTTTATTATTACTTCAGATTAGCAGATTATGCATTGTCCATATATGGTGGACCCTACAGCTGGCCCATTAGGGCAACCCATGGTGTATGAGTACACATTCCTAGTGGATTTGGGTCTTCTGGATCCAATGAGACACTTATCTTTCAGTTCTGGGCACTTCTGACAGTGATTGATGCAGTTTTACACTTGTTGACCAGATTTGGGGCTGATTTCCCAGCCTTAGCAGCAGGGGCCCTGAGAGGCCAGTTCACCTAGGGCGCTGATGATGAAGGGGGTGGTCCAGCCACTTGTTTTTACCATTTACCCCCCCTTATGGAGAGCCTGGTGGGATCAGATGGACAGCGCAGGTGACCTAGGAGGAAGTTTTGGCACTTTCACAGTTACCGAGGCAGTTAAAAAATGGGATAAAGTGGTCACTGAGGAAGTCGATTTGGGCAATTGAGGCAAGGTTTTGGCATTTGGTCTTCACAGAGGTCTTCCAGGGTGATCTCACTATCGTCCAGTCAGTTTTCACCATGTGGGTATGCCCACATTGATCACAGGAGGTCATTTACTGCTTGACTGTCATGGATTTGGAGGACAGTTTTGGTCATTTATATTATCTTGGACATATTTTATTATTTTATTGTGCGTTGGGGATGAGCTAGCAAGGATTGATGCCTCCTAGCCCCACCATGTGCTTATTTTGTCATGTCCTAGTCATCATGAGGTGGATCATTGTACTTTTACCCCTCTAGTGGATGACGTCACCCCCTTTTTGTACCATTTAGTGGGGGCGCTATTATTATATTGGTGATCCACGTGATATATTGTTATGGTTCATCTTAGCCATTGATTGTATGATGAGATCTTTTAATCTCAACCACTCATTTGATTTAGTATTGTGGAGTGGTATAGGGTTTTGGTCTTTATTATCCTATATAAGGAGGAGACCCCCCATTGTAAAGCTCAGCTTTGGAGCTCTGGAATATTGGAATAGAAGATTTCTTTGTGGAGCACATCTCTCTTGTATTGTGGATTCTCTTGCATATTGAATATACAGTATCTCTTCTATGTATCATTGTGGATTTTGGTGCTTCTACTAATATTTTTACAGGAAAGTTGAATTGGTGGAGAGGAGGGCGACTTCTTGAGGGTTATTGTTGGAGGGATCCACATATTCTCTCTTGGGTTGATCCTGTGACAGGGAGTATCATTATTGTATCTTTGTGACATAGTTGATGCTTTCTATTACATCTTTCTACCATTTTCATAATCATCTTGCTTGACTTGTTTCTTTGATCTTGTCTTGTAGGAGGAGGATGATTTGGCTATCTTGGAGGAGGACATTTTGGTTGGAGCTCTTGGATCTCACTCTTGAATATACACATAGGAGAATGCTATCAATTTGCAAGGTGGCCACAAGTAATTGAGGTAAGATCTACAAGGTATGTGCCTTTTTCATCCATTCAATCTTCATTGGTCATAAAACCCCAATTTTGGTATTTTTTTAGATCTACTTAGATCTAGCCTTGCTTTTGAGAATATTTTGAAAACCCACCTCTATAGCATCCACCCCTAGTTGGATCTATAGTTTGGTGGTGATTGGCTTAGAATTGACACACTTTTCAAGGCAAAAAGCCCTCTTGAACCCAAATCGCACTTCCTAGTGAGAGGCTTGTTTGGTTAAATCTAGCACATGGGTAGGTGAGATCCCACTTGATTTGCAATCTAGACACTTGATAACCTACACCCAGATTGTTACTTTGGTGAATTCTACCTTGTGGACATCATTCCATGTTTTAAGGGGTCAAAACCCCCTTTTGAATTTCTTGCCACCTCAAAACTCAGATCTACTAAGATCTAACCCTTGGATTGACTTGATTTTTGGGATCTACATAGATCGGGGTACTAGCCACTTGGATCTATAGTTTGGTGGCCATTGGACTTGATTTGGTCCCCCAAACCCATCTTTTAGCCCTCCTTGAGCAAGTCGCACTCCCTTGGGAAGGTGAGTTTACCCACTTCGAGGAAGTGGGTGGTTGAGATTTTTGGAGATTTGGAAAGGCCATACCTTGAAACCTAGGTCTAGGGTATCATTTTGTGACGAACCGCCTTGGGGGTAGCATTCCTTGTTTCAAGGGATTGTGGTCCACTTAGGATTATTTCATGAAAACCTAGATCTAGCAAGATCCAACCATTAGATCTTAATTAGCCCACTTGACTTGGCTCCTAGGTGTCCCGATCTACACTTTGACATACCTTTTGACCCCATTAGCCCATCCAACAAGGCACTAGTCCTCCTCTAAGCAAGTCGCATTCCTTGGGAATTGTGTCAAACTCTAGATCCGGTACATGGGTACTCCTAAAAACAACTTAGATCCATAGATCCACTCGTCACACATCCACTAGTACCAATTGCATCCCTTAACTTCACCTTGTGGGTCCACTTTAAGCCATCTCACATATCCCAAGGAAGTAGGTCCCACTTGTGTAAATCAGGGTACAAGATCTTGTCTTTCTAGCTCATCAAGTGGCCTAAGTCATACATTGGTTGAAACACTAATCATCTCTCAAACCACCTTCAACCATACTTTAATTTCTAGGTCCACTTACCTTGCATTGGTTTCCGTAACTTCTCATTTACTTACCCTTAGAAACCTTTGTTTGGATCCAATCAACTGTGATTGGTTATAGGGTCTCCCCCTAGGTCTTGTTTCACCTTGACCAAAAGCGAAGAGTGCCTCGGTTGACGTGACTCCCACTTTGCATTGGGAACCGTGGCATCTCTTGGGTCACCTCTTTAGTTGCCTGTTTCCTTTACCGTCCCGGATGGGATACCACTAGGGGCAACTACAAGTTGTGTGATAACAGTTCCATAAGATAGTAGTTAGATTTCATTTATTTGCATTTGCATTGTTAGATCTTAGTTAGTATTTGCATCTAGATCTCTTCACATAGTTGCATTTCATTCTAAGTAGCTAGATTTTAGTATCTAGTTTCATTTTTGCAAGCTTAGATCTAGTTTAGTTTCAAAGTTTGTTTTATTTTTCTAACGCTTATGGGTGTATGAGTTTTTTCGACTTTTTGTTTGTTACAAGTTTTGAGAATAGAACAAGTTATTGAAAAGAGAAGCAAGAAGAAATTTTGAACCAAAACCACTTGGAGATTACCCAAAGAAGAAGAAGATTTGAACCAAGAAGACAAAGATATAGTCATTCTCCTTTGTACAAACCCCCAAAAGGGTTTTAGTTTCAATTCTTAGTTGCTTTTCATTTCAAGGGTTTCAATCCCTCACTTTGTAACCGATTAATAAAACAAGGCTAAGTGGGATAAAGCCTCCCATATTTCGTGTTTCTTCCACATTTGGGGAAAAGTGTCTTGTGTTTCATTTGTCTTCTTAGGTTAGTTTTCTTTTATGCAAGTAGCTTAGTTTCAAATCTTGTTGTAGAACACTAATTGCTAGATTAGTTCATTTTTCAAGTAGTTTGCTATTGTTAGATCATTGTTTCATCTTTTATCATTTGAGCTATCATTTGCAAGCTACTTGTCTTCTAAAAGAGAACCAAAGACTCTTGAACTTGTCATAACCCAAGTCAAGAGCACTCTCTGTCGAAGAGCATTCCCACTGCATTTTCCTTGCATCAAAGCATATAGATTAGTTAAAGTCTCTTGAACTTCTGTCATAAAACGAAGTCAAGAGCACTCTCTGTCGAAGAGTTTCATTGTATGCTCTTAATAATAAAATACTTTCAAACTCACATTCCCCTCTAAAATTTACTTCGTTGCTTTCCATCACTTAGTATGCTCTGTCAACCCTAAAAAGTTGAACTCGTACTCAGAACGTGATTGGATTTGTTGATCTCATAATTGAAAACCATAATAAAAATTTTCCCCATAGCCAACGAACTGACGTTGTTTTCGAGAAATACTCAGGTAGTGGGTAAATTCCAAGTGTGGGCGCCGAGAAACCCAATCTAGGCACTCGCTGGTTAAATTCTCAGAAGACCTAGCTTGTGATCCCAGACAGGTCCGTCATGTCTTCGAACGGAGCCACTGAATGTATACTTTTCCGGTTGGACTTCATCCTTGCTTTATGAACCCTAAAAATTAAGATCACTAAAACTTTCTAAAATAAACCAAGAACATTTGCAAAACGATCTCACAAACATTACATTTTGACTTACACTTTTCAGCATCCAAGCACTATTTTTGACTCCATAAGGAACTGGTCTTTGAAACTCACTTGTATCACCTAAATCTGGACCATATGTCCTTGTCATTTGCTTAAAGTTTATCTTGTGGATGCCTATTTAAATTTCAAGTCATTGTATTGTTCATCTTGCAATCATATTTTGTAATCGCAACGTGGATTGCTTTATCTTGTGTTTATTTTTATTCTTATAAAAACTGTGATCTCATCATTTAAAACTCCTAAACACTCATCCGCTTCACCACATACAAAAACACTAAAAAACACAGAACCATAGAAACTCTTTGTTAGGGACTACCCCCCTTGGCTTCGTTAGGAGTTAGCCTAAACGGAGGAGCTGGGATTCAGGTGACAGTACCTGGCTCATTGCTTACCCCCAAGGCCACACTTCTCCCACTTGTAGTGAGGAGACAGCTTTCGAAAGATTTCTGCTGCTGGTGTGCATCTCGGCGGACAACAATGCCAAGGCTAAGCCTTGAGACCTCAGATTTGATGACCGATATGACCTTTTGTTCCATACAGATACAGGGCAGTGTTCAATGTTTCAGATTCAGTGTTCTCAGTGGTTGTAGTTGGTTCATATTACAGATTTTCATATATGACCCAGTATATATATATATATATATATATATATATATATATATATATATATATATATATATATATATATATACGATGTGCATTGATGTTATTACCTTGTTGTTTAGGTCATTTTGATAGCGTTGACTTGGTATATGGTAATCATGATCTGGCAGTGTATTAATATTGAAATGAAATTGGTTGTTATCGATTATATGCATGATTGTATTACTGACATTTGGAAACTCTTGCTTTATACTCATTGGTCTTTGCCTTCATATGAATGTGAACATGATCATTTAGTGTCTTTCTAACTTGCTAGCTTAGGCACCATTTTCACGTGTCTCCATCCATCCATTTATCCTCCCTCATTTGATGATCTTCACCCTGACTTACACCTTGACTTGTGAGATGGAGGATCTCCCCGCTTCTGCCTCTGTGTTGGACTTGCCATTAGAGGAAATTTGGGGTCTAAAATGGGCCTTATAAGAAAACGAGCCAACCATAATTTCTTGATGAGTTGTAATTCAAGAACTAATAGAATTTCAATAAAATGAGTCACCATAATGGTTGACTTGAGAAATTTGTCATAAAAAAACTACCTTTTTTGTTCGTGTTTTCAACTTATCTCCCTGTGTTTTTACTCAATTTTCGAGCGGGAGCACTCATTGGATGCGGAATTAAATTTCGCGTCCAATGAGTACCCGCACTGCATACTTTTGACAAACACCGCTGCCCCCAAAACAAGAAATACCTAAAAAAACGTGACGCTTATATCATCACGTTTTTTTCAGGTATTTGTTGTTTTTGGGGCAGCGGGGTCCATCAAAAGTATGCAGTGCGGGTACTCGTTGGATGCGGAATTTAATTCCGCCTCAAACGAGTGCTCCCGCTCAAAATTTGAGTAAAAACACAGGGAGATATGTTGAAAATAAGAACAAAAAAATAGTTTTTTCTTTCTTCCTCCAAAATTAATAAATATTATTTTATTGTTTTAACTATTATTTTATTTTTTTCCTTAGGAGGCCCATTTTAGACCTCAAATTTCCTCTAATGATCCATGTTTATTTTGTGTCTCGGCTCTGAGTTGGCAACAAAACTTGCCCTTGGTGAGTTAGATTTTATGCCTTTATCACTCTAGTCGGCTGCCCCGATGTGTGGTTTAGATTTGCGGAAGTCCCCCTAGTTGCTTGAGTTGTGTTGGTTAAAACATGAATCAAAATTGTACTACATATGGAAATTATTGTTATATCTTCTAAAGCCCAGTGAAAAGGGCTGTGAAATGGAAATGAAATTCAATGCTATGTAATGTAAATGCACCCCGGATGAAGAGATGCGATTAGTTGTGCTTATTGTTGGTTGGATTAATTGTCTAATTAATTAAACAATTGAAACTACCAAAACATAAATTATCAACACGAGGAATGTTGATGTATATGTAACTTCGGAATGTATTTCATATATATGTATATTGTATTCCTGTAGAGATGTTATTATTCCTCTATACGGAAGTGGTTGTATTCCTATAGAGATGTTATTATTCCTCTATACGGAAGTGTCGTCATTTATATTGTAAGTGTCGTAACTTATAATTGATGGATTATTAAACCACCTTGTTGGGGTCGGCCCTGTATAAGTCATGTGGGTCAAAGGGTTATTAGACCACCCTATGTTAAATTTTGAGCATTAATTCACAATACTCTAGGATCTTTGTTGAGAGAATAACATATTCAGTATATCAATGCATGACAATCACAATATGGCAAGCATCACAAGAATCAAAATCATAAGAGACAAGAGACACAGAGTTTCCGTGGGGAAAACCCTAAGGTGAAAAACCCCACAACTTCCTCAGAGATAGAGAGAGCAATGGCTCAACCAAAGTACAACCAAAATACACTGAGATAGTCTCCTAGTAGCAGATGATCCTCCTCCTCACTAGTGCGCCACTTTCTGAGTGAGAGTGAGTTACTTTTCCGAGTGTGTAAAATAGAGATCTCTGATCTCTATTTATACTAACCTTTTTGCCCAGTGACCTTATGGGGCCGACTTGTCTAGCTAGGTACATCCACATTATAATATATATAATTCAGGGCCAACCCCACATGGTGGTCTAATAGCCCATCGACAAGTACACACACTTGCGACACTTGTCAATCCACATGACGACACTTCCTTATAGAGGAATAACACATCTCTAATAAGGGTACAATAAATATATATAAAATACATAGATGAAATACATTCCGAAGTTACACATACATCAACACCCTATTGGGGGTCGGCCATGTGGGTCAAAGGGTTATTAGACCACCCTAGTGGGGGTCGGCCCAGTCAGCAATATGTTAAGTGGTTAAGTTGAGGCCGACCTAGTTGAGTAAAGGTCA
Source organism: Larix kaempferi (assembly GCA_027924585.1). Lineage (NCBI taxonomy): Eukaryota > Viridiplantae > Streptophyta > Pinopsida > Pinales > Pinaceae > Larix > Larix kaempferi. Next base: position 1,535,036 of record BSBM01001032.1, read on the forward strand.
AGTCAAGTTAGTGTATAAACAGAGAGTGTGTCTCTCTCATTTTACACATTCTATTCTCTCACTCACACTTTGGAGAGTGACGCACTTGTGGAGGAGGAGGCTCTGCTGCTAGGAGAAGACTATCTCTTGTATTCTGGTTGTATCATTGCTCTATCTATCTCTGAGGAAGTTATTGGGGTTTTTCACCTTTATGGTTTTCCCCAAGTAAACTCTGTGTCTCTTGTGTGCTTGCATTATTGTGTCCATTGTTGATATGCTGTAGATTTGCTGTACATGTTGTTCTCTCAGTTAAGATCCTAGATCAAATTGAAGTAAATTCTGAAAATTTAACATGGTATCAGAGGTAGCCTGAAAGAAGACATGATATGGCATGTATGACACTTGTTGCACTTACGATGCTAGGGCTTGATATAGCAAAAACCAGTCATCGTAGAACTTTCACTATAAATCCGTTTTGGCAAAGTTTTCGAGTCTGAAACTTTTGCAGGTCGAAGATTAAATCCCCATGTACTGTGTGTCCAAAGGAAAACCTCTAATTCGTTGTACTTTGTGATTTATGATCTGTACAATATAGGGTTTCTACCTCTTCCAGATCTAAGTCAAAAACAGGTGACCTTGGCAAAAAGGTCATAACTTGGGCTAGGAAGCTCCAAATGAAATTTCGTAAAAAGTGATAGGTAGTACACAGACTGTACTATCTCAAGAAAAAATTTCAGAGGCCGAAGTTGAACCAGTGACACGTGGCACGCCGTACAAGTTCGCTCTCCTGTTTTATCCCATAAATAGGTCACGTTATGACACTTGGCATAACTCTCTCTCAGATAATCCAATTGAGGTCAGACCTGTAGAGATGGAAAGATGACAGGTCGGGCTATCTCAGAAAAAAATTTCAGACCCTATGCATCGAAAAGTTCGGAGTTACACCAGAAACAATCATGTGCATATTTCTGTCAAAACAAAATTATTTTTTAGCACCTTCATTCATGGCTTCCGGAATTTAGGGTTTCGGATAAAGTTGGAATTTTTGTGATCGGAGACCAGGGCTGAATGCTACTCATCAAAATCGAAATTTAGAGACCAAGATCAGAATTTTTGGTTGGGCAGAAGGCCGGGCTTGATCAGACCCTAGTTCGGGACTTTGATCAGAAAAGTGGAAAATTAGGGCTTCTGCAAAAATGGGAATTTTTGAAATCTGTGACCACGGCTGGAAGCTCCTCATAAAAATAGAAGCTTAGAGCTTTGGATCAAACCTTTTGATTGGGCAGAAGAGTGGGCTTCATCAAACCCCAGTTCGGGATCACGTCCAGTGAAACCGGAAGTTTCAAAGGCAAAATTGAGGAGTGAAACTTTGCAGTTTCAAATTCTGAATATACCAGCTTGATTAGATCATCAAGGCGCATATTTCTATCCTTTCGGAAGTTTGAAATTCAAAGTTTGAATTTTTTGGGTTTCTCTGACAAACCCTATTACAGCTCTAGATCCAGTTCCTGCAAATCAAGTGGATTGGGTTAATCCTAGAAGAGAATGGATTGGTCATCACCTGCATAAGTGAAGAAGTTCCTTTTTCAGAGGGAGATGAGGCTAAGGCCTTCCATAAGAAGATTACAAGCAATCTTGACAGGTATGGCGTACAGGTATGTTTTGAATTATGTTCATATTTAAGTTTATGATATGTCTGTCTTCGTATCATTACAGTACAATCTTGATTAATTACTAGACTTGTCGTATTACCTTAATAGAAGATATTCATTGATTAAGGTTTTGACACTTATGATTGTACTAATGCATTGTGATGTTGTATGAGGTTTATGTTGTTCGCTAACATGAAAGGTACACCAAGAAAGACAAATCATGTTCTAGTTTAAGAACATATGATCATGATGACATGAAGACAAAGATTCATCCATTGTCATGGATCACTTATAAAATCTACTTACGAGGTATGTATAACTTGGTTCTACAATGGATAACTTATGAGACATGCAAGTTACTAACACAAGTCATTGAAGAGAACTAGAAGACATTATGCGGGTATGTTAGACATAACTAGCTAGCATGCTAATCCAGGTATGTTTTTCCTATATCAAGCTAGAATCCTACCTTGTGTTAGGATCTTATACTGTTGTGTTGTTGATAATGATTATTCATGAAGTCATTGGTTTGAATAGTCATGGTTGTATGCATATTATGTTTCTTACCATAATTGATGATATGACTAACCAGAAGAATCATGAAGGTATAGGTTTGAGTAATCACAGGTTTTATGCATATTATATCTCTTATCTTGATTAATGATTTAACTAACCAGAAGAGTCCTATGATCAAATAAGAATATGCATGAGTAAAAGAAGACTTCCCTGAAACCTTGAATACTAATGTTTATTATCTGTGTTTGAAATGATCCTGACTATACATGTTTTAGATTATTGTGTTTTGATAATATTAAGATTATACTAATGAATTTTTGATTATGTATGAGACCTAGAGGATAACACAATGATGATACTAACAAGCATGCATAGGGATCGAGAATGAATATAAGTTCAAGGACAGGTAATCCAGGAAGCAAAGATCAAGAGGTAGCACACTCCAATAGTTTCTGCAAGGATGCAGATATTCAGAGGGAGTTGACCACTTCTCACAATCCACATCAGAATGGAGTTGCAGAAAAGAAGCAAAGACTAAGAGGGAGTCAACCCAACAATCAAACAAAGATAAGTATTTGAATTGTCATTTCTTACATAGTTGTTTGTTTAAATAATGTTATTCAATGATGTATATGCTTATGTTCCTAGAATTAGGTTGTGTATTATGCATATTAGAATAGTTGCATTGATGAACAGTATACTACTAATATACATGGGTGAGTGGCCTATGGCACTGTACAACATTCCATTGCTACTTATCTAGAATGAAACCTCTTTGCTGACATGTTAGGAGTTGTGCACACTCTTAACAATGTTCTGGTAGAGATTGGAAGGCATCTAGAAAGTTACGGAATATGGATAAATGTTGTATTGAAGCATTGGCTAAGATAATTGCATGACGGTATGACATATTTCTTTATGTGTAAGAATTTGTTCTGAAAACTATGGGATGTTTTCTAATCATGCAATTTAACTTGTTGTGTAGGAAAGATCGTATACCAACACCTACAAAAAGGACTACAACATTTGTTCAGCAACAAAGTTATCTATTGAAAATATTGAAGATATTGAAGTTCCCAAGATCTGGGAAGAACGCCATGATCGAGGAGTACCAGTCGATCATGAAGATGTTTGGGATGCAGTCCCAAAAGGTAGTCTGTAGTGACTTTCAAGAGGATCTACAAGATCAAGCATGTTGCAGGTGGTAGCATAGAGACTTTTGCTCCTGTAGCCAGATACACTTCCATTAGATCCGTACTTGCTCTGGCTGCAGTGATGAAGTGGAAGATACACCAGATGGATTTCAAGACAGCCTTCTTGAATGGTGTAGTTGAAGAAGAAGTATATGTGGAGAAGCCACTTGGTTCTGAGACACATGACAGGGAGTCATATATGTGCAGAACTTGGTATGGTAGGATAGACATCTTTCTATCCAGTTTGGGATTTACCAAGAATAAAGCGGATTCCAACCTTTACTACAAGGTTGAGGAAGGAAATCCAGTGATACTACTATGTGGATGACCTATTTGTAACAGGTGAGGATAGATTGATTGCCGACATGCAGCGGAAGCTTGCTGCCGAGTTGGAGTTGAAGAACTTGGGGATGATGCACTATTTTTTTTTGGCATGGAGTCGTGGCAGAGTGCAGATGGAATCTTCCTTGGACAAGGGAAGTATGCAGTAGAGATCCTGAAGAGGTTCGGGATGATGGACTGCAAGGCTATGGCCACACCTATGGCATCGAACCTGAAGCTTCTGTGTGATGCTTCATCTGAGCCGGTTGATATCACTATATATCGTTAGATGATTGGTTCCTTGATGTGCCTGACGAACACGAGACCAGATATTTGCTTTGCGGTGAACACATTGAACCAGTTCCTGACGGATCCGAGGAGTGTTCACCTGGTTGTTGTAAAGCATATTCTGAGGGGTAAAGTTGATTATGGGCTCAACTATCATGCGAATCAAAAGTTTAACCTGCAAGGTTATGTTGATTCAGATTGGGCAGGCAGTGCTGCAGATAGGGATCCGGTGTGATCTCTTGGTTTAGCAGGAAGCAGTCCTGCGTAACACTGAGTATAGCCAAAGCAGAGTATGTTGCGAGGGATGAGCAGGTTGCAGATGTATTGACCAAGCCGTTGGCTAGAGTGTAGTTTGAGTACTTCAGAGAGAGGCTTGGTGCACTTCAGATCGAGGTTCCTTCCAAAGGGAAGTGATGAGTCTGGAAGATGCAGATGCACATGAGTTTTTCTGACATGGTTGATGTGTTGTCCCTTGGTCATGATGTAATTGCTGAGCCATTTTTCACATGGTGGTAGATGTGTTCTCCCATGGTGAAAAAGTAAGGGCTGGAGCCTTCCCCGAATGGTGGTAGATGTGTTCTCCCATGTCGGTGGTGTAAGTGATGGATGATGTGCATCTGGGCTGTGCTTCATGGACGATGAGATGATCTGAAGAGGATGATGCTATGATGATCAGGAGGATCATGGATGATGAGCATCAGGACGATGCTCCAGTTACTACTCTGTATATGTATATGCATCATGTTGGATTCTTGTTATGATCAGTTGGATCATTGCATCATGTTGGATGCTTGTTATGATCAGTTGGATCATTTATGTATGTATGCATCATGTTGGATGCTGGATATGATCAGTTGGATCATTTGTATGTATTTTGTATATGCATCATGTTGGATGCTTGGACCATGTATCTGTATATGTATCAGGTGGATACTGAGATCATGTATGTTGATATGTATCAGGTGGATACATTGTGTGGATCATGTATCTGTGTATGTATCAGGTGGATACATTGTATGATCAGGTAGATCATGTATGATGATATGTATCAGGTAGATACTTGGTATGCATCAGGTGGATATGATCAGGATGATCATAGATGACGAGCTTCAGGATGTTGCTCCAGATGACATGCAGCAGGATGTTGCAGTGATGATGATCAGGATGATCATGTGTACATCAGGATGATGTATGATGAGTATCAGGATGATACTTTGTGGTCGTGGATCAGGTTGTGTAGATAAGCATGTCTGGGAGACCCTATAGGTCGGAGTTGTGTACCCATAACAGCCTGGGATGCTCTTTCGAGACATTGCTCTGGGAGGACATGTAATTTGTGCCCTGGGAGATTTCAGGTCGGAGTTGTGTACCCGTAACATCCTGAAATGCTCTTGCGAGGTTTTGTCCTATGGCATGTATTTTGCTCCTGGGAGATCTGGATAGGATAAAAAAGGCCTCAGATGCTTCAGCCAAGTTTTGCCATGACCACATGTAATTTGCTCCTGGGATATATGGACAGGATGAAAAAGGCCTCAGATGCTTCAGCCAGGTTTTGTGGTGGACCACATGTAATGTGCTCCTGGGAGATCCGACAGATAGAGTTGTGTGCTCGTAACAGCCTGGGATGCTTCAGCCAGGTTTTGTGGTGAGATCACATGTAATGTGCTCCTGGGAGATCCGACAGGCAGAGCTGTGTGCTCGTAACAGCCTGGGATGCTTCAGCCAGGTTTTGTGATGGGTCACATGTAATGTGCTCTTGGGAGATCCGACAGGTAGAGCTGAGTGCTCGTAATAGCCTAGGATGCTGCAGATAGGTTTTGTGATGCACGTAATAAGTCCTGAGGATTCCACAGTATGGCCAGTGATGATGAAGACCTGCAGGTGGTGGGCCTACATCCAGTATGAAAAAGGACTGGCTCTGTAGAACTTCCTATGACGAGTAGATTCAAAGATTGATTGAGATAGCAGCAGTAGTGAAGATGATGACGACTCGATGACGATTATCCAGTGACGATGATCCAAAGAAGATGACTTGTGCTAGAAGACCTGTGTCGAGAAATACCTTCCTAGTTAAGAGGGATTGTTGATGTCTATGTAACTTCGGAATGTATTTCACATATATGTATATTGTATTCCTATAGAGATGTTATTATTCCTCTATACGGAAGTGGTTTTATTCCTATAGAGATGTTATAATTCCTCTATACGGAAGTGTCGTCATTTATATTGTAAGTGTCGTAACTTATACTTGATGGGTTATTAGACCACCTTGTTGGGGTCGGCCCTGTATAAGTCATGTGGGTCAAAGGGTTATTAGACCACCCTATTGGGGGTCGTCCATGTGGGTCAAAGGGTTATTAGACCACCCTAGTGGGGGTCGGCCCCATCAGCATTATGTTAAGTGGTTAAGTTGAGGCCGACCTAGTTGAGTAAAGGTCAAGTCAAGTTAGTGTATAAATAGAGAGTGTGTCTCTCTCATTTTACACATTCTATTCTCTCACTCACACTTTGGAGAGTGGCGCACTTGTGGAGGAGAAGGCTCTGCTGCTAGGAGAAGACTATATTTTGTATTCTGGTTGTATTATTGCTCTATCTATCTTTGGGGAAGTTATTGGGGTTTTTCACCTTTATGGTTTTCCCCAAGTAAACTTTGTGTCTCTTGTGTGCTTGCATTGTTGTGTCCATGATTGATATCTTGTAGATTTGCTGTACATGTTCTATCAGTTAAGATCCTAGATCAGATTGAAGTAAATTCTGAAAATTTAACAAGTCTTTTATTTCAAAGCTATCGTGCAAAATCTATGCAAGCACAATTTCTACCTAACACTGTTGATCTATTGGTATGAAATCAAAACTCATTATAAACTAGATCACACCTTCTTGAAAAGAAATCAAACCTCAAACCTACTCATAAAACTATAAATCTAATCACACTTCAAACAAAACCAATTCTTATGAAGCAAGATCTAATTGCATGAATCTAAAAAAAGTGCTATGTTGGCCAACGATCTATCAAACGAATTAACAGAAAAACAACTATATGATAAATCTAATGAATGAAATCATACAACTATGATAACTCTAATGAATGAAAGCATACAACTATGATAAATCTAATGAATGAAAGCATGAACTAAATGATAAACAAATCTACACAACTACAATCAACACTATCAGCATCTGCTCAGAAAAGAGGGCCCTTCCTCCACTGAGCAGAGTTGGATCTCCACAATGAAAGTCTACAACTCCAGAATTAAGAAACTGCCAGCATGTATTATCAGAATGAAATTGTTACATCAGAGTCTGGATCAAATTCTACAGCATAACATTGCTTTCTCTCTTCCTCTAAATACATCAGAATTATTACATATTTATACATAAAATCCTCTCAGGAGAATGAGAAACTGAATCCCCAACTTGTGATCTGTTTCAACCAATTGCTAATTTGTAAAACCGGCCGCAAAAGTAAATCTGAGAATTACATGTTTAGACAACCAGCTGTACATCTCAAACCGTGGATTTGTTTGGCAATGTCCTCACGAGTCAGATAATTGAGGCCGTTACGTACAAAACCCATGTCTTAGATTTTCGATATTCTTCTCCATCTGCCCGCAAAGAGCGACGCAAATCAATGTGTTCTTATATGGCATGCGTTTTTTGTTAAGGCTGTTTGATCATGAGCTGGAGGCTATCATGTTGGACTTGGGCACGAATTGAAATCACAAATCCACATAATCAATCCTAGGAATGAAACCATGTTGTGAATATCCATGTGGATGTGTGCTAGCATGCCAACCTTGGAAGCTTGAACCATGAGTGTTGTTGCTGTTAATATGAAAAATCACTCCACAAACCATCATCAATAAAATTATACATAATAGTTTTCAATTCATCAAAGATAAAGGAAAATAATCATTAATAACCACTAAAGCATCAATGGAAGTAATATTGTATTTTACGTGCATTTATAGCAAATGGATGGAAAATGGAATGATAAATGGATAATAATAGGAAGAAGATGGATGAAATAGGTGTCGATAAGTAATGAAAATAGGGACAAATCCGTGACCCAACACTTATAAGCACATGCAAAATCCAAGAGGGGTCATATTATGTCTAAAAAGAAATGGATAAATGTATGATAAATCTAATGATTGTTGGCCATGAAATTCAATGAAATGAGAGGTCCTAAAAAGCAGTGGTTAAATGTATGCCAAATCTAAAGACTGTTGACCTTCTGTGAAACTTTCCTCACTGAACCTGTGGGTTATGATATGAGATGGATCAAGGGACAGCTAATTCTAAGTGTCCCCTAGAACCTCAAGTTACGGTTAGCCTGACACCTAGTTCATGGCAGTTCTAGTAGTAGACAATTCTTGCCAAGGTTGAATAAGCACTTCTCTGAACAACTCATCCATTTGTGAAACATCACCATTCCTTGTGTACTCCTTTTCCAACACATGCTTAAGTGTATAACACCATGTACCTCATCCAAAGTATCACAGTGTCAAGTCAGTCAAGCCATCCCTCTTAGCCTAGCCTTGTGTCTTTAGCCTTCACCCTTTGCTAGCAATTTGATCATGTTTACAAACAAGTATATTCTTGAGATTCTTCTTGGAAGTAAATTATTTAACTAACCTATTACTCTTTATTAACTGCCAGTGAAATGATGTTTGATACTTTATAGTCTCGCTATGAAAATGATTTAGAGAGCATGTCTTAACTATTTGCACTTGTGGCAGCATGGCTCCTTAGCCAGTGTCATATTTGATCAGTTTGACCAAGGTCAACCTTGGGATCGGTGATGAGATGGACTACTTTATGTATGATGTTGATCTATGGTCTTCTATATACCTTTTTGATGATTCAATATGATGGGCACGGGCTTTAGATGATGATTGATGCAGCTTGTCATGGTTGTTATTATTTCCGGATCATCATATTTTTACTTGTCCGGGTATGGTGGGCCCCTACAGATGATCCTATAGGTTATCATGAGGTGTATTAGTACTCATATCTAGTGGATTTGAGTCTTCTAGATCCATTGAGACACTTATCTATAAGTTTCATGCACTCCCAAGCATGTTATGAGCAGTTTTCCACCTGTTGACCAGTTTGGCCATGCTGGTGTGGCCTGTCCAGCCAGGTCATTGGAGGCCAGAAGTTGCCTAGGGAGCTACAAGGGAAGGGGGTGGTCCAATCACTTGTTATTACCATATTACCCCCCTTACGGACATGGTGGTGTTGCCAACTAAGTTGTACTTGGTTGGATTATCAAGCGAGCGGGCAGAGTGGAACATGATACATGTTCATTTTTGGTCATTTGATATCCAGCTGGCCTTTTAAAGGCCCCCATTTTTAATTTTTTCCACATGTCCATGGCCCTGCGGGGTTTGTAACAAAACGTACTAGCATGGTGTTTTGTAAAAGACTTGGTTCCCTAGGACTTTTTGGCTAAGTCAGGTATTCCAAGGAGTTTTTTCACCTATCTATTATGTCTTGCATTAGTGCATAACATAATTAATGGGTTTTTCTCCTGCTCCTCCAAAGCTGGAATGCCTAGGGAGGCTAACGGGCCTTAGGGGATTGTTAAAGTCTATGGGTCAATGTATATGAACATGCTAGGCGTTAATTTTGAGTCATATGGACATGTGCTAAGTCCCCCTAGGTTGTTTTTAATTTTCGGCAAGTTTTATTTTTTCCGTAAATTGGGCCATTTTTTAATGGTTCAATTAAAAAAAAAATTAATTGGCCCATAAGGGGCATCTGGAGGTATTTTTTGCCTTAGGGGTGCTCGTTTTCTAACTCAGAGCACCCCCTAAACCCCTAAACCCACTCTTTCTAATGTTTGGGTGATTATTTTTCCACAAAAATCCAAAAAAGTCAAAAAACCCCAAAAAGTCATAAAAAATTGAAAAAGTGAAAAAATGACTTAATAAAAATATTAAATTTTGGGAGTGATTCATGGACTGATTTTTTCAGCTATGTTTTAGGAGTTGTAAGAGCTGATTTTGGAAAGATTCCGGGCAGCTATATTAGTGGGATTACTTCCCCATTTGAGGGGGGCATATTTCCCAAAATTGGGCCCCTTCAATCATGGAATTTGCAGTTATGTTTATGGGCTGTCACATGGCTGATTTTTAGCTGATTTGGGGCTGATTTTGGCAGCCCATTACATGGGAGTGGGAAGCCCCATTTTCTCCACGAGTTATGCCACTCATTCCACCCATTTCTCTCCATCTTTGGCTATTTAAGCATGGCTGCCCACTCCATTTTCTAGAGAGTGAGAATTGGAGCAAGAGACTTATGATTGTAATATTTTTTCTCATTTGAATAAAAGAAGACTTTGGAGGTCAGCTTGTGGTGTTTTGTCATATGTGGATGTAATATCTTGATTTCTTTTCCAAGATGACTTGTGCATAAGTTTCATTCTTCAAGGGTGTGGTGTGCTCATCTATGAGATAAGTTGTTTTCAATTTGTTTATTGTAGCAGCTTAGTGATGTGTGTTTGGTAAGAGATTATTTTTGTATCTTTCATTTGTTTATGGATATGCAATCATAGTTTCTTGTGAGTATATATCTACACTTAATATTTTTTTTGGTGAGATCTGTGATGTGCAGGTGTTTTCTTGAGTTGGCAAGAAGGAGGATCTTGTTTGTTTCCCCTTTTACTAATCATTGTTTGCAGATATACTCCCTTCAAACATCACTAAACCATCTTCAAAGCTTCGATTTTCAACAAGGATTTGTTCCCTCTCTCTCTCTCTCATTCAAGAAAAAATCAAATTTTATGGTTACTAGTTACTAATCAAAAGTGGATCTGATTTACATACTGCTGTTAAAAACTTAAATAAATCAGATTCTGTCATCAAGAAGTTTTATTTTTTATTTCATAAAGAGTTTATTGTTCATAGATCAAAGCTTCTTGGTTATCTAGTACTTTCTTTTCAAAAACTGGTTTAAGTTGTCAAAATCTTTCAAGTTTTTTTTTTGAAGTAGTATTAGATCTGATTTCAAAGTATTACCTGGCTGCCCTAGAGCTTGAAATTTGCAGCCATTAAAGGCTAGCAAAGATCCCAAGTAGACAAGCCCCATAGCTTGTTTTACTTGGTTACTTTTCGTCATTTTTACTTAGTTTTTAACTTAGAATTTTTTGGGTTTTTTTAGGAGGTGTTCCAAAGACACTCTTAAAGTGTTTTTGGGCATCTTATACTAATCATTGCTTGCTGGTTTGCAGCAAAAAACGAACAGGTAGGAGGAAGTGCTGCCGAAATTTTGAAGATCCAGGCAATCCGGAGGACAAATTTTCATATTTTTCAAAAAACCGGTCATTTTTTCCTAGAATTTGTAAGCCACCAAGTCACTTAAAGTAGACTGGGGCACTTCTCTAAATCATTGTAAACAATTTTAAACGAGAGCAAGTGGGCTAGCCAGCGCCCATACCCCATCCCCCCAGGGGTGGCCTGTGTCGTCTCATTTTCATGGCGTGATTTTTAGAGTAGTTTATTTCTTTGTTTTCCGGCATCTAATAAAATCAATTAGGATTAAAATAAACCTTGTTGGTCCGTTCCACTGGCGGGCCACAAGTTCACTCACAACCTAGTTTTTCACATTTTTTTACAAACTCATAACGCCCCCCTTGCTTTCCCGAAGTAGGGTTTATGTATGAGGGCTTGCCCGAAATACGTGCCTGAAAAGAGACTCCTGGGGTTTTAACAAAGATAAAATTTGGGTTCATAATTTTTTTTATAAAAATACCAAGGTCTTCTCCCGTATGCTCTGTGACCAACTTGCAGCTCAATCTGATCCAGTTGGTACACACCAGAAAGGAGGGGATGACTAGTAATAGGATCTAACACCGCCCCAATAAAAAATCCTTTTTGTGAAAATCCGGCACAACACGCATTTTGTTGTCGTGGGCAAATTTTCCAGAAGGCTTGGGATAACACTGGATAGTGACCTCTTGGAAACCGTTAGGCTTGCCCTCGTTGGTATAGCATCTGAACACCTCCTCGAGACTCCGATTCAGCCCAAAGCCTGAGAGGGAAGCCACGCTTCAAAATTCCGGACATGTTCCCCCGTACCTTGCGTATATCAGGGACCCACCTGCCTTAATAAAAAGATCACCACCACATTAATTTTTAAAATAAACCAAGAACACTCGCACAACATTTACCTTTTCTGCTTATGCATTTGTTATTTGACTCCATTATAAGGCACTGGTCTTGTTGCAAATTTTATTTTATATTGTTGACTAATGTGCAGTTAAATGATGGCTATTTTAAATGAGAGCAAATGATAAGTGATTGTTTTATTTGATCAAAGTATATGTTGTCTGTTCTTGGTTATCAAAAGTATTTTTCTAACTCCTAGATTAGAGGCTTTAGTTTCCTTTTTTATTTTTTAGGGTCCACCCCCCTTGGCTTCGCTAGGAAAGCCTAGACGGAGGAGTCGAGTCCCAAGTGACAGCACTTGACTCTGACTTGCCCCCAAGGCCACACCAGCAGCTTGAAGACTTCTGCTGTGTTTTCCCCAGGTGTGGAACCAGGCGGCAACATTTTGGCGCCGTTGCCGGGGATAAGTCTTTTTTATTCCCGGAATACGACTTTTGAGTTTTCCTTTTTGTTTTTGCTTTGTTTGATGAATCTTTAGATTAGATTTTTAATTTTTCATCTGACGACTCCACTAACCTTTTTTCCTTGTATAAAAGTTCAAAGAAAAGCAAAAATAGAATTCTTTGTGAGATTGTTTTATATGTATATTTTTATTCTCACATGGCGACTCCATTGAAGGGATAAAACCCTTTGTTTCTCATATAGTTTGTTGAGACTGCTTGTGTGTAGATGAGTCCATCCATTTCAGTAAAATCTATAAAGACTCACCTTTTGACAACTCCACTGATTCAGTACCAGATATATCCCATGGTCATTTCAAATTCAGGCTATTGATCTTTGAAAATGGATGATAAAGAGTCTAGTGAGCAAATTTCCGATGCACATCCTCCCATTGACTTCTCAGACATCCCTGGTTTCCCTAATTATCATGATGGTGAAGATGTATCTGATTATCTACCGGTCTTTTGGGGAGATGATGATGATGTAGAAACCCGACATGTCTTTTCTTTTCTTAAAGTTGTGGCTAAATTCAAAGTCTTATATGAAGATAACATAATGGAGATGTTCGTTAGTACATTACAGGGACCTGTTTATCAATGGTATTTTAAAGAGCTTCCAAATAAATGTATTAACTCTCTGTCGAGCCTCCTTAGAATATTTATAAGGCAATGGCATAATAAAGGAGCTAGTATGGAGCACTTGGATAGGATCCTTAGAAGGTACTTTCTCTTGTTCATACCTTGGATTGAGTATCATAAGGAAGACCCCAACTTTCCTCGTATCATCATGACAGAGAATAATAAATATTGGGAGGTGCCTCTAAGTTATATCAATAGTGTTGATCTCCCTATAGCACAATCTGGCTTTAAAAAGGAGATTCAGCATGACCCTATCGAAGAGTTCCATGGAGCACCCTTAACTGAAGATTTTGTTGAAAACCATCCTCTTGTCACCATAGCTGAAAACATTGAAAATATGGAGTGTTCTCAAATCTACGATGATGATCACATGTGTGTTTCAGATTTGCCTAAAGAGGAAGCCATTATAGAAGTTGACAAAGAAATTCATGAAGGGTCTTCAATTGAAGATGTTTCAGAAGAGCTTCCTCAAATTGCCATTGAAGATTTGGGATTTCAGGATTACTTTAGTGAAGATGATGATGTTTGTACTTCAAATTCACCTAAGGAAGCAACCATTATAGAAGCCTTTAAAGAAACTTGTGATGATTTTTGTATGATTTATGATGACACTCCTCCTTTTTCTCCGCATAGTGGTGAAGTCTTGGACAACTTTATACCTTGTAATATCTTTCAAACCAAGCCTTCTGAGGATAAGTATTATGAACATGAGGATGGGCATGGCCAGGGTTGTGATGCAATAGACAAAGACTCCCCCTTCATTTACAAGGATGGGCATGATGATTGTTGGATGGATTTAGAAAAACCCATCTTTGATATATCAAGAGAGGGGAGTGTTGATTTTGAGACCTTGGGAAATTTTGATATGGAAGAGGAGCCTGTAGATATTTCTCATGATCAATTAGAGCCATTAATGAGTATTAGTAACGAAGACTTGGATCAACAGTATAACGAAGATTTGGGTAGGATAAAATCAGTGGAATGTCAGTTTCAGCCTTCATCAACACATTCAGAGGTTCCTTATGATTTGGAGCAGCCTGGGGCTTATACTTTCACAGAAATAAACTATCAGAAGAGCCTTTCAAATCAATTTGATGAGGTAGTTGGTCTGCCTTATCATTCCGAGTTTTTTCTCAGCTCTATCCAGTCATGGGTAGAAGAGGCCTGCATGAGGACTTACCATTGGGGGAAGCACTTCAAAGATCTATCATATGCCTATGATCACCAATCCAATCCTCCAATCCAGAATTATCATGCAGGTTTGCATTTTCTAAATAAGGCATCCTTGTTTTGGCTGGTAACCAAACACAAGGTGAAAAGTTTTTATATTGATAAAATGTTAAGATGGTTGCATTGGATTTATCATTTTACTTAGCATTTATTTTGTTATGCTTAGAGTAGGAAAATAAGCTCATCAAGTGAGCATTTACTTTCAACATTTATTTTTCAATACTTTCCTTTTATGTACTTAGAATTTTTTCATTAGTCATTTTTTTTTAGTTTTTGAATAATGCAACTTATGGTTCATTGGCTTCTTATAAGAACTTGTGCTACTGAAAGGTTTTCTTGTCAAGTTGAGATGTTTTTACAGGTCATAGAAACCGGAGATTCTGGTATTCTCGTATGCTCTCCTTGCCTGAAGACTGGATCGAGCACACGTCCCACAGTTAGAGCCAGATGTTGCCAACTAAGTTGTACTTGGTTGGATTATCAAGCGAGCGGGCAGAGTGGAACATGATACATGTTCATTTTTGGTCATTTGATATCCAGCTGGCCTTTTAAAGGCCCCCATTTTTAAATTTTTCCACATGTCCATGGCCCTGCGGGGTTTGTAACAAAACGTACTAGCATGGTGTTTTGTAAAAGACTTGGTTCCCTAGGACTTTTTGGCTAAGTCAGGTATTCCAAGGAGTTTTTTCACCTATCTATTATGTCTTGCATTAGTGCATAACATAATTAATGGGTTTTTCTCCTGCTCCTCCAAAGCTGGAATGCCTAGGGAGGCTAACGGGCCTTAGGGGATTGTTAAAGTCTATGGGTCAATGTATATGAACATGCTAGGCATTAATTTTGAGTCATATGGACATGTGCTAAGTCCCCCTAGGTTGTTTTTAATTTTCGGCAAGTTTTATTTTTTCCGTAAATTGGGCCATTTTTTAATGGTTCAATTAAAAAAAAAATTAATTGGCCTATAAGGGGCATCTGGAGGTATTTTTTGCCTTAGGGGTGCTCGTTTTCTAACTCAGAGCACCCCCTAAACCCCTCAACCCACTCTTTCTAATGTTTGGGTGATTATTTTTCCACAAAAATCCAAAAAAGTCAAAAAACCCCAAAAAGTCATAAAAATTTGAAAAAGTGAAAAAATGACTTAATAAAAATATTAAATTTTGGGAGTGATTTATGGACTGATTTTTTCAGCTATGTTTTAGGAGTTGTAAGAGCTGATTTTGGAAAGATTCCGGGCAGCTATATTAGTGGGATTACTTCCCCATTTGAGGGGGGCATATTTCCCAAAATTGGGCCCCTTCAATCATGGAATTTGCAGCTATGTTTATGGGCTGTCACATGGCTGATTTTTAGCTGATTTGGGGCTGATTTTGGCAGCCCATTACATGGGAGTGGGCAGCCCCATTTTCTCCACGAGTTATGCCACTCATTCCACCCATTTCTCTCCATCTTTGGCTATTTAAGCATGGCTGCCCACTCCATTTTCTAGAGAGTGAGAATTGGAGCAAGAGACTTATGATTGTAATATTTTTTCTCATTTGAATAAAAGAAGACTTTGGAGGTCAGCTTGTGGTGTTTTGTCATATGTGGATGTAATATCTTGATTTCTTTTCCAAGATGACTTGTGCATAAGTTTCATTCTTCAAGGGTGTGGTGTGCTCATCTATGAGATAAGTTGTTTTCAATTTGTTTATTGTAGCAGCTTAGTGATGTGTGTTTGGTAAGAGATTATTTTTGTATCTTTCATTTGTTTATGGATATGCAATCATAGTTTCTTGTGAGTATATATCTACACTTAATATTTTTTTTGGTGAGATCTGTGATGTGCAGGTGTTTTCTTGAGTTGGCAAGAAGGAGGATCTTGTTTGTTTCCCCTTTTACTAATCATTGTTTGCAGATATACTCCCTTCAAACATCACTAAACCATCTTCAAAGCTTCGATTTTCAACAAGGATTTGTTCCCTCTCTCTCTCTCTCATTCAAGAAAAAATCAAATTTTATGGTTACTAGTTACTAATCAAAAGTGGATCTGATTTACATACTGCTGTTAAAAACTTAAATAAATCAGATTCTGTCATCAAGAAGTTTTATTTTTTATTTCATAAAGAGTTTATTGTTCATAGATCAAAGCTTCTTGGTTATCTAGTACTTTCTTTTCAAAAACTGGTTTAAGTTGTCAAAATCTTTCAAGTTTTTTTTTTGAAGTAGTATTAGATCTGATTTCAAAGTATTACCTGGCTGCCCTAGAGCTTGAAATTTGCAGCCATTAAAGGCTAGCAAAGATCCCAAGTAGACAAGCCCCATAGCTTGTTTTACTTGGTTACTTTTCGTCATTTTTACTTAGTTTTTAACTTAGAATTTTTTGGGTTTTTTTAGGAGGTGTTCCAAAGACACTCTTAAAGTGTTTTTGGGCATCTTATACTAATCATTGCTTGCTGGTTTGCAGCAAAAGACGAACAGGTAGGAGGAAGTGCTGCCGAAATTTTGAAGATCCAGGCAATCCGGAGGACAAATTTTCATATTTTTCAAAAAAACCGGTCATTTTTTCCTAGAATTTGTAAGCCACCAAGTCACTTAAAGTAGACTGGGGCACTTCTCTAAATCATTGTAAACAATTTTAAACGAGAGCAAGTGGGCTAGCCAGCGCCCATACCCCATCCCCCCAGGGGTGGCCTGTGTCGTCTCATTTTCATGGCGTGATTTTTAGAGTAGTTTATTTCTTTGTTTTCCGGCATCTAATAAAATCAATTAGGATTAAAATAAACCTTGTTGGTCCGTTCCACTGGCGGGCCACAAGTTCACTCACAACCTAGTTTTTCACATTTTTTTACAAACTCATAACGCCCCCCTTGCTTTCCCGAAGTAGGGTTTATATATGAGGGCTTGCCCGAAATACGTGCCTGAAAAGAGACTCCTGGGGTTTTAACAAAGATAAAATTTGGGTTCATAATTTTTTTTATAAAAATACCAAGGTCTTCTCCCGTATGCTCTGTGACCAACTTGCAGCTCAATCTGATCCAGTTGGTACACACCAGAAAGGAGGGGATGACTAGTAATAGGATCTAACACCGCCCCAATAAAAAATCCTTTTTGTGAAAATCCGGCACAACACGCATTTTGTTGTCGTGGGCAAATTTTCCAGAAGGCTTGGGATAACACTGGATAGTGACCTCTTGGAAACCGTTAGGCTTGCCCTCGTTGGTATAGCATCTGAACACCTCCTCGAGACTCCGATTCAGCCCAAAGCCTGAGAGGGAAGCCACGCTTCAAAATTCCGGACATGTTCCCCCGTACCTTGCGTATATCAGGGACCCACCTGCCTTAATAAAAAGATCACCACCACATTAATTTTTAAAATAAACCAAGAACACTCGCACAACATTTACCTTTTCTGCTTATGCATTTGTTATTTGACTCCATTATAAGGCACTGGTCTTGTTGCAAATTTTATTTTATATTGTTGACTAATGTGCAGTTAAATGATGGCTATTTTAAATGAGAGCAAATGATAAGTGATTGTTTTATTTGATCAAAGTATATGTTGTCTGTTCTTGGTTATCAAAAGTATTTTTCTAACTCCTAGATTAGAGGCTTTAGTTTCCTTTTTTATTTTTTAGGGTCCACCCCCCTTGGCTTCGCTAGGAAAGCCTAGACGGAGGAGTCGAGTCCCAAGTGACAGCACTTGACTCTGACTTGCCCCCAAGGCCACACCAGCAGCTTGAAGACTTCTGCTGTGTTTTCCCCAGGTGTGGAACCAGGCGGCAACAGGTGGAACAGTAAGTTTGACAGCGAAGACCCTTGATAGTTAGTTATGGGTAGTTTCAGGGTTTTTCAGGAGGATAAAAAATGGAATAAAAAGGTCATAAAGGAATTCAATTTGGGAAATTGAGGCAAGGTTTTGGCATGAGGTCTCCTTTGAGGTCATCTATGGTGTATCCCACTCTTTCCAGATCAGTTTGCAATAGTCAGTGGGGTCCACACAGTCATCAGGATGTCATTTGATGTACTTTTCTCTCAGATTGGGGGGACATGATTTGATCATTTATGTACTTGGACATGCCATTGAGTCTCATGTTATATTATTGTGCCATGGGGTGATGCTAGTGAAGGAAAATAATACCTCCTAGCCCCACCATGTGCTCCTAGTCACTTGTCCTAGTCATCTTATGTGACACACACATGTATTAGTCTCCCCTAGTCATGATGTCATCCCCCCTAGGGTCTTTTTAGCCATGGCGTCATCCCTTTAGTGAGTGATCCATGTCATATGTTGTATTGGCTCATCTTAGCCATTGATTATATTGTTGTATCTTTTGATCTCAACCACTCATTTCAAAAGTGGTGTAGGTTTTTGGCCTTCCTCATCCTATTTAAGGAGACCCCCCTATTGTAAAGGCACCATTAAAGCTCTTCAAAAACTTGGAATAAAAATTCTATCTTGTAGATCTTCTTCTCTTGTCTTGACGGATTCTTTTGCAAGTTGAATATACAATTTTTTCTCTGTGGACCATTTGTGGATCTTGGGGCCTCAAACGTCTTCTTACAGGGAGGTCGATTTGGTGAAGAGGAGGACGATTTTGAGGGAGGCTAATGTGAGGAAACCCCATATCTTGCCTTGTGTTGTCCGCCGAGATGCACACCAGCAGCAGAAATCTTTCGAAAGTTGTTCCCTCACTACAAGTGGGGAGAGTGTGGCCTTGGGGGCAAGCAATGAGCCAGGTACTATCACCTGAATCTTAGCTCCTCTGTTTAGGCTAACTCCTAATGAAGCCAAGGGGGGTAGTCCCTACAAAGAGTTTTATTATGGCTCAATGTGTTTTAGTGTTTTTAGTGTATGGTGATGCGGATGTGTGTTGTTTAGGAGTTTTAAAGATGAAAAGATCACAAATTACTTTAGATAAAACACAAGGTAAAATGCAATCCACGTTGCAATACAAGATTACAAGATCAACAGTATATCAAAGACTTGCGAAAATGAGATAGCATCCACAGATAAATCACTTAAATGGAAAAATGGCCCAACAATATGAATATATGAAAATGTAACAATTAGACCAGTGCCTTATGGAGTCAAAAATTGTATAGTGCTGGGGGATGCTGAAAGTACAAGTCTTGGAGAACCGTTCGTGAGATCGTTTTGCAAATTATCTTGGTTTATTGAAAGTTTTAGTGGTCTTGATTATTAGGCTAAGAACAATAAGGTAAGCAAATCGACCGGAAAGGTATACTTTCAGTGGCTTCCCCTCTGATGGTAAGATGGATCGCCCAGATTTCAAGGAGTAAGTATCTAAAGAATTAACTACTCTGATGTCTAGACAGTGGTAATTTCCGGCCCCACCAGGTTTAGGAACTTTGCCTACTACCTGAGTATGTATCGATAAAGCAACGCTGGTTCGTTGGTTGTGGGGGTGAATATTTTATTATGTTATCGAAAATTATCAAATCTAACACCTTTCTAAGTACTAGCCCAACCTTTTCAGATTAGCAGAGCATACGGGTGTAAGATAGCAACCAAGATAAATTATTAAAGGGGGAGTGTGAGTTGAAATGTTTTAAAATTATTAGAGCACACAGTTCAACTCTCTGACAGAGAGTGCTCTTGACTTTGTCTTATGACAAGGTTCAAGAGACTTAGTTATTCTATATGCCTAATGCAGGGAAAATGCAATTTTAATATGCTCTCCGACAGAGAGTGCTCTTGACTTGGGTTATTGCAAGTTCAAGAGGCTTTGTTCTTTATTAAAATAGAGGCAGTTTATACGCAAAAAAAAGCATGCCTTCTAAAGTAAACAAGTAATGAAAGGAAATAACAAGTGTACACTTTCTAAGGCCAAATTGAACAACTAACCAAGAAATAAACAAACAAGGTGGGATCACCCTTGGAACAAGGTGACCACAAGAACCGCTAGTCTCGAAAACCTTCCAGCTAGCTGGATGTCCACAAGGATGCTAACGGGGAAAGAGAAGTAGCCACAAAACTATGTGGCACTTGGGATCAAATCCCAAGCTACTTTCTCAAGGAAAAACTTGGAAGAGAGTTAATCTAAGTACAAAAATAAACTTTAATCTAGAAAATTTGAAACAAGTCTAACTAAAGCATGCATGAAACAGTCTTCCCCAAATGGGGAAGGAGAAACAAAGTGTGGGATGCCTTATCCCACCTAGCCTTTTTATTAATCAATTACAAGTTCCTTTGGGAATTAAACCCTTGAAAGGTCTTTTGAAGGAAATAAAACAACTATGGAAACAATACTTAGAATCCCTTAATGGCTTTTACAATTGAGAGTGGTTTTATGTCTTCATGTTTATCATCCTCTTCATTGATTTTGGATCTTATTTGTTCATTTTTCCTCTTTGAGTTTTGTTCTTGATATTCTTTAAGTCTTGCTTTTTTCAAGTCTTTCTTCTCCTTCAAAATACCTACACAAGCTTAAATCACCTCAACATGGCACCCATTAGATGTTAATCAAAAGAAATATAACTTAAGATCTAAACTAGGAAGTTGAAAACAAAGTGATGCAAGCCTATTTTAACAATGAGATCTAAGATGCAAGTATGACTAACAAATAAACTAGATGCAAATACTAACTAAGATCTAACAAGTGCAAGTAAGCAACTAACTTTAATAAAAGAAATAGATCTTAAACAATGCAAAAGTAAACTAAATGAGATCTAACTACTAACAAGATACAAAAATGAATCTAACTTTTAAAAGGACTAACCACTAACAAGCTTAAGATTTGTTCTTTTTGTACTTTTTGGAAGGTGGACGAAAGGGAGGAGGAGAGGAAAGAGAGGGGGGACGAGAGGAGCAAATGGGAAGAAAGCAAGGTTGGAGGGAGGACCTAACAAAGAAAACGAAAGGGCAAATGGAGGAGGAGTTTGAAGGGAAATGAGAGGAGGGACGAAAGTAGGAAAAAGTGAGAAGAACTAAGGTGGACGAGAGCTAGGGCAATGAGAGATCTAGGACGAGAGGAAGATGGGATAGTAGATCAAAGCAAAAATCAAGGAGAAAATGGAGGGCTTGAAGAAGATAGCCCTTAGAACCAAGGTGACCAAGTTGAGATAAAATGTTTTGATGTATGGAATATTTGAGAAGAGCTCTTCCTAGCCTTCTTTAGATGAAAGATTTGAGATTTTGTAGATCCTGCAACCACAAGGTGTTAAATCAAAGCTTGAAGATAAAGCATGGGTTTGATGCAACCGAGATCTTACCCTTCTTCACTTTAGCAACACCTAATCACAACACATACAACTCAACCAACAAGTGATATCAACAATGCTAGTATGCTAGAAAGATCAAGACTAAATCAACAATTTGTATAACCGACTACTCATGCCCACTTAGATCTTGATAAATTTTGCATAAATAACCAACTTGAAACTACAAATGGCTATTCTATTGTGCTAAAGATAGCCCTCCTAAGCTAGCAATTGATCATACACTTTGCAAAATTGAGAGATGAGTTTAGAAAAGATGTCACCTCAACAAGAGATGAAATCACACCAAAGATTGAGAGCTCATGGACCTCCAATGTCGAATTCTTTATTTCAATACAAAGCCAAATCTTGTTACAAATTGTGCAGAGTAATCTTACATCAAAATATCCATGAGAAGAAAGCTCAAAGAGCCTCTACTTATACAAAAACTAGCCATCCATTGAGTAAATTCGAATTGGCAATCAAGAGTGCCAAATAGCAATCAAAGGAGAGTCGAATTCCAATTCATGATGAGCTTGGAGTGTGATCGAACCAGCAACAAAGAGTTGAAGTAAATGCAGATGGGGAGGTGTCCTCCACCTTGGCAAGGCGCCCCCATCTTTCCCTTGGAAGCTCCACCCATCCTATACGTGAAAGCCAACTCATGAAGCCATGAGCTATGAAGAGGAGGCGTGAACCATTCAAGAGGAAACTTGGAGTTCGAGCATGTAATGGACATGGAGCGTGATTGGTAGGTGGGGCATGTGAGGTGGAGCCCCTTTACATGGCTTTCAACGCCCTCTTCTTTGGATACATCGCCCACCTTTCAAACTCGAGTCAAAACTCATGAGGGAGGCCCACGCTATCTCAAACCTTTTAAAATGTGCTCACGTCATTCCTTAATATCCATATGTATGTCCAAACTTTAATATGACATGTGACTAATACCTCTCAAGTGGTCGTACACCCTTACAAACCATAATGCATCCTTTAAAAATCAATTTTTTAATCAATTTTGACTTTTTTTATTTTTTGGTCAAAGTGCAATTTGTCATCTTCTGGCAATTAAAGTGCAGTTTGAAGCATCTTTAGCGAAAATTGGCTAAGAGGCAGTGTAACTGCCCGGAATCTGAGAAAAGAGGATGCTAGGGTAAAGAGGACGCTCTGAGTGTCAAAACGAGCCTCCCCACGCCAAATTCCACCTCCGGATGAGGTTTTTATCACACTTTGAAAAATTTCATTTAAACCATTAAAAAATGGTCTAAATTACGGAAAAATTTATTTTTGCCGGAATCAAACAAAACTCCTAGGGGACCTAGTGCATGTTCATACGACTCAATCGAGATGGCTAGCACGTAAAAAATCCTAGACACAAGACTCTAATAACCACCTTAGGTTTTGACCACCATGGAAAATACTCCAGCTTTGGAGGGTTGAGTGAAAAACTCAGGAATTATACACCATTGATGAGTAGCGCATAATTCCTAAGGAAAAAACACTCTAGAGTATACCCCAAATGGCTAAACCTACGGATAGCCGAGTCTTTTATAAAAGGACCCCGTTTAGACCAACTTTTTACATTTTTCCCATAGGGGTATGAACATGCAGTTATTACAAATGGGGCAAAATTTCCCTCAAAAATGACTTCTGAACTTCTGAACACTGATGATGAACATGAATCATGTTCATGAAACTGGCGGCTCATGAGAAATTCAGCTATTTGTACAGAATAGGTGATAACACCTTGGATTGAACTTTTGTCTCAGGGAGTATCATTATTGTATCTTAGTGACATAATTGATGCTCTCTCTTTCATCTTTTCATCATTATCACCATTCTTTTACTAGATTTTTTTCTTATCTTGATCTTATCTTGCAGGAGGAGGGCGAATTGGTCAACTTAGAAGGAGGACGATTTCACTTGGAGTTTTGGATCTCACTCTTGAATATACACACAGGGGGGAAATTACCAATTTCCAAAGTGGCCACAAGCTTTTGAGGTATGTTCAACAAGGTATGTATCTAGATCCATCCATCTTTTCTCCATTGGTCATTTAAACCCTAAAATCAAAACCCTTGCATTTTTTTATTGTTCAGTTCTATGGAGATCTATCAATCACTTGGGATTAATAATTAAAACCCACCTTAATAATCATCTTAACAATCCCGATCTAAAGTTTGGTGGACACCCGACTCCATTTGCCCCCCGATCTAAGGCACTAGTCCTCTCTTGAGGAAAGTCGCACTCCTTGGGTAAGTGGCCTTTTGCTAGATCCCACACGTGGGTATTGCTCATTCTTTCTCAAATCCATAGATCCATGCTATAGCATACCCCCTAGTGCCATCTCACTTTGATTTTGACATTGTGGGCCCCATTTGGACCATTTTCCACTTTTTAAGGGTGGCCCCACTTGGGTACTTTTATTTGGCATTAGATCTATCTAGATCTACTACTCCTAATCTATAAGTGACCTTATCTTACACTTGGTTGAACTTTTTTCCTTGCCTTAAGCCTCTTCAACCAAGCCCTAACCACCTTGGGTCCACTTATCATCCTAAATCTACATCTTGTTTCATCTTGGTCTCCTACTCTTTCATCATCACATTTCCCTAGGAGGTCTAGATTGAATTCTCTAGCCTTCATTGGCTAAGCTAGGGTCTCCCCCTTGGTCTTGCTTAGGCTTTATCTAAAGTGACAAGTGCCTCGGTTAACGTGACACCCAACTTGCATTGGGAACCGTGGCATCTCTTGGGTCACTTCTTTAGTTGACTACACCTCTACCGTCCTGGATAAAATACCTTTAGAGACAACTACAAGTTGTGTGATAACATTTTTGGCACCGTTGTGGGGGAGGTAGAGGCTTACCTCAGGTGTCTACGAGTATCCATGCATAATTTATATCTTATCGCATCCGGTCTTGTAAACTAGATGGTTATCATTTGTTTTCCTAAATCTTTCATAACCATCCATTTTCACTCATATCTCCCTAGCTATTCACGACATATCTTTTGGTAGAAAAGAAGCTAAGTCTACCTGGCGACTCCTAATCATGACTTCGCTGAGGAACGACCTCATAGACATCCTTACGATCTCAGAAGTAGGGCTAATTTAAATCAATCAGAAGGAACCCCACTTGTTTATCATAGAAGAGATCCCAAAGCTCAATCATCTAACTTCTTTTGGAAAATTGTTAATTCCGATTCTCCAAATCGTTTCTTGGGATCCCCTTCAACCAATTCAATTCCTCCTTCATCTCCTAATCACAACTCAAATCCAACAAGTCAAATGGTTGGAACAACTCATACCCTCCAGGAAACCCTCCTCAAACCAATCCACTAGTTGTTTGTAGATTTGGGAACAAGGCTAAAGCCTCTCCTTTAGACTTTACCCAAATCCCTGGTTCACCCCATGATATGCCAAACAAGTATTTTGAAAAGATCACTAAGTTCAATGGGAACTGTGCGACCTGCATTGAGGACCACATTGAAAATGTCTGGGCACACATGGAGGCTTATGGGGTAGAAGAAGAAGATGTTTACATGAGGGGTCTTTTTGCATCCTTGGAAGGTGATGCATGTAAATGGTTTGACCATTTGCTTGCATCATCGATCACAGGATATGATGACTTCACTAAAAAACTTAAGTATGAGTGGTCAGTCAAGCTGGATGGGCATTTTCTTTTGAACCAACTTTTCGAAGTTAAGAAGAAAGAAAACGAATCCATCCATGAATTCAACATCCGTTTTGACAAGATAGTGTCCAACATCCCTGATGACATTAGGCCTAAAGAACAAACTGTGTTGATTCATTACCTCAATTCCTTTGAAGGTTACCTAGGCTACCATCTCAAAGACAAAGATCCTAAAGACTTAAAATCCACTCAAGAGAATGCTAGAAGGGCTGAAGCAAATGCTGCCTCTATGGGGAAGCAGAACTTCTTTGACTCAATCAGTGCTTCATCCTCTAGATATGAGCCCAAATACAAGAAGGGAAAAGAACCAGTGAAAGAGCCAAATGATATGATGGAGAGTATGCAAGAAATGATAAAATTTTTGACTCTCCTAACTAGGGATCTAGCTAAAAACAAATAGGCGGAAAGGTATAGGCAACCTTATGGCCCAAAACCTTATAGGAACCCACAAAAGAGGCCTAATAATGAGAATGACAGAAGAAACCCTGTGAGCCAAACATCTCCTGAACCTCCTAGTATTAACTGGTAAGAAGAACAGAAAGGGGAAGATCCTGATTATCCCACTCATAGTGAGGATGCTCAAGATTCTACCAAGAACATTAACTGGGTCGATAACTTGGATTTTGATAAAGACTTTGGAAGAATTTTGCTCAACCAAGAAGAAGAGTCTGTGGACAATCCTAGTTCTATTTTTCCCGTTTATGCCACTGAACAGCCTGAAAGTAGTGGCCAAGCTTTTGTTAGAGTTTATCAAAGAAGAAAGGGTGGCCAAAAGCCTACCCTTTTCATTGAAAGGAAGAATAGTGAGCTTCCTAGCCTAGTGAGTGAGCCAATTCCTCTCCCAAAGTATGATTTATACATTAACATTGAGAAGGAATTGGACAAAGTTATGCACAACATCCCCCTCACTGAACTTATGAAAATACCATCCATTAAAGAGCAAGTGGTAGAATTTTTCAAGAGTATACCTGAGACTACCACTAATCATGGTGGGGATCAACCTCTTCCAAACTTGACACCTAGTGTTAATGTTGAAGAAGAAGAAGATCCTCCCATCAATATCCAGACAACACTGTATGAGAGGAAAAATGGTGGTCATCAACCCTTTTATCTTACACTTCATATAGGTGACACCCTTCTTCATAACTGTATGCTTGATTCTGGAGCTTCCATGAATGTTATGCCTTTGCAAGTCATGGAAGCCATGGGGTTAAAAATAACTAGGCCTTACGGCAATGTGTGTGGAATTGACTCTAGGCCAATTCAAGTCTTTGGATTAATCAAAAACTTGAGAGCTGACCTGTTTTCATGCCCTGGTATATCCATGGTAATGGACATAGTAGTCATAGATCTCCCCCCAATCTACGGAATGTTTTTGTGTAGAAAGTGGTCTGCCGGACTAGGGGGACACCTTCAAATGGACTTATCATACGTTACTATTCCTAACTCTGATGGGTCTCTAGTTAGGATATATTGGGAGCCATTTTACGATGGTCACCTTGAAAGTTATGAGGATGGTGTAAGGAACACTTATGGTGAGGGTTAATTATTACCTGAGGGTATTTTTATGGTCATGGGTGGCCATAGTGAGGATCGTAGTACAGGAAGAGAAGATATTTGGAGATCATTTGGAGATGATACTTCTTCTGAGGAAGAAAAGGATAGAGCTATTTTTGCTAGAGAAATTAATCTGGATTTGCATCATGGTGAAGTGTCGAAAGAAATTAGAACTTTGAACCAATTTAGTGATGTGGAGCCACAAAATGATCAGCTTGAACCCATCACTGAAACAAACAACCCTGAGCCAAAGACTGATTTTGCTATTGTTTGCATACCATAAATTATATGTATCAGACCTTACTGGTTGTCCTATACTGCTGGAAGTTACAAGCTAGAGTTGATTTGGTGTGTCTTGAGTGTAATGATCACTGCTTGGGTACAATATTTTGCTTAACAATTGCTCTACATGTGCTGCTACACACACCGTCATAAAAGGACTGTATGCTGCAGCCTACAATAAATACTATCATAAGTAGACAGTCTATTACTGTAGGTTGTGTGGTGGTTATTAACACTCATATGTTTGTCCTCATTAATGGTAAATGATTATATTTGTTGAAGATCTACTGCTGTCATGAACTACTGTTGGAACTATCTTTGAACGCCTATGTGTACATTGCACCTATGTGAATGATCATTTAAACATTGACATTGATATATTGGCATCTACAAGCACTATAATTTAGTTAGTATGTCTTCTTCATTCCTAGAATTGATTTGTTAAAGGCACTGATCACTAACATCATTGTATAGAAGACATAGTATTTCTTTTGCTTAAGTGTCTTATGGAGCATCTAAGGGGCTCTCCCCTTGGAGGTTACAACACTCCTAAGAAGTCGGAGGTGTGACTGAGGTGACAGTGGTCACATTTTCCCTACATTTGTCTATTGGACACTAGCCCTGCTAGTTTGTCCGGTAATAGTGGGGATCCATGATTTTTCTTAGTGTTATCTAAGTAAATCCATCCCAAAAGGGGGCTCCCTAGCCCATTTAGTCCAAGTGCATCATGCAAGAAACTCAGGGCTCTAACAAGTTGGATTTCTTTCATGTCCTTAGGCATCAAAATGGCCCCATGTACGATCAAGCCAATGTGGGGCCAACTCTTAGTTTGACAAGTTGGATTTCTTTCATGCCCTTAGGCATCAAAATGGCACCATGTACGATCAAGCCAATGTGGGGCCAACTCTTAGTTTGGGATGGTTCAAAACATGTGGGGGGAAATACTTCCAATTCTCCTTGAATTCTCCATGGATTTGGCATTGCATTTAATTCTCGGCGACATGTCTAGTAATTTACGAATGAATATGGCACCCCTCCATCATTCTCCTCAGTTCACTTCTGCGGCTTGTGATTGATTGTATGATGCATCAGCTTGGCAAGCAATGTGGGATAAATGCGAAGGACAGGTCTCTATTAGTATGGCTTTTGGTGTTAGTGCTTCTCCTTGTTCTAGCTCTAAGTGCCTAGTAATTCTAGAAGTCTTTCCAACAAGGTAAGGGAGGAACCTCCCCTCCCTTACTTGTGTTGTTTCTGAACTAGGTCTAAGATCAATTTGCTCTAGCACAATGGTACATTACCATTGCACCAAATGTTGTGTTCATTGTGAGATGGATGAGTTCAAAAAAATCCTGAAGTGCTGCAACCATGAAACAACTGACCCTCAGTGTGGAACCATCAAAGCCCAAATTAGATGGGACATGTGGAAAACAGAGTTCAATCTATGGCAATGATTTATGAGGCAGAATTCAATCTAGTTATGAGGATTAAGGGCTTGAATATTGCAGAATTCTAAATGAATACCAGGGACCAATCTTACTCTCAACTTTATGTGAAATATTATCAGACATCCATAGGAGATAAATTCAAGAATCTGGATACCTTCCCTGGTTGAATCTAAAAGAAAAAATGTTTGTTGACAAATGGGGATGAAGGTGGCATCCTTTATCTGAAGAACAGGATTTTCTTCCTTGAATTCTAGAGTCAGGGACAGTGTTGATGGTTCCAACGCAATCATGCATGTCACATATTGTGCTCCTCAACCACAACCATAACAAAGGAGTTAACTGAAAAGTGCCAATTACAAGCTATCAGTCACACTATTTGGTAGAAGAATGCCATTAAGTCCAATAAATTATGTTTTTTTGAAATACTTCTTATAAGATCTATTTGGCTAAGCCACCACGGTATGAGGGGTATATCTGTGCCTTCAAAGTCACCCAAGACTTACACCTGGCCTCATCCACACCCACTCCAGGGATTTTGAACCCAGGTCTCCATGTTAATACAAGCCGAATAACCGCACTTCTTGCAGCTAAACCACACTCCCATGGGCAATACATTTTGTTTTAGGGGAGAATGCATTGTTTTTCATATTCTATAATACAAAAAATTAAAATACAATGCAGTATAAAGTTTAAACTATACATTATGTTTTAAGGGAAATGCATTGTTTTTCATATTCTATAATACAAAAATTAAAATACGATGTAGTATAAACCATAGTGTTTTTGTGGTATAAAGAATACAGAATGGTGTAACTCACCCTCTCAAAGGATGCACATCTTCCCAAATTTGTAGCTCAGCATCCTTGTTTTTGCAGATCTACATGCAAATAGAAAATTATCCATTTTCCATCTCAGACTAAGCCAATATATATTGATTAGGAAGAATTCAAAATCATCCTCTATCGGGTTAAATGGAATACATACTTGGAGACCTGATACATCATCTGTCACCAGCAACGTGAGCAAACCAATGTCTGAATGTTCCCCAAGACCATATATGCCTTGTTCTGGCTTAGATATTTCATCTGTGAAAATCTAGAAACTTAAGTTTTCATTCTAAACTGCACAAATTGTTTTGAAATATAAAAGGAGCAAATATAAAATGTGTCTCGCTTTTGTGCAGTTATGAAACATGACAACAGTTTCCAAACTAACCTACATAATGTAGAAGACGCAATATAGCAATTGGTTCCTCAAGAATCTCTGGCTTGTCAAAGAAATATGCCTCTAAGTTCAGGGCCAAAGCTATTAGCCTGGCAACCCTCCTGCCCACATTTCTGCAGAGGTAAAGAAAACAAATAAGTTAATGGAGATCAAACCCAACAACAACCACTAGTAGTATGGAGTAACCATTGGATAAATAACATCAATTAAATGCATTTTCTGGACTGTGTATATCAACATTCTTTGAGTTGAAAAGCAGCAATATTTCAATGACAATAAAATACAAAATTATAGCAGAAAAGAAGATAAGCTAAATACAGTGTTACCCTTATTTGCAGGGGTTACATGATCGATTGTGTTTGTGATTTTATTACAAACTGCTTGCCAGAAAGATCTGTGGATTACCGCTAAAGATTTTTCCAGACGCTCAAATGGTTCTTCTGCCTTGGGTTCTTGGTGGGGATTGCACCAGTTGTGCCAGAGCTATGACATAGTTCACCTTAGTCTCGTTGACACATGGGATGACTATGTGTAATGTCTCGTAATTTGAATTATTCATATACTTGGTCATGAAGATAAAATATTGACCTTGAAAGAAATAATGGTAAGTAATAATCATAATAATAATAAATAATATTGATGAAAATGAAATAATAAGTTAATTAAATTATTATAAGAGAAAAGGTAAAAAAGAAAGAATCTATCTAAATGAAAGGAGAAAATTTGAATAAAGCAAAAGCTAACTAAAAGTGGCATAATTAAATATAAGAGTAATTACTAAAATATTAACCTTAAAAAAAATTATAAATAATAATAATGATAAAAATAATAAATAATATTGATGATAATGAAATAATAAGTTAACTAAATTATTATAAGAGAAAAGGTAAAAAGGAAAAAATATTAGGGAAAAAGTTGAATAAAACAAATGCTAACTATGATTAAAGATAAGAGTAATTACTTGATGACAAATGGGGTCTATGCATGGGATTTTTGCATAGATAAATGTGAAGAAAAACTATTTATGTAAGGTTGAGGAGATGATGAAGATATTTTTGGCTTGGATCATTTTGACCTTCAGGGTTTCCTTTGGAGTATTAGTTGGAAAGAGAGTCGTCCCCCACAGTTGTTGCCCACATAGCTACAGATGGAGGAAGTGTTGTCCGTCAAGATGCACACCAGCAGCAGAAATCTTTCGAAAGTTGTTTCCTGACTACAAGTGGGAAAGGTGTAGCCTTGGGGGCAAGCAATGAGCCAAGTACTGTCACCTGAATCCCAGCTCCTTTGTTTAGGAAAACTCCTAACGAAGCCAAGGGGGGTTGTCCCTAACAAAGAGTTGTCTATGGATCTATATTTTTTAAGTGTTTTTTGGTGATGTGATGCGGATGGGTGTTGTTTAGGAGTTTTATAAGATAGACATAATAAAATTTGAGCAATCCACGTTGCAATTACAAAACACAAAGATAAGATAACAATATATGAAGATTGGAAATTAAAGCATCCACAGAAATAACTTAACCAATGAAGGACAAATGGTCCAAATAAAGTGATACAGATAAGTCTCAAGACCAGTGCCAAATGGAGTCAATAAAGTGCTTTGGGATGCTGAAAAATACAAGTCTCCAGATATGTTTGTGAGATCGTTTTGAAATTGTTCTTGGTAAATTTTATTGTGAATTTTAGGTGTTCTTGATTATTAAGGCTAGGAAATTTCCAACCGATACACAAGGTACTGGATATCTAAACGAAAATACTAAAATAAAATGCAAGCTAAGCTAACAAGATGAGATCTAACAACTTAATCAAAGAAACCAGATGCAATGCTAATTAAGATCTAAACTTTGAACAAGGAGGGAAGAAAACAAGGAAAGGAAGAGAAGAGGAAAAAGTAGAAAAGGAGATCAAAAACGAAAGGGTGAAGGTCTTGGAGCAAGAAGATGAGAAGGATGAAAGAAGAAGAAAACGAAAGGGAGAAGAGTAGAGGAAAGCAAGAGATGAAAGGGACGAGAGTAAGCTTGAAGGGGAGATAAGAAGAAAAAAACAAAAGCAAGAGATGAGGGATTGAGGAGGGCAAAAAAGAAGAGTGAAGAACAAAAACGAAAGGGAAAGAAGGTGGAAGAAGGTAATGAAAAAAAAAAGGAAAAACGAAAGCTAGGAGGTAGGGAGGTCTAGAAAGACGAGAGGAAGGAGGATAGGACAAAACGAGAAGGAAGAAATGCTAGAGAAAAGGAGGAGGACGAGAGCAAGGATGAAAGGGAGCTAGAAGAGGTAGGAGCGACAGCAAAGGACGAGAGAATCAAAAGGAAACAAAGATCAAGACAAACCAAAATCCAGAGGCAAGCTTGATGGGGTTTCTAAGCTTGGAGAGGGATAAAACTTGGACTTTCCACAGCTCGAGGAAGATCAAGTAACAAGTAACCGAAAATTGATTTTTAAATGTGTGTTGATGGATGAAGGCTAGCCCCTGATAGCTATGTTTCTTCTCTTGGAGGGAGAAGCTTATTGAAGAACCTGCAAAATGAATGTGTTAAATGGTAAAAACTCCCGTTTAATGAAGATAAGCTTGATTACCCAAGCCTTTCTCCACCTTCAGTGATCCCTGCAAAACACTATTCTCAACAAGCAAACTAGATCAAATGCTTATGTACTAGATTGATAGTCTTCTTAAAGCAAATATTGAAAAGTAATTTAAAATGAGAGAATAGGGTGAGAGAGATATCACCTCACAAGATGAAACCACAATGCATAAAACTCTTGCATGGACCTCCAAAGTCACTTCTTTATTCCAAGAATTAAACAAATATTACAATATAATTTTGGCAGAGTGTTCTTGCCCAAAATCTCCATCATAAGAGAGCCAAAGAGGCCTCTCTTTATACAAAAACTAACCACTTAAACCCTAATTCGAATTGGCAATCAAGAGAGCCAATGGCACAAGACACAAAGTTGAATTCCAATTAATTACAAAGCTTAGAGTGTTGAGATCCAATAGAAAACTCGAGTTGTGGTAAATGAGTGGGGAGGTGGCCTCCACCTTGGCAAGGCGCCCCCCACTCTCACATAGGAAGCTCCACCAACCCAATGAGCGTCCTCCAACAAGGAATGACGTGAGCATATAGAGGAGGGCGTGAATGCTAGCATGGTGAAGCTTGGAGCTTGATATCAATGCTAACTCGAGTTCTTTGGAGTTAGAGCTTGAGAGGTGGCCATAACTTGAGGAATGCGCCTACCTTTCAATCAATGTAAACTCAACCACCCATTTAATGACTGCCATCTCATCAATTTGTGATTTGCATGAAGGAGGGCGAATTCTCTTACTGAAGATCTCTTTTGGTGACTGGGTAGTGAACCGAAAGCACTTGGAGTTGATTGGAATCTTCATAAATGCCTGATGCCATGTCATTTAGCCTGTTTATTTATTCAATTTGGATTAGTTTGGAGAGATTTGGATTATCTCTCAAATAATAATTTTTGATTATTTTAATCAATAATTTCTCTTTTATTGAATTTTGAGAAAATATTAATTAAGTGGCTTAATGACTATCCGAAACTTAGGATAAGTGGGTTTGGGGTTTAACTGAGATTATTGGCTTAGGAATTAAACCTCCAATCACTTGAAACTACCCTCAAATGACTGACATATTACAAATTGAATTTTTCCAATTAAATATTTGGAAAAATAATAATAAAAATAAAAACCTGTCCAATGCGTCCGATAAAAAAACTTCGGACATTGTTTTTAATGGACAAGGGACCTAGGACATGACCAACTAATACATACATGGTGTCTAGTAGGTTCATATACATCAGTTGGACTCTAATAACCCCCCAAGGCTCAAACTTTCAAAATTGGGCATTCCAGCTTTGAAGGAAGCGGAAGAAAACCTCGTCGATTATTACTCGGCTATAGGCAAAGCATAATTGACAAGGGCAAAAAACTCCCTAGAATGCCTTAGTTGATAGTCAAGTCATGGGGAACCGAGTCACTCAAAAACCCTACTACTACACTTATTACAAACCCTGTGGGGCCAAGGTCATTTCAACAGAAAAATAAGACTGGCTAGTCACCACAAACTGAACCCCTGATACTCCGGAAGTGAACATTGATCATGTTCAAACACTAGCGGCTCAATGGAGGATCAACTATTGTACAAAATAGTTGATAACAGGAAGCAAGAGACTGGAACATCACAGGTTCATCTTATCAACTATGTAAGTGAGTTTACAGCAATTTGTCCAATATGAACCTCACTTCACTGTGATTATGTTAATTGTATGAACCTCACTTCACTGTGATTATGTTAATTTATCCAAACATGAAGGGAATACTGTGTTCATTTTAAATGTCAAGTTGATGAGTGGTTTAAAACAGTTTATAACTTTTAAGATTTTACACATGGTGTCAGAACCCTAACTAGGACCTCTCAAAAATGCTTGTGACTATGTTAAAAAAACTAATTATTTAAATGGATGGTCCCTCATTAAATTTCTTTAGGACACGAACTGTTTTTATATTGGAATTTTATGGGTTGTTTATTCTTGAGCAAGAATGAATTGAAAGTTGCCACTGCCCTTCACTCTTTGTTTTTCTCATGCGCATTCACTTTATGTGTTCCATTAATAGCTTGTGGGATTTGAAAATACAACTCCATCAATTATCTTTTCACCATACTTAGTGATTTATGTTGTTTTAGGTATATTTGTAAACCCGTAGCTTAAGACATTATGAAAATCAAGCAACGAGGTTTATGTTATCACCAAACTTGTAGTTGCCCCTAGAGATGGATCCAATATGGATGGCAGAGGGGATAGGCAACCAAAGAGGTGCAACCAAGATATCCTCGACTCCCAATGGATGGTTGTCACGCCAATCGAGGCAATCTTCACTTTATGTTATCTAGCCCAAGACAACAAAGGAGGAGACCAAGATCCACTCCCGATAGGAGAGATCAGACCAAAACACCAGATCAAATCAAATGTAGGTGAAGTACGTAAGGTGTATGGTGAACCCTAGATCTATGGATGAAGTCACAAGATGAGTAGTAGTTTGGATCAAGGGGTTTAAACAGTGTGGCTTTGGTCCAATATGTATATGTGAGTGACTTATGATGTTTGAATTAAGATCCAGGATTAGGGTACTAGTCAATCATGAGAAAATCCACTGCCTTGGGAACCATGTCTAATGCAGGGTAGTCAAGGACCAAATTGAGGCTAACCAGTACCAAAGATGAGCTTGACGGATAGATATGACAATGTTAAGATGCTCAAGCAAACAAGACAAGGATCAAACCACAAGCTAACCCAACAATCCAGGAAAGTCGAATTGGCTTGGAGAAGATTAGTGCCTTGGGAAATGGGCCAAATGCACCCTCTCTCCTGCACAATAAACGTCAACAATTGTTAATTTTTTAGAATTTACTTCAATCTGATATATGATCTTAACTGAGAGAATAACATGTATAGCATATCTACAGCATATCAATCATGGACACAATAATGCAAGCACACAAGAGACACAGAGTTTCACCGGGGAAAACCAAGAAGGTGAAAAACCCCGCAACTTCCTCAGAGATAGAAAGAGAAATGATACAACCAAAGTACAAGGGATAGTCTTCTCCTAGCAGATGATCCTCCTCCTCACAAGTGCGCCACTTTCTGAGAGAGATAGAAGTGAGTAATGAGTTGATCAAATAGAGATCTCTCGATCTCTATTTATACTTGTCCTGTCCTGCCCAATAACCAGTGGGGCCGACTTGTCTAACTTAACCTAATAACCCATGGTTATATTAATCTAGGCCGACCCCACACTTGGTGGTCTAATAAACCATTTACCCACATGACTCATACAGGGCCGACCCCATCAAGGTGGTCTAATAACCCATCAGCAAGTTACAACACTTGCGACACTTGTCAATACAAATGACGACACTTCCGTATAGAAAAATAATAACATCTCTATAGGAGTACAATATACATAGATGAAATACATAGGTGAAATACATTCCGAAGTTACATATACATCAACACTCCCTCTTAACTAGGAAGGTGTTTCTCGACACAGATCTGCTAGCACAAGTCCTCTTCTCTGGATCATCATCAACGAATCATCATCCTCGAATCATCAACATCGTCACTGCTGCTGCTATCTCAATCAATCTCCGATCTACTCGTCATAGGAAGTTCTATAGAGCCAATCATTTTTCATACTAGATGTAGGCCCATCACTGGCCATACTGTGGAATCCTCAGGACTTATTACGTGCGTCACAAAACCTGGCTGAAGCATCCCAGGATGTTACGAGCACTCAGCTCTACCTGTCGGATCTCCTAGGAGCACATTACATGTGACCCCATCACAAAACTTGGCTGTAGCATCCCAGGCTGTTACGAGCACACAGCTCTACCTATCGGATCTCCCTGGAGCACATTACATGTGATCTCACCACAAAACCTGGCTATATCATCCCAGGCTGTTATGAGCACTCGGATCTACCTGTCGGATCTCCCAGGAGCATATTACATGTGGTCATGGCAAAACCTGGCTGTAGCATCCCAGGCTGTTACAAGCACTCAGCTCTACCTCTTGGATCTCCAAGGAGCACATTACATGCCATAGGACAAAACCTCGAAAGAGCATCCCAGGCTGTTACGAGCACATAACTCTACCTGTCGGATCTCCCAGGGCGCTATTATACGTCCTCCCAGAGCAATGACTCGAAAGAGCATCCCAGACTGTTATGAGCACACAACTCTACCTGTCAGATCTCCCGGTTCAACTAACATGCTCATCTGCACAACCTGTCCACGGCCACAGAGTATCATCCTGATACTCACCATACATCATCCTGATGTACATGATCATCCTGATCATCATCACTGCATCGTCCTGATGCATATCGTCCAGAGCATTGTCCTGATACTCATCACACATGATCATCCTGATCATCATCATAGCATCAACCTGCTACATATCATCTGGAGCAACATCCTGAAGCTCGTCATCTGTGATCATCCTGATCATACAATGCATCCACCTACTGCATACCAAGTATCTACCTGATACATATCATCATACATGATCTACCTTATCATACAATATATCATACATGATCCACCTGATAATACAATGTATCCACCTGATACATATACAAATACATGATCCAACTGATCATATCCAGCATCCAACATGATGCATATACATATACATGATCCAACTGATCATATCCCGCATCCAACATGATGCATATACAGCAGAAACTGGAGCATCGTCCTGATGCTCATCATCCAGTGCTTACATCCACAGTCATGGGAAGGATCCTCCTCTCACCATGCTTGGAATGGCTCCTGCAAATGTGTCCATCACTTCTTCCTCGAAGTGTCATCAATTTGAGGAACACCAAGCCTCTCTCTGAAGTACTCGAACTTCACTCTGGCTAGTGGTTTTGTCAACACATCCGCAACCTACTCATCCGTCGCAACATACATGAGCTTCACTGCTCCTCTCTGCACCATATCCCTGATATAAGGATATTTGATCTCAATGTGCTTCGACATGTCGTGGATCACCGGGTTCTCAGACAGCTTCACACAACTCTGGTTGTCACAAAAGATACCAGTAGCCTCCAACGGGAGATCAAATAACTCAGACAGTAGCTTCCGTAGCCATACTGCCTCACAACTAGCCGAACAAGCTGCAACATACTCTGCTTCGGCTGTACTCAATGCTACGTAGGACTGCTTCCTACTAAACCAAGAAATCACACTTGATCCCATACTGAAGCAACACCCAAATGTGCTCTTCCTATCTGCAGCACTACCTGCCTAGTCTGAATCAACATAACCCTGCAGGTTAAACTTTTGATTCGCATCATAGTTGAGCCCATAATCAATTGTACCCTTCAGGTACCTCAGAATATGCTTTACAGCAACCAGGTGAACTCCTCTGGGATCCGTCAGGAACTGGCTCAATGTGTTCACCGCAAAGCAAATATCTGGTCTCGTATTTGTCAGGTACATCAAGGACCCAATCATCTGATGATACATCGTGACATCAACCGGATCAGATGAAGCATCACACAGAAGCTTCAGGTTTGATGCCATAGGTGTGGCCATGGCCTTGCAGTCCATCATCTCGAACCTCTTCAGGATCTCTACTGCATACTTCCCTTGTCTAAGGAATATTCCATCTACACTCTGCCACCCCTCCATGCCAAGAAAGTAGTGCATCATACCCAAGTCCTTCATCTCGAACTCGGCAGCAAGCTTCCGCTGCATGTCAGCAATCAATCTATCCTCACCTGTAACAAACAGGTCATCCACATACAAAAGTAGTATCACAGGATTGCCTTCCTCAACCTTGTAGTAAAGGTTGGAATCCGCTTTACTCTTAGTAAAGCCCAAACTGGATAGAAAGTTGTCCATCCTACCATACCAAGTCCTAGGAGATTGCTTCAAGCCATACAAGGCTTTCTTCAACCGACACACGTATGACTCTCTGTCATGTGTCTCAAAACCAAGTGGCTGCTCCACATACACTTCCTCTTCGACTACACCATTCAAGAAAGCTGTCTTGACATCCATCTGGTGTATCTTCCATTTCATCACTACAGCCAGAGCAAGTATTGATCTAATGCAAGTGTACCTGGATACAGGAGCAAAAGTTTCTTCATAGTCTATTCCCTCTTTCTGGGAGAAGCCACGAGCTACAAATATCGCTTTATATTTCTCTATGCTGCTACCTGCAGCATGCTTGATCTTATAGATCCTCTTGGAAGTCACAACAAACTTCCCTTCAGGTCTTGGGACCACATCCGAAACATCATTCTTCACGATCGATGGATCATGGTATTCTTTCATTACTTCATCCCAGATCCTGGGAACTCCAATATCTTCAATAGATATCTTTGTTGCTAGAACAAATGTTGTAGTCCTTCTTTTGTAGGTGATGGTATACGATCTTTCCTACCAACCAAGTTAAATTGCATGATTAGAAACATCTCATAGTTTTTAGAACAAATTCTTACACATAAAGAAATATGTCATACAGTCATGCAATTATTTTAGCCAATGCTTCAATACAACATTCATCCATATCTTGTAACTTTCTAGATGCCTTCCAATCTCTACCAGAACATTGTTAAGAGTTTGCACCACTCCCAACATGTCAACAAAGAGGTTTCATTCTAGATAAGTAGCAATGGAATGTTGTACGGTGCCATAGGCACTTACCCATTACATGCATTGTTACACCCAAAATTTACCCACCATAAGATTCAGTGTATACACCCCTGAAGATACCTTGACTAAGTAATCACCCTGGGAGGATTTGTACCCATTTGTGCTAGTTTTTGAGAGGTCGTCGCAGGTTGCACATGAGCAACATGCGACGTCGCACCTTGCTCCATTACATGGTGCGGAGAAGTCAGTTAGATGGCAAAAATAGCTTCTTCGAGGTCCTTCTCGAGGCTTGTTGACTTGGGACCCTATCCCTGGCCTCTTGGAGGGGCTGGCACTCAGTTCCTAATACTTTGGAGAGATCCCTTAAGCCTCTCCTATCATATCTTAACCTATCCTATCCACTTAGTCATATTTAAATGAAGCTCACTCCCATCCCAAAGGGAGGAAGTCTATGGTATCTACATGCTGGTGAAATCACCCTCGGAATATCTCCACTCACCCATTGGAGAACTCATACTTCCTTGGAAGGATATGGCAATTGGCTTTGTTGGAGAAGGGTTGCAGCGTTAAGCCTTGGTTGTAGTTCTATATCTCTGTTATGTACTTCCCTCTTCTTACAGTAATACAAATGCTTTCCACCAATATTGTTCATGTGTGTAATGATATTGAGTAGTTTACTTGCTTAACTGTTTACTTAGATCTCTTATTGTATAGATGCTTTTTACTTGTTTCTCTTGTTTCTTGTCTTGACAGGTCTTGCAGCTTGGATCTGACGACCGTGAGACATGGAGCAGCATTCAGGAGAAAGGATTGCGAAGTGAAATGTAAGACATCTAATACTCGATCCTTAAGTAGATCTAGGAAATGCATTAGTAGTCTGTTCTATTTGTTCTAGACTCACTTTGAGCTAGGGAGATCCTGCTCGCGTCCGCTCGAGTGGATTGTCCGATAACAAATCTGGTGACCATAATGGGGAGTATAGAATCTGGTCAGTAGTTGTCAATTTGGGAGTCATTTTCAGTTGATTGCTTGACACGAGCCTTTTTATTTTTGCCATTTTACTTCTTGAAGTTGATTTCACTGTTGGATCTTCATATTGAAGAC
Organism: Larix kaempferi; assembly: GCA_027924585.1. NCBI lineage: Eukaryota > Viridiplantae > Streptophyta > Pinopsida > Pinales > Pinaceae > Larix > Larix kaempferi. Next base: position 1,575,144 of record BSBM01001032.1, read on the forward strand.
TTTGATCTGCTTCCTTTGAGTTTATACGACTCATTCCCAAACCATTCCATGGTTCATTGCTGAGAGATCTAATTCATTTTTTAATATAGACTTCGCCTGTCGCACCTGGGCAGTGGGAACAGAGCGACACTGTGTCATTTCTGGCCTCTGTTCTTTCTCTGTTAGTTGCTCATCGCATCCCTTGCATTGATAAACTGCGACAGCGTCGCACTTCCTGTGTAGGTAAACTGCGACGTCGCACTGTGTACGAGCACAGAGTGCGCCGATTTGTCAAAATTTAGCATGCAGGCATCTCCTCCCATTTGACAGTCTGGACTTTGGTTTGTTGTATGAACTCCCTCTGTGCTGCAAAATCCAGCCAGAGATCCCATTTTTTACTTGTGTTCGGAGAGTTTGGTTCTGTTTGGATTGATTTTGGGTTCCGTATTAGACAAGCTTGAAGACCGGTAGTGGTGGATACTCTTGTCTCCTCCACCTTCATCCGCTCACCCTTGCATTCCCTTCCTTCCATCCCAGATCTGGTCATTGCATTAGATCGACCTCCATACCTCATCTACATTTGTTTTGTTTGAGATTTGCTTGCTACTGCTTGGTTTTGAGTTAAGTGTGCCTTTCAGCTTGATTGAGTGCTTGTCTTTTCTTGAGTTTTCTGAGTGTACTAGTGCTGCAAGTAGTATTTTCTTTTCGTTCATTTAGATCTGAAAGCTCAATTGTTATCAAGTTTATTCGTTGATGCATCGATTGAAAAGTATAAAAGTGCTTCTTCCCCATCATTTCTTGAGTGTTTTTTAAAGAAAAATGTTCTTGCATTGGAATGTTTCGTTTATCAATCTTTTGGAAAATTGAATGAATGTATAATCATTTGTGTTTTTCTTGAATATGAATCGCTCATCTTCTTGAAAGACTCAAGCTACACTTCCAATTTCGCAAAAGAGTTTCCATGCTAGGAAAAAAATAAGTGCATGTTTTATTTTTCATTGCTTTTGGGCCATTGAAAGTGAAATTGAAAAGCTTGCATGCTCCATCTTAGAATTCTCTCTTTTCATTGCCTAGTATCATTCTCGTTTTGAAAAGAAAAAGAAAAAAGAATGTTGTGATTTGGGTAGTAGTGTTGTGATTTTTGTGTTTCGTTGAAAAAGGAAAAGAATACTTTCATAGTCAAGTTTTGTTTGAATTGGGATTGTATTGCATTCTGTTGTTTTGGCAATCTCGACGGAAAGAAAAAGATTTCTCCTTCCCATAGCTAGAATTCATTGAAAGAAAAGAATATTTCGTGCATGTAGCTAGGGCTTGCATTATGCTTCCGATTATTTACTCACCTTCACCTAACCGTCCAAGATAAAATTAACGGTAGAACTAGGTAAAATTTTTAGCAACTTGTGTGTAAGTTAGAGACGTGTTCCGGCGTCGTTAAGCGTGGCAGCTGTCGTTATTTGCCAACACTGTATCCCGAGGATATTGTAATCTTCCACGTACTTATCGGTATATCGAGCTCTTTTACCTACCCACCAAGTACCATAATCCGTACTTGGTGTATATCGAAGGGTGTATCACGTACTCAGTAGTATATTAGAAGGTCTCTTGCCGAACGGTTGTGCATTAGATAGCACCACTACGGATTTGAGCTCCCACGTACCTTGTGTATATCGAGAGACACCACTAGGATTCCTGAAACCAACTGAGTTAACCATTTGGCCGTCTTGGCAAAGCAATACACCGAGAACAGCACTCGGGGAGATTAGCACACACGTACTGTCCCGGTAATCGGGTATGCAGGAAAGGGTACGGTCCCAATCCTCCTTGTCGCATCATATTGTTGGACCCTGCAATTTATCGCGGTTTGCGATGCCTTGATAATCCCGTGAGGTTCCAGACTTTTGAATCCACTCTGTCACATAAGTCTACTTGTTGCCTTAGTTTGAATAGGTTTTTCTGGACTGCTTTTCTTTTAGCATACCCTTAGGAGAAATGTTGTTTTAGCCATCTTGGCTGATTATTTTGACGCTCTGGTGGATTTTCCCTGGAGAAGATCCTGTAAGATCTTAACTTATCACCCGAATATTCCCTTAATCAGGAGGTTATTTCAAGGGTAAGAATGGATCAGCGTAACACGGTCGTAGTTACTGAAGTGGAAAACCCCACTCTGAATGTTGGAGGACTTTTGTTTCCACAAACTCCTCCGGATTCACCTACCTCTCATCCCCCGCAGGATGAAGGAGCACAAATCCCTGCTTCACAAGACCTTTCTCCCGTCATCCTGGGAGAACCTGGATCATCGGAATGGATAAACCGACCCCAGGACGACCCTTCAATAGCTGTTGGCCCTTCAACAGCTTATTGGACCTCTTCTACAGACCACCCAGTGGCTCATTTTGCCATCGCATCACCACCCAGTGGGACTACTCCGGACGACCCTTTAGCCTACTTTTGTGGCCAATTAGCTCACTTTCGTTCCAATTCTGAAGAGTTTCGACAGTCAAGTCTCCAACGAAGGATTAAAGACCCATCGTTACCCCCTTACCGACCCATTCCAGATCATCCGATATCTTTTGGATCACCGGAACAATCTTCCCACCACGAGACCATTAATAATACTGGTCAACCCTCACAAGAGTCCAGTCCTGCACCTCAAGTGAACCAACCGGTGGAAGGACAACAGTCCAACATACCTATTACTACCACAGTTACTTTACCAGTTCCTCCCCCACCTCAAAATTCGAGGGGAGGATATTCCATTCCCACGGATTACCCCATCGGTAATGTTATTACTACGATAGCTAGTCAACAAGTTTCCAAAAGAAGTTAGATGATTGGGCTTTAGGATCTCTTTTGTGATAAGTAAGTGGGGTTCCTTCTAATTGATTTGGATTTGATTTACTTCGAGTGTTGTAAGGATGACTATGAGCTCGCTCCTCAGCGGAGTCACGATTAGGAGTCGCCAAGTAGATTTTTAAGCTCTACTACCAAGATGTATGTCGTTTGAAACACAGGGAGAGAAAGAGACACAAAGGTATGATGAACCCAGGTAGGCCTCTACCTCCCCGGCAACGGCGCCAAAAATGTTGGCAAAGAGAATGGGAGTAGGGCTTGAAAATATATGTCGAACCAGGGTAGGCCTCTACCTTCCCCGGCAACGGCGCCAAAAATGTTATCACACAACTTGTAGTTGCCCCTAGTGGTATCCCATCCGGGACGGTAGAGGAGATGGACAACTAAAGAGGTGACCCAAGAGATGCCACGGTTCCCAATGCAAGGTGGGAGTCACGCCAACCGAGGCACTCTTCACTTTAGATCTAAATGAATCAAGACCAAGGGGGAGACCCTATAACCAATCAAAGATGATTGGACCCAAACAAAGGTTCCTAGGGATGAGTAAATGGTAAGTTACAGAAACCAATGCAAGGTAAAGTGGACCTAGAAATTAAAGTATGGTTGAAGGTGGTTTGAGGAATGATTAGTGTTTCAACCAATGTATGATTTAGGCCACATGATTAGTTATAATGATAAGATATGGTACCATGTGTTACACAAGTGGGTCCTTCTTTCTTGGGATATGTGAAATGGCTTAATATGGACCCACAAGGTGAAATTAAGGGATGCAATTGGCACTAGAGGACATGTAATGAGTAGATCTATGGATCTAAGTTGAAATTAGGAATACCCATGTACCGGATCTAAGGTTTGACACAATTCCCAAGGAGTGCAACTTGCTTGAGTGGTACATTGAATTGCCACCTCATTCTTTTCCTGATTTTGGTTCTCTTGCTATGAACTTTTTGACACATTTCTAGCTACCCATACGGTATGAAACTAGTACCGAGATTTTAACCTCGCTCCGTCAGAATACCGCCACTCATATTTCTAATCATATCCATGAGTGGCGAAGGAGACGTCTCATTAAAGCTCCTATTCTAGATCAACTCCTAGCAGACTGGTTTACAAAATCCCTCATCTCTACCATAGCAAGAGATGTTGCCATGCGAGGTGCTGTCACTGAAGAACAAGCCATAGCAAGTGCTCATGTACTAGACCTAGTTTACACTCAATCTGGCACTTTGTTTGATATTCTGCCTGACGCACCCCGTGACGTTAATGACCCTGCGAAACCACATAAGGGACTCCAAACTGATGGAATCATTGGTTCCCTTAATACCCAGCGTGCTTCTAGCACTGTTGGATCATCCAATATTCACAGTTCCTCTCCATTACCGACTCAGGATGGCCACAGCACCACCAAATCCACCACTCCTGCTCTAACTGAAGAGGTGAATTCTGTCCAATAAGCTTCATCTCAGAAGTCTGGCGGCAAAAAGAAGAACATGGGGAAACCCAAAAAGTCTTCCGCCCAGCAGGAAAAAAAGAGCACTCCTGACGATACCAAGCAGAAACAGAAGCTCAAGTATCATTGTTTACTGTGTGGAGATGACCACTTCTCCAAAGAATGTCCCCATAGAGACGAAGTACAAAAGTTTCTTAGGGGTAAACCAACTCCCGCAGTCCTCAATGATCCATTTCCTACTCAGAACCAGTAGATGATTGCTCAACCCCCCCCATCCCAGGGGAAACCATCCAATACCGCGCATGTTCTCATGGTGCGTAACGAGACGATCAATTTGAACACTCACTCGCGATCTTACGAATTGGTCCCTTCGAAGGAAGCCACTGGAAGTAATGCTGAAAAAGCTTCCGACTCTTTAACTGATGTCACTGTACCATCAACATCTCTCACCATTGAGAAGCCATCCTTAGACTCGATATTGCGACCACCCAAGAGTGCAATTTGAAAAGTTGTTTTCAATCCTAATGCTCGAGCGGCACAAAATTACAATATCGTAGAAGACTTGGCACAAGCTCCTTGTGCCATGTCTACCCTGGAAGTTTTGCGGAATTGTCCTAATCAACGCAAAACTCTCCTTGCAGCCATCGGTGCAGTCGACCCCGATTCCTCGAATACCATCATGTTCCCACTTGACCACTTCAAGCCGAGGCTCTCCCACCAGCTCGCATTCCAAGTTTCTGCGAACATTGCAGGGAAGATTGTCCATCGTACCCTTTTAGACGAAGGCGCCTCCACTTCTGTCATGTCGATCACCTGTTGGAGAGCCATTGGCTCCCCTGAATTGAATCGTTCTCCTACCACGTTGAAAGAATTCGAAAGGCGTGGCTTTCAACCTCATGGGCTCTTAGTGGCTCTTGCAGTTGAGTTGGGCGGAAAGACCGTAACCGTTAACGTGGAAGTGGTCTCGGCCCTGTTACCAACTTTTTTGTACCACAGTTGGATTTTCTGGAGAGCCGCCATTTGACAAACATGATAAATGTTTGTTTCCATTGTATCAGATGATCCAGCGTGTTGTGGCTAGCCAGTTGTGGTTAGCTTGTTTTGTTTTTTGAGTCGACATGACCATGGCCCCATGGGGGTTTGTAATAAAGTGTGCTAGTAGGATCTGAGTGCCTCGGTTCCTCATGACTGGATTAAGCAACTAAGGTATTCCAAGGAGTTTTTTCCCTTGTCAATTATACTTTGCTTAAGGCGATGTATAATCGATGAGTTTTTCTCCCGCTCCTCCAAAGCTGGAATGCCCGATTTTGAAAATTTGGCCATGGGGGGTTATTAGAGGCCAACTAATGTATATAAGCCTACTAGACACTGTTAGAATAGGTGTCGATCATGTCCTAGGTCCATAAAACCCTCAGAAAAAATTTCGAACAAATTTTACCGAGTCCGTTGAAATTTGGGTTTTATTTATTTTTTAAATTTAATAAATTTCTCTATAGTTTAAATAGAGAAATAATAATTTGTAATATGTCAGTCGTCCGGGGTCCGAATTCAGTGATTGATGGCTCATTTGATAAGCCAAAAATCACACATGACCCATGGAGCAGCTAAACACAACTTTCGGATGTCAATTCAACCTCGTAATTAATATTTTCTCTGAAAAGTCATTTACAGAGAAATTATTAATTAAAAATAATAAAATTGAATATTTTGGAGATAATCCAAATCTCTCCAAAATTAATCAATTTGATTAAAATAAAAGGCTAAATGACATGGCAATGGGCATTTATGAGGATTCCAATCAACTCCAAGTCTTCCCAGTCAGCCGTCCAGTCACCAGCAAAGGATCTTCTTGAGCCAATTCACCCTTCTTCATGCAAAGTCGAGTTTGATGTGTTGTCAATTTGTAGTTGGGTTGGTGGTTTGCATTAAATCCTAGTGAGGGGCGCCCTCATGACTCACCCTATCCACAAGCTCGGCTCTCTCTAATAGTTCGAATTCACACCTACCCAAACTACCACATGTCTCCACCATGCCAACTCGCCATCTCCATGTCCTCACGCCAATCCTCCATTGACTTCACGTTTGGTCTTGTTGGAGCTTACCTATTGGTTGATGCCTTCATGACCCACCATGCTTGGCTCCTTCTACCACTCGAGTTAGCACCTACCTTGCCACTTGTCTCTCCACCATGCTAACTCGCACTCCACATAGCTCACGCCATCCCTACAAATCCTCACGTTAATCCCCTCTCAAGCTCGCGTTTTCCTTGTTGTAACATCTCTATTGGATGGTGATAGCACTCATACCTACCTCCAAGTCGACTCTTGCCACCTCATGCCATTTCACCTACCATAAACTCGAGTTCAGCATGCCAAGCCTTGTGATTGATTGGAATTCGACTTACCTTCCATTTGCCAATTCGACCTAGGGTTTAGGCTTAGGATTTTAGTGTCTTTTACTATAAAGAGAGTCCCTTTGGGGTTATTATCTCATGCATTTCTCATTTTAGAGTCAACTTTTTGAAACTAGACTTAACTAGTCTCAAATTTGGTTTTATTTTTTCTAATGTTAATGGGTGCATTGTTGATCCTTTGCTAAGCTTGAGTAGGTTTTTCAAGGAGGAAAACAATTGTGAAAACAAGATCTAAAGAGGCTCAAAGTTTCACTCAAAAAGAAGACGTAAATCAAGATCAAAGAAACAGCTATAATCTCCTTTGTAAAAGCCATTTAAGGGCTATAAGTCTTATTTCCATATTTTGTTTATTTGCTTTGAAAGACCTTGCAAGGTTTTAAACCCAAGGCATTTGTAATCATTTAATAAAAGTTTCAAGTGGAGGAGGCCTCCACTTTTTGGTCTTCTTCCCCATTTGGGGAAGAGTGTCGTACTTGGTTAGCTTAGATCTGTGATTTCATGCTATTAGATTAGTTTTATTTCTATAAGTTATCTTCCATATTTACTTACCCCCATGCTTTCCCAAGTAGGGTCTTTGACCTGAAAGAGACTCTTGGATAGTTTAGATTTACTGTCATTTAATTTTATCTCATATTTTCTCTTCCAAAACCTATGACCGGAAGTTGTATCCTTGAGATTTCATCTCAAGGGCAGGACCACATAATTTGTGGTTACTCTTCCTTCCCCGTCGGTTTCCTTGGCAGAGCTTTCAGCTAGCTGGAGGTTCTCAAGTGCAGGCGGTTCTAGTGGTTGATCTTGTTCGGAGATCAATCCCACCTATTAGATTAAATCTTGTGTGGTAGAACACTAGTTTGAGTTTAGTTTCATTTTTGGCAGAATAGTATTGTTAAGCATTATTCTGTATCTTTCAAGCATATTACGTGGTTTTAATCATTTAAAGTTGATTTATTGCTTTTCAACACAACTACTATTTGCCTCTTTAAAATAAACCAAAGTCTCTTGAACTTGACCAAATCCAAGTCAAGAGCACCCTCTATCGGAGGGCATTTTAGTTTTGCATTATCCCTGCATTAGGCATTTGTTAAAGTAGCAAGTATCTTGAACTGTGGTCATAAGATCAAGTCAAGAGCGCTCTCTATCGGAGAGTTGAACAAAGTGCTCTAATAATAAAATTTTCAACTGACACTTCCCCTTTAATAAATTTATTTTTGGTTGATCGTCCAACACCCGTATGCTCTGCCAACCGGAAACGGTTGGGCTAGTACTCAGAAAGGTGGAAGACTTGTTAAATTCATAAGTGATAACTAATAAAACTTTCATCCCCATAACCAACCAATCCGGAGTTGATCGATAAGATAATTTCAGTGGGTAATCTCTTAGTGGGGGCGCCGGGATTCCATGTTCAGCCTCTAGTTTGCTGGTTAGCATTGCGCGACCTGGCTAGAGCACTGGGTGGCCCGACATGTCCTTGAACGGAGGCACTTGATATTGTCTTTTCCGAACTTTCTCTCGAATATCCTTGGTTTTAGCCTAATAATCAAGACCATTAAAATCTTCAATTTACAAAGATAATCTGCACAACGATCTCACAAATGGCATTTCTTCAAGACCCACACTTTCAGCATCACAATCTTTAATTTTCTTTGACTCCATAAGGCACTGGTTGTTTAAAAGTATATATTGATCAGGACCATTTGTCCTTGTGTTTATTTCATATCGTGAATGCTCTAGTAATTAATCGAGTCTTGAATCATATTGCCATCTTGTTATCTTATTTCGCAACGTGGATTGCATTATTATCTTGTGTTTATCTCATGTTTTAAATTGGTCTCATTCTAAAAGACTCCTAAACAACACCCATCCGCATCACAACACCTAAAAACACTATAAATACTAGAGCCTTAGTGAAACTCTCTCTTAGGGACTACCCCCCTTGGCTTCGTTAGGAGTTTTGCCTAAACGGAGGAGCTGGGATTCAGGTGACAGTACCTGGCTCATTGCTTGCCCCTAGGGCCACACCTCTCTCACTTTTAGTGAAGAGACAGCTTTCGAAAGATTTCCGCTGCTGGTGTGCAGTTTGGCGGACAACATCTTTGGCGCCGCTGCCGGGGACAAATATTTTTGTTCCTGGACGACCTTAGTTTTTTCTAGTTTGTTTACCTTTTTGATAGATTCTCAAATCTGTCTGGCGACTCCACTGCCCTTTTTTCCTTTTTTGGTAGATTTTTTAGTTTAATCACTCTCCGAAATTAGACTTGAATCCACCTGGCGACTCCATTGTCAATTAACACCTCAAGGTATTCGACTAGAAGAAACTCTGAAGGCTTGCTTAGTTTTATCCCAGAACCTGAAAAGGTTTATAGGAGAAGACTGAACAAGCTTGCTTCTCGTAAAATCCTTGAAGAACTTAGGTCTCAGTCTATTTCTGACATCCATAGTCTTTTTCAAGGAAATAACTTTGAAAATTTTGAAAAACAGTAATAATTGTTTTTCCGATACAATGGGTGATTTTTTCGCCCCCCTCAACATTACTCAGATAGCAGGTCAACCACATGATCTTCCGGACAAGGCCATCGACAAACTTCCCACCTTTACCGACACTGATGCTGTTACTGCTGCACATCACCTCACTGCTTTCTCAAAAATAAAAAGTGGATATGTAAGGGATCCTGCTCACAGGCATGAGGATGTGTACATGAAGTTGTTTGCCTTATCCTTAGATGGGGCTGCTGGTGACTGGTTCATCGGCTTGCCAGCCAACTCCTTTGCCACCTTGACTGAGTTTTCAACTGCTTTCACCAACAAGTATGGTGAGAAAAAAGAGCCCCGTCATCAACTTGCTGCTCTAACAAACCTCAAAAGAAGTGAGATAGAAACCATGGAAGAGTTCAACAAGAAGTTCACCGATTTATACAATGCAATCCCTACGGATTACAAGCCAACTCCACATACTATACTTGTTTACTACATTGAAGTTTTAAGTGGAGAGATGCAATATCAACTTAGGGATAAAGAACATGCTACTTTGTTAGAAGCACAGACAATGGCAACTAAGATCGATAAAAACATGCAGTCCTCTGGAAAGTCAAACTTACCTAGTTATTCAAGAGCTCAAACTCCTTTGAAAACAAATGAGCCTAAAGATAAGGATCCTCTAGTTGCTTTAAAAGAATCATACGAGAAAAAGATGATGGATATGTGTGAGAGGATGGAAAGAGCTGAGCAGAAACATGTAGTCCAAATGAAGGAAGTACAAAACAAGATAATAAACATGGAAAGGGCACATGTCCAACGAGTTCAACAAATCCAGCAAACTCAACCAATTCAGAGAAATTACCCTCCCAAAAATAACTGGCAAAAGAAAGCTCCCGAAAATGAAAAGAGGCCTCCAACTCAGATAGAGGCTACTAACACAAATGAGGTGTACATCCCATTTTGCAGAGCTTGCAAGGATTTCCATGAGGAATTCGCTTGCTACTTTGCAAACTATGTACAAGAGCATGGTTATCCTGAAGGGGAGGGTACCAGTAATCCAACATCAAGCGAGCCTGAATACATAAATGTTGTAGGAGATATCCGCAATATTCCCAGAGAAAACTAGAAACCTGCTGACAATGAACCAGACAATATGACAAAAAACTATGGAGGAAGACCATCCAATGAACAGCTCCACAATATGCAGAGATTTAAAGGGTCGGATACCAAAGAAGATCAAATCCTGCACCTGCTATACAACCTCCCAAGGTAATTATTCCAAATGATTCAACTGACTCTAGTAAATTAAATTTTGATTGTAATAATTGGTTCAATACTACTAAGGTACCTATACCCATAAATGAACTCTACAAGATTCCTGGTCAAAAGGAAAGGTTGTTGAAAACATTAGAAGCACCTGTTCCTGCATGTACTACCAATCCTAGTCCACCCACTCCTCTCACTCCTCAGACTCCTAAAAAGGTCACTTTTTCGGATAATGTGGAAGAACCTTCAACCAGCTGTGAATCAACTTATGAGGATCCTCCTATAATCCTGCATACTAGGGATACAAGAAGAGAAGCTCACCCTCCTTTCTACATATCATTGATGATAGGTGACCTTCTTCTACACAATTGTATGCTGGATTCAAGATCCGGTGCAAGCTTAATGACCAAAAGGGTTATGCAACAGCTTAACTTAAGAACCACCAGGCCCTGCCAGAATGTGTGTGCCATGGATTCTAGACCCGTTAAGGTTGAAGGGATGATAGAGAAAGTTCCTGTTAGACTGGCCAAGTAACCGGACATCCATATTACCATGGATATCCTTGTCATAGATGTACCAGATAGGTGGGGCATGCTACTCTCTAGAAAGTGGGGTGTAACCTTGGGTGGTTCTATACAGTTGGATTGGTCTTATGCAACAATTCCTGCTTCTGAGGACTCACTTGTAAAATTACACACTGAAAAGGAAAGAAGATACCATGTGGAAAATCCGGATAGACCATCAAATGAGTTTGTCTGCCATGTCGGTGAGATAGGGGATATCCAAATCAACTCCACCTTTTTAGATCCAATTCAAGAAGAGGTAAAAAATGAAGAAACAAGTAAGCTATGGAAAATGAATTTTGATGGAGCATGTTCTAGAGCAGGAAAGGGTGCTGGGGTTGTCATCACTTCTCCAGAGGGTAAGATTTTCAACTTCGCTTTTAGACTAGAGTTTGAAGCAACAAATAATGTGGCAGAGTATGAGGCACTTCTACTAGGCATAGAGATTGCCAAGGACATGGGAATCAAACTTCTAACTATAAAAGGGGACTCAGATCTAATTGTCCAACAGATTAAGGGTCAATTCGCATGTAAATGCCAGAGACTTAAGAAATACCGAAATGCAATATGGGACACAATGGAATTCTTTGATGCCCTTAATATAGAAGCACTCCCTCGAGACCAGAATAGTGCCGTGGATAAACTTGCAGTTTTAGCCTCAACACTTCAACCTTTGGACGAACTGTTAGAAGGACATTGCCCCTTGGAAATAAACTTTAGACCTTCCATTCCTGATAATATAGAACATTGGCAAGTTTTCAGAGATGATGAACAGATACTTAAGTTCATAAACAACATTGATGAGTTCTTGAATTTTAAACCAAATGATCAAGAGGAAGGAAAAGTTTATCAGGATGAGGGTAACAGCTCAAACCCTGTTCCACGAGGTTTTGTGGCTTTGGAACATATCTTTGACAGACAGGATAGAAGAAAGAGTAATGTGGACCAGATGAAACCAGGTGAGTACATTGAGATTAACATTGGAACGGAAAAGGAACCAAAAATACTTAAGATTGGAAAAGGTATCCCTGATGAAGAAAAAAATGCCCTTATTAACTTATTAAGAGAATTTAGGGACGTATTTGCCTTCACATATGATGAGCTCAAAGCATATAGGGAGGATGTTTTCCAACACACCATCCCCTTGAAACCGGAATGTCAGAAGGGAAAACCTTTCCGGCAAAAGCTGAGATAGATTAATCCTAAACTAGCTCCTATTGTAAAACAAGAATTAGAAAAAATGTTAGCAGCAGGCATCATAGCACCCACTCGACATACTTCATGGTGTTCAAATTTGGTAGTGGTCAGAAAAAAGAATGGCAGCTTAAGAATATGTATAGACTTTAGAAATCTGAACATAGCATGCCAAAAAGACAACTACCCCCTTCCAAATATGGAGACCCTCCTCCAACGGGTCACTGGGTCTGGCATGATGTCAATGTTGGATGGATTTTCAGGTTACAATCAGGTAGTCATCAAGGAAGAAGATAGACACAAAACTGCTTTCACAACCCCTTGGGGAACTTTCGAGTATCTAAGAATGCCTTTTGGCCTTACAAATGCTGGGGCCACTTTTCAAAGGGCCATGGACTATGCCTTCAAAGAATTAGTGGGAAAAATCATTGAAATCTACCAGGATGACTTGACCGTATTTTCAAAAGAAAGATCTAGTCATGTTGGCCACCTTAGGAAGGTATTTGAAAGATGTAGAGAGTGTGGGATTTCTTTAAATCCGGTGAAATCAGTCTTTGGCATCGAAGAAGGTAAACTTTTGGGTCACATTGTTAACAAAGACGGGGTCAAGGTTGATCCCGAAAGAGTAGAAGCTATCCAGAAAATTCCCCTTCCCAGAAATGTAAAAGGTCTCCAATATTTTAATGGCCATATCAACTTCATAAGGAGATTCATACCAAATTTAGCCGAGATAATAAAACCCATGCAACGGTTGTTAAAAAAGGATGCTAAATTTGTCTGGGATGATGAAGGGAAGGAAGCCTTTGCAACTATCAAAGATGCTATTTCTAGATCACCTGTGTTAGTCAGCCCTGATTACACTAAAGAATTCATGATATTCTGTTTTGCCTTAGAGGACACAATAGCTGGGGTATTGCTCCAGAATAATTCCAAAGGGTTTGAGCAACCAATTGCCTTCATGAGTAGAGCCCTCCAAAACTCTGAGTTGAAATATACTACCATGGAAAAGCAAGCCTATGCCTTGGTGAAGTCTCTAAAACACTTTAGGACATACATTGGTTATTCGAGAGTCATAGGATATGTCCCCCATGCCGCTGTAAAAGACATCCTATCCCAACAGGATTGCTTAGGAACAAGAGGCACATGGGTGTCCAAAATCCAGGAGTATGATATTGAAATTTGGCCCACTAAACTGATAAAGGGGCAAGGCCTAGCTAAGATGTTAACTCAGAAAAATGAAGAGGCCATTGACATGAGTTGTGCAAGCCTTTCATCTTATCCTCGTATGACACCAGCTTTACAGGACCTGGATAATCATTGGTACTCCGACATTATATACTTTCTACTACACCTGGATGTCCCAGATCATCTCAAGGGACATAAAAGAAGAGCCCTTAGGTTAAAAACTGCCAGGTAATGCCTCACTCAAGAAGGTTTGGGTTGGAGGAACCCTGATGGTGTGATACTTAGGTGTGTGCACGAGTAGGATTCGAAAAAGATCTTGATTGAATTCCACTCAGGATTTTGTGGGGGCCACTATGCAGCAAACACAACTGCTCATAAAATTCTGAGAGCAGGTTACTATTGGCCAACTATTTTCGCTGATACTTACAAATATGTCAAGTATTGCCAGGAGTGTCAACTTTTCACGGGAAAGCCTAAATTGGCTGCTTTACCTCTCGCACCAGTAGTTGTCATTGCCCCTTTTCCACAATGGGGTCTCGACTTTATTGGCAAATTCCAGGATAACTCAAGCAATGGATTTTGCTGGATCCTCACTGCAACTGATTACTTCACTAAATGGGTGGAAGCTATACCCACCAAAACAGCCACTGAAAAGGTAATCATGGATTTCATCGAGGATAGGATCATCACCCGGTTTGGCACTCCCCTGAAGATAACAACAGACAATGCTAAGGCTTTCAGTTCGGCAGAGATGAATGATTTTTGCTTCAAGTATGGCATTGTTTTATCACACTCTTCTAATTATTATCCCCAGGGAAATGGACTTGCAGAGTCCTCAAACAAAAATTTGATGACCATCCTTAAGAAAACTGTGGGGGATAACAAGAGGTCTTGGGATAGCAAAATCAAGTATGCATTGTGGGCAGATAGGATCACCAAGAAAAATTCCACTGGAAAGACTCCTTTTGAACTTGTTTATGGCATCACAGCAGCCTTGCCTTTCAACATGCAAATACCCATTTACAAAATGTTGACTAAATATGGTACCGAAAAACTGGAGTTAGATGACAGGGCAAACCAAATCATTGAACTTGATGAAAGCCGAAGGACATCATTGGACAAAATGTTAAGACATCAGGAAAGCATGAAGACCACTTTCGACAAGTCAACTAAGCCTAGAGATTTCCAAGTGGGGGACACTGTTCTTTTGTGGGACGAGAGGAGAAAAACCAGGGAAGCATGGAAAATTTGACATCCTTTGGAAAGGTCCTTTTATCATACGTTGTCAGGATGGAACACATTCTTTCTTTCTAAATACCATGGATGGAGAGATGATACCATTGGCCAGAAACGGGCAACATCTGAAACCATTTTATCGGAACAACATTCAAGATGACCAGGGGGTCATCTCAGGAGATTCCTAAACCTTATCTTTTTCAAATTATGCAATCTTTTGTACCATATTGATATATCATAGTTTCATATGTTAGTTTTTGTATCGTATTTCATATATATGCTAGAAAAAGAAAAGATTTTATTTTTATATGCTTTTGAAAAAAGAAAAGAAAAAATGTTAGGTTGGTATTTCATTTTGGTATTATTTATCATGGAGATGTTTTACTAAGACACTTCCGTTTCTGTGCAGGAAACTGATATTCTGGGGTTCTCGAATACTCTTTTTGAACCATAGATCAAACGAGCACCCGTCCCACAGTTGGAGCCAGATGTTACCAACTTTTTTGTACCATAGTTGGATTTTCTGGAGAGCCGCCATTTGACAAACATGATAAATGTTTGTTTCCAGTGTATCAGATGATCCAGCGTGTTGTGGCTAGCCAGTTGTGGTTAGCTTGTTTTGTTTTTTGAATCGACATGACCATGGCCCCATGGGGGTTTGTAATAAAGTGTGCTAGTAGGATCTGAGTGCCTCGGTTCCTCATGACTGGATTAAGCAACTAAGGTATTCCAAGGAGTTTTTTCCCTTGTCAATTATACTTTGCTTAAGGCGATGTATAATCGATGAGGTTTTCTCCCGCTCCTCCAAAGCTGGAATGCCCGATTTTGAAAATTTGGCCATGGGGGGTTATTAGAGGCCAACTAATGTATATAAGCCTACTAGACACTGTTAGAATAAGTGTCGGTCATGTCCTAGGTCCATAAAACCCTCAGAAAAAATTTCGAAAAAAATTTACCGGGTCCGTTGAAATTTGGGTTTTATTTATTTTTTAAATTTAATAAATTTCTCTATAGTTTAAATAGAGAAATAATAATTTGTAATATGTCAGTCGTCCGGGGTCCGAATTCAGTGATTGATGGCTCATTTGATAAGCCAAAAATCACACATGACCCATGGAGCAGCTAAACCCAACTTCGGATGTCAATTCAGCCTCGTAATTAATATTTTCTCTGAAAAGTCATTTACAGAGAAATTATTAATTAAAAATAATAAAATTGAATATTTTGGAGATAATCCAAATCTCTACAAAATTAATCAATTTGATTAAAATAAAAGGCTAAATGACATGGCAATGGGCATTTATGAGGATTCCAATCAACTCCAAGTCTTCCCAGTCAGTCGTCCAGTCACCAGCAAAGGATCTTCTTGAGCCAATTCGCCCTTCTTCATGCAAAGTCGAGTTTTATGTGTTGTCAATTTGTAGTTGGGTTGGTGGTTTGCATTAAAGCCTAGTGAGGGGCGCCCTCATGACTCACCCTATCCACAAGCTCGGCTCCCTCTACTAGTTCGAATTCACACCTACCCAAACTACCACATGTCTCCACCATGCCAACTCGCCATCTCCATGTCCTCATGCCAATCCTCCATTGACTTCACGTTTGGTCTTGTTGGAGCTTACCTATTGGTTGATGCCTTCATGACCCACCATGCTTGGCTCCTTCTACCACTCGAGTTAGCACCTACCTTGCCACTTGTCTGTCCACCATGCTAACTCGCACTCCACATAGCTCACGCCATCCCTACAAATCCTCACGTTAATCCCCTCTCAATCTCGCGTTTTCCTTGTTGTAACATCTCTATTGGATGGTGATAGCACTCATACCTACCTCCAAGTCGAGTCTTTCCACCTCATGCCATTTCACCTACCATAAACTCGAGTTTAGCATGCCAAGCCTTGTGATTGATTGGAATTCGACTTAACTACCATTTGCCAATTCGACCTAGGGTTTAGGCTTAGGATTTTAGTGTCTTTTACTATAAAGAGAGGCCCTTTGGGGTTATTATCTCATGCATTTCTCATTTTAGAGTCAACTTTTTGAAACTAGACTTAACTAGTCTCAAATTTGGTTTTATTTTTTCTAATGTTAATGGGTGCATTGTTGATCATTTGCTAAGCTTGAGTAGGTTTTTCAAGGAGGAAAACAATTGTGAAAACAAGATCTAAAGAGGCTCAAAGTTTCACTCAAAGAGAAGACGTAAATCAAGATCAAAGAAACAACTATAATCTCCTTTGTAAAAGCCATTTAAGGGCTATAAGTCTTATTTCCATATTTTGTTTATTTGCTTTGAAAGACCTTGCAAGGTTTTAAACCCAAGGCATTTGTAATCATTTAATAAAAGTTTCAAGTGGAGGAGGCCTCCACTTTTTGGTCTTCTTCCCCATTTGGGGAAGAGTGTCGTACTTGGTTAGCTTAGATCTGTGATTTCATGCTCTTAGATTAGTTTTATTTCTATAAGTTATCTTCCATATTTACTTACCCCCATGCTCTCCCGAGTAGGATCTTTGACCTGAAAGAGACTCTTGGGTAGTTTAGATTTACTGTCATTTAATTTTATCTCATATTTTCTCTTCCAAAACCTGTGACCGGAAGTTGTATCCTTGAGATGAAATCTCAAGGGCAGGACCACATAATTTGTGGTTACTCTTCCTTCCCCGCCGGTTTCCTTGGCAGAGCTTTCAGCTAGCTGGAGGTTCTCAAGTGCAGGCGGTTCTAGTGGTTGATCTTGTTCGGAGATCAATCCCACCTATTAGATTAAATCTTGTGTGGTAGAACACTAGTTTGAGTTTAGTTTCATTTTTGGCAGAATAGTATTGTTAAGCATTATTCCGTATCTTTCAAGCATATCACGTGGTTTTAATCTTTTAAAGTTGATTTATTGCTTTTCAACACAACTACTATTTGCCTCTTTAAAATAAACCAAAGTCTCTTGAACTTGACCAAATCCAAGTCAAGAGCACCCTCTATCGGAGGGCATTTTAGTTTTGCATTATCCCTGTATTAGGCATTTGTTAAAGTAGCAAGTCTCTTGAACTGTGGTCATAAGATCAAGTCAAGAGCGCTCTCTGTTGAAGAGTTGAACAAAGTGCTCTAATAATAAAATTTTCAACCCACACTTCCCCTTTAATAAATTTATTTTTGGTTGATCGTCCAACACCCGTATGCTCTGCCAACCGGAATCGGTTGGGCTAGTACTCAGAAAGGTGGAAGACTTGTTAAATTCATAAGTGATAACTAATAAAACTTTCATCCCCATAACCAACCAATCCGGAGTTGATTGATAAGATAATTTCAGTGGGTAATCTCTTAGTGGGGGTGCCGGGATTCCATGTTCAGCCTCTAGTTTGCTGGTTAGCATTGCGCAACCTAGCTAGAGCACTGGGTGGCCCGACATGTCCTTGAACGGAGGCACTTGATATTGTCTTTTCCGGACTTTCTCTCGAATATCCTTGGTTTTAGCCTAATAATCAAGACCATTAAAATCTTCAATTTACAAAGATAATCTGCACAACGATCTCACCTGTACACCAAAATTTGCGACCGGTACACCCCCGGAAGACGGTGGCAATCAAGGCTGAGATTGAAAAGCTCTTAAAGGCTGGTTTTATTTATCCTGTCCCATTGATAGATTGGGTTTCAAACGTCGTCCCTGTAAACAAAAAGCAGGGTACCATTCGCGTCTGTGTTGATTATCAGGACCTTAACCGGTCTTGTCCAAAAGACAACTACCCGACCCCCTTCATCGACCAGATTATCGACAATTGTGTCGGAAGCGTCATCTTCTCATTTATGGATGGCTTTTCTGGTTACAACCAGATTGAGATCAACCCCTCCAACCAACACAAGACGGCTTTCATCTGCCCGTGGGGAATGTTTGCATACCGCAAACTCCCGTTTAGCCTTAAAAACGTTGGCACCACGTTTTAGCGGGCTATGTCGTATGCCTTCCATGACATTAAAGACTTTGTGGAACCTTACCTGGACGATCTCCCTGCTCATTCAAAGCAGTGCGAGTTCCACATTGATCATCTGATGGCCATTTTCCTCAGATGCAAACGGTACAATATCCGTCTTAATCCCCATAAGTGTATCTTTTGCTTTGAGTCCGGACGCCTCTTAGGATTTATCGTTTCGAAGGATGGGATCCGTGTTCATGTATATGTAACTTCGGAATGTATTTCACATATATGTATATTGTATTCCTATAGAGATGTTATTATTCCTCTATATGGAAGTGGTTGTATTCCTATAGAGATGTTATTATTCCTCTATACGGAAGTGTCGTCATTTATATTGTAAGTGTCGTAACTTATACTTGATGGGTTATTAGACCACCTTGTTGGGGTCGGCCCTGTATAAGTCATGTGGGTCGAAGGGTTATTAGACCACCCTATTGGGGGTCGGCCATGTGGGTCAAAGGGTTATTAGACCACCCTAGTGGGGGTCGGCCCAGTCAGCATTATGTTAAGTGGTTAAGTTGAGGCCGACCTAGTTGAGTAAAGGTCAAGCCAAGTTAGTGTATAAATAGAGAGTGTGTCTCTCTCATTTTACACATTCTATTCTCTCACTCACACTGTGGAGAGTGGCGCACTTGTGGAGGAGGAGGCTCTGCTGCTAGGAGAAGACTATCTCTTGTATTCTGGTTGTATCATTGCTCTATCTATCTCTGAGGAAGTTATTGGGGTTTTTCACCTTTATGGTTTTCCCCAAGTAAACTCGGTGTCTCTTCTGTGCTTGCATTATTGTGTCCATGAATGATATGCTATAGATTTGTTGTACATGTTGTTCTCTCAGTTAAGATCCTAGATCAGATTGAAGTAAATTCTGAAAATTTAATATGGTATCAGAGCTAACCTGAAAGAAGGCATGATATGGCATGTATGACACTTGTTGCACTTACGATGCTAGGGCTTGATATAGCAAAAACCAGTCATCGTAGCACTTTCGCTATAAATCCGTTTTGGCGAAGTTTTCGGATCTGAAACCTTTACAGGTCGAAGATTAAATCCCCATGTACCTTGTGTCCAAAGGACAACCTCTAATTCGTTGTACTTTGTGATTTATGATCTGTACAATATAGGGTTTCTGCCTCTTCCAGATCTGAGTCAAAATCAGGTGACCTTGGGAAAAAGGTCATAACTTGGGCTAGGAAGCTCCAAATGAAATTTCGTAAAAAGTGACAGGTAGTACACAGACTGTAAATATCTCAGGAAAACTTTTCAGAGGTCGAAGTTGAACCAGTGACACGTGGCACGCCGTACACGTTCGCTCTCCTGTATTATCTCATAAACAGGTTACATTACGACACTTGGCATAACTCTCTCTCAGAGAATCCAATTGAAGTCAGACCTGTCAGGATGAAAAGATAATAGGTCGGGCTATCTCAGGAGAAATTTTCAGAGGCCGAAGTTGAAACAGTGACACGTGGCACGCCATACAACTTCGCTCTCCTGTATTATCCCATAAGCAGGTCACGTTGCGACACTTGGCATAACTCTCTCTCAGAGAATCCAATTGAGGTCAGACCTATCGGGATGGAAAGATAACAGGTCAGGCTATCTCAGGAAGCTTTTTCAAACCCTATGGATCGAAAAGTTTGGAGTTACACCAGAAACAATCAGGTACATATTTCTGTCAAAACAGAATTATTTTTTAGTACATTCATGGCTTCCAGAATTTAGGGCTTCGGAGAAAGTTGGAATTTTTGTAATCGGAGACCACGGCTGAATGCTACTCATCAAAATCGAAATTTAGAGACCAAGATCAGAATTTTTGGTTGGGTAGAAGGCCGGGCTTGATCAGACCCTAGTTCGGGACTTTGATCAGAAAAGTGGAAAATTAGGGCTTCTGCAAAAAAAATGGGAATTTTTGAAATCTGTGACCACGGCTGGAAGCTCCTCATAAAAATAGAAGCTTAGAGCTTTGGATCAGACCTTTTGATTGGGAAGAAGAGTGGGCTTCATCAAACCCTAGTTTTAGGTCATGTCCAGCGAATCCGAAAGTTTCAAAGGCAAAATTGAGGAGTGAAACTTTGCAGTTTTCAAATTCTGAATATACCAGCTTGATCAGCTCATCAAGGTGCATATTTCTATCATTTTGGAAGTTTGAAATTCAAAGTTTGAATTTTTGGGGTTTCTCTGACAAACCCTATTACAGCTCAAGATCCAGTTCCTGCAAATCAAGTGGATTGGGTTAATCCTAGAAGAGGACGGATTGGTCACCTGCATAAGTGAAGAAGTTCCTGTTTTAGAGGGAGATGAGGCTAAGGCCTTCCATAAGAAGATTACAAGCAATCTTGACAGGTATGGCTTACAGGTATGTTTCGAATTCTGTTCATGATTAAGTTTATGATATGTTTGTCTTCATATCATTACAGTACAATCTTGATTAATTACTAGACTTGTCGTATTACCTTCTAGAAGATATTCATTGATTAAGGTTTTGACACTTATGATTGTACTAATGCATTGTGATGTTGTATGAGGTTTATGTTGTTTGCTAACACAAAAGGTACACCAAGAAAGTCAAATCATGTTCTACTTCAAGAACATATGCTCATGGTGACATGAAGACAAAGATTCATCCATTGTCATGGATCACATAGAAGATCTACTTTCGAGGTATTTATAACTTGGTCATACAATGGTTAACTTATGAGACATGCAGGTTACTAGCACAAGTCATTGAAGAGAACCAGAAGACATTATGCGGGTATGTTAGACATAACTAGCTAGCATGCTAATCCAGGTATGTTTTTCCTATATCAAGCTAGAATCCTACCTTGTGTTAGGATCTTATACTGTTGTGTTGTTGATAATGATTATTCATGAAGTCATAGGTTTGAATAATCATGGTTGTATGCATATTATGTTTCTTACCATAATTGATGATATGACTAACCAGAAGAATCATGAAGGTATAGGTTTGAATAATCACAGGTTTTATGCATATTAAATCTCTTATCTTGATTGATGATTCAACTAACCAGAAGAGTCCTTTCTATGATCAAATAAGAAAATGTATGAGTAAAAGAAGACTTCCCTGAAACCTTGAATACTAATGTTTATTATCTGTGAATGATCATGAATATACATGTTTAAGATTATTGTGTTTTGATAGTATTAAGATTATACTAATAAATGTGTGATTATGTATGAGACCTCAAGGATAACACAATGATGATACTAATAAGCATGCATAGTGATTAAGGATGGATATAAGTTCAAGGACAGGTAATCCAGGAAGCAAAGATCAAGAGGGAGCACACTCTAGTTGTTCTTGCAAGAAAGCAAAGGAGCACACTTCAGTAGTTTCTGCAAGGATGCAGATATTCAGAGGGAGTTGACCACTTCTCACAATCCACATAAGAATGGAGTTGCAGAAAAGAAGCAAAGACTGAGAGGGAGTCAACCCAACAAACACACAAAGATAAGTATTTGAATTGTCATTACTTGCACATTTTATTGTTTAAATAATACTGTTCAATAATGTATATAATGATGTTCCTAGAATTAGGTTGTGTATTATGCATATTAGAATAGTTGCATTGATGAACAGTATACTACTAATATGCATGGGTAAGTGGCCTATGGCACTGTACAACATTCCATTGCTACTTATCTAGAATGAAACCTCTTTGATGACATGTTGGGAGTTGTGCACACTCTTAACAATGTTCTGGTAGAGATTGGAAGGCATCTAGAAAGTTACGGAATATGGATAAATGTTGTATTGAAGCATTGGCTAAGATAATTGCATGACTGTATGACATATTTCTTTATGTGTAAGAATTTGTTCTAAAAACTATGAGATGTTTTCTAATCATGCAATTTAACTTGTTGTGTAGGAAAGATCGTATGCCATCACCTACAAAAGAAGAACTACAACATTTGTTTAGCAACAAAATTATCTATTGAAGATATTGAAGTTCCCAGGATACGGGAAGAATGCCATGATCCGTCGATCATGAAGAACGATGTTTGGGATGCAGTCCCAAGAGCTGAAGGGAAGTATGTTGTGACTTCCAAATAGAACTATCAGATCAAGCATGTTGCAGATGGCAACATTGAGAAATATAAAAGTGATGAAATAGAAGATGCACCATGTGGATTTCAAGACAGCATGGTGTAGTCATATATGTGTGCAGAACTTGGTATGGTAGGATAGACAGCTTTCTATCCAGTTTGGACTTTACCAATAATAAAGCGGATTCCAACCTTTTCTATAAGGTTGAGGAAGGCAATCCAGTGATACTACTTTTGTATGCGGATAACCTATTTGTTACAGGTGAAGATAGATTGATTGCCGAGACGCAGCGGAAGCTTGCTGCCGAGTTCGAGATGAAGAACTTGGGGATGATGCACTATTTGTTTTTGGCATGGAGGTGTGGCAGAGTGCAGATGGAATCTTCCTTGGACAAGGAAAGTATGCAGTAGAGATCCTGAAGAGGTTCGGGATGATGGATTGCAAGGCCATGGCCACACCTATGACATCGAATCTGAAGTTTCTTTGTGATGCTTCATCTGAGCCGGTTGATGTCTCTATGCATCGTCAGATGATTGGGTCCTTGATGTACCTGACGAACACGAGACCAGATATTTGCTTTGCGGTGAACACATTGAGCCAGTTCCTGACGGATCCGAGGAGTGTTCACCTGGTTGCTGTAAAGCATGTTCTGAGGTACCTGAAGGGTACAGTGGATTATGGGCTCAAGTATGAAGCGAATCAATAGTTTAACCCGCAGGGTTATGTTGATTCAGATTGGGAAGGCAGTGCTGCAGATAGGAAGAGCACATATGGGTGCTGCTTCAGTATGGGATCAGGTGTGATCTCTTGGTTCAACAGGAAGCAGTCCTACATAGCACTGAATACAGCTGAGGCAGAGTATGTTGCAGCCTGTTCAGCTAGTTGTGAGGCAGTATGGCTACGGAAGCTACTGTCTGAGTTGTTTGATCTCCCGTTGGATGCTACTTGTATCTTCTGTGATAACCAGAGTTGTGTGAAGCTGTCCGAGAACCTAGTGTTTCATGACAGGTCGAAACACATAGAGATCAAATATCACTATATCAGGTATATGGTGCAGAGAAGAGCTGTGAAACTCCTGTACATTGTGACGGACGAGCAGATTGCAGATGTGCTGACGAAGCCACTAGCCAGGGTGAAGTTCGAGTACTTCAGGGAGAGGCTTGGTGTTCTTCAGATTGATGACACTTCGAGGAAGAAGTGATGGACACATTTGCTGAAGCCATTCCAAGCATGTTGGAAGGAGGATCCTTCACATGGCTGTAGATGTAAGCGCTGGATGACGAGCATCAGGATGATGTTCTGGTTTATGCTTGGATATGATCAGTTGGATCATTTTTGTATATGTATGTACGCATCATGTTGGATGCTGGATATGATCAGTTGGATCATGTGTATGTATTTTGTATAAGCATCATGTTGGATGCTTGGACCATGTATCTGTATATGTATCAGGTGGATACATTGTATGATCAGGTGGATCATGTATGGTGATATGTATCATGTATTTGTATTTGTATCAGGTGGATACACTGTATGATCAGGTGGATCATGTATGATCAGGTGTATCAGGTAGATACCTGGTATGCATCAGGTAGATCCATTGTATGATCAGGATGATCATGGATGACGAGCTTCAGAATGTTGCTCCAGATGACATGCAACAGGATGTTGCAGTGATGAGGATCAGGATGATCATGTGTACATCAGGATGATGTATGGTGAGTATCAGGTTGATACTCTGTGGCCGTGGAACAGGTTGTGCAGATAAGCATGTAATTTGTGCCCTGGGAGATTTGCAGATGGTCTTTCGAGGTTTTGCCTATGGCATGTAATTCGTACCCTGGGACATCTGGCAAACGCTCTTTCGAGGTTTTGCTTGGGAGGACATATAATTTGTGCCCTGGGAGATCTGCAGATAGTCTTTCGAGGTTTTTCCTATGGCATGTAATTTGTGCCTTGGGATATCTGGCAGATGCTCTTTCGAGGTTTTGTCCTATGGCATGTAATTTGTGCCCTGGGAGATCCGATAGGTTGAGCCGTGTGCTCGTAATCAGTCCTGGGATGCTCTTTCGAGGTTTTGCCATGACCACATGTAATTTGTGCCCTTGGAGATCCGATAGGTTGAACCTTATGCTCGTAATCAGTCCTGGGATGCTCTTTCGAGGTTTTGTGGTGACCACATGTAATTTGTGCCCTGGGAGATCCGATAGGTTGAGCCTTGTGCTCGTAATCAGTCCTGGGATTCTCTTTCGAGGTTTTGTGGTGGGGTCACATGTAATAAGTCCTGGAGATCTGGACAGGATGAAAAAGGCCTCAGATGCTCTTTAGGGTTCTTGCTAGTCAAGAGACTCTTTTAATGTTTTGTGATGCACGTAATAAGTCCTGAGATTTCTACAGTATGGCCAGTGATGATGAAGACCTGCAGGTGGTGGGCCTACATCCAGTATGAAAAAGGACTGGCTCTGTAGAACTTCCTATGACGAGTAGATTCAGAGATTGATTGAGATAGCAGCAGCAGTGACGATGATCCAGAGAAGATGACTTGTGCTAGAAGACCTGTGTCGAGAAATACCTTCCTAGTTAAGAGGGAGTGTTGATGTATATGTAACTTCAGAATGTATTTCACATATATGTATATTGTATTCCTATAGAGATGTTATTATTCCTCTATACGGAAGTGGTTGTATTCCTATAGAGATGTTATTATTCTTCTATACGGAAGTGTCGTCATTTATATTGTAAGTGTCGTAACTTATACTTGATGGGTTATTAGACCACCTTGTTGGGGTCGGCCCTGTATAAGTCATGTGGGTCGAAGGGTTATTAGACCACCCTATTGGGGGTCGGCCATGTGGGTCAAAGGGTTATTAGACCACCCTAGTGGGGGTCGGCCCAGTCAGCATTATGTTAAGTGGTTAAGTTGAGGCCGACCTAGTTGAGTAAAGGTCAAGTCAAGTTAGTGTATAAATAGAGAGTGTGTCTCTCTCATTTTACACATTCTATTCTCTCACTCACACTGTGGAGAGTGGCGCACTTGTGGAGGAGGAGGCTCTGCTGCTAGGAGAAGACTATCTCTTGTATTCTGGTTGTATCATTGCTCTATCTATCTCTGAGGAAGTTATTGGCGTTTTTCACCTTTATGGTTTTCCCCAAGTAAACTCGATGTCTCTTCTGTGCTTGCATTATTGTGTGCATGAATGATATGCTGTAGATTTGCTGTACATATTGTTCTCTCAGTTAAGATCCTAGATCAGATTAAAGTAAATTCTGAAAATTTAACAATCCGCATTGATCTCTTAAAGGTGGAGGCCATCATCAACCTGCCACCCCCGACTGATGTGACGGAACTTCAAAGTCTCCAAGGGAAGGCGACTTATTTAAGACGTTTTGTTTGAAATTTCGTGGAGAAGACTCAGGGGTATATGAGACTGCTCTAGAAGGACGTCCCATTCATTTGGGACGACCAAGCTCAAAAATCCTTCGACAGTATCAAACATGCCATCACGCATGCCCCCGTGCTCCAATCTCCCAATTACTATCGAGATTATATCTTATATCTCGCCGCTTCTGCTACCACTATCGCCATGGTTTTGGTACAGGAATATCAAAACGCCCAGGAACATGTAATATACTATGCAAGGGTCTTGCTGACACTGAAACTAGATATTCACATGTCGAAAAACTCGCATTCGCAACGGTGATCGCCGTCCAAAAGTTTCGGCACTATATCTTGCTTCGCACCACCACCATCATCGCAGACTCGAACCCCATGTACCACGTCCTAACACGTCAGGTGCTTGGGGGCAAGTATTCACGCTGGATCGTGATACTACAAAAATTTGATATTCTTTTCGAGAAAGCCAAATCAAAAAAGTCTTTGGTGCTTGCCGAGCTGATCTGTGACCTTCCCTGTCCTAATGCAGAAGTTGAGCACAATGACTCTTTTCCAGATGAATCATTGTTTCTCATCAGTACGAATGATCCATGGTATGGAGATATCTCATTATATCTTCAAACCCAACGCTTCAACCCTCAACTGTCTCGCGACAACCGTCGTAAGATACGTCACCATGCGAAGTATTATTTAATCATCAATGATACTTTGTATCGTCGTGGCATTGATTCAATCCTTCGACGTTGTCTAACGCACGATGAGGCCGAACGCATTCTCAATGACTGTCACGCTGGGGCATGTGGCGGTCACCTCTCTGGGATGGCTACAGCCCAGAAGATTTTGCGTGCAGGATATTTTTGGCCTACTATCTTCAAAGATTGTATCGAGGCCGTAAAAAAATGTCCTCCTTGCCAACACTTCCATACGAAGAAGCACACCCATCCCGCCCCATTACACCCGGTTATTGTCGTGGGCCCCTTCGCAAAATAGGGCATCGACTTTATGCATTGTAAGCCTACCTCGGCCGGGGGGCATAGTTACATCATTGTAGCTGTGGATTACTTTACAAAGTGGGCCGAAGCTATGCCTACATACCAGAACGATGGCAAAACCGCCGCACTCTTCATGTTCAATCATGTAATAGCACGGTTCGGAGTTCTTCAGGCGATTGTTACTGATCATGGTTCTCATTTTAAGAACCATATGTTTGATGAACTGAGCGATAGGTTGGGTTTTCGCCATGAAAATTCAACACCCTACTACCCGCAGTACAATGGACAGGTCGAGGCCATTAACAAAGTCTTGAAAACTCTGGTCCAAAGGATGGTAGGTACGCAGAAATCCAATTGGCATAACATGATCTTTTCAGCATTATGGGCCTACAGAACCTCCGTTAAAACCGCCACAGGTTTCACTCCTTTCCAATTGGTCTATGGATTGGAGGTTGTCCTACCTATAGAGTGCGAAATTCCGTCTCTACAACTCGCTGTCGAACTTCTTTCTAATACTACTGCCGAGGAAGAAAGTCTCCTGCACTTAGCAAAACTTGACGAGTCCCGCCGAGATGCCGCTCTTGCTAATGAAACACACAAGAAACGCATCAAATCTCAATACGACAAGTCAATTGAACCTCGTATCTTTAACGAGGGTGACCTGGTCCTCCTGTATGACCATAAGCATAACAAACTAGGAGCAGGAAAGTTCGAAACCATGTAACATGGACCTTACATTGTCAAACGTGTTTTGGAAAAGGGAGCTTACGAGCTTGAAGACTATGACTGAATCTCTTTGGGTGAACCCCGCAATGGGCTTTACCTGAAGAGATACTATGCCTAAACTTGTCACGCTGAGACTTTCTTGTATATACTGTACATGGCGTGTTTTTTTGTGTTTTTGTGTGCTGTGACGCATTTTTGAGTGTCTTTAGATCTTGTTTCCGCTCCTTATACCATGTTCTGTCTACATGTGCAGATGGCAACGTGCTATGGATTCGCGGACGGCGCCAGCTGGCATACCCGTAACCTTGCTTCGGCAGCCTGGGTACTATATTCCCCAACAGGTGAGCTCATCAGCTCGGGAGGAAGTTGCCTAGGGTTTGCGACCGACAATGCCGCAGAGTATCAGGCAGTAATCGGAACCCTAGCTAACGCCATTTCCTTGGGTATGAACCACGTTGTCATCCACATGGATTCTCAATTAGTGGTTCCCATCTTAACCGGGTTTACGCCATCCGTGATCCCACCTTACTCCGTCTCTTCAGACGAGTACGTCTCCTGGAAAGGTCATTTGAATCCGTTCAGTACCTACACATTCCACGAGAGTTAAACACAATTGCCGACTCAAAGGCCAACTTCATTTTGGATTGGTACATCGCACACACATAATATCCATAACATGTAAAAGCATTCACGACATGTAGATAATGCACTGTATAAAAGCAAACATGTAAACAAGATCACATCACTCGTCATTTTAAAAACATAATGTATAAATCGCCGGGAATGTTTGTATATATATATATATCTTTCAAAAGTAGTGCTGGTACAAAATCTGAAGCACGATGGCTTTCAGTGAGTCTCTACAAAATCTGAAGCCTCGCAGCTTTCAGTAGTAAAAAACCTGATGCCTCTAAGCTCTCAGTACAAGTATAATAGTGTCATCAGGCCTGACGCCTGACCCATACACCACCCCTAGCACGAACAACCCGCTGTCGCTGAGTAAGGAAGCAATCCACGGTCCTCGCTACCTTGTGGAGTAGGGCATTGAAGCGTAAGGACGCTCCAACCCCAAACCTCTGCATATGTCTCAGCAAGTCATCTATCGCTGGCTCAGGAACCTCTAATGTCAGCCAGGACAAGTTCCTATATACCTCCTCTATCTCCTCGATGGCAGCATGAGCACCTGGGGGCACAACTGCTTCCCCACCTCTATCTCTTCTAGCCAGAAGGGAAAGTCCTACCGGTCGTACGGGCCCCACATCTGCACACACATGTTACATACTTGTCAATACTACATCAAAAAAAATGATAAATATGCAAAACTAAAAGTACGAGGGTTTTTGTTCTCACCTATGTCACTCCATGCTGCACCCTCGGGCAGCACCAAGTCAGGATCCTCTCTGAAATCCATACCGCCGTACGGGAAGTCCTCAACCATGAGTAACTGGCCTTCCAGCCAGCTAAAGAACTCTGGACCAAAGCTGATGATAGGTCCTCCACCATGGCGGGTCATCACCTTAGCCCATCTGAGCATGTGGGGATCTCTAGGTTCCCTGTCATCTAGTACTATCTGTGGACGCAAGAGAGGGATCCGCTCCAAGAGGAACAATACCACGATCGATCCATAACCAGGATGCTTGAGCTCTCCCCTCCGACACTTGGTCTGCTGAGCTCGAATGTTTGCGAGGAGACCCTCATACCAGTTGAAAACCCTGGGGGACATGCAGTCCTCCACATAAAGCATCTGAGCCCGAGTGGCCATGTGTGGGGCTTGGCTTCCCGCCACTCTAGTAATGGTAAACAATATGGTACGTAGTGGACGGCTCACCACATCCCTAATAGAAATCTTCCCACTGGAATATTGAGCAAGAGCGGTACAACGCTGTGACACCATGTCATCGTCTATGCGGTCACTGGCCTGTGTTCCAGTAAAAGATACAGGGTCCCCTCTCCGGGACAAACCAATAAGAAAATAAATGTCCTCAACATCTATTGTGAGGATGTGCTCACCAATCAAAAAATGTTGTTGGGCCGCATCCCAACTCTGGAGCATGTGTGATAGCAACGGGATTTGGGATCTCATCCCCTGAATCTCAAAGAACTTGAGCAAACCACAGTTCCTCAAGGCATCCACGCATTGTGGATCATTTGCAGCTTGTACATCTTCTACTTCGTGTTCTCTTTCCCGCCACTCTAAAACCATGTTTGTTTGCTAGCAACCTGCCAAAAGGGACATTTAAACACTGATAGATCCTACTCCAACCACAGCAAGTTCATTCTTTAGGTTTATTTTGATGTTTGGGAAATGCATCTCCGTCGTCGCACCGTACTTTTGCATACAGTGCGATGTCATCGCACTTCACTCATTCGGGACTAGCGACGAGTCGGTCTTGTCGCAGTTCCCGAAAGGGCCAACTGCGACGAGTCGAGGGCGTAATAGCCCTCCATGAATTCATCAAAAAACCTAAAAATTGAACCTAAAAACAAAATCTAATCCACTGGAAAGTTGTTGGATGAAGTTTAGGATTACCTGCACCTGACGGTGGGTGAAATGGCGGATCATAGCTCCTGGAATCAGCAAAGGAAGTTTTGGCTCCAAATTGGTACTTCTCCTCCCAAATTGGCAAATGAAACAATGAAAACTATTTTTGGCCCATTTTTCTATTTATAAATAGAATGGAATATTCCTTTTCAAATATTTTGATGCTCTTGGGCCATGTATCATAGTTTTGACCGTTTTTGTCATATTTGAGGCTATTTGACATATTTTCTAGTGTGCAGGAGTTGTAAGTAGTCTTTTGTCTTGTTTCTTGTATCACAATGGTCATCACAGGTACGAACACTCCCTTGAATGTTTTGTCATCATTTTTGCAATGGTTAGTTTGTAATTATTGCGTGATGATGAGTTTACTTTTCGTTTGTCCTCGTACTCATGAAACTATGAGAACAAGTGCCGAGTTACGATTTATCACTTTTCCGGGTTCGTTAAACTCCCACGGACACCCCCCGGAGTCTACCGTAAAGCTCTTTTCAGGCTCTCGAAAAACGAAAAGATTGCCAAGCGAACTTGTCGCGTTCACGCTTGTTAAAGTATTTGAATGGTCGTCTTCCTGGTGATAGTTTACCCCCTTTTCGGACCAGGAGGCACTAATTACGAAAAAGGTATACTCCAGCCAATCATGACTGGAAGAGTCCTCTCCCGCGTTGTTTACCCTTTTCCGGGAGATGAGGCTAACTTTACGAAAAATGATCGTTGGAGTCTTCTTTAGTTCTTTTCAGACTCTCTAAACATGAAATGACAACCGAGTTTACCTTCTATGGACTCGTTAAAATTCTCACATTGAAGGGCCTGTCATGGGACGAACCCCTCCTATCCCAGGTTCGGAAAACATTTGGGATTGGACTCATCTATGAGATGAGCTATACCGAGCATCTAGTTACCCTCATCAAGCTCGTAAAAAACACATGAGGCACTCATCATTCGTGATGGGGAAAAAGGAAAGCGTTTGTGTTACATACCTTGTTAGTGGTAGTATGTAATCATTCTTGAACATGGCTCTCATCTGCATTTGCATATAGCACTTGGATCATCCGTTTTTCCTCGAGTTCCACTTATTTCCTGAGTCTTATTACTCCTTTGAGTCATTCAAAGAAAAGCTTCCATCATCAATAGCTTTAAGAATTGGTGTCACACTCGCCGTGTCAATACTGCCAAGTCATGCCATGCCCATGTTCAAGAATATGTCTATCATTTATCATCTCTAGTCAGTACACCTGCCATCACGTCGATCTACTCTGAGTCAGTCTTGCATGTTACTGTACCATCCGATCTACTCTATACATTCTTGTCGTGTTTCGTGTCGATTGATGGGGGATTCATCATGGCCCTCCTTCAATGGATTCATCCTTGTCGACTTCAACGCATCATCCGAGGATTGAATCTAGAAACCAATCAAGTACCTTGGCTCCGCATGCCTCAATGGCAGGTTACCTCGCTTTCAACATGAGTTTACATCATTGACTCTTGATTGAAAGATTTCATCTTGCATTCGACTTCAACTCATTTATTCACGCATGATGACATGTACTGTGATACCTTGGGAATCATTGACATCAATGGTGATTTCCCTCGCACTTGTTAACGGTTTACATCAATGGTCGGTAATGAAGTGGTTTCTACCATGTTCGACATCAAGACATTTGTAATCACATGGATAGATTCGTATCATTGCAGGTTCAGCTTGAAGACCCTGGGAGTCATGTTTTACCCAGGTTGCGATGGAGTTTGTATTGAGTTGTATCACATGGATCCACATTTGTATTGGTCGTGGCTATGTTATCATCTCATCATAGATCTACGCTTTTGTCTAGTAGCCATGATTGTGTTCAGTCGGTCATTACTACCATGGATCTGCACTGTATTGGTCGGCAGCCATGTTGTACTTTATATGAGATTATCAGTTCAGAGTCAGTTGTACTACGGTAGTGTCCTTTGTCCGAAAAGTCTATTGTCATTTCTTCTATCAAAGCACTTCACCTGTCTATCTTTAACAACTTCATGCTTTGGGGGGCATTCTGTTACACCCAAAATCTACCCACCATAAGATTCAGTGTATACACCCCTGAAGATACCTTGACTAAGTAATCACCCTGGGAGGATTTGTACCCATTTGTGCTAGTTTTTGAGAGGTTGTCGCAGGTTGCACATGAGCAACATGCAACGTCGCACCTTGCCCCATTACATGGTGCGACGAAGTCAGTTAGATGGCAAAAATAGCTTCTTTGAGGTCTTTCTCGAGGCTTGCTGACTTGGGACCCTATCCTTGGCCTCTTGGAGGGGCTGGCACTCGGTTCCTAATACTTTGGAGAGATCCCTTAAGCCTCTCCTATCATATCTTAACCTATCCTATCCACTTAATCCTATTTAAATGAAGCTCACTCCCATCCCAAAGGGAGGAAGTCTATGGTATCTACATGCTGGTGAAATCACCCTTGGAACATCTCCACTCACCCATTGGAGAACTCATACTTCCTTGGAAGGATATGGCAATTGGCTTTGTTGGAGAAGGGCTGCAGCGCTAAGCCTTGGTTGTAGTTCTATATCTCTGTTATGTACTTCCCTCTTTTTACAGTAATACAAATGCTTTCCACCAATATTGTTCATGTGCATAATTATATTGAGTAGTTTACTTGCTTAACCATTTACTTAGATCTCTTATTGTATAGATGTCTTTTACTTGTTTCTCTTGTTTCTTGTCTTGACAGGTCTTGCAACTTGGATCTGACGACCGTGAGATGTGGAGCAGCATTCAGGAGAAAGGATTGCGAAGTGAAAGGTAAGACATCTAATACTCGATCCTTAAGTAGATCTAGGAAATGCATTAGTAGTCTATTCTATTTGTTCTAGACACAATTTGAGCTAGGGAGATCCTGCTTGCGTCCGCTCGAGTGGATTGTCCAATAACATGCATATTAGTAGTATGCTGTTCATTAATGCAATTATTCTAATATGCCAAAATACACAGCCTAATTCTAGAAACATTAGTATATACATCATTGAACAATATTATTTAAACAATCAAATATGCAAGAAATGATAATTCAAATACTTATCTTTGTTTGTTAGTTGAGTGGACTCCCTCTCAATCTTTGCTTCCTTGCAGGAACTACTGGAGTGTGCTCCCTCTTGATCTTTGCTTCCTGGATTACCTGTCATTGAACTTATATCCATCCTCGATCACTATGCATGCTTACAAGTATCATTATTGTGATATCCTCGAGATCTCATACATAATCATACATTTATTAGTATAATCTCAATACTATCAGAAACACAATAATCTTAAACATGTATAGTAATGATCATTTTAAACACAGATAATAAACATTAGTATTCAAGGTTTATATAGGACTTTTCTGGTTAGTCATATCATCAATTAAAGTAAGAAACATCATATGCCTAAACCCATGATTACTCAAACCTATAACTTCATGAATAATCATAATCAATCATGCCAAGTATACTTATATAAGATATCCTAACACAAGGTAGGATTTTAACTTACTATAGGAAAAACATACCTGGATTAATATGTTAGCTAGTTATGTCCAACATACCCACATGATGTCTTCTTGTTCTCTTCAATGACTTGTGCTAGTAACCTGCATATCTCATAGGTTAACCATTATAGAACCAAGTTATACATACCTCGTAAGTAGATCTTCTATGTGATCCATGACAATGGATGAATCTTTGTCTTCATGTCACCATGGTCATATGTTCTTGAACTAGAACATGATTTGTCTTTCTTGATGTACCTTTCATGTTAGCGGACAACATCAACCTCATACAACACCACAATGCATTAGTACAATCATAAGTGTCAAAGCCCTAATCAATGAATATCTTCTATCATGCATTCATATTTTTATTAAGGTGATACGACAAGTCTAAAATTAATCAAGATTGTACTAACCTTAATGAAGACAAACATACCATAAACTTAATCATGAACAGATTTCGAAACATACCTGTAAGTCATACCTGTCGAGATTGCTTGTAATCTTCTTATGTAAGGCCTTAGCTTCATCTCCCTCTGAAACAGGAACTTTTTCACTTATGCAGGTGACCAATCCATTCTCTTCTAGGATTAATCCAATGCACTTGATTTGCAAGAACTGGATTAGGGTTTGTCAAAAAACCCTAAAAATTCAAAATTTGAATTTCAAACTTCTGAAAGGATAGAAAGATGCGCCTTGATGAGCTAATCAAGCCAGTATACTCAGAATTTGAAAACTGCAAAGTTTCACCCCTCAAAATTGCTTTTGAAACTTCTGGATCTTCTGGACAGGATCCCGAACTAGGGTTTGATAAAGCCCACCCTTCTGCCCAGCCAAAAGGTTCGATCCAAAGTTCTAAACTTGGATTTTTCTGAGGAGCTTCCAGCCGTGGTCACAGACTTCAAAAATTCCAACTTTTGCAGAAGCCTTAATTTTCCACTTTTCCGATCAAAGTCCCGAACTAGGGTTTGATCAAGCCCGGCCTTATACCCAACCAATAAATTTGATCTTGGTCTCTAAATTTCGACTTTGATGAGTAGCATTCATCCGTGGTCTCCGATTACAAAAATACCAACTTTCTCCAAAACCCTAATTTCCGGAGCCATGAATGAAGGTGCTCAAAATCTAATTCTGTTTTGACATAAATATGCACCTGATTGTTTCTGGTGTAACTCCAAAATTACGAATCCACAGGGTCTAAAACTTCTACCTGTGGTAGCCCGACCTGTCATCATTCCAACCCCACAGGTCTGACCTCAATTGGATTCTCTGAGAGAGAGTTATGCCAAGTGTCGCAACGTGACCTGTTTATGGGATAAAACAGGAGAGCGAACTTGTACGGAGTGCCACATGTCAGTGGTTCACTTTCGACCTCTGAACCTTCGACCTGTGAAAGTACAGTCCGTGCCCTACCTGTCACTTTTTAGGAAATTTCATTTGGATCTTCCTAGCCCAAGTTATGACCTTTTTTCCAAGGTCACCTGTTTATGACTCATATCTGGAAGAGGCAGAAACCCTAGATTGTACAAATCATAAAACACAATACAACGAATTAAAAGTTGTGCTTCGGACACAAGGTACATTGGGATCTTATCTTCGACCTGTAAAAGTTTCAGATCCTGAAACTTCGTCAAAATGGATTTATAATGAAAGTGCTACGATGACTGGTTTTTGCTATATCAAGCCCTAGCTTCACAAGTGCAACAAGTGTCATAAATGCCATACCATGCCTTCTTTCAGGCTAGTTCTCATACCATGTTAATTTTTCAGAATTTACTTCAATCTGATATAGGATCCTAACTGAGCGAATAACATGTACAGTATATCTACAGCATATCAATCATGGACACTATAATGCAAGCACACAAGAGACACAAAGTTTCACTGGGGAAAACCCTGCAACATCCTTAGAGATAGAAAGAGCAATGATACAACTAAAGTACAAGAGATAGTCTTCTTCTAGCAGATGATCCTCCTCCTCACAAGTGCGCCACTTTCTGAGAGAGATAGAAATGAGTAATGAGTTGATCAAATAGAGATCTCTCGATCTCTATTTATACTTGTCCTATCCTGCCCAATAACCAGTGGGGCCGACTTGTCTAACTTAGCCTAATAACCCAGGTTTATATTAATCCGGGCCAACCCCACACTTGGTGGTCTAATAACCCATTTACCCACATGACTCATACAGGGCCAACCCCATCAAGGTGGTCTAATAACCCATCGGCAAGTTACAACACTTGCGACACTTGTCAATACAAATGACGAAACTTCCGTATAGAGGAATAATAACATCTCTATAGGAGTACAATATACATAGATGAAATACACAGGTGAAATACATTCCGAAGTTACATATACATCAACAACAATATCATATTTACTGCGAACAAGAGATAAGACTAATGCCACAAAAGAAATAACAAAAATATAGCATAGATCACAATGATATTAATGATAACCCCTTGATACAAGTGAATGCCAAGTGGAGCGAGTTGAAGAAGCCTTGCAAAAATGCCCAAGTGAAGTCACCCTCCTGTAGACAAGACAAAAGTTTCCAAAAAAGATAGATCTTACCACAAATACTCAAATGCTAGGATGCAATAGACTTTACAATCACCATCGAAGAACACCAAATTCAAAGGAGACCACAAGAATTTCCACAGAAAAGTTTTTCTATATCAAGATTCAAAGAGCCAAAGACCCCTTTACAATGAGAAGCTCTCTCCTTTAAATAGAATGGAGAGAGGCCATAACCCTAACCACTTTTTGAATGAGTGGCTAAGATTAAAAGATCCAAAGATCTAATCAATGGTTGAAATGAGCTCAACAATACAATACATGGATCAATAATAAAATATAACAATAAGTGGACAAACTCACCCTAGGAGAGGGGATCCCACCAAATCATAATGATAAAACATAAGAAATAGCACATAGTGGGTCCAAGGGGTAATTTCTAACACCCTTGGTCAATCTCCATGGCACAATATCCAAAAATAATCATGTTAGACACCAAATCGTGCCTCTCTAGGAAAGTCGTGAGCCTTAGGAGGCTCAAGAAATCATCAAAAAATACCATAAGTGATGGATGTGGGTCTCGATGAAGCTGAAACTGCTGGAGAAGGTGTGGAAGACATACCACTCATCATCACTGATCATCCCATGCCATAACCTTGCCTCAGTAGCCCAAATCGAATTCCTCTGTAGCCATTTTTACCATTTATGGACTGCCTCGGGAAGTGTGAAACGACCCAAACTGCCTCCTAGAGTGCCTACGCTGTCAAGGTGAGCTCACCAATGTGTCTAGGAGGGGGGTAATATGGTAATAACAAGTGGCTGGACCACCCCCTCCATGTACAACGCCCTAGGTGAACCAATAAAATCTCATCATTGCTCTGACAGGGCCTCCGACAGGCCAAAACTGCACTAGGATAGCCAACTAAGGCTAAAACATCACTATAACTGCCCGGAACTGAAAACAGACTGTCTCATTGGACTCAGAAGGTCCAAATCCATCTAAAGTGTGTACCCATACACCATATAGACTTTTGCATGGTCAAAAATAAATACTCATCATATCCGGCAGACCAAATAATAATAATCTGTAAAAGTGTTGAAAAGCACAAATCATTATCATAAGCCTGAAACCACTACATAAGCCCACCATGGCGAACTCTACCAGACCATATACCATCTATCTGTAACATCTGAGGTCTACCACCTCATGTCCTGTGGTTGACTTTTGGTCAAACTGAGTTTGACCAAGTCAACATGACCAAAATATAACTCAAACTATCATCAAGCTGCTGCAAGGTGTCAAAGGTTAAAACATGCTTTACAATCCATTCACATAGCAATTATAACAAATAGCAATCATTACTGGCGATCTAAATCCAAATATAATAGGTTATTAATTATTATTTATTACTCAAACAAGACTTTCAAGATCATACTCACTTCATAGTTGTGATCAATTTGCTAGTGAAGGGTGAAGGCTAAGAAATAAGTGGCTAGGTCAAAGGATGACTTACTGACTTAACATTGTGACATTTTGGAAATGGAAAAGGGAATACACACCATAGCATATAGTGGACAAGCAACAACACAGGGAATGGCGGTGTCTCACAAATGGATAAGTTGTTCAAAGAGTGTTTATTCACCTTACACAGATGTGCACAATCCATAATACAAATGAGGCCAGCAATATTTTTGATATAGAGTTTAAGTTCCATCGCTTTGTTGGGCCTAGAGTTTCCATAGCCTTTGATCTCTGTGTGTTTACAAACACATTGCATAGATTTACATTTAATTAGGCTTTTTGCTGCATGTGTGTTTTTAAGGCACTTGTTTACGTGAGCACTTCTAGGTGTGTCACAGACAGCTTGTTTACCTAGGTATTTACATTTCACAAAAGATATAACATTTGATATTTCATAGCCATTTTCATTTGGCTTTCCTTTCATTCATGTGTGTTTAGAAACACATTGCATGAATGGGTTTTTCATACAAGATACAACATTTCATTTCCATACTTTGCATTAATGGCAGCACTAAAAGTTTTAGGTTTAGCCAACAACATCTTTAGTGACTAGGGGGAATTCACAAGGAAAACCAACTCACCATAGGCAAGTTTTGTCACCAACTCAGAGCCAAGACACAATAAACAAGGAAGCTCATCCATTACAGAGGCTACATCGGGGAAAGGTCCTCCATGCCACTAGTCAAGTAGTAAGTCAAGGTAATGAACAAACTTGGTAAGTCATGGATGGATGAAGACAGTGAATAATGAAACCAACACTAGCAAGCCAAAGTACGGCGGGAATGATCACCTCTATTCTCCCTAGGGAGGGTAAAACCAATGAGTATAGGCCAAGAACTTCTAAGTCTGAGTAGGGACACATAAGATATATACATATATATATATATATATAGAAGTACAACCAGGTCCACATATCTATATGATCGCCAGATCATGATACTAAATGCTAAGACATGCTAAGAAAATGGAAATAAAAGCAATATAACCACAACACCATAATATACCTGCTAAGTCATATCCATGAAAGATCATCATCTGAACCATCAAACTGTCCTCTAAAACTGTTGCTGTAACTCTGGGCACTACTGACTGCTCTGTACAAATGGCTAAATAGCTACATCGGTCATCTCTCTGAGTGTCCTGAGACTCAGTCATAGCATGGAGAATAAAACTGCTGTCCAAAATATGATAGTGATCCATAATAGATGCTCATCTCAGCATCTCAATGCAAGGGAACTGGCTGAATAGTGTACTGGAATCTGACAAAAAATGTATGGTAGCCCGGCTACTATATATGTGATAACAGTTTCCATGCCAGACGGAGCTCGATAAAAGCCGCAAGAAGAGAACTTACTTAATAATGGTTTAGCGGTCCAACTTTTATGGACTATAATGCCCTTGAAATTTATACCAATTCCTATGAAGGATTCTTTGTAGAAGAATGGAATCTCTGTTTTTTCAACAGATATGGTTCAACTGAATTTATTTATATTTGTAAAGTGTTATGTCTACAAGAAGATAAGGTACTCTATAAGTGCTAGTTTCAGATCAATCCTACTCTATTAGCAACTGGAATGCTTGGTATGAGGCCGCATGTTTGACGAGTCGGCTCAGCTAAGCATTGCACTTTGTTGGTGCTCCAATATGGTTATGAGGGATTCTTTCAGAATTTCTTTAAAAAGTAAAAATAAAAGGCTAAAATCTGGCTTTAGGCTTTAACATCTTAAACATTGATCATTTCATGCCATTTTCCACCGAGTGTTTTCTCTTGGATATAGAGGCTTTAAAGTGTTAAACGTTGGTCATTTCATGCCATATTCCAAGTTCCAACGATTGTTTGGTCATTTCTCGCCCACTGAGATTGGGTGTCGGAATTGTCAATTTTCAGATTTTGGATTGGAATGCTTTTCAATCAAACATTTTATATAAATAAGAAATATACGAATTATATGCACAAGAATCTTTTTGAAAAGTATATAGCTACTTCGGTGCATGTCAAGTATTTAGTGATGGTTTTAATATGGTAAATTAGTGCATTTTTTACAGGCTTATATCAATAAATACAAAAAGATGTGGTTGTCAATTTTATATAGATTATGAATTTCATGAGATGTAATTAATTGTCGGATATTAAAATCTATGAATTAAAGTTTATGATTCTTATTTCCTTCTCTTCCGTTATAAATATTCTCTTACAAATTTCCATGTTATGAATACTATGCATATGGTGTGAGGTTGTGAAGAGAAATTTCCATGTTATAAATATTATGCATAGGGTGTGAGGTTGTGAACTAGAATGGTATTTGTTTTTTTTAGTACTTGTATTCTTATTTCCATGTTATGAATATTATGCATAGGGTGTGAGGTTGTGAACTAGAATGGTATTTGTTTTTTAGTACATCTTCTTACTTGTATACTGAAAGTATAAATCTCTTTCATCTATTTTTTTAAGGAAATGAATGAGATTGCACAAATGCATATGCATGATTTATTATTAATATGTCTAGATGATTATGTGCATGGTTTATTATTTGTGCCTTAGAACATATACCACAAGACTCAGTTTCTTGACTATGAAATATCAAAGCTCATAAAATAGACTTAATGATTCTGAACACATGATAGGAAGTGCATGATAGAAGCACATGTAACACACATGTTCCCTTAAACATGGAAGATAGACATGAATCTTCTCTCCATATATGTATGCTAGACCAAGAATGATGTTACAAAGAAACTCTCGTTCACAACACAGATAAAAAGACCCATCCATTAGGGATGTAAAAGTAAAGAAAATCATGACTTAGAGAGACACTAACTCCTCCGAGAATAAGAAACTTATAGTTTCTCTAAGCAAGAGGATGACACGCACTTTGATAGAATCCTTATTGTATGATAAAGCATGCAATTTATATGACATCATAATCAATGAATGTCACGGACACAACAAATGTATGTGGAGTAAGAATCAAGTTGTATCTTAGATATTTCTTTAGACCTCACATTTTGGACATATGAGCCTAAGCTAAAGAACATTAAGAAGGGGGACATTATATATGAAGTAATATAAAATAACGAAAATAGCCTCTAGGTAACTTGAGGAAGCAAAGAAGACATTGGCGAGTTAGGAAAGATGTGGGGGAAATATAATCGATTGATACAAGAGCCTAGTAGTATAACTCCTTAGCAATACACATTACATGAAGTGCAATTAGAGATATTAAGGATAGTAACCAATTACACCTAGAAAGATAGTTAACCCACTCTTAGAATGACAAGATGTAAATATGATCATGTAAAGACAAGGTTTTTAGGGAATGAAGGGTTGTAAATCATTAATCTTCAAATCGTAGCAGGGTATCCCTAATTTATACACCATTCCATGAAGTCAACTTATGGAGGAAGAAATCGTATTGGTGAAGTTGCAAGCTAAGGACGGAAACTAAGTACTCGAAGTAGTCGTAACCATAACCAACTTAGAAGTGTGTGATAAATAGGGAAAGAGTAATAGCTTGACACTTCACAAAATATGATGGGAATGCACTTGCAATAAGAATAGCATAAAGAGTTAATAAGGTGTAGTAGCCTATCCTAGAACATGATGGAAGATTTTGAATTGTCACGAGGGAATAATCATGATGAAGTAGGAGGGGCAACTTAGTCTTCTTGAGGTATCCCTTGAATGAGTAACTAACCCTATTAACAAAGGTTGTTGAATCATGGATGGATACTCGGATAGAAAACATAATAGGAATCCCTATAAGGTCTAAGGGAAATGCCCAATGGAAAATAATGTCGACAATTAAACCAGTTTCAAGTTTGAGTTAATTGATTTAGATGAGGATGTAGATTTTTATAAGGAATTTGGAAGGAATAGAGACCTTAGATTGAAGAGGTAATAAACCATGAGAATTTATACTGGAAGAATGCAAATTAGAAATTGTGAAAATTCCACAAGGGGAAAGGGAAATGCACCTGTTATCACCTAAGATGTAGTTACCCCTATGGATAGATCCAGTCATGGATGGCAATAGGGAAGGGCAACTCAAAAGGTGCAACCACGATCACCTCGACCTCCAATATATGGTTGTCACGCCAGTCGAGGCAACCTTCACTTTATGTTATCTAGCCCAGACAACAAAGGGGGAGACCCGATCCACTCCCGACAGGAGAGATCAAAACCAAGACACCAAATCAGGGTATTTCTAGTTGAAGTTAGGTGTATGGTTTATCCTAGACCTAAGGATGAAGTCACAAGCCAAGTGAGGGGTTTAATAGGTGTAGCTTTGGTTCATAGTTGAAGTGAAAGTGACTTATAAGGTTTAAAGTGAGATCTAGGGCTAGTGTACTAGGTCAATGTCAAAAGATCCACTGCCTTGGGATCCGTGTCCAATGCAGGGTTGTTTAGGGGTCAGACTGGGGCTAACTAGTACATGAGACAATCTTGACCATGGTCCATGATGTCTTCAAAGGTATAGTTCACCATGCAAAAGTCAAACCACAAGTCAATCCAACATTCGAGGAAAGTTGAGTTAACTTGGAGAGAGGCCAGTGCCTTGGGAATTGGGAAGTGGATTCAAAGTAAGGTTGACTTGAGGTTTAGGACTCCTAGTACTTGGGACAAGTGGACAATACAGTTCTTGATGGATAAATGTGTCTAGATCTAGGTTTGACCCAAGTGGACCACAATCCCTAAAAACAAGGAATGCAGTCACCAAGGCAAGATTTGACAAAGTGACAGTCTAGACCTAGGTTTTGAATTATTCTGATTCCGGATCTGCAAAAATCTCAAGTACCCAGTTCCTCGAAGTGAGTGAACTCACTTCTCCAAGGTGGTGCGACTTTCCCTAAGGAGACTTCAATTGGGGTTTAGGTGGGTCAAATCATGTCGGATGGCATCCAAACTTTAGATCCGAGTAGATCAGTCAAGTAGGGATATGGATCTATAATTTCGTGGCAATCCACCGGTTAGATCTTTGTAGATCTGAGTTTTAGTGTTCCAAGTCGTCCAAAATGGGGATTAAATCCCTTAAAATGTGGAATAGGGCCCACAAGGTGATTTTCAAGAAAGGGACAACCTGGGTGTATGTTATTTGATGTGTAGATGTCAAAACAAGTGAAATCTCAAACACCCATCGCTTAGATCTAGGTCAACCTGCTCAAATGGTGAAGTGCGCCTTCCTTGGGAGAAGCTAGGTTGGCTTGGGAGAGGGATCAAACGGGAGCCAATCCACACCAAACTATAGATCCGGGATGCGGTGGATGCTATAGAGGTGGGTTTTCAATATCATGCCCAACAACCCACTAGATCTTGGTAGATCTGACAAAATGTAAAATGGGGGTTTTGAAGTATTTAGGGTTTTAACAATTTATGAATTATGTCAATGGATTGGATAAAGGAAAGAGAAACAAACCTGTGGATCTTACCTGGATAACCTTGTAGATGCCTTGATGATGATGATCTATGCAATCCCGATCAATTTGGAAGCTTTGAGGTAGTCTCTATGCAAATCGATTTAGTCCAAGAAGCCAATGCGCCCTCTCTCCTGCACAACAAACGTCAACAATATCAGATTTGATGCATCAAGAGATAAGACTAATGCCACAAAAGAAGTAACAGAAAGATAGCATAGATCACAATGATACTAATGATAACCCCCTGATACAAGCGAATGCCAAGAAAGTCGATTTGAAGAAGCCTTGCAAAATCGCCCTTGTTGAAGTCGCCCTCCTGTAGACAAACAATGATTTCCAAACAAAGATAGATCTTACCACAATTTCCAAATGCTAGGTTGCAATAGACTTTCCAATCACCATCTAAGAACACCAGATGCAAAGGAGATCACAAGAATTTCCACAAGAATATTTTTCTATACCAATAATCCAAGAGCCAAAGACCCTTTACAATGAGAGGCTCTCTCCTTTAAATAGGAAGGAGAGGCACCAAAACCCTAACCACTTTTTGAATGAGTGGCTAAGATTAAGAGATACAAATGTCTAATCAATGGTTGAGATGAGCTCAACAACATAATACATGGATCACATATAAAATATAACATAAGTGGACAAAGTCGCCCTAGGAGAGGGGAATCCCACCAAATCATGATGACAAAATATCATAAGAGGCTCATGGTGG
Source organism: Larix kaempferi (assembly GCA_027924585.1). Lineage (NCBI taxonomy): Eukaryota > Viridiplantae > Streptophyta > Pinopsida > Pinales > Pinaceae > Larix > Larix kaempferi. The sequence continues at coordinate 1,619,130 of BSBM01001032.1, forward strand.
GTCCAAGGGGTAATTTTATCCCTCCTTGGTCAATCCCCATGGCACAATAACCAATAAATAATCATGAAAGTACCAAATCGTGCCTCCAAGGTGAAGTCGTGGTCCTCAAAAGACCCCAAAAATCCACAGAAAGTGCCATAAGTGATGGATGCGGGCCCCGATGAAGCTGAAACTGCAGGAGGAGGTGTGGAAGGTCCCGATCTATCATCACTGATCATCCCATGCCATAACTTTGCCTCAGTAGCCCAAATCGATTTCCTCAATAGCCATTTCTACCAATCCTGAAATGCCTCGGGAAACGTGAAACTGCCCAAACTGCCTCCTGGAGTGATGGCGCTGTCAAGGTGAGGGTGCCAATGTGTCCGGGAGGGGGGTAATATGGTAAAAACAAGTGGCTGGACCACCCCCTCCATCATCAGCGCCCTAGGTCATCCGGATAAAAGTCATCTCTGCTCCGACAGGGCCTCCAATAGACCAAAACTGCACTAGGACAGCCTACTGAGGCTAAATCATCACTGTAAGTGCCCGGAACTGAAAACAAACTGTCCCATTGGACTCAGAAGGTCCAAATCCATCCAAGATGTGTACTCATACACCATATGAATCTCTGCATGATCAAATTAAATATCCAATGTACCGGAACAAGGCCAATAATAATGATCTGTAAATGACCAAACACTGCTGTATCCCAAGAATCATCATCATAACCCCATAGCTGCTGCATAGAATCATCCTGTATGTGTACATGGACCATATATCATCTATCCATATCATCATAAGATCCAACATCTCATGTCCCATGGTCCTCCATGGCCAAACTAGGTCTAACCAAGACCAAATACAACTCAGACTATCATCCATAGCTGCTGCAAGGTGTCAAGGTTAATACATGCTTTACAATTTATTCAAATAGCTTCTATAACACAGAGTAATCATGACTGGCGATCTAAATCCAAATATATAGTGTCGTTAGTTATTATTATTACTCAGACTAGACTTTCAGGATCATACTCACTTCATAGTTGTGATCAATTTGCTAGTGAAGGGTGAAGGCTGAAATAAATGGCTAGGCTAAGGGATGACTTGACTAACTTGACTTTGTGACACTTTGGCAAGGGAAAGGGAATACACACCATAGTATATACTGAATGAGCAATAACACAGGGAATGGCGGTGTCTCACAAATGGATGAGTTGTTTAAAGAGGGTTTATTCACCTTCACAGATGCGCACAATCCATAATACAAGCAAGGCCAGCAATTTTTAGATATAACATTTAAGTTCCATTGCTTTTTGGGCCTGAGGTTTCCATAGCCTTGATCTATGTGTGTTTACAAACACATTGCATAGATTTACATTTATTTTTAGGCTTTCTGCTGCAGGTGTGTTTTTAAGGCACTTGTTTACCTGAGCACTTCTAGGTGTGTCATGGACAGCTTGTTTACCTAGGTATTTATTTTTCCAAAAGATATAACATTTTATTTTTCATGGCCATTTTCATTTGGCATTTCTTTCATATACAAGATATAGCATTTGATTTTTCCAGATTTTGTATTGATGGCAGCACTAAAAGTTTCAGGTTTAGCCAACACAACTTTAGTGACTAGGGGGAATTCTCAAGGAACTCCAACTCACCATAGGTAAGTTTTGTCACCAACTCAGAGCCGAGACACAATAAAACAGGGAAGCTTATCCAGTACAGAGGCTACAGTGGGGAAAGGTCCTCCATGTCACTAGTCAAGTAGCAAATCAAGGTAATAATCTAAAAGGTAGGCCATGGATGGATGAAGACAATGAAATGATGGAGCCAACACTAGCAAGCCAGAGTATGGTGTAATGATCACCTCTATTCTCCCTAAGGAGGGTATGTACCAATGAGTATGAATAATGAACTTCTAAGTCTGAGTAGGGACAGTAATATATATATAATAGGTCAACCAGGTCCAAATATCTATATGATCGCCAGATCATGACACTAAGTGCTAAGACATGCTATAAGAATAAGTATAAAAGCAATCTAACCATAATACCATGATATACCTGCTGAGTCATATACCTGAAAGCTCATCAACCTGTACCATCATCTGTCCTCTGAGACTGCTGCTGTAACTCTGGGCACTACTGTCTGCTCTGTACCAATGGCATAATGGCTATATCGGGCATCTCTCTGAGTGTCCTGAAACTCAGTCATGGCATGGGGAATATAACTGCTGTCCACAATCTGATAGTGATCCAATATAAATGCTCATCTCGGCGTCTCAAATGCAAGGGAACTGGCTGAATAGTGTACTGGCATCAGAAAAATAATGTATGGTAGCCCGGCTACTATATATGTGATAACAGCACCTTAGTAAAAGGGCATGTTATCTTAGCTAATTAAAGAGCAGTGATAGTTAAGAAGAGCGCTCACTTTGAATAACAACAAAATAGAATTGTCAGATTCAGCAATTAAAGCTAATACAACTCCCTTCGGGTGTATACCTTATGGATAGCGACATTAAATGGATAAGTGAATTATGAGATTGTAATAAATCTTAGAGAAACATCATGTAACGATAACAAATGGGTGTCTCTCTCAAGTGGAAAGCTCTCTTAATAGATGAATGGATTGAGAAACATGAAGGATGACTAAGGGTCATGACTCATGTTATTTTAAGGTGTCCAGATAGGAAATCATGAACTTGAGCACTCATAATTGGTAGTAATGACAAGTTGTAGATTAAGAAAAAGTTTTGTTATCACATTCATAGTAGTCAGGGCTACCATATCTTCATACCAGTTTTGAGCACATTTTTGAGCCAGTCCTTTTGCTATGATATGCACGAGGTTAACAGTTGATGAGCAGTTCTTTGATGATCACTCCTTTTATCAGCGGACCCAGAGCATATATTTTTAGCCTTATGCAAGGACTGAGCCTCATAACCCCATATTTGATGACTGAGTTATCCATCCTCTTCCATACAGAGCAGATATGATGACAGTACTCATGGTTATTCAGCAGCAGTGTTCCAGTGTCATTCAGTGGTTCAGATGGTGGATACAGGTATATGACCTAGCAGGTTTGTGGTTGTGCATTGGATATTTGCATTGTGTTCTTTTACTTATCTTGGTAGCTTGACTGGGTATAGGGTGGTCATGAGTTGGCGGTATCTTTATGTGGTCCTTGCTGACTGTTTAGAGTAGAGGTAAGTCAATTGCTTTGAATTAGAAATTCTTGTGTATACTCGTTGGCCATGCCCTCATAGTAGTATGGACTTGGTCGTTCCCCCATTATGGTTTGCTAGTCATGGCATCAATTGTCACTTCCTTCATCCATCCGTTATCATCCATGTTGAGTTTATCCTGACTTACACTTTAGCCTGTGATATTGAGGATTCCCCCCACCTAGGACTCTGTGTTGGATGTTGGGCTCCGAAATTGTCTTTTATAATGATATTATTTACATTAATTTCTCATCTTATCTACCATGATTTAATACATTTATGTTCAATAAGGTTATCTTTTACTTTGTTTTATTAATTAAATCTCGTAAATGTAAAGTAAGCCTAATATGTTATTTTTAATGTATTAAATGCAATAATTGTGCAAATCGTAATCATTTCGGTACTCCATCCGACCCTTCATCCAATCCTAAGTTTCGCATGGGTTTGATAACATGTTTCTTATTGGTTAAATGGCTTGATTTACTTTGTTAGCAAATTGATCTATCTTTGCTCCTTTGTCCTTGCTAAAACCTGTCATATATGCATACACAAATTAAAATCGTAAGGTTAATAATAAGCTTTTGCATTTGAATAATTATTATAACTAAAACATCAAAAGAATTATTATTTTTAAATAAAAATTAAACTATAAAATAATATTTTCATATAAACATATTGAATAAAAATGAATTCTTAATTTTTAATTAAGTTATCATTTTATAAGTAGATGTCTTTTTACATTCATGAATCGTATGATGGGAAGCACTCATATCTTAAATTTTAATATGAATATTTTAATTATATGCAGGTGCCTTATTTTAAACGGACCGTATGGTGATAGATCGCATAAAGATTGAAGGAGAGAACGTTCAACAAAGAATGGATAAATATAAACAAAAAACTCATAAATGGATGGTGATTCAGCAAATAGAATTCAAGCACCCAGGCGTCAATCTATGTTTTAAAAATCGGTGAAATCGGAATCGGAATCGGCCGATTCACCGATTTAAGGCAAGACCGGTTCAAACCGGTCTCCAAATCGGATCGGAGGACCGGTTTGGTACTGAACCGGCCGATTCGGTATCAAATCGGCCGGTTCAGTACCGAACCGGTCTGGTCCACCGATTTTTGACAAAAATCGGCCGATTTTTTGGTGTGGGCCTGTGGGCCATTTAAAAATGGTTTTTTTTAATTTTTAACCTATATCCACATGGTGTTGTAGTACCTGGTGATACTAATGGTAATGTTAAATTCTTAAAGTAAAAGTGACATTCTCCTTATCTTTTATTTTCCATCCTTTTACTTAAATTTTTAACATTACCATTAATTGTTTCAGGATGTTTGAGAGTGGTTCCAACTTCATCGGACTTCATATGCAAAAAGTAGATTTTTAGATCCCATTCAAAATTCATCAGACTTAATAGTTTTCAGGATTTTAGGATTGCAAGGTTTCCACCAGATTCTATCATGTATGAGGGTATGGAATTGGCATTTAATCAAGCACATCAACCCCTATATGTACCTTGATGTTGGTGGTGTTGATTGTTGAATTCCTCTGTCATGACCTTAATAAAAATGTACTCTTCACTCATGCAAAATCACTTATCAAGCATCGAAAGCTTTTTCTACGTTATTTTAGCGATTGGATTAGGAAGTTTCATCAAAATTGTAGTGTGTTGAGTCGTTGACTAATGTCCTTGGAGGATCAACTTTGAAATTCGAGTTAGAGGCAAGGGCCGGAGCCTAGAGGAGGGACGCATAGGGTGCTATTGATGAATAGGATCCCAATATAGGCAATGATTCGTTGACATGTATGATTGATGATTTATATTTCACATTCATTTTTGTAAATGTCTTTGCTAATTTATTAATTTAATATATATATTGCATTTCCTCATTTCCCCAATTTTGGGGGTCACGTTTCCCCTGTTTCGAAGTTTCTCTGTTTCGTCCTCGTTTCCCCGTTTCATGCAACTTAGGTTGAAGCTGTTCAAACCCTCGTACAAAATTTTTGAAGCAAACATGTGCCTGTTATGACCTTTGTAGCAGTAAAAAGTCATGAAAATCACCTTAAACGCTAAAAATAAATTGGGGGCAATACTGTGGATGAAAGTAACTCTAAACAACAAGTAAAGGTGCTCTTTGGCCTTCAAACAATAGGTCTAGGTCATAACAACAGTCCTAAAATCTTGAAAATGTTGTTTTTCTTTAAAATTTAAATATTTTATGTATTTTTGAGTAAACCGATTCATTAAATTCAAATCGGCCGATTTATGACCGATTCATTACCGATTCCGATTCCGATTCCGAGTTGACCCTCGACCGATTCCGAGTCCGATTTCGATTTTTCAAACTTTGGCGTCAATGTGGCCAACAACTCAACAGAAAATCTGCTCAGAATCTGGATTCGTGAAACTAATTGCACTTACAGGTCATTCAGACCTTCATCTAGACCTTCATTCAGATTTCTGTTAAAAACGTTTTTTAACAGACAACAAATTTCGGGCTGGATCTGCGGGCAAACGGAGGCAAAATTGGAAATTCTGGAACATGGGTTTTGTGCACAATAGGCCCATTCATATTATCAAATGGATTTTCTCCAAAATTCCAAGCCGTTTGAGAGAAAAACGTGGTTCTTTGAAGCCCACTTGCCCAGAAAAACGAAAAAATGTGGCCGGCTGTTTCTGAGTCGGTTCCTGTTTTAGTGGGTTGTTTCTCCAGCTGTAGAGACTTGTTATTTTTAGAAAGGTCGACCCTGACCTGCTCTCTCTTTGTAAAACATTATATAAAGGCCCCCAGGGTTGAGATATAAGGAGGAAAAAAGCTTGGGAAAAACTCTGATTCACTCTATAACTCAGTCTTTCTCTTCAATATGGAATTGGTTTCCGGAAACCAGATCGTGTACATAATTTTTATGCAACTGTGTTGTGAGATCCGTGAGGATTGGCCATCCCGTGGATTGCAATTTTGTTTATTCTTCTCTGCAAATTCTATTCATAATTCTGTACAAATCATGCATATAAATTCAAGCTCGAGTTTATCATAGGTTCATTCCATCAATTTATATTTCCAGATACAAATAGCAATTTTTCTTTGCATGCAGTTTGTTCTGCTTTAAGTTCTTTCAATAGTTTTGAATTAGAAATCACTTGTGAAATCGTTTTATTAACTATCATTCCCAATTGCATAGCACGGGACTTGATTCAATTCGGAGCTGCAACTAAGTTTAAGTTGGAGTTTGAATGCATTCATGTTCCAGCTGTTAATGTATTGTCGTATCATACATATCATGCGTGGGGAGTGAAGATTTATATACCAACCTGCGTAAATTATTAATCCAGTGTAAGAGCTTTAAATGTGTGTGATAATCCAGTGTAAGAGTATAAAAACTTAAATCATGGCATAAATCTTGACTTCACATTCCGCATAAATATTATATAAAAGCTTTTGCAGTGATATGATATTAAACGTGTATATACAGAGTTTTGAGTCGGTAATAAATAGATAGTTGCTTTCAAAATGGTTTTTTTAAGAAATGTGCACTGTTTTAGAAATGTTTTTTTATTTTATTATTATTTGTTTTTAAATTTTATTTAATTGATAATTTGGTTTAACCATTCGTTTTTTAATTTTAATTTAGTTGGTAGTTTTCTCATTTATTGATTTAGTTTGCAATTGTAATTAAATTTGTAGTTTGTAACGTAATGTGTAATTTAATTTGTAGTAGTAATTTAGTTTGTTTCTTTAATTCGTAATTTATTTAGTTTAATTAATTTTAGTTTAGTTTGTAATTTATACTAGTTTAGTTAATAAAGTTCTCCTTAGTTAATTTGTAATGCTTGGTTTGTAGTTTTTAAAGATTTGTTAATTTTGATTTGTTATCAATACTATTTTTGTTTATAATTTATGTTAGTTTGTAACTTAGTTTAATTAATTCAATTTGTAATTTATATTAGGTGTATTTCTAAAACATGTCTTTAGTTTTCAATTAATATTAGTTTGTAATTTAGTTTAGTTTATCATTTATCTTAGTTAATTAGCTTAGTTTATTTAGTTTGCAAATTATCTTAGCTAACTTGTAATGTTTGGCTTGTAGCTTGTTTATAAAACTGTATTTTTGCTGCTAACATAGTTTATTCTGCATAATTAGGAATGGTCAACCAAAATTTAATATTTTGTAGTTTGCTTTCACCTTCTTTCATTATCATAGTTAAATATTGCTCCCAATTCCTCCATAGTTAGCATTAGCCTCTTTTTCCTTCTTCTCTGTCGGTCTTTCTTCCTATTGATGTAGGTTAACTCTCTCTTTTCTTTCTCAAACCTTATTCCTACATCTCATAGAAATAATTCCTCCTCTTAGGTAATGATTAGGGTAGATAATTTCTCATTAACTTTGTCTCTAAATAATCTCTTTATTGCTTCTTTTGCACTATAGGATCATATGCATAAAGCCAGCTGGTAATTAAATCATCCAAAACACTTCTTTCCCTAATTTAACTCATTTTTCTCCATTCGGACCGCCATTCAGAAAGTCGTTCGGATCGTCATTCAGACCTGTGTATTTTCTGCATTGTTTTAGGCCTTTTTTAGAATCTAATTTCTTCTGTCTCTCAATCATAATTCTTCTTACTTCTAAATAATAGCTTTCGATGTAATTTAAACATTGTTTCATAGAGTTTTTTTTAATCAAGTTTTATCATTCTTTCCTCCTTCCATATTTTCCTCCTTAATCTCCTTTCAAACTTCTTCCAAAGTTAAGTTCTTCATATCTGATTTGCATCTTTAGTCAGCTTAGGTTAGTTCAAGCCTTCAATCCTGCACATACAGTGATTGCATCTCATAAGCTCCCTTCCCGGATTGACAATTTAAATATTGGAATTATTTAACACATAATAAACACCAACATTTTGGCGCCGTTGCCGGGGAGGTGCTAAAGGGATTGGAGTCTATGTATATAGACTGCTTTTACATTACACAGCAAGGAGGAGGGGAAATGGTAAGACGCAAAGACGACCTCACTATGGTTTTCCATAATGTAATAGCCTGACGCATCCACTTTAGTGGGTTACCCCAAATCCTTGTTGTTTCTTTCCACATAAGTGTGATTTCCTTTCTCTTCGTCTAAGTGTTTAATTTTTCGGAATTTATTTTGTAAAGTTTTCCTTCCTTATTTTCAAGTGTGTTATTCTTTCAGCAAGTGTGGTGTCTTTTTTTTCGCAAATTTGTTTTAGTAATAGAAATTATTTTAAAACACATAAAAATAAAAATTTGGTGTTGTAAGAACCCCAGGACTAATCCATGTGTGAAGTAGGATTTATCAACCGACGAAATGGATTCCGAGGTGACCATCAGCATGAGAGAACTCTCTCGAATCCTAGCAGCAGTTGGGATCTCAATATCTTCTTCTCAAGAAGAACACATCTTGACAGAAGTCAAGAATTTATCTACCTCTCCAGAAATAATAGAAGAACCACATCTCCATGAGCTACAAACCGAATCTCCTTGCCAATCTGCCAAGAAAACCGAAAACTTGGAGACTACATTTGATGGAGAGAGACCTGATGTTGAAGAGTTCTCCACATATCTACCGACCGACAGATCTTTCATATACTCAAGCAATTGAAAATTCAGAAGAAGAGAATCTGCATGGCTTGAGGAAGGAAGGTAAGTATGAGGATTACATCGAAAGATGGTTCCAAGAGGTAATGAGGCCACAATACCATTCCTTCATTTGACACCTTCTGTTGCAAAAGCAAGTAAGTCGGTTGATTCTCCACATCCATGTAATCATTGCTTTAAATTTTTCATATGTGGATATAGGTATGTTTTTCATTTTGCTTCGCACATGGTTACATTGGAAAAGTTCTTACACTTGAATAATAAGTTTTTTTTCTTTTAAATAGCATAGGATAATATGTATATAAATAAAAAGTTGTATGTGGTTAGTTAGCTTTAGATATTCATACAACTTCATTTTCTGTTTTCCTTTAAAATAAAAGAACTAAGAATAAGATCATGTTAATGACTAAACCAAAGCAATCTTACATCATACATGCATATTTCTTATTATACCAGTTACTCAAAGACCTACTTTAATTATTATGACCTCCACAAAACTCAATCTTACACCTATGGACTCCTAGTTAATCCTGGATTCATTATCAAAACTTGTCTCTAAAGCACCTTTAAAAGGTAGCCTAAAAGTGGGTGATATTTTCTATTTTGTGGGGAACATTACTGACCTTTTATGAAGAAGATAGACTATGAATTCAAAGAACAACTTTAGGTTATTATCTTTTGACATGATCTATAATTTTGGCCATTATAAATAAAGTTGCTCATAAGGTTCATGCTAAAATACTGAATTATGTGTTTAGCAAGCTTAGCACACTCTAGTGCCAACCGGCTTCCTTATAAAAACATATATATATATCATTATACGAAGCAAACCCACCAGGGTAATGAACAGGCTCGCTGGCAACGGGTCCATGCTAAGTAAAATCTTAAACAAGGAAGCTCGGTAAGTGCAAGTAAACTCGTCGAGGTACTGAACAGGCTCGCTGGCAGCGGGGCTATGCTTGCATGGTACCAAGATAAACCCGCCGAGGTACTGAACAGGCCTGCTGGCAGCGGGGCAATATCGGGTAAAAGAGGTTTGGTTAACGCTTTTCTATTCACATGTCTCATAAAAAAACCTAAGTATACAAACACATGTTTAGACCGATTATTTATAATGTCATTAGATAATGGCTGTAAGTTGGACTTGGACCCTGTCATCTAATTCAAACAAATACCTAGGATATGATTATCCTAGAAATGGGACCCATAATTATAGTAGATCTCACAAACTTTACGGTGAACCTTATCTATATTCTTTGGATGACAAGATATTTTTACAATGAGTCATGGACGACTAGTTTTCCTATGGCATTTTTTGCATCTCTTACACTATTATTCTTTATGTGGTCTTTGTGAGCATAAACTAATGAACTTGCTGCCTTAGTATAATATTACCTACTAAGTGTTGTTGATCCAAAGTGTTAACATAAAAGAACACATCCCAGTCTTAATTCATTCATGGCATGAGGATGTGCCATACCTTTGGTCTAGGGGAGAGGGGCTCAATTTATATGATCTTCATAATTATGATCTATTACTAGTTGGCGGAATTGTATGTATTAAGAAATCTTAATTAATAGTTGTTTTGGTCTTCTCATAACATAACATTAATAAATTTTTCTAAGTTCTATTTTTTTCATGCAGTAATAAAGTTGGCTTAGTTTTTGCAGAAAGATTGCCTATAAACTATTTGATGATCAAACAGAGTTTTTGAATAAATAAAAAACCACTTCCAATTCATTCATGACACGCGGACGTGCCATACCTTTGGTCTGGGGGAGTGTTTGGCTCCGAAATTGTCTTTTAAAATGATATTATTTACATTAATTTCTCATCTTATCTACCATGATTTAATACATTTATGTTCAATAAGGTTATCTTTTACTTTGTTTTATTAATTAAATCTCGTAAATGTAAAGTAAGCCTAATATGTTATTTTCAATATATTAAATGCAATAATTGTGCAAATCGTAAGCATTTCGGTACTCCATCCGACCCTTCATCCAATCCTAAGTTGTGCATGGGTTTGATAACATGTTTCTTATTGGTTAAATGGCTTGATTTACTTTGTTAGCAAATTGATCTAGCTTTGCTCCTTTGTCCTTGCTAAAATCTGTCATATATGCATACACAAATTAAAATCGTAAGGTTAATAATAAGCTTTTCATTTGAATAATTATTATAACTAAAACATCAAAAGAATTATTATTTATAAATAAAAATTAAACTATAAAATAATATTTTTATATAAACATATTGAATAAAAATGAATTCTTAAATTTTAATTAAGTTATCATTTTATAAGTAGACGTCTTTTTACATTCATGAATCATATGGTGAGAAGCACTCATATCTTAAATTTTAATATGAATGTTTTAATTATATGCAGGTGCCTTATTTTAAACGGACCGTATGGTGATAGATCGCATAAAGATTGAACAAGAGAACGTTCAATAAAGAATGGATAAATATAAACAACTCACTCATAAATGGATGGTGATTCAGCAAATAGAATTGAAGCACCCAGGAGAACGTTCAATAAAGAATGGATAAATATAAACAACAAACTCATAAATGGATGGTGATTCAGCAAATAGAATTCAAGCACCCAAGCGTCAATGTGGCCAACAACTCAACAGAAAATCTGCTTAGAATCCGGATTCGTGAAACTAATTGCACTTACAGGTCATTCAGACCTTCATCCAGAGCTTCATTCAGATTTCTGTTAAAAACGTGTTTTAACAGACAGCAAATTTCGAGCTAGATCTGCGGGCAAACGAAGGCGAAATTGGAAATTTTGGAACATGGGTTTTGTGCGCAATAGGTCCATTTAAGTTATAGTGAGGAATTTCTCCAAAATTCCAAGCCGTTTGAGAGAAAAACGTGGTTCTTTGAATCCCACTTGCCTAGAAAAACGGAAAAACGTGGCCGAACATTTCTGAGTCGGTTGCTGTTTTAGTGGGTTGTTTCCCCAGCTGTAGAGACTTGCTATTTTTAGAAAGGTCAACCCTGACCTTCTCTTTCTTTGTAAAACATTATATAAAGGCCCCCAGGGTTGAGATATAAGTAGGAAAAAAGCTTGGGCAAAACTCACTCTATAACTCAGTCTTTCTCTTCAATATGGAATTGGTTTCCGGAAACCAAATCGTGTACATAACTTTTTATGTAGCTGTGTTGTGAGATCCGTGAGGACTGGCCATCCCGTGGATTGCAATTTTGTTTATTCTTCTCTGCAAATTCTATTCATCATTCTGTACAAATCGTGCATATAAATTCAAGCTCGAGTTTATCATAGGTTCATTCCATCGATTTATATTTCCAGATACAAATAGAAATTTTTCTTTGCATGCAGTTTGTTCCGCTTTACGTTCTTTCGGTAGTTTTGAATTATAAATCACTTGTGAAATTGTTATATTAACTTTCATTCCCAGTTGCATAGCACAGGACTTGATTCAATTCGGAGTTGGAACTAAGCTTAACTCGGAGTTTGAATGTGTTCATGTTCCAGTTGTTAATGTATTGTCGTATCATACATATTATGCACGGGGAGTGAAGATTTATTTACCAACATGTGTAAATTATTAATCCAGTGTAAGAGCTTTAAATGTGTGTGATAATCTAGTGTAAGAATATAAAAACTTAAATCATGGCATAAATATTGACTTCACATTCGGCATAAATATTATATAAAAGCTTTTGCAGTGATATGATATTAAACGTGTATATACGGAGTTTTGAGTCGGTAATAAATAGATAGTTGCTTTCATAATGGTTTTTTTTAAGAAATGTGCACTGTTTTAGAAATGTTGTTTTTTTATTTTATTATTATTTGTTTTTAAATTTAATTGATAATTTGGTTTAACCATTCGTTTTAATATTTTAATTTAGTTGGTAGTTTTTATTTATTGATTTAGTTTGCAATTGTAATTAAATTTGTAATTTGTAGTTTGTAAAGTAATTTGTAATTTAATTTGTAGTAGTAATTTAGTTTTGTTTCTTTAGTTTGTAATTTATTTAGTTTAATTAATTTTAGTTTTGTTTGTAATTTATACTAGTTTAGTTAATAAAGTTCTCCTTAGTTAATTTGTAATGCTTGATTTGTAGTTTTTAAAGATTTGTTATCAATACTATTTTTGTTTATAATTTATGTTAGTTTGTAACTTAGTTTAATTAATTCAGTTTGTAATTTATATTAGGTGTATTTCTAAAACATTTCTTTAGTTTTCAATTAATATTAGTTTGTAATTTAGTTTAGTTAATAGTTTAGTTTATCATTTATCTTAGTTTATTTAGTTTGCAAATAATCTTAGCTAACTTGTAATGTTTGGCTTGTAGCTTGTTTATAAATTGTATTTTTGCTGCTAACATTGTTTATTCTGCAGAATTAGGAATGGTCGTCCAAAGTTTAATATTTTGTAGTTTGCTTTCACCTTCTTTCATCATTATAGTTAGATATTGCTCCCAATTCCTCCATAGTTAGCATTAGCCTCTTTTTCCTTCTTTCTCTGTCAGTCTTTCTTCCTATTGCTGTAGGTTAACTCTCTCTTTTATTTCTCAAACCTTCTTCCTACATCTCATAGAAATAATTCCTCCTATTAGGTAATGATTAGGGTAGATAATTTCTCATTAACTTAGCCTCTAAATAATCTCTTTATTGCTTCTTTTGCACTATAGGATCATATGCATAAAGCCAGCTGGTAATTAAATCATCCAAAACTCTTATTTCCCTAATTTAACTCATTTTCCTCCATTCGGACCACCATTTAGACAGGCGTTCGGATCGTCATTCGGACCTGTGTATTTTCTGTATTGTTTTAGACCTTTTTCAAAATCTAATTTCTTCTGCCTCTCAATCATAATTCTTCTTATTTCTAATTAATAGTTTTCGATGTAATTTAAACCTTGTTTCATAGAGTTTTTTTTAATTAAGTTCTATCATTCTTTCCTCCTTGACCTCCTTTCAAACTTCTTCCAAAGTTAAGTTCTTCATATCTGATTTGCATCTTTAGTCAGCTTAGGTTAGTTCAAGCCTTCAATCCTGCACATATAGTGATTCATCGCATAAGCTCCCTTCCCGAGTTGACAATTTAAATATTGGAATTATTTAACACATAATAAACACCAACATTGGATAAACTCCATGTTTACCTTGTGTCTCGGCTCTAGAGTGTGTGATTCTAGTCATAGTGACTTTTATCCTTTAGTCCTCGAAACCAAGTATGCCTACCAACAGTGTTGCTAAACACTAAAGCATCGACACTTAAATGTCATATCTAAAAGGATTTTAAGTCAACAAAAACAATGTTTCTAAACACTAAAGCAAATATCTATATTAGCTAGTCAGTGGCCAAGGGACGAGCACTCATCCTTTGTATGATGTAAGGTTGTTTTCCTCTGCAGGGAAACAAGGTGGTCACTCCATCGCACCTATGGATGGTGGCGGGCAATGGAGGTCATATCGAGTCATTATCTGGGGCTTGCAAGGATATTCAGGGCAGCTGCTCTTGGAGGATGGCTAGTGAAAATCTTTATAAATGAAATAAATGTTGAATCTCAAAGTGTAAATCTGACAATAAATTGGTATAAAGGTTGTTTTTCTAGAGTCTACTGGAAGCAGTCTCATCACTCTACCCATTTGGGAGACACTGCCATCCCTTGTGTTTTCTCTATCCAGCATATGTGTAGGTGGTCTTCCCTTATTCTTTATCCGAGAGGTTACAGTGTTGAGGTTGTTAAATCATCCCCCTTTATCCTAACCTTGTTTCTTCCACCTTTACCCATTTCTAGCAAAATGACCACATCCATAAATGAGTATACACTTGAGGTTCTTCTTTTGAGTAACCCGTTGCTTTGATCTAGACTTATTATTGATGGTTTTATGTATAATCGCCAATTAAAATAACACTTTATATTTTAGTCTCGCTATCAATATATTTAAAGGAGCATATCTTATCCATTTGCACTTCCAGCATCAGTTATTTCTATCTTGGGTCATCATATTGATCAATTTTGACATGGTCAACCCAGTTTCACCAAGTCAACCGCAGGTTCCAGGATGAGTTGGGTCGATGATGTTCAAGATTGATTATTCATGGTCCTTTGGTGCCCACTAGATGGTTCCATGCATCAGACAGCTACTTCATATGGTGGTTTGTGATATTTTTATTATTATCAGCATTTACAGGCCATTATTTTTATTGTTCGAGCATGGATGAGATTACAAATGATTATCCTGATGGTCACATGGTGTATGAGTATTGATTCCTACTTGATTTGGACCTTCTGAGTCCAATGGGACACTCAGTTTTTAGTTCTAGGAACTTTCAGATGATGTTATGGTCAATTCATCACCTTACAGCAGATTGCCATATAAAAATGGCCTTTACAGCACTGACAGAGATCATTTTATTTCTCCTAGGGCTACAAAGGAGGTATGTGGAGCAGCCACGTTTTTTTACCATATTCCCATATCGTCGGACACATTAATGCAGTCAGATAGGTGCCCGGGGCACTTGACAATGAGTTACAGGAATTTTTATCTTTCAGGTGATGTTCCGGCAATTAAAAAATGGAAGAAATGGCTACCAAAGAAATCGATTTGGCTTAGTGAGGCAAGGAAATGGCATGAGGTTTGATCAGATACTTGTTGTGATGCACTCTACACCTTCCAGCACAGTCTTCATATTTACTGGGGTCCACACATCCTCCTAGTCAGCTCATGAGGGCGACTTCTTATGTATTGGGGATACACGTCCTAGTGACTCTAGTCACTTATTGATGTATTTTGTATTTGATGTACTTGGGGCTTGGTCTAGTGAAGATGTTATTACCTCCTAGACCCCCCAACATGATGTTATGTTGTGTTCCTAGTCACATGTATGTCATACGTCCTTCCTAAGGCGTCATTGAGGGAACATGTCCCCCTTCTTTTGAGTGATCCATGTATATTGTTTTTGTCTCTTATTAGCAATTGATCTCATTGTATTATCTTATGATCTCAACCACTCATCTAAAAATTGGTTAGGGTTTTGGTGTCTCTCGATTCTATTTAAAGGAGAGAACCCCCTCATTGTAAAGGGGACTTTTGGATCTGGATTTTTGGCAATAAAGAATTATTTTGGGAAAAATCTTGTGTCTTTGTTATAGATCGTTCTTGTGCTTGATTGTCGCTTTCATATTCTGTCACATTCTTGTTACTTGATGATATATCCATGCTAGACGTTTTGGCTTGATGTGTGCACTGCAGGAGGGCAACTTCATTGGAGGATTTCGTGGGGCTTCTCCGGATCTCTTCACTGGATGAGTAAAATAATCAGGAGTAGTTTGCATTATATATTAGATCAATGTTTATGCTTTCTGATTCTTCTTGCATCATTTACTTTTTCTTTCTGTAAATCAAGTCTCATAGAGCTTGTCATCTGCAGGAAGGAGGGCGCACTAGCTGTTGGAGGAAAATCAATTTCATCTTGGAGTCTTTCAAATCAACCTGGAATTGCTTCGAGGGGGTCGAAACATCATTGCACTTGGCATCTTCAAGCCACAAGAGGTATGTCCCATTGTTTTTCTTGATTTATTGATCTATTCCATTAGTCTGCTGCTATTTCTACTGTAAACCCTAAGCTGCTAAAATTAATTAAAATTCTCTAGCTCAAACAACTTAAAATCGTGGTGAACGATTTCTGGGTTTTTACCTCAAGGCATGCCCCTAAGTGTTCTCCGAGGGCATCACCCATAAGGGAATCCTTCTTTCCCAATTCCCTCGGCATTGATCTCTTACCCTTGCACCCTCTCTGATTTTGCCCCTTTTCTGAGTTGTTTGATGTCGATTCTTGCTTGTGAGCCTCCACTATCAACGTATATCCAAAATATGCTAGAACCAAGACAAAAAGTGATCAATAATATCAAGAAATTCATTCATATGTGTATCAAACAATATGCATGCACTATCCTCATGTCAAATTAAACTAGAATGCTAAGGGAATCATTTTCCAGGCAATCTGTATATCCTCCATCATATAAATCAAATATCCTCGTTAGAATATCACCCCACACTGAATAACATCTCAGAAACTATGATGCAATGAATCAATGCAATACTATAATCCTACAAACCCTAGGGGCATAAGCCACTCACTTTGCACTAGAACTCTTTTTGTAATTTAGCACCATAAAGTATAAAGTTCAATTCACTATTTTCCTTTCCTACGAAAGAAATGAATGATGATTAGTTTGATTGATATATGATCATAAATCACATCTTTGTATACTACAAAGTTCGCTTTCAAACTATTCCAAATGGATATGGAAAAGCTTACAATGCTTCTTGATGATACTTCTCCATAGTCTCCCTCCAACCAGGCAAAATATCTGCATTTTATGAAGGCACTGAATCACAACAATAGCAAAATAATAAAGCAAAAAACTAGGGAAATATAAATGACAGAAATTGGATATAGAGCATGTCCAGCAATTACTATCAATATAAGTTGTTCCACTAGAATATATTCAGCGAACTGTAAGCTAGGCAAGATTTTAAATCAGCTTCTGAGCACAAATTTCAAGGGAAAACAAACACCTAGCATATTGGAACTCTACAAGCATTCAATCATAATTACTAGACTACAAGCTTCTTCCATTCATGAACATGATAACTGAAAACATTTATCTCTGATTTCTTTTGGTAAACTATATTCATGCATTGTAATGGAATGCAAGATGTAAATGCTAGAATAGAACCTGCTGAAGGCCAAACATTTGGTCCAAAAAAGGGCTTTGTTGCACGAGGATCATCCTTGGCCACTTCAACTCCAATATAATACCCTTCTTTACAGTCTCCTGCTTATAGAACATGAAAATTGTGAGATTGTTTTCAAATTTCCACAGATACAGGGAGGTAGACATAAGAAGTGAAATTTAAGTGATGTGAAAGGGAAATCTAATAACATCGGCATAAAGGGAAGTAAGACTACATGGATTGAAACTTTTATAAAATAAAGAACCAAGGATCGGATGGATTGAAGACTTCCTTTTGTTGGATAGGATGGATTGTTTATTTGACACACATATGGCAGTGTACTTTGCGGATTGGGTTGTACTAGTTTCATAAAATGATATTCTTGGTATTAACTCCACCTTATTTGGAGACATTTTGTAATCCAAGGGTTGGTACCTTTCTATTGGATGCTATATTTGGTGATGAGAGGCATACTCCTCAAATTTTGGTGGTGATTCCTGATGACTAACAATCCTATGGACACTTGTTTGCAAAGGGAGACCCCTCTCAACGCCCTTGATGCAGTTTCCACTCACAACTCAGGAGGTCTTGTCCCACTCTCTTTTGTTAACGAGTCTATGAAGGATTCTCAAATTCTTTGAATGGATCAACTTGATTGTGTGGATCTTTGTCTTCCATAGTATGTTATTTGTCCTGATTTGACATACTATCCAGGATATTTTAGTGTTTCACATGGATTTGTCTTTCCCCACTTTGATATTGGTTTCTCATGGATGTACTTTCAATGGTAGTTTTGGTCTCATAAACAAATCATGCTTCTTGTTGCTCCTTCAATTAAACAGCATACTTCAGTGGCTCTTTCTTTTAAACTTCAACCAAAAGACCCCTTTACCAGGTTGTGGAACCATTTTGGTGTCGGTACTATGGTTTTTGGAAAGGTTATATTTTATGATGGCCCGCATTCAACATTAAGTGGGGAAGGTGCAATCTAATGCTTTCTACTCTTGGACTCCTATCCATCTTCAGGGAGTATGTTTGCATATAGTTGACCCTATATTGAGATGGGTATTCATTAACCCTCTTACTTCTTTTCAACTGCAGTCAACCATTTCGAGTTGGTTATCCACACACCAACTCCCACTTGTATTCCAACTACCTAAATTCTATATTTTGGCCATGGCAACTCTTTGTGAGGAACTAGGTATTTTAAACCCGAACTCATCTTGTATTTGAGCTTGCTTCTAAGCTATGCTCTATCAAGTGCATGTGTTGAGTATTTACACACTTGCACCTTTGTTGTATTCGAATTCTCTTAGATGTGCTCAAGATCTCATATTATATTCGTGTTTTTTTCTTAGTTGTGTTGTCTTAGATGTATCTATGTTGGGAATTTACACACTCACGGCCATGTTGTTTTTTAACACTCTCAGTTGTATTTCAACTCCTTCACCTATATGGAGTTGGTTTTCCTACTCTCATTTAAGCTACAACTGATCTTCTTAAAGTTGTGTACTTCCATCTCTTCTCTCTTACAATATGCTCCTCTCGACACTTCTTCAGAGGGACAGATCAATGACACTATTATTCCAGTAGATGTGGAACATGGTTGGGCTTTGTCTTCTAGCCCTTATCCATTGGATGGACATGTTAGTGATGGTATTTTCCAGCAAATAAAAAACGCAGTGGAAACATGCTTTAAGCAGACAAGTAGTTATGTGATCACTTTCCTTCAAGGGATGAGAAACTTAAAGTTAATTTCTATACAACATATTTCTTTCAGCACTTCTTTTCCAAATGGGCAATTTAACATCATAGTCTCCCAGATGATAAGCAATTTGATGGCAGCATTCTTCCAGCAGATTATTGGGTCAAATTTTGTATTGAGTTGGGTCATCACAAACCCATTCTTTCTTCTTAGAGCTCTAGTTGTATCTTCATTGAGTTGTGCATGCCCACTCACTTCTATACCCTCTCTCTCTTGTATTTATGCCTCTTTACAACACTCCTTTATCGGATGGACAAATCAATATCATAATACCCCTGATGGTGAGCAGTTCAATGGTGGCATTTCTTTAAGAGTTGAGCAGTTCTATTTTAGTATTTAATGATTGGTGGGTATTTAAAAACCATTTTATGTTTGTATTGATTTAGATCATCACAAACCCACTTTGTCTTATTACAACTATAGTTGTCTCTCTACTGAGTTGGGTATGCCAACACCTTTTGTACTTTATCATCTTTTCCATTACCCATGCTCATATTAAGGGGGGAGCTCAAATTATGGTAATCTTCACTTGTGGTTACTTGACATTGTGGCTAAGCACCCTTATTATTGTTTTATTAGATTATATTTTAATAGCCGACCCAATCAACATTATATTATATTACTCGGTTGTAAAAATTCTTGTGCTTAGATCAAGGCCTTTGACTTTTAATGCAAAACAAAAATTTCACCTCTAAACTTATAGGTTTCCCAGATTAACCCTATGAATTTTCAGCCTTAGGGTTTTGGTGAAATAGTGTATAAAAAAAACCAGAAAGAGTACAATATTTCACTTCCAAATAGTCCAAACTTCTAGGCATTCCAATGAAAAAATATACCAAACAATTTGGATAAGGTCCATCCCTCTAGGGCAAATTATCCCACACAAACTAGATCTAAAATTTAGCTTTTACAACAGTACAACAGCAGGTATAGCAGCA
Source organism: Larix kaempferi (assembly GCA_027924585.1). Taxonomy (NCBI): domain Eukaryota; kingdom Viridiplantae; phylum Streptophyta; class Pinopsida; order Pinales; family Pinaceae; genus Larix; species Larix kaempferi. The sequence continues at coordinate 1,639,388 of BSBM01001032.1, forward strand.
GCAAAACAACCCCTTAGATTTGTCAATGAAGATGTTAAATCACTTAACAATTGTCTTTTTACTTACGTCAAATCATCAAAACATATATAGTTGTAAATAATAATATATGAAGAACATATATGGCTGAAAATAAAATCTAGAAACTGCACAAGTTTTGAACAGCTGAAAGCTTCATTTATATGCTCAAGATGAAATACATGTACATAACATAGCCTTCTCTTGAGGCTAATACAAGTTCACTAGCTCTCCAAAACCCTTTTGGGAAAATATGAAAACAATAGCTCAACCAAGGAGCTCCAGTATGCAAGAAACAATCCAACATATCCTCCAAGGAAAGATGTGCTCTTCTCCTCTTCTTCTTCACCAAATACACCTAGGATTTATCATCAGACCCTAATCTTCTTGTCTTATTAGGGACTTTCTCCAAGAAGCTAACTAAAAATAAAAGAGTACTATAATGATAATTAAAGGACTCTCTCCTTCTTCTATATATTTGAGAGGTAAGGGATGCCAACAATACTATGTAAGCTCGAGCCCTTACAAGCAACACAAGTGAGATGCTACACTCCAAAGTACATGTGTTGTGCTCCAAGTTGATGTCGTACACAATAAGAGCTCTAAGATTACGTAGCTACACAAGGTAAGTCCACATGCTCCCATCATAACCTTCCATGGGCTTCATCCATGCTCCTCAACAATGTACTCTACTAGGTCAACTATTCCCTACAAGAACACTATTGCAACACAGGCATCCCTGAGCCAACACCAAGGCTTCGAATAGGAATCCAAGCAACCTTATGCCATCTAGGGCCCGATTCCATCCTTCAAGATGTACAATGCTCCTCCTCCATGTAGGGTCTCGTCTAACCAGGTGAACTCTCCATATGACCACATTGAAGGGAATCCATCAACCTGTCAAAAGAACTCCAATGGCTAAGGGAAGAATACCAATCCAACAACCATCTAAGTCCAAGCAATCACCGAGCAAACTATCCCAACTTTGCAAATCCATCATGAACCTGTTATCACACAGCTTGTAGTTTCCCCAATAGATGATCCTATACAGGACGGTAGAGGGGATGAGCAACTAAAGAGGTGACACAAGAGAGCCTCGACTCCCAAGATGGATTGGTTGTCATGACAATCGAGGCACTCTTCGCTTTTCACTATCCAAGCCACAGATAACAAAGGGGGAGACCCTGATCTACTCCCGACAGGAGAGATCTAACCCAATCACCAGATCAATCTATGGAAATAGGGTACTGTTATCACACAACTTGTAGTTGTCCCTAAAGGTATCCCATCCGGGATGGTAGAGGAGATAGACAACTAAAGAGGTGACCCAAGAAATGCAACGGTTCCCAATGCAAGTTGGGAGTCACGATAACCGAGGCACTCTTCACTTTAGATCAAGACAAGTCAAGACCAAGGGGGATACCCTAGCCAATCAATGAAGATTGACTAACACAAAGGTCCCTAGGGAAACGTGTAAAAGGCAAGTTACGGAAACCAATGAGTTGATTAGGACTAGGTGGGCCCAAGATTTAAGTGTGGTGGTTGAAGAGGCTTAAGAAGTGACTAATGCTTCAACCAATGAATGAGTAAGGACACCTAGTGGATAGATCTAGTACCATGAAAACACACAAGTGGGGCCCACTTCCTTAAAATATGGAAATGGTCCAAATGGGACCCACAAGGTGAAGTTAGGCGTGATATGGCACTAAGGGGTGTGTGATGATATGGATCTGTGGATCCAAGATGGATTAGGCAACACCCACATATGGGATCTAGCAAATGACACTAACCCCAAGGAGTGCGAATTGAACAAGGGAGACTAGTGCCTTGAGATGAGAGGGAAAATGGAGTCCAAATGATGCCAAAATGTAGATCGGAGTAGTTGGCAATTATCAAAGTGGGTTTTAAGTGGCATGCCCCAAGGTAGGCTAGATCTCCATAGATCTAAGGTTGAAAATGCATCACCCAATGACCCAAGTGGGGCATGTTGTCCGCCGAGATGCACACCAGCAGCAGAAATCTTTCGAAAGTTGTTTCCTCACTACAAGTGGGAAAGGTGTGGCCTTGGGGGCAAGCAATGAACCAGGTATTGTCACCTGAATCCCAGTTCCTCCGTTTAGGCAAACTCCTAACGAAGCCAAGGGGGGTTGTCCCTAACAAAGAGTTGTCTAAGGCTCTTATGTTTTTAAGTCATTTTGGGTGTATGGATGCAGATGGGTGTTGTTTAGGAGTTTTTTTTTATGATGAACACAATAATAATTAAGCAATCCACGTTGCAGTTGCAAAACACAAGATGAGATACACAATTGATATAATGACTGAAAATTAAAGCATCCAAAGAATAATAATGACTTAAGCAAATGAAGGACAAATGGTCCAAATTAAGGTGATACACAAATAAGTTTGAGGAACCAGTGCCAAATGGAGTCAAAAGTGCTTGGGGATGCTGAAATACAAGTCTCAATGTGTATTCATGCGATCGTTTTGCAATGCTCTTGGTAAATTTTATTGTGTATTTTAGGGGTGATCTTGATTATTATGGCTAGGGGAATTTCCAACCGGTACGCAAGGTACTAGAAATCTGTCCGGGAAATATTCTAAATGGCTCCGTTCGAAGACATGACGGACCACCCAGTTCTCTAGCTAGGCGCTCAATAGCTAACCAGCAACTAGAGTCTAAACATGGCTGCCCGATGCCCCCACTTGGAATTTTCCCACTTGGACTACTTATCGATCAACGCCGGATTCGTTGGTTATGAGGTGAAGATTTTATTATGGTTTAAAATTGAGAGATTAAGCAACCGATACCGTTTCTGAGTATTCCAACCTTTTTCAAGGTTGGCCAGAGCATACGTGGTATGGAAAAACGAATAAATTCCAATTTTAAAGGGAGAATGAATGTGAGTGTTTTAATTAGAGCATAAAAGACAAACCTCTCCGACAGAGAATGCTATTGATCCACCCTATGGTGAGATTCAAGACTCTTATCTAATCTATATGCAAAGTGCAATGCAACAAGATGCTCTCTGATAGAGAGTGCTCTTGACTTGTCTTATGACGAGTTCAAGAGACTTTATGTTCCTGTTATCACCTAACTTGTAGTTGCCCCTAGAGATGGATCCAAGATGGATGGCAGAGGGGGTGGGCAACAAAAGAGGTGCAACCAAGATAGCCTCGACTCCCAATGGATGGTTGTCACGCCAATCGAGGCAATCTTCACTTTATGTTATCTAGCCCAAGACAATAAAGGGGGCGACCCAGATCTACTCCCGATAGGAGAGATTAGACCAAGACACCAAATCAAATCAAATATGGATGAAGTACGTAAAGTGTATGGTTAACCCTAGATCTATGGATGAAGTCACAAGATGAGTAATGGGTTGGATCAAGAGGTTTAAGCAATGTAGATGTTATCACACAACTTGTAGTTGCCCCTAAAGGTATCCCATCCGGGACGGTAGAGGAGATAGGCAACTAAAGAGGTGACCCAAGAAATGCCACGGTTCCCAATGTAAGGTGGGAGTCACGTCAACCGAGGCACTCTTCGCTTTAGGTCAGGGTGTAACAAGACCTAGGGGGAGACCCTATGACCAATCACAGTTGATTGGATCCAAACAAAGGTTTCTAAGGGTAGGTAAATGATGAGTTACGGAAACCAATGCAAGGCTAAATGGACCTAAAAGTTAAGGTATGGTTGAAGGTGGTGTAAGAGATTGTTAGTGTTTCAACCTATGTATGGTTTAGGCCACATGATGGAGTATGATGACTAGGTATAGTACCATATGTTTACACAAGTGGGTCTTGTTTTCTTGGGAAGTGTGAAATGGTTCTAGGTAGGCCCACAAGGTGAAGTTAGGTGTGAAGTTGGTACTATAGGTTGGATAAAGGCTAGATCTATGACTCTAGGTTGATTCTAGGAGTACCCATGTACTAGATCTAGGGTTTGACACAATTCCCAAGGAGTGCGACTTGCTTAGAGAAGGACTAGTGCCTTATTGGATGGGCTAATGGGGTCAAAAGGTATGTCAAAGTGTAGATCGGGACACCTAGAAGCCAAATCAAGTGGGTTAAATGAGATCCAATGGTTGGATCTTACTAGATCTAGGTTTTTCAAGTAATGACCCTAAGTGGACCACAATCCCTTGAAACAAGGAATGCTACCCCCAAGGCGGATCGTGACAAAAAGACAGTCTAGACCTAGGTTTCAAGGTATGGGCATTCCAAATCCACGAAAATCTCAAACACCCACCTCCTGGAAGTGGACAAACTCACTTTTTCAAGGGAGTGCGACTTGCTCAAGGAAGGCTAAAAAGTGGGTTTGGTGGACCAAATCAAGTCCAATGGCCACCAAACTGTAGATCCAAGATGCTAGTACCCCGATCTATGCATGCCCAAAAAATCAAGTCAATCCAAGGGCTAGATCTTAGTAGATCTGAGTTTTGAGGTGCCAAGAGATTCAAAAGGGGGTTTTAACCCCTTAAAACATGGAGAGATGTCCACAAGGTAGATTTCACCAAAGTAAGAATCTGGGGGTAGGTTATCAAGTGTCTAGATTGCAAATCAAGTGGGATCTCACCTACCCATGTGCTAGATCTAACCAAACTAGCCTCTCACTAGGAAGTGCGATTTGGGTCAAGGAGAGCTTTTTGCCTTGAAAAGTGGGTCAATTTTTAGCCAATCACCACCAAACTATAGATCCAACTAGGGGTGGATGCTATAGAGGTGGGTTTTCAATATCTTTTCAAGAGCAAGGCTAGATCTAAGTAGATCTAAGAAATACAAAAATTGGGGTTTTAATGAATTAGGGTTTTATGACCAATGAAGATAGAATGGATGAAAGAGGCACATACCTTGTAGATCTTACCTCAATTGCTTATGGCCACCTTGCAAATTGATAGCATTCTCCTATGTGTATATTCAAGAGTGAGATCCAAGAGCTCCAACCAAAACGTCCTTCTCCAAGATAGCCAAATCGTCCTCCTCCTACAAGACAAGATCAAAGAAACAAGTCAAGCAAGATGATTATGAAAATGGTAGAAAGATGTAATAGAAAGCATCAACTATGTCACAAAGATACAATAATGATACTCCCTGTCACAAGATCAACCCAAGAGAGACTATGTGGATCCCTCCAACAATAACCCTCATGAAGTCGCCCTCCTCTCCACCAATTCGACTTTCCTGTCAAAAGATTAGAAGAAACACCAAAATCCACAATGATACATAGAAGAGATACTGTATATTCAATATGCAAGAGAATCCACAATGCAAGAGAGATGTGCTCCACAAAAAATCTTCTATTCCAATATTCCAGAGCTCCAAAGGTCAGCTATACAATGGGGGGTCTCCTCCTTATATAGGATAATAAAGACCAAAAACCCTATACCACTCCACAATACTACATCAAATGAATGGTTGAGATTAAAAGATCTCATCATACAATCAATGGCTAAGATGAACCATAACAATATATCACATGGATCACTCAATATAACAATAGCGCCCCCACTAAATGGTACAATAAGAGGGTGGCGTCATCCACTAGAGAAACATAAGTACCAAAATCCAACTCATGGTGACTAGGACATGACAATATAAGCTCATGGTGGGGCTAGGAGGCATCAATCCTTACTAGCTCATCCCCAAGGCACAAAAAATAATAAAATATGTCCAATATAATATAAATGACCAAAAACTGTCCTCAGAATCCATGACAGTCAAGCAGTAAATGTCCTCCTGTGATCAATCTGGGCATACCCACATGGTGAAAACCGACTGGAAGATAGTGATGCCCACCCTGGAAGACCTCTGTGAAGACCAAATGCCAAAAACCTTGCCTCAATTGCCCAAATCGATTTCCTCAGTGACCACTTTATCCCATTTTTTAAACTGCCTCGGGAACTGTGAAAGTGCCAAAACTGCCTCCTAGGGTGCTAGCGCTGTCCATCTGAGCCCACCAGGCTCTCCAGAAGGGGGGGTAAATGGTAAAAACAAGTGGCTGGACCACCCACTCCATCATCAGCGCCCTAGGTGAACTGGCCTCTCGGGGCCCCTGCTGCTCAGGCTGGGAAATCAGCCCCAAATCTGGTCAACAAGTGTAAAAACTGCATCAATCACTGTCAGAAGTGCCTGGAACTGAAAGATAAGTGTCTCATTGGATCCAGAAGACCCAAATCCACTACAAATGTGTACTCATACACCATGGGTTGCCCTAATGGGCCAGCTGTAGGGTCCACCATATATGGACAATGTATAATCTGCTGATCTGAAGTAGTAATAAACCTGCTGAACTGGATCAAACATCATCTGCATCATATGTCCATCATATGATATCATCATCAAACATGTGGGCCCATGAATCATCGTCAATAATCATCCATACATGGTCCACATCATCACGGATCCCAAGAATATACAACCAAGGATAAATCACATCAGTAGACTAAGACAATGCCTCTCTAATCATTCTCACAGCTAAGCTCAAAGTATAACATCCATTCAGTGGCATTAATTAAGTTAGCACATTCCGTTGTTACATAAAATTACTTGCACAATAGTTCAAATGACAAACTCACCCATTGGACATGGTCAAACTGCTAGTGAAGGATGAAGGCTAGGAACAAGGTTGGGCCAAGGGGTTGACTTGTCTAACTTAACTCAAAAATACTTTGGACTGGGAGAAAGGGGAAAGCTACAAACTCAGTGCTGGACAAAAGAACACGGGGGATGGCTGTGTCTCACAAATGGATAAGTTGTTTAGAGAGTGCTTATTCAACTTAGGCATCATGTCTACATCAAGTTGATCCAGGTTCATTAGGATCATTCCATTTTATTCCATGGCCTTTTTGGCCTACATAACCCTTCGGATTTCAGATGTGCTGAGAAGCACAACTAGTTGCAGCTTGCATCCAGGGCATGTTTTTCAAATATTTATAAGGTCAGCAATTGTTTAGATATAGCTTTTAAGAACCATTGCTTTTTTGGACCTTTCTTATACTCTTCGAGGAGTATTTTTAGTTGTTCATCGCTCTTGCCCCTTTTTTGTTTCCATGGGCGAATTTAAGTTTCCATAGGTAGAACATGAGCTTTCAGTTTTAGCCAACAACATCTCAAGTGACTAGGGGGAGTTCGAGCCAATGCCAAACATCGGGACAACCGACCAGAATGATTTAGGCCTACAATCCAACTCACCAAAGGCAAGTTTTGTCACCAACTCAGAGCCGAAGCACTGAATAAACAGGGATGCAATCCAAGCACAAAGGTAGAAAAATGGGGAAGTCCTTGGTATCAGAAAGTCAAATGAGACAAGTCAGGGTTTAAAGTCAAACAGGAAGGTCATGTATGGATGGAGATAAGTGAATATGGAGCCTACACTAGCAGACAACTAGTGTCGGGAAAGACCATATCTATGTAAGGTGAAAAACCAGTGAGTTTTGTTAAATGACCTAAATGTGCAAGCAATTGTCCATTTTATGATTCACAGTTCATTTTAAATAGTTTGCCACATCAGGAATAATATACCAAGCACATGCTATGATCATGACTAAATCAACAAGATAATAACCCACAGTCAGTGAGAACATATCCATAGGTCATACAACATCATCATAATAATAATCATCCAGTATCATCTGAAACACTGCTGTAATACATCTCTAGGCACTGAACTGAAACTGTATGGGATAAGTGGTCACATCAGTCATCAAATCTGAACTCTCAAGGCTCAGCCTTGACACAAGGTCATACATAAATCTGAATAATATACTGCTCTGATCATGAGTGATCCAAAATATATAGCCATGCTCTGGAATAATGGAAGCTCTGGAATGTGCAGATATCTGCTGTACAAGAATAGTAGCCCTGCTACTATGGTGTGATAACAGTAGATTTGGTCCAACTTGGTTATGTGAGTGACTTATGAGATTTAAAACAAGATCTAGGATCAGGGTACTAGTCAAAGATGAGAAAATCCACTGCCTTGGGAACCATGTCCAATGCAGGGTAGTAAAGGACCAAATTGAGGCTAACCAGTACCAAAGATAGGCTTGATAAGTGGATATGGCAATGTCTACGTGTTCAAGCAGTAAGACAAAGATCAAACAACAAGCAGACTCAACAACCCAGAAAAGCCGTGAGGGTTTGAAGAAGGATCAGTGCCTTGGAAAGTGGGCCAAGTGGAGTCAGATGTCCACCAAATTATAGATCAGGGGTGTTGAGGTGTAAAGATAGGTGGGTCTTGAAAATTAGGATCATCCAATGGTTAGATCTCAGTAGATCTGAGATTGAAATGCATCACCAAGTGACCCAAGTGGGGCTCAACCCTCAAAATGAGGAATGGGGCCCACAAGGCAGAAATCAACAAGGTGAAGCACTAGGGGTAGGTTATCAACTATGGAGATTAAGGATCAAGTGGGATCTCACCTACCCAGGTGCTAGATCTAGCAAAACTCACACATCCAAGAAGTGCGACCTCACTTGGAGAGGCTAATTTGCCTTGGAAAATGGGTCAGATGAAGGCCAATCCACACCAAACTATAGATCCGAATTGTCGTGGATGCTATAGAGGTGGGTTTTAAATATTTTACCCAAAATCCAAGTAGATCTTAGTAGATCTTAGTAGATCTGAGAAAATGTAAAATGAGGGTTTGAAATATGAGAGTTTTAACAGTGAAGTAGCTATGCCAATGGATTGGAACCAAGACAAGAAGAACAAACCTGTGGATCTTACCTGGATAAACTTGTAGATGCCTTTATGATGATGATCTATGCAAACCCAATCAATTTGGAGTGATTTGAAGTAGTTTTCTATGAGATCGATTCAGTCCAAGGAAGCCAATGCGCCCTCTCTCTTGCACAACAAACGTCAACCATATAAGATTTGCTGCAAACAATAGATAATGCTAATGCCACAAGAGAAATAACAGAAAGATAGCATAGATCGCAATGATACTAATGATAACCCCCTGATACAAACAAATGCCAAGTGGAGCGAGTTGAAGAAGCCTTGCAAAAACGCCCAAGTGAAGTTGCCCTCCTGTAGACAAGACAAAAGTTTCCAAAAAATATAGATCTTACCACAAATGCCCAAATGCTAGGATACAATAGACTTTCCAATCACCATCTAAGAACACCAGATGCAAAGGAGACCACGAGAATTTCCACAGAAGAGTTTTTCTATATCAAGATTCCAAGAGCCAAAGACCATTTACAATGAGAAGCTCTCCCCTTTAAATAGGATGGAGAGAGGCCATAATCCTAACCACTTTTTAAATGAGTGGCTAAGATTAAGAGATCAAACGATCTAATCAATGGTTGAGATGAGCTCAACAATACAATACATGGATCACTAATAAAATAATACATCAATGGACCAAATCACCCTAGGAGAGGGGGTCCCACCCAAAGTGAATGATAAAACATAAGATCTAGCTCATGGTGGGTCCAAGGGGTAATTTCTAACACCCTTGGTCAATCCCCATGGCACAATATCCAAAAAAATCAAGCTAGACACCAAATCGTGCCTCTCTGGGAAAGTCGTGAGCCTTTGGAGGCTCCAAAAAATCATATAAAATGCCAAAAGTGATGGGTGTGGGTCCCACTAAAAGATGAAATTGCTGGAGAAGGTGTGGAAGACATCCCACTCATCATCACAAGTCATCCCATGCCAATCCCTTGCCTTAGTAGCCCAAATCGAATCCTTCAGTATTCATTTTTACCATTTCTGATCTGCCTCCGCTGTCAAGGTGAGGCCACCAAGCTCTTTGGGAAGGGGGTAATATGGTAAAATCAAGTGGTTGGACCACCCCCTCCACGCACAGCGCCCTATGTGAACTCATCAACTCTATACTCTGCTTTGACAAGGCCTCTGATAGGCCAAAATTACCCTAGGATAGCCAGCTGAGGCTAAAAATCACTGTAACTGCCCGAAACTGAAAACAGACTGTCCCATTGGACTCGGAAGGTCTGAATCCATCTAAGATGTGTACTCATACACCATATAGACCTCTGCATGGTCAAAAATAAATACTCATCATATCCAGCAGACCAAATAATAATAATCTGTAAAAGTGCTGAAAAGCACAAATCATCATCATAAGCCTGAAACCACTGCATAGGACCACCATGGTGACCTGTACTAAAACCATATATCATATCTATGTACCATCTGAGCTCTGCCACCTCATGTCCTGTGGTTGAATATTGGTCAAACTGGGTTTGACCAAGTCAACATGACCAAAATATAACTCAAACTATCATCAAACTGCTACAAGGTGTCAAAGGTTAAATTATGCTTTACAATCCATTCAAATAGCAATTATAACAAAAAGTAATCATTACTGGCGATCTAAATCCAAATATATAAGGTCATTAATTATTATTTATAACTCAGACTAGACTTTCAAGACTGTTATCACACCATAGTAGCAGGGCTACTATTCTCGTACAGCAGATATCTGCACATTCCAGAGCTTACATTATTCCAGAGCATGGCTCTATATTTTGGATCACTCATGATCAGAGCAGTACATTATTCAGATTTGTATATGACCTTGTGTCAAGGCTGAGCCTTGAGAGTTCAGATTTGATGACTGATGTGACTACTTATCCCATACAGTTTCAGTTCAGTGCCTAGAGATGTATTACAGCAGTGTTTCAGATGATACTGGATGATTATTATTATGATGATGTTGTATGATCTATGGATATGTTCTCACTGACTGTGGATTATTATCTTGTTGATTTAGTCATGATCATAGCATGTGCTTGGTATATTATTCCTGATGTGGCAAACTATTTAAAATGAACTGTAAATCATAAAATGGACAATTGCTTGCACATTTAGGTCATTTAACAAAACTCACTGGTTTTTCACCTTACATAGATATGGTCTTTCCCGACACCAGTTGTCTGCTAGTGTAGGCTCCATATTCACTTGACTCCATCAATACATGACCTTCCTATTTGACTTTAGACCTTGACCTGTCTCATTTGACTTTCTGATACCGAGGACTTCCCCATTTTTCTACCTCTGTGTTTGGACCGCATCCCTGTTTATTCAGTGTCTCGGCTCTGAGTTGGTGACAAAACTTGCCTTTGGTGAGCTGGATTGTAGGCCTAAATCATTCTGGTCGGTTGTCCCGATGTTTGGCATTGGCTCAAACTCCCCCTAGTCACTTGAGATGTTGTTGGCTAAAACTGAAAGCTCATGTTCTACCTATGGAAAATTATAAATTCGCCCATGGAAACAAAAAAGGGCAAGAGCGATGAACAGCTAAAAAAATACTCCTCGAAGAGTATAAGAAAGGTCCAAAAAGCAATGATTCTTAAAAGATATATCTAAACAATTGTTGACCTTATAAATATGTGAAAAACATGCCTTGGATGCAAGCTGCAACTAGTTGTGCTTCTCAGCACATCTGAAATCCGAAGGGTTATGTAGGCCAAAAAGGCCATGGAATAAAATTGAATGATCCTAATGAACCTGGATCAACTTGATGTAGACATGATGCCTAAGTTGAATAAGCACTCTCTAAACAACTTATCCATTTGTGAGGCACAGCCATCCCCCGTGTTCTTTTGTCCAGCACAAAGTTTGTAGCTTCCCCATTTCTCCCAGTCCAAAGTATTTTTGAGTTAAGTTAGACAAGTCAACCCCTTGGCCCAACCTTGCTCCTAGCCTTCATCCTTCACTAGCAGTTTGACCATGTCCATTGGGTGAGTTTGTCATTTGAACTATTGTGCAAGTAATTTTATATAACAACAGAATATGCTAACTTAATTAATGCCACTGAATGGATGTTATACTTTGAGCTTAGCTGTGAGAATGATTAGAGAAGCAGTGTCTTAGTCTACTGATGTGATTTATCCTTGGTTGTATATTCTTGGGATCCGTGATGATGTGGACCATGTATGGATGATTATTGATGATGATTGATGGGTCCACATGTTTGATGATGATATCATATGATGGACATATGATGCAGATGATGTTTGATCCAGTTCAGCAGGTTTATTACTACTTCAGATCAGCAGATTATACATTGTCCATATATGGTGGACCCTACAGCTGGCCCATTAGGGCAACCCAGGGTGTATGAGTACACATTCTTAGTGGATTTGGGTCTTCTGGATCCATTGAGACACTTATCTTTCAGTTCCGGGCACTTCTGACAGTGATTGATGCAGTTTTACACTTGTTGACCAGATCTGGGGCTGATTTCCCAGCCTGAGAAGCAGGGGCCCCGAGAGGCCAGTTCACCTAGGGAGCTGATGATGGAGGGGGTGGTCCAGCCACTTGTTTTTACCATTTACCCCCCCTTCTAGAGAGCCTGGTGGGCTCAGATGGACAGCGCTAGCACCCTAGGAGGCAGTTTTGGCACTTTCACAGTTACCGAGGCAGTTAAAAAATGGTATAAAGTGGTCACTGAGGAAATCGATTTGGGCATTTGAGGCAAGGTTTTGGCATTTGCTCTTCACAGAGGTCTTCCAGGGTGGCATCACTACCTTCCAGTCAGTTTTCACCATGTGGGTATGCCCAGATTGATCACAGGAGGACATTTACTGCTTGACTGTCATGGATTCTGAGGACAGTTTTGGTCATTTATATTATATTGGACATATTTTATTATTTTATTGTGCCTTGGGGATGAGCTAGTAAGGATTGATGCCTCCTAGCCCCACCATGTGCTTATGTTGTCATGTCCTAGTCATCATGAGGTGGATTTTGGCACCTATACTTCTCTAGTGGATGACGTCACCCCCTTTTTGTACCATTTAGTGGGGTCGCTATCATTATGTTGGGTGATCCATGTGATATATTGTTATGATTTATTGTTAGCCGTTGATTAGATCTTATGATCTTTCAATCTTAGCTACTCATGTAAAAAGTGGTTAGGGTTGTACTCTCTCCCCATCCTATTTAAGGAGGGAGCCTCTCATTGTAAAATTCATCTAGAGATTTTTGGCTCTTGGCTCTTGGAATAAAATTTCTATCTTTTGGAGTACATGCTTGGATTGGAGTGGATGTTGGTTGTTTCGATTGTAAATGCTTTTGTCCATTGCACTGGAGGATCTATTGTAGCTATCTTGCATATTTGCCATATTTCATTTACAGGTTAAGAGGGCGATTTTGGACAAGGGCGAATTGGTGGGGAGGCTTGCCCTTCAATCTTGGAAGAAATCGTTTTGGTGTAACAGGGAGTGGTTTTGCCTTTGTATCAACTATTCTATGTTTCTCTCTCTCTTGCTTGTATCTACCTTCAATTTGTTAAATTGATTGATGCTTTGCTCCTTAGCTTGACAGGTTAGAAGGAATCACATGTGGCTTGGGAAAATCGATTTGGCAAGAGGGCTTCAACAATTCTCCATTTGATCTTTGGCAAAGTAATCCTCGTCTCAACTAGCATTCATCTCTTCATCCAGGTATGTTCTAAAAGGTATGATCTTCTACTTCCTTGAATCTTCCATGATTTCTAGATCAATAAAACCCTTGTTTTGGTATTTTTTTAGATCTACTTAGATCTAGCCTTGCTCTTGAAGAGATATTGAAAACCCACCTCTATAGCATCCACCCCTAGTGGGATCTATAGTTTGGTGGTGATTGGCTTAAAATTAACCCACTTTTCAAGGCAAAAAAACCCTCTTGAACCCAAATCGCACTTTCTAGTAAGAGGCTTGTTTGGTTAGATCTAGCACATGGGTAGGTGAGATCCCACTTGATTTGAAATCTAGACACTTGATAACCTACCCCCAGATTCTTACTTTGGTGAAATCTACCTTGTGGACATCTCTCCATGTTTTAAGGGGTTAAGACCCCCTTTTGAATTTCTTGGCACCTCAAAACTCAGATCTACTAAGATCTAGCCCTTGGATTCACTTGATTTTTTGGACATACATAGATCGGGGTACTAGCTACTTGTATCTACAGTTTGGTGGCCATTGGACTTGATTTGGTCCACCAAACCCACTTTTTAGCCTTCCTTGAGCAAGTCGCACTCCCTTGAAAAAGTGAGTTTGTCCACTTCCAGGAGATGGGTGTTTGAGATTTTCGTGGATTTGGAATGCCCATACCCTGAAACCTAGGTCTAGACTGTCTTTTCGTCACGATCCGCCTTGGGGGTAGCATTCCTTGTTTCAAGGGATTGTGGTCCACTTAGGGTTATTACTTGAAAAACCTAGATCTAGTAAGATCCAACCATTAGATCTCATTTAGCCCACTTGACTTGGCTCCTAGGTGTCCCGATCTACACTTTGACATACTTTTTGACCCCATTAGCCCATCTAACAAGGCACTAGTCCTTCTCTAAGCAAATCGCACTCCTTGGGATTTGTGTCAAACCCTAGATCTAGTATATGGGTACTTCTAGAACCAACTTAGATCTATAGATCTAGTCATTATCTAACCTATAGTACCAACTTCACACCTAGCTTCACCTTGTGGGCCTACTTAGAACCATTTCACACTTCCCAAGAAAACAAGACCCACTTGTGTAAACATATGGTACTATACCTAGTCATCATACCCCATCATGTGGCCTAAACCATACATAGGTTGAAACACTAACTTTTGCTTACACCACCTTCAACCATACCTCAACTTCTAGGTCCACTTAGCCTTGCATTGGTTTCCGTAACTCATCATTTACTCATCCTTAGAAACCTTTGTTTGGGTCCAATCAACTGTGATTGATTATAGGGTCTCCCCCTAGGTCTTGTTACACCTTGACCTAAAGCGAAGAGTGCCTCGGTTGACGTGACTCCCACCTTGCCTTGGGAACCGTGGCATCTCTTGGGTCACCTCTTTAGTTGCCTGTCTCCTCTACCGTCCCGGATGGGATACCTCTAGGGGCAACTACAAGTTGTGTGATAACATTTTTGGCGCCGTTGCCGGGGAGGTAGAGGCCTACCTTGGTTTAACACACCTTTGTTTCTCACTCTCTCCCTGCGCTTTAAACGACATACCTCTTGGTAGTAGAGCCTAAAAATCTACCTGGCGACTCCTAATCGTGACTCCGCTGAGAATCGAACCCGCAAAGAGATGTCTACTCAAAATAACATCTCTCCCGAAATGACCATGGAATTTATGTCAAACATGTGTGAAATGGTCACCAACATTGCTATGTATCTTAAGAATCAAGACGAGGATTTTAAAAGACGTGATCAACAAACCAAAGAAATGTTAAAATCCATCTGTAGCAATTCAACCCTTCCAAAGGCTAGTCCTCCCAAGACTCGGCAACTCAAGTCAGCTGATCCACAGCCTAGCAAGGCGGTGCATCAGCCTGTACATAGAATCTTGCCGAAAGCCCCAAAACCTTCATCTGAGGTCATCTCAAAAGGTAAAGCTGTGACCAACACTAGTCAAGCCTCTCCTGCAAACAAAGAAGCGGATCAAGAGATAAAAATTGATCCTCCCCCTAAAACTAATGCTCCCAAAGCAACCCTTTGGAGAAAGCAACCAAAACCTCTCACGATTTTAGAACCTAATCAGAAACTTCCAAGAACAAACGTTCCAAGTAAGCTAGCCAATTCATCTACTTTGGTTTCCCTAAAAGACCTAATCAAGATCCCATCTGTCAAACATGACATTATGAAGTTCCTAGGTTTAAGTACGCATGAAAAGGATAAGGAAAACCCCTACAACCTACACATTGATGTCACAAGCTTCCTGGAAAAAGTAAACCTGCCTATTCCCTTCTGTGAAATTTTTAAGATCCCTTCATTCCGCAAAAGAGCTACTACTCATCTTGGGATTCAAACAAGGAAGCAACCTCCTAAGAAAGTTGCTGCAGAGATTAAAGACTCCCCTGTCATGATCCAAAGTGTCTCTGGTGACAACTCTGGAAGTTTCCCGCCCTTTTATATTGCCTTGGAAGTAAATGGTTTGATATTGCATAACTGCATGTTGGACTCGGGAGCTGAAGTAAGTGTCATGCCTCTAAGAGTCATGGAACAACTTGAGTTAGTACCCACAAGAACCTACAGAAATGTGTGTGGAATGGATTCCAAAACTGTGAAATCTATTGGGATAATTGAAAACTTGCCTGTTAGGTTGGCTGCGTGCTCTGACATTGAGCTCTCAATGAGTGTCTTAGTCCTAGATATCCCTGATGCTTGGGGAATGTTGCTATCCAGGGAATGGTCGGCAAGATTGGGGGGAAGTGTCCAAATGGATCTAACGTATGCCACAATCCCAACCAAGGAAGGGTCATTCATAACTCTGTTTAATGAACCACCTATGCAAGAGCATGTTGAGACACCTGAACACTTATTTACTGAAGCAATGTATTCAAGTGATGAGATTGGAAACTTCATGGTTCTAGCGAATTACTGGGAGGAGGTTAAAAAGCAGCCCTTTTCACATGAACAAGTCTGGAAAATGCACTTTGATGGGGCCCGTTCCCGACATGGTGCAGGAGCCGGTATAGTTTTAATTTCACCATCAGGAGAAAAGAGCTTGTTCTCTTTTCGTTTAGAGTTTGAGTGCACTAACAATGTGGCTGAGTATGAAGCATTACTTTTGGGCTTGGAAATTGCCTGAGAAAGAAACATCAAATCTTTATCTGTCACAGGAGATTCTGACCTCATTGTGTCCCAAGTAAAAAATGAATTCGCTGCTAAGAATAATAGACTTAGAGACTATAGAAATGCAGTTTGGGATACCATTCAGTGCTTTGATGCCTTCGGGATTAAGACTGTTCCCCGTTACCAAAACACTTTGGCTGATGAGCTGTCTGTGATGGCCAGTACTCTTCAAACCTCTGAGTCTTTAAAACAACAAAACTGCAAACTTGAAGTTTTATTCAGACCCTCTGTCCCGGATAATGAAGACCACTGGCAGGTTTTTGATAATGATGCCCAAGTCATCCGATTTTTAACTGCTTCCAAAACACCAATGGTAAACTTCGAAGATGAAATGAAGGGTGGTTCAATTGAAGGTATGGATGTCACAGAAATCGCTTTCCCCCTTGAGAAAAACTTCAATAGGCATGATGAGTACAAAGGTAGGAGATCTGAGACTGTGGATGGGGTTATTGAAATAAATGTAGGATCTTCTTGTTCCCCAAAAATGATCAGAATTGGGATAAATGCCTCGGAAGAAGAAAGAAGAAGAATTATAGAATTAATCAGAGAATATAAAGATGTATTTGCATGGGTCTATGATGATTTAAAAACTTACGATCAGTCCATTATAGAACACACTATTCCTCTCAAAGAGGGAGCCAAACCATATCGACAAAAGTTGCGAAACGTGAACCCCAAGCTAGCTCCATTAATTAAAAAGGAGTTAGAAAAGATGTTGGCAGCAGGTATTATTAGACCAGTTAGGCATACAACCTGGGTATCCAATCCCGTAATCGTAAGAAAGAAAAACGGGGAAATTAGAATTTGTATTGACTTTAGGAACCTGAATCAAGCGTCTCTAAAAGATAACTACCCATTGCCCAACATGAAAAATATGTTGCAAAGTGTAACAGGGGCTGGCATGTTATCCTTACTTGATGGTTTTTCTGGTTACAACCAGGTCCAAATCAAGAAGGAAGATCGTGGGAAGACAACTTTTACCACCCCGTGGGGAACTTTCGAATATATAAGAATGCCATTTGGGCTTCTGAATGCAGGATCAACCTTTCAAAGGGCAATGGATCATGCATTTGAGGGCTTAATTGGCAAAATCATTGCAATTTCTCAAGATGATCTAACTGTTTTCTCTAAAGACAGGGGAGACCACATAAAGCATCTAAGGAGAATCTTTGAAAGATGTCGAAAATTTGGAATATCTTTGAATCCTAAAAAGTCTACTTTCGGAGTGGATGAAGGGAAGTTGTTAGGTCACATTGTTTCCAAAGAAGGCATTAGAATTGACCCTGAAAGAGTGCAAGGAATTCAAGCCATAACTCCCCCAAAGGATGTCAGCTCATTAAGATCATTTTTCGGAAAAATAAACTTCGTAAGAAGATTCATCCCTAACTTAGCTGAATTGGCCAAACCTTTGAATAGTTTGCTTAAGAAGGATGTGAAGTTTGTTTGGGATAAGAAATGTGATGCCTCATTCGAGTCTCTAAAGAAAGCCATTGCTTCTGCACCAGTCCTAGTAAGCCCAAACTACAATAAGGAGTTTTTGATTTATTCTTATGCATCCGAGGACACCATAGCAGGTGTGTTGTTGCAAAAGAATGAAGAAAACCATGAGCAACCTGTTGCCTTTATGAGTAAAAACCTTAGAGATGCAGAACTCAATTACACAACCACTGAAAAACAAGCCTATGCCTTGGTCAAGTCGTTAATACATTTTAGGACATATATCGGATACTCCAAAATTATTGCCTACGTCCCTTATCAAGCCGTGAAAGATGTCTTATCTCAGCCCGATGGCATAGGGGTTAGGGGAAACTGGATTTCCAGGATTCAAGAGTATGATATTGAAATCAAGTCAGTCAAGATAGTGAAAGGCCAAGGGTTGGCACAGCTATTAACTGATTCCAAACTACAGCAAAATAACATGATCCTTTATATTGATGAAGGTCACGAATGGTACAGAGATATCATTTTCTACCTCAGACACATGACCTGTCCAGACCACCTTGTAGACCACCAGAGAAGAGCTTTGAGGTTAAAAGCATCTAAGTATGTTTTGACAGAGGGTGGTTTGGGATGGAAGAATCCAGATGGAATCATACTCAAGTGTGTAAACCATGATGACTCCCAAAGGATCATCAAAGAAATGCATTCCGGATTGTGTGGAGGACATTATGCACCTAGAACCACAGCTGCTAAGATCATGAGAGCTGGATATTATTGGCCATCCTTGTTCAAAGATGTACACACCTTTGTTAGAGCATGTCAGGAGTGTCAATTCTATTCTGGAAAACCTAGATTACCTGCCCTGCCCTTGACCCCAGTCATTATAGAAGCACCTTTTCAACAATGGGGAATGGATTTTATAGGACCCATTAACCCCAGCTCCTCAAGTGGACACAAATACATACTGACTTGCACAGACTATTTCACTCGCTGGGTGGAAGCTATCCCTACTAAGAAGTGCACTGCAGAAGTTGTGGTCAAGTTCTTAGAAGAGAATATAGTCTCTAGATACGGTTGCCCCTGCAAAATTACAACTGATAATGCGCCATCTTTTAGTAAAATTGAGATGTCTACCTTTTGTGCTGATCATGGGATCACCTTGTCTCATTCTTCTAACTACTATCTGCAAGGAAATGGTTTAGCAGAATCAAGTAATAAGAATCTGATAAGGCTCTTAAAAAGGATGATTGGTGAGAACAAGAGAACTTGGGATGTGAAGCTGAAATATGCCCTCTGGGCAGACAGAACAACAGTCAAAAGAATAACTGGAAAAGCTCCCTTTGAAGTAGTGTACGGACAAAACTGTAGGCTCCCAATCAACCTTCAAATTCCTGTGTATGAGTTGTTACAACAATGCTCCTCTGATCAAGAGGCCTTGCAAGCAAGAATTGACAGGTTAGTAGAGTTAGATGAGACTAGGAGGGAAGCCTGGAATAAAATGGTTTTAGAGCAAGAAAGAATAAAGGGAACCTTTGACCAGAAGAGTAGAGATGTGATATTCGGAATTGGGGATATAGTCTTGTTATGGGATAAACATAAAGAAAAACCTGGAAATCATGAAAAATTTGAGAAGATATGGATGGGCCCTTATCGGGTAAGCAAGATGGCTGGCAAAGGAACTGTGTATTTAGAGACTTTAGATGGAGATGAATTGGAATTACCTGTAAATGGGAGGTTACTAAAGCACTACTTCCCTCCTATAATCCTGGAATGATCTTGCTATGTCGTGCTTTTCCTGTTTAGAGTAGGTAGCTTCTGAATAAGCTCACTTGAGCAGTAGGATTTGTGTGATTTTTCTTTTTCTGTGTGCCGAGTATTGTCCCTTTTTCTTTTTTTGCCTGGAGTGTCTGCTTGTTTTTTATTCTTTATTGAGTTGAGCCTTGCTCCTTCCTAAGCTTGTCTCTTCTCCTGCATGCATTTAAGAAATTGTAGTTGGCATTTCTATTTTTGGCTGCCTGTGCAAGTTGAGATTGCCTGCTTGAAGAAGTGCTCTTTTTCCTCCTGCACAGTAATAAAAATGATAAATGAATAATATATGCCATGTTAGTTTATATTTATATTTTGGCGCATGTCAGTTTATGTTTTAGAATAGAAGTCATTTTCAGTTTTATTTTATATTTATCCCATACATGCTCCATGATGGTATTCTAGTATTTGTGAGAGCAGGAACAGGTGCAAGATAAAAGCTGAAAGCAAGGATGGTGCAGTGCTGGATTGAAGATTGATGCAGAGCAGTTCGAGACCAGAGATTCTGAGGTTCTCAAGCGCTCTCTCCCTTAGAGCACTTGTCCCAGCTGGAGCCAGATGTTATCACACCATAGTAGCAGGGCTACTATTCTCGTACAGCAGATATCTGCACATTCCAGAGCTTACATTATTCCAGAGCATGGCTCTATATTTTGGATCACTCATGATCAGAGCAGTACATTATTCAGATTTGTATATGACCTTGTGTCAAGGCTGAGCCTTGAGAGTTCAGATTTGATGACTGATGTGACTACTTATCCCATACAGTTTCAGTTCAGTGCCTAGAGATGTATTACAGAAGTGTTTCAGATGATACTGGATGATTATTATTATGATGATGTTGTATGATCTATGGATATGTTCTCACTGACTGTGGATTATTATCTTGTTGATTTAGTCATGATCATAGCATGTGCTTGGTATATTATTCCTGATGTGGCAAACTATTTAAAATGAACTGTAAATCATAAAATGGACAATTGCTTGCACATTTAGGTCATTTAACAAAACTCACTGGTTTTTCACCTTACATAGATATGGTCTTTCCCGACACCAGTTGTCTGCTAGTGTAGGCTCCATATTCACTTGACTCCATCCATACATGACCTTCCTATTTGACTTTAGACCTTGACCTGTCTCATTTGACTTTCTGATACCGAGGACTTCCCCATTTTTCTACCTCTGTGTTTGGACCGCATCCCTGTTTATTCAGTGTCTCGGCTCTGAGTTGGTGACAAAACTTGCCTTTGGTGAGTTGGATTGTAGGCCTAAATCATTTTGGTCGGTTGTCCCGATGTTTGGCATTGGCTCGAACTCCCCCTAGTCACTTGAGATGTTGTTGGCTAAAACTGAAAGCTCATGTTCTACCTATGGAAAATTATAAATTCGCCCATGGAAACAAAAAAGGGCAAGAGCGATGAACAGCTAAAAAAATACTCCTCGAAGAGTATAAGAAAGGTCCAAAAAGCAATGATTCTTAAAAGATATATCTAAACAATTGCTAACCTTATAAATATGTGAAAAACATGCCCTGGATGCAAGCTGCAACTAGTTGTGCTTCTCAGCACATCTGAAATCCGAAGGGTTATGTAAGCCAAAAAGGCCATGGAATAAAATTGAATGATCCTAATGAACCTGGATCAACTTGATGTAGACATGATGCCTAAGTTGAATAAGCACTCTCTAAACAACTTATCCATTTGTGAGGCACAACCATCCCCCGTGTTCTTTTGTCCAGCACAGAGTTTGTAGCTTCCCCATTTCTCCCAGTCCAAAGTATTTTTGAGTTAAGTTAGACAAGTCAACCCCTTGGCCCAACCTTGCTCCTAGCCTTCATCCTTCACTAGCAGTTTGACCATGTCCATTGGGTGAGTTTGTCATTTGAACTATTGTGCAAGTAATTTTATATAACAACGGAATATGCTAACTTAATTAATGCCACTGAATGGATGTTATACTTTGAGCTTAGCTGTGAGAATGATTAGAGAAGCAGTGTCTTAGTCTACTGATGTGATTTATCCTTGGTTGTATATTCTTGGGATCCGTGATGATGTGGACCATGTATGGATGATTATTGATGATGATTGATGGGTCCACATGTTTGATGATGATATCATATTATGGACATATGATGCAGATGATGTTTGATCCAGTTCAGCAGGTTTATTACTACTTCAGATCAGCAGATTATACATTGTCCATATATGGTGGACCCTACAGCTGGCCCATTAGGGAAACCCAGGGTGTATGAGTACACATTCTTGGTGGATTTGGGTCTTCTGGATCCATTGAGACACTTATCTTTCAGTTCCGGGCACTTCTGACAGTGATTGATGCAGTTTTACACTTGTTGACCAGATCTGGGGCTGATTTCCCAGCCTGAGCAGCAGGGGCCCCGAGAGGCCAGTTCACCTAGGGCGCTGATGATGGAGGGGGTGGTCCAGCCACTTGTTTTTACCATTTACCCCCCCTTCTGGAGAGCCTGGTGGGCTCCGATGGACAGCGCTAGCACCCTAGGAGGCAGTTTTGGCACTTTCACAGTTACTGAGGCAGTTAAAAAATGGTATAAAGTGGTCACTGAGGAAATCGATTTGGGCAATTGAGGCAAGGTTTTGGCATTTGGTCTTCACAGAGGTCTTCCAGGGTGGCATCACTACCTTCCAGTCAGTTTTCACCATGTGGGTATGCCCAGATTGATCACAAGAGGACATTTACTGCTTGACTGTCATGGATTCTGAGGACAGTTTTGGTCATTTATATTATATTGGACATATTTTATTATTTTATTGTGCCTTGGGGATGAGCTAGTAAGGATTGATGCCTCCTAGCCCCACCATGTGCTTATGTTGTCATGTCCTAGTCATCATGAGGTGGATTTTGGCACCTATACTTCTCTAGTGGATGACGTCACCCCCCTTTTTGTACTATTTAGTGGGGGCGCTATCATTATGTTGGGTGATCCATGTGATATATTGTTATGATTTATTGTTAGCAGTTGATTAGATCTTATGATCTTTTAATCTTAGCCACTCATGTAAAAAGTGGTTAGGGTTGTACTCTCTCCCCATCCTATTTAAGGAGGGAGCCTCTCATTGTAAAATTCATCTAGAGATTTTTGGCTCTTGGCTCTTGGAATAAAATTTCTATCTTTTGGAGTACATGCTTGGATTGGAGTGGATGTTGGTTGTTTCGATTGTAA
Source organism: Larix kaempferi (assembly GCA_027924585.1). Classification (NCBI taxonomy): domain Eukaryota; kingdom Viridiplantae; phylum Streptophyta; class Pinopsida; order Pinales; family Pinaceae; genus Larix; species Larix kaempferi. The sequence goes on from BSBM01001032.1 coordinate 1,662,432, forward strand.
ATGCTTTTGTCCATTGCACTGGAGGATCTATTGTAGCTATCTTGCATATTTGCCATATTTCATTTACAGGTTAAGAGGGCGATTTTGGACAAGGGCGAATTGGTGGGGAGGCTTGCCCTTCAATCTTGGAAGAAATCGTTTTGGTGTAACAGGGAGTGGTTTTGCCTTTGTATCAACTATTCTATGTTTCTCTCTCTCTTGCTTGTATCTACCTTCAATTTGTTAAATTGATTGATGCTTTGCTCCTTGGCTTGACAGGTTAGAAGGAATCACATGTGGCTTGGGAAAATCGATTTGGCAAGAGGGATTCAACAATTCTCCATTTGATCTTTGGCAAAGTAATCCTCGTCTCAACTAGCATTCATCTCTTCATCCAGGTATGTTCCAAAAGGTATGATCTTCTACTTCCTTGAATCTTCCATGATTTCTAGATCAATAAAACCCTAATCAATTAAAACCCTTGTTTTGGTATTTTTTTAGATCTACTTAGATCTAGCCTTGCTCTTGAAGAGATATTGAAAACCCACCTCTATAGCATCCACCCCTAGTGGGATCTATAGTTTGGTGGTGATTGGCTTAAAATTAACCCACTTTTCAAGGCAAAAAAACCCTCTTGAACCCAAATCGCACTTCCTAGTAAGAGGCTTGTTTGGTTAGATCTAGCACATGGGTAGGTGAGATCCCACTTGATTTGAAATCTAGACACTTGATAACCTACCCCCAGATTCTTACTTTGGTGAAATCTACCTTGTGGACATCTCTCCATGTTTTAAGGGGTTAAGACCCCCTTTTGAATTTCTTGGCACCTCAAAACTCAGATCTACTAAGATCTAGCCCTTGGATTCACTTGATTTTTTGGACATACATAGATCGGGGTACTAGCTACTTGGATCTACAGTTTGGTGGCCATTGGACTTGATTTGGTCCACCAAACCCACTTTTTAGCCTTCCTTGAGCAAGTCGCACTCCCTTGAAAAAGTGAGTTTGTCCACTTCTAGGAGATGGGTGTTTGAGATTTTCGTGGATTTGGAATGCCCATACCCTGAAACCTAGGTCTAGACTGTCTTTTCGTCACGATCCGCCTTGGGGGTAGCATTCCTTGTTTCAAGGGATTGTGGTCCACTTAGGGTTATTACTTGAAAAACCTAGATCTAGTAAGATCCAACCATTAGATCTCATTTAGCCCACTTGACTTGGCTCCTAGGTGTCCCGATCTACACTTTGACATACTTTTTGACCCCATTAGCCCATCTAACAAGGCACTAGTCCTTCTCTAAGCAAATCGCACTCCTTGGGATTTGTGTCAAACCCTAGATCTAGTATATGGGTACTTCTAGAACCAACTTAGATCTATAGATCTAGTCATTATCTAACCTATAGTACCAACTTCACACCTAGCTTCACCTTGTGGGCCTACTTAGAACCATTTCACACTTCCCAAGAAAACAAGACCCACTTGTGTAAACATATGGTACTATACCTAGTCATCATACCCCATCATGTGGCCTAAACCATACATAGGTTGAAACACTAACTTTTTCTTACACCACCTTCAACCATACCTCAACTTCTAGGTCCACTTAGCCTTGCATTGGTTTCCGTAACTCATCATTTACTCATCCTTAGAAACCTTTGTTTGGGTCCAATCAACTGTGATTGATTATAGGGTCTCTCCCTAGGTCTTGTTACACCTTGACCTAAAGCGAAGAGTGCCTCGGTTGACGTGACTCCCACCTTGCCTTGGGAACCGTGGCATCTCTTGGGTCACCTCTTTAGTTGCCTGTCTCCTCTACCGTCCCGGATGGGATACCTCTAGGGGCAACTACAAGTTGTGTGATAACAAAGACCATACTCACTTCATAGTTGTGATCAATTTGCTAGTGAAGGGTGAATGCTAAGAATAAAATGACTAGGCCAAAGGATGACTTACTGACTTAACATTGTGACACTTTGGATATGGAAAAGGGAATACACACCATAGCATATAGTGGACAAGCAATAACACAGGGAATGGTGGTGTCTCACAAATGGGTAAGTTGTTCAAAGAGTGTTTATTCACCTTGGCAGATGCTCACAATCCATAATCCAAATGAGGCCAACAATCTTTTTGATATAGAGTTTAAGTTCCATTTCTTTTTGGGCCTATAGTTTCCATAGCCTTTGATCTATGTGTGTTTATAAACACATTGCATAGATTTACATTTCATTAAGGCATCTTGCTGCAGGTGTGTTTTTAAGGCACTTGTTTACCTGAGCACTTCCAGATGTGTTTTTTAGACATCTTGTTTACCTGGGTATTTACATTTCACAATAGATATAGCATTTGATATTTCTTTGCCAAATTCATTTGGCTTTTTCACAATAGATATAACATTTCCTTTTCACATTTTGTATTCATGGCAGTACTATCTGTTTCAAGTTTAGCCAACAACATCTTTAGTGACTAGGGAGACTTCGTGCCAGTGCCAAACATCGGGACAATCGACCAGAATGATTTAGGCCTACAATCCAACTCACCAAAGGTAAGTTTTGTCACCAACTCAGAGCCAAGACACAATAAACAAGGAAGCTCATCCAAAATAGAGGCTACGGCGGGGAAAGGTCCTCCATGCCACTAGTCAAGTAGTAAATCAAGGTAAATAACAAACTGGGTAGGTAATGGATGGATGAAGACAATGAGTAATGAGACCAACACTAGCAAGCCAAAGTATGGTGGGAATGATAACCTCTAATCTCCCTAAGGAGGGTAAAATCGATGAGTATAGGTCAAGAACTTCTAAGTCTAAGTAGGGACAATATAATATATATAAAAGTACAACCAGGTTCACATATCTATATGATCGCCAGATCATGATACTAAATGCTAAGACATGCTACAAGAATGAATATAAATGCAATATAACCATAACACCAAAATATACCTACCGAGTCATATACCTGAATGCTCATCCTCTGAAACTGCTGTAACTCTGGGCAATACTGACTGCTCTGTATAAATGGCTAAATGGCTACATCGGTCATCTCTCTGAGTGTCCTGAAACTCAGTCATGGCATGGGGAACAAAACTGTTGTCCATATAATAATTATGATCCATAATAGATGCTCATCTCAGCATCTCAATGTAAAGGAACTGGCTGAAAAGTGTACTGGAATCTGAAAAATAGTGTATGGTAGCCCGGCTACTATATATGTGATAATAGTTCCTTTTAATATTGAGAAATTATAAATGACAAGAACACAACAAGTAGCTCAATATGCAAAATGGAAAGACTAAACTAACAATTAGTATTCTAAGAATGAAAATGAGATCTAAACTAACAACTAGTGATCTACTTGCAAAATGGAAACTAAACTAAAGATGAAGCAAACAAAGCAAGGCACTACAAACTTGCCCAAATGGGGAAGTTGGGTGTGGGAGCTATTACCAACTTATTTGTACCATAGTTGGATTATCTGAAGAGCCGCCATTTGACAAACATGATGAATGTTTGTACTCCAGTGTATCAGATGATCCAGCATTTGTGACTAGCCAGTTTTGGCTAGGCAGTTTTATTTTTCAATTGACATGACCATGGCCCCATGGGGTTTGTAATAAAGTGTGCTAGTAGGATCTGAGTGTCTCGGTTCCCCATGACTTGATTAAGCAACTAAGGTATTCCAGGGAGTTTTTTCCCTTGTCAATTATACTTTGCCTACAGCCGAGCTATAATCGATGAGGTTTTCTCTCGCTTCCTCCAAAGTTGGAATGCCCGATTTTGAAAATTTTAGCCATGGGGGGTTATTAGAGTCCAACTGATGTATATAAGCCAACTAGACACTATTAGAATAAGTGTCGGTCATGTCCTAGGTCCATAGAACCCTCAGAAAAAATTTCGAAAAAATTTTACCAGGTCCTCCGGTTTTGGGTTTTTAATTATTTTTTAAATTTAATAAATTTCTCTATAGTTTAAATAGAGAAATATCAATTTGTAATATGTCAGTCATCCGAGATCCGAATTTGATGATTGAAGGCTCCAGACTTAAGCCAAAAATCATTCATGATCCCCGGACCAGTTTATCCTAAGTTTCGGATGTCAATTAGGCCTCATAATTAATAATTTCTCAAAAAACCCAGTTACAGAGAAATTATTAATTAAAATAAAAAAAATGATTATTTTGGAGATAATCCAAATCTCTCCAAAATAATCCAAATGGAATAAAGTAAAAGGCTAATTGACATGGCACAAGGCATTAATTATCATTCCAGTCATCTCCAATCAACTTCAGTGAGATATCCAGTCAACAAATGAGATCTCCTTCAAGTAAATTCGCCCACCTGCATGCAAAGTTCGATTTGGTGATGTGGAGGAGTTATTTAATGGAAATTCGATTGAGTTTGAGTTGTATTTATTGCAAAGTGGGCGCCCTCCTAAAGATATGCAATCACCAAGACTTGGCTTCTTTGCAAGTCGAGTTAGCACCTACCACAACTCATACTTGATCTCCCTTGAAAGCTCACGTCATCCTCTTGAAAGCTCACGCAGATTACACTTGGGAACTCGAGATTTGATGGTGAAGTCTCCAAGGTTGGGATGGGGGGCACCTTGCCAAGGTGGAGGCCACCTACCCATCCACCTAGATCTCAAACTCGAGTTGTTTGGTAGGATTAACTCCAAGCAACGAATAGACATGGAATTGATTGGATCTTGATTGGGATTTCGACTTTAGACTTGTGCCATTGGATTCTCTTGTGCCAATTCGACTTAGGTTAGATGTGGCTTTAGTTTGCTATATAATGAGGCTCTTTTCCCCTCATTCTTCATGGAGATTTTGAGCATGAACACTTTGCCAAAATATTAATGTAATATCTGTTTAATATTGAATAAAGTTTAGACTTTGGAGGTCCATGCTGGAGCAATTGGGATGTTTTTCACACTATTGGTGATATCTCTTTCATTTTGTTCATTGATCATGCAATTTCATTATTAGATGTATGTTTTAACTTTGATTAGAAATATATCTTTCGGTTTTTGCATGTTTCATAACAAGATTTTTGCAAAGGTTTCCCAAGGTAGAGAAAGGCTTATTAAAGACTAAGTCATTATTTACTTAACAGTGGTTCTTGGCATCTAATCAATCTATCTTGCAGGTCTTCAAGGTCTTCTCTTCATTTCAAGAGAAGAAACGTTTTAATAAGAGAGTTTGGTCTCTTCCTCCATCAAATTTTTTTTTTCAAAACAACTCCTGGTTACTTGTCCTTAAGCTTACCTCTTCAAGCCCATCTCCACTAGACTAGCCTCACTCACCCATTCGTTTTGCCCTTTCTCTCATTCATCCATTCGTTTTGCCCTTTCTCTCATTCATCCATTTGTTTGCCCTAGATCCATCTTCTTCTCCTCCATTTCGTTTTTGCCCTCCTCCCAAGCTCATCTTCCCTTTCACTTTTGTCTTCAAGGCTCCATTCGTCCATCCTAAAGAGCCCTAATTTTTCACACAAAAACACAAAACTTTGTTAGAGTTAGTCTTTGTTTGTTAAGTCTTAGTGAATTTTTGCATTCAATTTGCAATCTCATGCATTGAAAAAGTAGTTTTAGAAGCAATCTAGATCTCATTTTTTACACTAGTAGAACTTGTACTTGTTTAACTTTAGTTTCCATTTGAAAGATAGAAATTTTTCATTAAAAATATCTTAAAATTTTTATGTTTTAGATCTCATTTCTAGCATTTTTAGGCATCTTTTGTTCGCTGGTCCGTTTTTCCAGATTAACATTTTCAAGTCAAAATCTCATGCTTTCCACAATCTAGGTTTCATTTTTCAATTTCATACTTAGATAGTTTCAAGTTTTTATTATTTTCATCTACTAATGTCTAATGGGTACGTGCTTTGAGTATAATGAAATGCTTGTAGGCATTTTGAAGAAGAAGAGAGTTGAGCAAAGCAAACTTTGAAAAGAGAAGAGCAAAGAAGACAAAGAACAAGAAGAAGTTTGAACCTAAGGCACATTTGAACCAAAACAAAGTCATCAATCTCCTTTTGTAAAAGCTATTGATAAAGCTTCTTTTCATTATTGTTTCAAGTTTATTTCTTTTTCAAAAGACCTTTCAAGGGCTTGAATCCCAAAGGCATTTGTAATCTCATAATAAAAGTTCAAGTGGAGGAGTCCTCCACTCTTTTGGGTTTTCTTCCCCATTTGGGAAAGAGTGTTGTGGTTGGTTAACTTAGAGCTTTCATTTCACGCTTTAGATTAGTCTTTTATTTCATTTTCGTACTCTCTTCCAAATTTTGACTTGAGGTAGTATCCTTGGGATTTCATCCCAAGGGAAGGACCACATAACTTTGTGGTTACTCCTCTTTCCCCGTTAGTTTCCTTGGTCGAAATTTCAGCTAGCTGGAAAGTTCTCAAGTGCTAGCAATTATAGTGGTCAACCTTGTTCGAAGGAAGACCCCACCTTAGAGTAAATTTGTTTGGTAGAATACTAAGTCATTTTTAAATTTCATTTTGCAAGTAGCATGCTAATCATCTTTTATATCTGTTGAGCTACCACATGGTTTGATTTCGCAACTGCTTCTACTTTATTTAAAATAAACAAAGCCTCTTGAACTTGGCCAAATCCAAGTCAAGAGCACTCTCTGTCGGAGAGCATTTTTAGACTTGCATTTTCCCCCTGCATTAAGCATATTAGATTAGAAAAGTCTCTTGAACTTTGGTCTTAAGACTAAGTCAAGAGCGCTCTCTATCGGAGAGTTGAATGGTGCTCTTAATAAATAAAATACTTCAACTCACTTTCCCTCATTAATTAATTTATTTTGGTTATTCGTCCAACACCCGTATGCTCTGCCAACCTGAAAAGGTTGGGCTAGTACTCAGAAAGGTGAAGGATTTGCTAATTTTACAAGTGATAACCTAATTAAAACTTTACCCCAAATCCAAACCTGCGTCAAATACTGAGGTTGCTTCCTGAAACAGGTGGTGCCGGGAATCCACTGTCAAACTCGAGGGCGGTTTAAACATTGGACACCTATCCTCTGAATTTGGGTGCTCCCGACCTATCATCTAAGAGGTTGCCAGTATCTTTCCTGGTTAGCTTTACTCTTTTGATATCCTTGTTTCTTAGCCTAATAATCAAAGACCACTAAAATTTACAATTTACCAAGATAATTTTCATAACGATCTCACGAACAGTACTCTTTCAAGACCCACACATTCAGCATCACATCTTTTCTTTGACTCCATAAGGCATTGGTTATTTAAAAGTTTATATCTTGATCAGGACCATTTGTCCTTGTGTTTATTTCATATTGTGAATGCTTTATCTAATTATAAGTCTTGAAACAACTGTTGTCTTTGATATCTTATTTAGCAATGTGGATTGCATCTTATCTTGTTATCTCATTTTAATTTGGTCTCATCACAAGAAAACTCTTAAACAACACCCATCTGCATCATTTCACACTTAAAACCTTAAAACATAAAGAGCCTTAGTGAAACTCTTTGTAGGGACTACCCCCCTTGGCTTCGTTAGGAGTTAGCCTAAACGGAGGAGCTGGGATTCAGGTGACAGTACCTGGCTCATTGCTTGCCCCCAAGGCACACTTCTCCCCACTTCCAGTGAGGGAGACAGCTTTCGAAATATTTCTGCTGCTGGTGTGCAATCTGGCGGACAACAAGAACCTTAAATCCCACTTGCTCTTTTGATTAAATGATTACAATGCCTTGGGAATTCAACCCTTGAAAAGAACTTGAAAGAAATGAAATAGAAGAATGCTATGAAGCTCTTAAGATATTTTACAAAAGGAGAATGGTTATGTCTTGTTTGGTTTAAGATCTTCCTCTTGGGTTTGTTCTTCTTCTTAGTTTTGCACTTCTTTGTTTCTTGGTTTGTTCTTGCTGGTTCCTGTTGTTCGCCAGATTGCACACCAGCAGCGGAATTCTTTCGAAAGTTGTCTCCCTCACTGGAAGTGGGGAGAGGTGTGGCCTTGGGGGCAAGCAATGAGCCAGGTACTGACACCTGAATCCCAGCTCCTCCGTTTAGGCTAACTCCTAACGAAGCCAAGGGGGGTAGTCCCTATAAAGAGTTTCACTAAGGCTCTTGTGTTTTTAAGGTTTTAAGTGTGAATGATGCGGATGGGTGTTGTTTAGGAGTTATTATGTGACGACAACAAATTAAAAGATATGACAACACAAGATAATGATGCAATCCACGTTGCTAAATAAGATAACAAGATTAACAGTATGTTGGCAGAGTGTTCATGCTCAAAATCTCCATGAGGAAAGAGGAAAAAGAGCCTCATTATATAGCAAAACCAACTGCTAAAACCCTAATTTGAATTTGGCATAAGGAGAGCCAAAAACATTTGACAAAACTCCAAATTCCAATCACAAAGCAATCAAATCTTGGCTTGGAGCAATATACAATCACATAAGTCCAGTTTCAAGGAGTTGCAACTTGAGAGGAGCCCATAATTTGAGGAAGGAGCTCCACATGCATTGATTTCAAAATCCAACAACCCATTAATCAATTGCCAAACCACAAAAACGAATTTGCATGAAGGTGGGCGAATTTCTCAACTGTAGATCACTCCCAGTGCTCCGAAACTGATCTGAATCAAGTGGGTGAAGATTCCAATCATCATAAATGCTTTTTGCCATGTCATTTTGACTTTTACTTTATTCAATTTGGCCTTTTTTGGAGAGATTTAAATTATCTCCAATTTATTATTTTTTGAATATTTTAATTAATATTTCTCATTTTTTGATTTTTTAAGAAAATATCAATTATGAGGCCAAATAATTGTCTAAAACTTAGGGTTAGCTGGTCCAGGGATCCTGAATGATTTTTGGCTTAAGTTTGGAGCCTTCAATCACTAAAATCGGATCTCGGATGACTGACATATTACAAATTGAAATTTCTCTATTTAAACTATAGAGAAATTTATTAAAATTTAAAAAATAATTAAAAACCCAAATTCGACGAACCCGGTAAAAAACTTTCAAAATTTATTTTGAGGGTCCTAGAGACATAGGACATGACCAAAACCTATTCTAATAGTGTCTAGTAGGCTTATATACATTAGTTGGACTCTAATAACCCCCCACGGCTCAAATTTTCAAAATCGGGCATTCCAGCTTTGGAGGAAGAGGGAGAAAACCTCATCGATTATAGCTCGGCTATACGCAAAGTATAATTGACAAGGGAAAAAACTCCCTGGAATACCTTAGTTGCTTAATCAAGTCATAGGGGACCGAGACACTCAAAATCCTACTAGCACACTTTATTACAAACCCCCATGGGACTATGGTCATATCGACTAAAAACAAAAACTGGCTAGCCAAAATTGGCTAACTGTTGCAATCTGAAACCCAGATACTCTGGAAGTGAACACTGATGTGTTCCAACACTGACGGCTCAATAAGGTTTCAACTATTTGTACAAAATAGGTGATAACATCTGGCTCCAACTGCGGGACGTTTGCTCGATCTGGAATTCATGCAAGGAGAGAATACGAGAACACCAGAATCTCTGGTTTATATATATAGCCTGTAAAAACATCTCAACTTGACAGAAAACCTTCAGTAGAACATGTGTTATGAAAAAACCAAAATGAAATACCAACTATATTTTATTGTTTGAAAATGAACTCTAAGAAATCTAAAATGCAGAAGGTAAATTAAATCTTTTCCTATTCTAATATAATACAAAAAAGAAAATGTTAAGTATAATCAGAAATCCAATGTAACCAATGTAAAAACAATTTTTTACCTGGTCTCTGGTTACCAGCCAGGACAAGGGCATGCTTATCAGAAAGTGCAAACCTGCTTGAATCTTCTGAATGGGGGGGCTGGATGGGGAATCATAAGTATGTAATAAATATTTGAAGTGCTCCCCAATATAGTGAGAAATCCTTCTGCAGGCACACTCTATCCAGAACAGGATAGGGTGATGAAATTCAGGATGACAAGGCCATTCTGGTACCTTATAATATTTCTCCAAGATGCTCTTCTGAAAATAATTTTCCATGAAAGTGCATGCCTCGAACTGTTCTAATATACAGGGGATTTCCGATGGGCAAGATGTATGCTCAACCGACTGCTCATATGAAATAATTTCCTTCTCTTCCTCTATGCTCAACTGTTCAAAATCCATACTCCTGCCGAAAATGGGGGAGTCTTCATGAATTTTACCATATTCTTGGCCACATGTATCCTCATGCTCATAAGTGGGATTGTTAACAAAATTTCCAAGGGGATTTTGTTCATCATTAAATTCTTCAGACATGGCATAGATAAGGTTCTCAAAAAGGGTCCCTTCATCATTGCCAATATCTATGTCATCCATGATGGACTCATCATCACTTATGTCATCCCTTAAGCTATGCCTATCCTCCTCAACTTCATAATAATCTTCCTCAAACAGATGTGTTTCAAAAATATCACAAGGGATCAAAATTTCCGAATATTCACTGCCATGTGGAGAACAAATGGGAGTGTTATCACACATACTACAACTTTCATGGATTTCTTTATGAATGTTGATCTCTGTAATGGTTTCTTCTAGAGATGGGTAAGGAGTACATAAATGTTCATCATCATTGAAGTAGTCTTGAAAAACTTCCCACTCCAAGGTGTCTTTTGTTTCGATGGCATGAGGAGGGTCTTCAACAATATTCGGTATTTGATAAATTTCTTCGATAGGATCATTAGGAATCTGATGGGAAAATGTTATATTTTCTGTAATAGGATAATCCGACTGATTCCAACTCTCTTCAGGAATATCATAAGTATCACCTACATAATTTATGTCCTCAGGATCACTTGATGAAGACTGACCAACAAACCCTTCAGGAAACCCATGCTTTTGGATATAGCATGCAAGGTGACAAGTGTTTTCTTCATGGAATTCTTGGCATGCCCTACAGAATGGTGTGTAAGGTTCAACCCTGGGAATGCCACAGATGTCCCCCACATTATTAATGAATTCAGGCTCGTCTGTAGAAGTGCTTGGACCACAACCCTCAGGATAACCATGTTTTTGAATATAGCATGCATAATGGCAACCAGATTCCTCATGGAAATCTCTGCATACCCTACAAAATGGCTTGTATGATTCAACCATGTTAGCAGCCTCTAATTGGTTAGGAGGCCTCTGTTCATGGTTGGGAGGTTTTCTCTGCCAATTCTGTCTTGTAGCAAAAAAACCCTAGGTTGAGGTTGAGGTTGAGTCCTTTCAACATTTATAACCCGACTTTGAATTTCTTTTAGCTGAGCAAGGTGCTTTGCTTCAGCTTCCTCCATGTTTCTCTTCATTTCCCTTTTCATTTCATTTCTCATTTCTGATATCTGTTTTTCATGAGTTTCCTTCATAATTGATAAAGAATCTTTATCTTTTGGTTCATTATTTTTCAAAGGGATTGAAGATCTTGAGTAACCCTGAATGTTGGATTCACCGGAAGACATCATGTTCTTGTCAATCTTAACAGCTAAACTCTGAGCTTTAGCCAAAGTAGTAGGTTCTTTATCTCTCAGTTGGTATTGTATCTTACCACTCAATGCCTCTATGTAATGGTCCAGTAATGAAGCTGCAGGAGGTGCATAAGTCTCAGGGATAGAATTTGACAACTCTTGGAATTTAGTATTGAATTCATCCATAGTTTCATTTTCTGTCTTCTTCATGCTAGTTAAGGTTGCAACTAGATGTCTAGGCTCCTTTTTGCTGCCAAATTTGTTGAGAAAAGCAATCTTGAAAGCTGCTATGGTGGCGAAAGATTTGTTTGGTAAATTGTCGTACCAGTTCCCGGCTTTGCCTTCTAAGGATATGGAAAAAAGAGTCATGTAAACATCCTCATGTTTATCAGTGCCTTTGAGGTATGAACCACAAAGTCTGTTGAAGTTTCTGATATGCTGCTCAGCAGAAGTAGAGGCATCAGTGCCACTGAAACTTGTGAGTTTGTCGACAGCTTTTTCAGGAATATCATGGGGTTGACCTGCTATCTGAGTGAAATCTAGTTGAGTAAAAAACTCACCCATTGTGGAAAGGAAACAATTATTATCTTCAAAATTTTCTTGATTTTCTTGAAACAAAGAATGGATGTCTAAAATAGACTCCGATCTAATATTTTCAAGGATTTTACGAGAAGCAAGTTTGTTTAGTCTTCTCCTATAAACCTTTTCAGGCTCAGGGATAAAACTAAGCAAACCTTCAGAATTTCTTCTAGTTGAATACCTTGAGGTGTTAACTGACAATGGAGTCACCAGGTGGATCCAAGTCTAATTTCAGAGAGTGATTAAACTAAAAATCTACCAAAAAGGAAAACTAAAAAGGGGTAGTGGAGTCGCCAGATAGATATGAAATCTATCAAAAAAGGTAAAACAAACTAGAAAAAACTAAGGTCATCCAGGAACAAAAAGATTTGTCCTCGACAACGGCGCCAAAGATGTTGTCCACCAGATTGCACACCAGCAACAGAAATCTTTCAAAAACTGTCTCCCTCACTAGAAAGTGGAGAGAGGTGTGACCTTGGGGGCAAGCAATGAGCCAGGTACTATCACCTGAATCCTAGCTCCTCCGTTTAGGCTCCTAACGAAGCCAAGGGGGGTAGTCCCTACAAAGAGTTTCACTAAGGCTCTTATGTTTTTTAGGTTTTAAGTGTGAATGATGCGGATGGGTGTTGTTTAGGAGTTTATTATGTGATGAGACCAAATTAAAAAATATGACAACACCGGATAATGATGCAATCCACATTGCTAAATAAGATAACAAGATTAACAACATTCTTTCAAGACCCACACATTCAGCATCACAATTATCTTTTCTGTGACTCCATAAGGCACTGGTATTTACAATTTCTATCTTGATCAGGACCTTTTGTCCTTGTGTTATTTTTCATGTTGTGAATGCTTTATCTGATTATAAGTCTTGAAACATACTGTAAATCTTGTTATCTTATTTAGCAATGTGGATTGCATCATTATCTTGTGTTGTCATATCTTTTAATTTGGTCTCATCACATAATAAACTCCTAAACAACACCCATCCACATCATTCACACTTAAAACCTAAAAAACACAAGAGCCTTAGTGAAACTCTTTATAGGGACTACCCCTCTTGGCTTCGTTAGGAGTTAACCTAAACGGAGGAGCTGGGATTCAGGTGACAGTACCTGGCTCATTGCTTGCCCCCAAGGCCACACCTCTCCCCACTTTCCAGTGAGGGAGACAGCTTTCGAAAGATTTCTACTCCTAGTGTGCAATCTGGCGGACAACAGTTCCTTCTCTTCAAATTTAATCTTCTCTCTTGATTTGTTTTCTTCTTCAAGTACCTGCAAAAACCAATCAACTCAAGCACCCATTAATCATTAGTTAAAAAATCAAAACTTGAAACTAATCCTAGATCTAGAAATGAAAACTAGATGCAAAACTTGTACTTATGAAATGAAACTAAGTTCCAAACAAGTTAATATGCAAGATCTAACTATCTAATGCAAACTAGAAAGGGAAACTAAATGCAAACTAACAAAATGAACTAGGATCTAAATGCCAAAACGTTTTAAACAACTTTAAAGAACCAAAGAGAACTAAGCTAAACTAACTCATGAAGATCTAAGATTTAAACAAGGAGCAAACCAAAGCAAAGAATGGATGGGAAAGAAGAAGAAAATGAAAGGGAGAAGAGGAGAAAGGGTGCAAAGAAGTAACAAGAGGACAGTGAGAATCAGAAATAGAATGGACAGCAGGTGAAGAATGTGAAAAGAGAGAAGGTAATGTAGCGAACAGTGAGAGGAGAGGTCACCAATCGATGGGGTAACAAAAGCTCAAAACAATGAGCGAATAATGCCCAACAGTGAGCAAAAAAGGCCTAAACAGTGGGCTGAGAAAACCCAAAACAGTGAGCAAAATGGGTGCCCAACAGTGGGTAAGACAAAGGCTCAAAAAACGGCCAACACTTTGGGAGAAGTGGCCCCACTAGGGCACATATAGAGAAGCCAAAAAAAAAGGCAAGAGGGGAGGAGAAATGAACCAATGAAACAAGAAATCAAATGAGCAAAAAGGTAAATGGCAGAATGATGGGAAAAGGAGGGAGGACGAGTTGAATAATAAAACGAGAAGGGAAGAAAGCGAAGGCCAAACAAGGCCAAGGAGAAGAAGCCAAAGAGGTCAAAAAATGGATTATAGGGCTTCTTATAGTAACTAGGTAACCAAAGTTTGAAGTGATTTTTGTTTTAAGGATGGAACTTGGATAAAAAAACTCTTTGTGCTTCTTTTTCTTGGAACAACCCCAACGCTTGTAGATCCTGAAAAGACAACAACGTTAAAGCAAACTACTTGTGATGATGAAGATGAGCTAGATGCAGTTGAGCTCACACCCTTCTCCAAATGGCAAAACCTATCCAAAACAAACAACTTAAAACCCAGTGAGATCAAATATATATACTAATATGCTAAAAACATCAAGATTTTATCAACATTGGTACACTTGAATACTTCTTGTTCATATAATCTTTCATAAAAATTGCATAATAAACCAAATTGACAACTGCAAATGGTAGATCTTATGTTCTATAAAATAGACTTCTAAAGCTAGTTATTTGATCATTCACATAAGCATTAAACTGAAAGTATGGAAATAAATCACCTCACAAGAGATGCACTAACCAATGTAGCACAAATCGCATGGACCCACTCATCCCTTGGAATTATAACCACTCCAATCGTGAGTCTCCACCAAGGATTGACGTGAGCAATCAAGGAATGCATGAGCCAATTGAAGGAGGAAGCTTGGAGCTGATGGACGTGTTAGCATGAGGCTTGAAAGGAGCCAAGCTCGTGATGTGGCCATAGATTGAGGAAAGCGCCTACCAAGAAGTAAATGCTTACTCAACCATCCATTAATTAACTGCCACATAACCAATTCGTGAATCCTCATAAGGGAGGGCGAATTCTCTTGATTGAATTGACTTCTGGTGACTGGATAGTGAACTGAATGTGATTGGAGTTGATTGGAATCCTCTTGAATGCCTGATGCCATGTCATTTAGCCTGTTTATTTAATCCAATTGGATTATTTTGGAGAGATTTGGATAATTCTCCAATTTATTATTTTTTGATTATTTTAATTAATATTTCTCTTTTATTGATTTTTTGAGAAAATATTAATTAAGTGGCTAAATGACTGTCTGAAACTTAGGATAAGTAGGTTTGGGGTTTAACTGGTATTTTTGGCTTAGGAATCAAGCCTCCAATCTCTGAAATCCACCCCCAAACGACTAACATATTACAAATTGAATTTTTCCAATTAAATATTTGGAAAAATAATTAAAAATAAAACTTGTCCAACGCGTCCGGTAAAAAAATTGCGGACATTGTTTTAAATGGACAAGGGACCTAGGAAATGACCATCTAACATACAAATGGTGTCTAGTAGGTTCATATACATCAATTGGACTCTAATAACCCCCCAAGGCTCAGACTTTCCAAATCGGGCATTCCAACTTTGGAGGAAGCGGGAGAAAACCTCGTCGATTATTACTCGGCTATAGGCAAAGCATAATTGACAAGGGCAAAAAAATCCCTAGAATGCCTTAGTTGATAGTCAAGCCATGGGGAACCGAGCCACTCAAAACCCTACTAGCACACTTATTACAAACCCCGTGGGGCCATGCTCATTTCAACAGAAAAATAAAACTGGCTATTCAACATAAACTGAACCCCTGATACTCTGGAAGTGAACATTGATCATGTTCAAACACTGGCGGCTCAATGGAGGTTCAACTATTGTACAATATAGTTGGCAACAGGGCACAACCCTCAAAATGAGGAATGGGGCCCACAAGGCAAAAATCAAAGAGGTAAAGCACTAGGGGTAGGTTATCAAGTGAGACAAGTGCAAATCAAGTGGGATCTCACCTACCCATGTCTTGGAAGTAGCAAAACTCACCCTCCCAAGGAGTGCGACCTCACCCAAGGAAGGCTAAGTGCTTTGGGGGAAGGGTCAAATGAAAACCAAATGCCACCAAACTATAGATCCGAATTGTCGTGGATGCTATAGAGGTGGGTTCTTTTTATTATACCCAAAGCCAAGCTAGATCCAAGTAGATCTAAGAAAATAGAAAAATGAGGGTTTTGATTTTAAGAGTTTTATGACCAATGAAGAAGAATGGATGGATCTAGGTACATACCTTGAAGAACTTACCTCAATTGCTTGTGGCCACTTTGCAAATTGATAGCATTCCCCTATGTGTATATTCAAGAGTGAGATCTCAGTGCTCCAAGCCAAAACGTCCTCCTCCAAAGATGCCAAATCGTCCTCCTCCTACAAGACAAGATCAAGTGAAACAAGCCAAGTAAGAAAATTATGAAAATGATGGAGAGATGTAATAGAAAGCATCAACTATGTCACAAAGATACAATAATGATACTCCTTGTGACCAAGAGCAACCCAAGAGAGAATATGTGGATCCCTCCAACAATAACCCTCTTCAAATCATCGTCCTCCTCACCAATTCGGCCTCCCTGGAAGAAAACAACGTGTAGCCCCAAGATCCACAATGATACATAGAAGAGATACTGTATATTCAAAGTGCAAAAGAATCCACAAGACAAGAGAAGTATGCTCCACAAAAGTATTCCATTCCAATATTCAAGAGCTCCAAAGGTGCTTTACAATGAGGGGGGTCTCCTCCTTCTATAGGATAATAAAGACCAAAACCCTAGATCTCAAAACCACTTTACAATACAACAAGATGAGTGGTTGAGATAAAAAGATCTCATAACATAATCAATGGCTAAGATGAGCCAACATAAAATATCACATGGATCACTCAAAATAGAGGTGACGTCATAGCTAAGAGTGACTAAGTGAGGGTGACATCATCCTCTAGAGGGGGCTAAAATACATGGGCCCACCTCATATGACATGGACATGACTCAAAAATCTCATGGTGGGGTTAAGAGGCATAAATCCTTACTAGCTCATCCCCATGGCACAATAATATGTCCAAATAATATAAATGATCAAATCCTGTCCTCAAAATCTGTGAGAGACATGCGGTAAAAAGCCTCCTGTGGCCTCTGTGGACCCCACTGACTGATGATATCTAGCTGGAAGATGGGGGGTTCACCCTGGAAGACCTCTGTGAAGACCAAATGCAAAAACCTTGCCTCAGTTTCCCAAATCGAATTCATTAGTGACCCTTTTATTCCATTTTTTATCTGCCTCGGTAACTGTGAAGCTGCCCAAACTGACACCTGGATTGCCTACGCTGTCAAACTGAGCCCACCAAGCTCTTTGGGAGGGGGGTATAATGGCAAAATCAAGTGGTTGTACCACCCCCTCCTCATACAGCTCCCTAGGTGAACTGGCCTCTCATGCCCCTGTTGATCATGCTAGGAAAACAAGCCCAAAACTGGTCATCAAGTGGATAACTGCATCTATCCCTGTCAGAAGTGCCCGGAACTGAATGATAAGTGTCTCAATAGATCCAGAAAACCCAAATCTACTAGAAATGTGTACTCATACACCATGGGTTGACCTGAGGGGTCAACAATAGGGTCCACCATATCCGGACAGTGCATAATCTGATAATATGAAATAATAATAAATCTGTTGAACTGCATCAACCATCATCTAAATCATATGTCCACCATATAGTATCATCAATAAGAGTATGTGGGACCATCAATCATCATCCATAGGCATACAATGGTCCACATCATCACAGATCCCAAGAATGACCATAGTCAAACCAAGTTTGACTAGGTCAAAAAATAACCAAGGACAAATTATATCAATAGACTAAGACATGTCCCTCTAATCATCCTCACAGCTTAATTTAAGTACATCATCATTCCATGGCAGTTATTATGCTTACATATTCCATTGTTATTTATATTTACTTGCACAATAGCTTAAATGACAGACTCACCCATTAGACATGGCCTAACTGCTAGCTAAGGATGAAAGCTAAAAATAAGGCTAGGCAAAGGGGGTGACTTGACCAAACTCAACCAAAAGATACTTTGGACGGGGAGAGGGGGAGCTACACTCTGTTCTAGACAAATAACAAGGGGAAGGGTTGTGCCTCACAAATGGATAAGTTGTTTAGAGAGTGTTTATTTAACTTAGGCATCATGTCTAAATAAAGTTGATCCAGGTTCATTAGGATCATTCATTTCATTTCAGGGCCTTTTTGGCCTACATAACCCTTCGTATTTCAGATGTGCTAAGAAGCACAACTAGTTGCAGATTGCATCCAGGGCATGTTTATACATATACAAGGTCAGCAATAATAGATATAACTTTTGAGCAACATTTGCTTTTTTGGACCTTTTCTATACTCTTCGAGGAGTATTTTAGCATTTCATTGCTCTTGCCCTTTACTCACGTGTGTTAAGAAACACATTCTAGAGTTTACAGTTTCCAAGGGCGAATTTATAAAGATTTCCAATATAAAGTAGTACATGAGCTTTCAGTTTTAGCCAACAACATCTCAAGTGACTAGGGGGTCTTCTGCTAGTGCCAAACATCGGGACAACCGACCAGAATGATTTAGGCCTACAATCCAACTCACCAAAGGCAAGTTCTGTCACCAACTCAGAGCCGAGACACTAACAAACATGGATGCAGTCCAACACAGAGGTAGTAATGGGGAAGTCCTCAGCATCAAAAAGTCAAGAGAGACAAGTCAAAGGTGAAAGCCAAATTGGGAAGGTCATGGATGGATGGAATCAAATGAATGTGGTGCCTAAGCTAGTAGACAAGAATATCAAGAAAGACCATATCTATGCATACGAGGGTAATACAACCGGAGAGTTTTGTCAGGAAACCTACGTGTGCAAGTAATAGGTCCATTTTACAATTTATAACAACATTAAGATAGTTTATTTCATTTTAAATAGTTTTGCCACATCCTGAATCATATACAAAGCTAATGCTGTGAATATGACTAAAGCAACAAGATAATAATCCATAGTCAATAATCAGAAGTCCATAGGTTATATCACATCATAATAATAATCATCAAAAATCATCTGAAACACTGTTGCAATAACATCACTAGGCAATGAACTGAAACTGTATGGAACAAAGGGTCACATCGGTCATCAAATATAAGCTCCCAAGGCTCAGCCTTGGCACAAGGTCTAACAAAAGTCTGATATAATATACTGCTCTGATCATGAGTGATCTTAAAATACAAGCTCATCATAGCCAAACTCTGTAAAATCCAGGCTCTGAAATGTGCAGATATCTGCTAAGCAAGAATAGTAGCCCTGCTACTTTGGTGTGATAACATCTGGCTCCAACTGGGACAAGTGATCTAAGGGAGAGAGCGCTTGAGAACTGTTATCACACCATAGTAGCAGGGCTACTATTCTTGCTTAGCAGATATCTACACATTCCAGAGCTTCCATTATTCAGAGCATGGCTATAATGATTGTACATTTTGTGATCACTCATGATCAGAGCAGTAAATTATTAAGACTTATGTTAGACCTTATGTCAAGGCTGAGCCTTGAGAGTTCAGATTTGATGACCGATGTGACCCTTTATCCCATACAGTTTCAATTCAATGCTTAGAGATATATTGCAGCAATGTTTCAGATGGTACATGATGATTATTATTATGATGATGTTGTATGATCTATGGATATGTTATCACTGACTGTGGATTATTATCTTGTTGATTTAGTCATGTTCACAGCATCTGCTTGGTATATTATTCCTGATGTGGCAAACTGTTTAAAATGAACTATAAATCATAAAATGGACAATTGCTTGCACATTTAGGTTATTTAACAAAACCCACTGGTTTTCCACCTTACATAGATATGGTCTTCCCTGACAACAGTTGTCTGCTAGTGTAGGATCCATATTCACTTGACTCCATCCATACATGACTTTCCTATTTGACTTTAAACCTTGACCTGTCTCATTTGACTTTCTGATACCGAGGACTTCCCCATTTTTCTACCTCTGTGTTTGGACCGCATCCCTGTATATTCAGTGTCTCGGATCTAAGTTGGTGACAAAACTTGCCTTTGGTGAGATGGATTGTAGGCCTAAATCATTCTGGTCGGTTGTCCCGATGTTTGGCGTTGGCTCGAACTCCCCCTAGTCACTTGAGATGTTGTTGGCTAAAACTGAAAGCTCATGTTCTACCTATGGAAACTTATAAATTCGCCCATGGAAACTAAAAAAAAAAGGGGCAAGAGCGATGAACAGCTAAAAATACTTCTCGAAGAGTATAAGAAAGGTCCAAAAAGCAATGGCTCTTAAAAGTTATATCTAAACAATTGCTGACCTTATATGTATTTGAAAAAACATGCCCTGGATGCAAGCTGCAACTAGTTGTGCTTATCAGCACACCTGAAATCCGAAGGGTTATGTAGGCCAAAAAGGCCATGAAATGAAATTGAATGATCCTAATGAACCTGGATCAACTTGATGTAGACATGATGCCTAAGTTGAATAAGCACTCTTTGAACAACTTATCCATTTGTGAGGCACAGCCATCCCCCGTGTTATTTTGTCCAACACAGAGTTTGTAGCTTCCCCCTTCTCCCAGTCCAAAGTATTTTTGAGTTAAGTTAGACAAGTCAACCCCTTGGCCCAACCTTGTTCCTAGCCTTCATCCTTCACTAGCAGTTTGACCATATCCAATGGGTGAGTTTGTCATTTGAACTATTGTGCAACTAATTTTATAACAAAGGAATATACTAACTTGATCAATGCCACTGAATGGATGTTATACTTTGAGCTTGGCTGTGAGAATGATTAGAGAAGCATTGTCTTAGTCTATTGATGTGATTTATCCTTGGTTGTATATTCTTGGGATCCGTGATGATGTGGGCCATATATATATGCTTATTGATGATGATTCATGGTCCCACATACTTGATGATGAGATCATATGATGGACATATGATGCAGATGATGATTGATGCAGTTCAGCAGTTTTATTTATTACTTCAGATCAGCAGATTATGCATTATCCATATATGGTGGACCCTACAGCTAGCCCATTAGGGAAACCCATGGTGTATGAATACACATTCCTAGTGGATTTGGGTCTTCTGGATCCAATGAGACACTTATCTTTCAGTTCCGGGCACTTCTGACAGTGATTGATGCAGTTTTACACTTGTTGACCAGATTTGGGGCTGATTTCCCAGCCTGAGCAGCAGGGGCCATGAGAGGCCAGTTCACCTAGGGAGTTGATGATGGAGGGGGTGGTCCAGCCACTTGTTTTTACCATTTACCCCCCCTTCTGGAGAGCCTGGTGGGCTCAGATGGACAGCGCAGGTGCCCTAGGAGGCAGTTTTGGCACTTTCACAGTTACCGAGGCAGTCAAAAAATGGGATAAAGTGGTCACTGAGGAATTCGATTTGGGCAATTGAGGCAAGGTTTTGGCATTCGGATTTCACAAAGGTCTTCCAGGGTGATCTCACTATCTTCCAGCCAGGTTTCACCATGTGGGTATGCCCACATTGATCACAGGGGGTCTTTTACTGCTTGTCTGTCACAGATTTTGGGGACAAATTTGATCATTTATATTATCTTGGACATATTTTATTATTTTATTGTGCCTTGGGGATGAGCTAGTAAGGATTGATGCCTCCTAGCCGCACCATGTGCTTATTTTATCATGTCCTAGTCATTATGAGGTGGATCTTTGTACCTTTACCCCTCTAGTGGATGACGTCGTCCTCCTTTTGTACCATTTAGTGGGGACGTCATCATTATATTGGGTGATCCATGTGATGTATTGTTATGATTTATTATTAGCCGTTGATTAGATCTTTTGATCTTTTAATCTTAGCCACTCATGTAAAAAGTGGTTATGATTGTACTCTCTCCCCATCCTATTTAAGGAGGGAGCCTCTCATTGTAAAATCATCTAGAGATTTTTGGCTCTTGGCTCTTGGAATAAAATTTCTATCTTTTGGAGTACATGCTTGGATTGGAGTGGATGTTGGTTGTTTCGATTGTAAATGCTTTTGTCTATTGCACTCGAGGATCTATTGTAGCTATCTTGCATATTTGCCATATCTTATTTACAGGTTAAGAGGACGTTTTTGGACAAGTGCGAATTGGTGGGGAGGATTGCCCTTCAAGCTTGGAGGAAGACGTTTTGGTTAAACAGGGAGTAGTTTTGTCTTTGTGCCAACTATTCTATGCTTATCTCTCTCTTGCTTGTATCTACCTTCAACATGTTAAACTGATTGATGCTTTGCTCCTCGGTTTTGACAGGTTAGAGGGACTCATATGTGGCTTGGAAAAATCGATTTGGCAAGAGGGCTTCAACAATTCTCCATTTGATCTTTGGAAAAAGTAATCCTCGTCTCAACTAGCATTCATCTCTTCATCCAGGTATGCTCCAAAGGTATGACCTTCTTCTTCCTTGAATCATCCATAATTTCTAGATCATAAAAACCCTAATTGATTAAAACCCTTGTTTTTGGTTTTTCTTAGATCTACTTAGATCTAGCCTTGCTTTTGAAGAGATTTTAAGAACCCACCTCTATAGTATCCACCCCTAGTGGGATCTATAGTTTGGTGGTGATTGGGTTAAAATTGACACACTTTTCAAGGCAAAAAGCCCTCTTGAACCAAATCGCACTTCCCTAAGAGAGGCTTGTTTCGTTAGATCTAGCACATGGGTAGGTGAGATTCCACTTGATTTGCAATCTAGACACTTGATAACCTACCCCCAGATTGTTACTTTGGTGATTTCTACCTTGTGGGCATCATTCCACGTTTTAAGGGATTAAAACCCCCTTTTGATCTTCTTGGCACCTTAAAACTCAGATCTACTAAGATCTAACCCTTGGATTGACTTGATTTTTGGGATCTACATAGATCGGGGGTCAAGCCACTTGGATCTACAGTTTGGTGGCCATTGGACTTGATTTGGTCCACCTAACCCCTCTTTTAGCCCTCCTTGAGCAAAGTCGCACTCCCTTGGGAAGGTGAGTTTGCCCACTTTGAGGAGGTGGGTGTTCGAGATTTTTGTGGATTTGGAACGGCCATACCTTGAAACCTAGGTCTAGAGTATCTTTTTGTGACGATCTGCCTTGGGGGTAGCATTCCTTGTTTCAAGGGATTGTGGTCCACTTAGGGTCATTTAATGAAAACCTAGATCTAGCAAAATCCAACCACTATCCCAATTAGCGCACTTGACTTGGCTCCTAGGTGTCCCGATCTACACTTTGACATACCTTTTGACCCCATTAGCCCATCCAACAAGGCACTAGTCCTCCTCAGAGCAAGTCGCACTCCTTGGGAATTGTGTCAAACCCTAGATCCGGTACATGGGTACACCTAAAATCAACTTAGATCCATAGATCTACTCTTTATATATCCTTTAGTACCAATTGCATCCCTTAGCTTCACCTTGTGGTCCATTTTAAGCCATATCACACATCCCAAGAAAATAGGACCCACTTGTCTAAGCATATGGTACTACACCTTGTCATCATACCCAATTATGTGGCCTAAATCATATATTGGTTGAAACACTAACAATCTCTCAAACCACCTTCAACCATACCTCAACTTCTAGGTCCACTTAGCCTTGCATTGGTTTCCGTAACCCATCATTTACCTATCCTTAGAAACCTTTGTTTGGTACCAATCAACTGTGATTGGTTATAAGGTATCCCCCTAGGTCTTGTTTCACCTTGACCTAAAGCGAAGAGTGCCTCGGTTGACGTGACTCCCACCTTGCATTGGGAACCGTGGCATCTCTTGGGTCACCTCTTTAGTTGTCTGTCTCCTCTACCGTCCCAGATGGGATACCACTAGGGGCAACTACAAGTTGTGTGATAACAAGAACCTCAGAATCTCTGGTCTCGAACTGCTCTGCATCAATCTTCAATCCAACAACTCATCATCCTTGCTTTCAGCTTTTATTTTTGCACCTGTATCTGCGCTCACAGACACTAGAATACCACATGAAGCATGTATGGGAGATATATAAAATAAAACTGAAAATGAAATCTACTCTAAGACAGAAATTAAAATGCGTAAAATAAATTCTAATCTAACATGGCATATAAATTTTATTCATTTTACTGTGCAGGAGGAAAAAGCAAACTTTTTCAGGTAGACATACTCAACTCAACTTGCACTAAAAGCCAGCAAGCACTCAAAAAAATCTAACCACTCTTCAATGCATGCAGGAGGTGAGACAAGCTTAGGAAGGAGCAAGGCTCAACTCAATCAACAACTTAGCAGGAAGACAAGCTCAACAATCAAAAAAAAATGGCAATACTCAACACACAGAAAAAGAAAAGGTACACAAATCCTACTGCTCAAGTGAGCTTATTCAACATACTACCTACTCTAAACAGGAAAGCAAGGAAATCAAGGAAGATAGAATCAGGGATGATAATCCCTTAACTCCCTCTGGTTGATAGGGAGTAGGATACACTGGCCAGTCCCAGTAGCGAGGAAACACATCTCACCAATGTAACGCTCAACAGTGAGCGGTCCAACCCAAAAATCACCAGATCCCCTAAATCGTCTATAAAATAAATCATTAGGAATAACGACCCTATCACCAATTTCAAACCTACGGTGATTTACAGATTCAGGGATGGCTTCAATAATATGAGCGGGAATAGGTTGGACATCAGAAATGCATCGGGGTTGAGGTGTAATTATCCTCGAATTCCTATCAAGAGGAATTGCATCAAACCTGGGAGATCCACCATCTAAAGGTATGGCTACCCTACCAATCAGGACTTCTCGAACTACTCTCCTAGGAGGACTCTCAACTCTTGGTTCTTCAACTTGTGGGTGAATGATGTACTTTGGGGTTTCTCCCACAGTCCAAAAGTCTCTACAACATCCTCTTCTTCTTCCGCATGAACTGGAGATGGTAGATTTTGGTTTTCAATGCTTCTACTACTACCTTCTCTAGATGGGACAGGAATAATTATACTCTCGAAAGCTGCCAAATGATCAGTGGGAAAAGATGAATGACTAGGAACCATGCTAGGAACACTCTGAGCTCCCGTGTCTAAAGATGTTGGTGAAGATGTAGGAGTGTGAAATGAATCTGTGGAGTTCATACTCTCTTCACCAATAGGTAATTCACGGGGAAAAAGGAAACTAGGGATGTCAGGATAAGACGAAGACAAACTAATCTCACTGGGCTCTTCCTGAAAAATGGCTAGATTATTCAAGGAAAATTCCTCTCCAGGGGCATCATGCATTAAAGCATGCTCCTGACAACTCATGGAGTTGTCATTTACTTGCCTTAAAACTCCATCTTCTAAGGACAGATGAGATAGATGATCAGGAACATCAGGAAAATGATAATCAGTTGGTTCTTCATCACTCCCCTCATCAGGGGAAGGATGTGTCCCTTCATAGTTATTTTCCCAAGGAATGATGGGATCAAGCCCTTCTCTATGCCTCTCCATGTTAAGGTCAACTAGAAAATGCCATTCATGGACTGTCCTAGGTATATACTCACCCCTTCTTATTTGATCAAAATTAATCTCAGAGGTGTTAAGTTGAGTGTTGGGCTCAGGTTGTTCAATGTGTGGCTCAACATCACTAGGTTGGTTCAAAGCCCTAAGCTCTTCCGACACTTCACCTCGAAGTGACTCAAGGTTCACTTCTCTAACAGCAATAGCTCCTTCCCTTTCTTCCTCAGAAGAACTATCATCTCCAAATGATCTCCATATATCTTCTCTTTCTGAACTAGGATACTCATTGTGGCCACCCATTACCATGAAGATACCCTCAGGCAATAACTCACCCTCTCCATATGTGTTCCTTACACCATCCTCATAATTCTCTAGATGACCATCGTAGAATGGCTCCCGATACACCCTAACCAATGACCCATCAGAGTTGGGGATAGTAGCATATGATAAATCCATTTGAAGATGTCCCCCTAGCCCAGCAGACCACTTCCTACAAAAGAGCATTCCATAGGCTGGAGGGAGATCGATGACTACTATGTCCATTAGCATGGATATGTCGGGGCATGAAAATAGGTCAGCCCTTAAGTTCTTTATCAAGACAAAAACTTGAACTGGTCTAGAGTCAATTCCACACACGTTCCCATAAGGCCTAGTTATTTTCAATCCCATGGCTTCCATGACTTGCAAAGGCATCACGTTCATGGAGGCACCAGAATCCAACACACAGTTATGAAGAAGGGTGTCACCAATGCGAAGCGTAAGATAAAAGGGTTGGTGACCACCATTCTTCCTCTCATATAAGGCAGTTTGGATGTTAATGGAAAGATCCTCCTCTTTTTCAACCATGGCACTAGGTGTCGAGTTTTGAAAAGATGGACCTTCACCATTACTTATGGTAGTCTCAGGGATACTCTCGAAAAACTCTACCACTTGCTCTTTAATTGATGGGATTTTGATTAACTCAGTGAGTGGGATCTTATGCATAACTTTGTCCAATTCTCTTTCAATGTTGATATCTAAGTCATACTCAGGAAGGAGAACTAGCTCACTCACTGGACTAGGCAACTCACTACTCTTCTTCTCACTGAAATGGGTAGGCTTTTGGCCATCCCTTCTTCGTTGATAGGTTCTAAGAAGAGCTTGACGACTACTACTGGCTTGCTCAGTGGCATAAATGGGAAAACTAGGACTGGGTTCTTCTATGGACTCTTCCTCATGATTGATCAAAATTCTTCCAAATTCCTTGTCAAAATCTAAATTGTCCACCCAATTAATGTTCTTTGGGGAATCAGGAGCATCATCACCATGAGTGGGATACTCAGGATCATCCAACTTTTGCTCTTCAGACCAGTTAATAACAGGAGGTTCAGGTGAGGTTTGGCTCACAGGGTTTCTTCTATCACCTTCATTAGGTTTCTTTTGTTGGTTCCAATAAGGCTTGGGGCCATAAGGTTGCCTATACCTTTCCATCTCCTTGCTGGTTCCAATAAGGCTTGGGGCCATAAGGTTCTCGAACACTCTTTTCGATTGAAGATCATACGAGTGCCCGTCCCGTAGTTGGATCCGAATGTTACCAACTATTTTGTACAATAGTTGAACTTCTAGTGAGCTGCCAGTTTCTTGAACATGACACATGTTCATCTTCAGAGTTCGGAGGTTAAAAAGGTCATTTTCAGGGCAATTTTTGCCCCATTTGTAATAAAATGCATGTTTCACACCCCCTTGGGTGAATTGTATAAAGTTGGTCTAAGCATGGTCCTTTTATAAAAGACTTGGCTTTCCTTAGGGTTAACTATCAGGGTGATACTCTAGAGTGTTTTTTCCTTAGGAATTATCCCCTACTCTTCAATGAAGTATAGTTTCTGAGTTTTTCACTCACACCTCCAAAGCTGGAGTATTTACCATAGTGGTCGAACATAAGGGGGTTATTAAAGTCTTAGTGTCTAGGATTTTTTACATGCTAGCCATCTAAATTGAGTCATGTGGACATGCACTAGGTCCCCTAGGATTTTCAGACATTTCCGAGGAAAATATTTTTTGCCGCTTCTCAAGGTTTTTAAATGATTTAATTAAAAAATCATAAAAGGTGATAAAAGATGGGTTAGGAGGTTAATTATGCCATGGGGGTGCTCATTTTCTAACCCAGAGCACCCATAAAACCCCTAAACCCACTTTTCCTAAGTTTTCAATGAATATTATTCACTCACATAAAAATTCTCTCCAGATTATTAAAAGAGAATTAAATAAATAAAAAATAATAAATTTGGAGAAAATAAAAAAACTCAAAAATTGAGGAAAAAAAACAAAGTAAAGGGCCAGATGACATGGCAATCAGCATCTGGGAATATTCCAATCATCACCAACCTCATTCAGATCAATATCGGAGCACTACAGAGGAATATTCCTTGGGAATTGCGCCTTCCTTGCATGCTTGGGCTACTTCTCTGTGTGGCACTCACGCATTTGATAGTTGATGTTTCCAAGAACTTGAGGGGGGCGTCTCGCTTATGTGGAGGCCATGTCACCTCATCTCAACAACCAAGGCTCACTTAAGCCTTGGATCTCTCCTTTGATTGAGAGTTGTGCCCTCCCTCTCTCTGTAACTCTATAAGAAGGCCTTTGCTCCATCATTAAGGGTGGAATTTTTGCAAGGAACCTCTGCTGTATTATTTTGTAATGCTTTTGCTATTTGGAAAGCAAGTTTTGAATACACTGAAGACTTTGGAGGTCTAAATGGTGTAGAATCTCATGGTGTATGCTTGAACCGAGGTGATATTTGCCTAATTTGATCTATCTTTTATATGCAAGATTGTTAGCTTCGAAGACTTTCTGTAAGTCCATAGAGTAGATCTTTGAGGTTTTCAAATTGTTTGCTTGTGCTAGGTTATCTAAGATTTAAAAGTAGCAAGTAGTATTCAGTTATACTAATGCTCTTTTGGTTTTATTTAGTTTATCACACTATATTTGATCTTGTGTTGAAGGTTGTTTGAGTTTTGCAGATCATCAAGGGCAAAGTAGGACTTGGAGCTCAGTTGCATCCTCTTTCTCTTTGCTTCTTTGATAAAAGCTAATGAGTTTTGTCCTACGGGAATTTCCAAAGTTATCTCATTATTCAAGCTTGGTCTTGGGTTTCTTCTCTTCACCCTCTTAAACTTAAAATCAAACTCTTTTTCCCTTTCTGTTGTTACAAAAGCGAATTGTCATAGGCTTAAAAGTTCTTCATTTCATGCGTTTCGCTCTCCTCAAATGCAAAGTAGGTTTCAACTTTTAAGGTCCTTTCATATCTAAAACCCTTTTGCTCTTGTCCATGCAAGTAGGTTTTAAGCTTCAAGTTTATCTCTAAAGGCCTATTCACTCTTCCTTGCTAGTAGTTCAAAGTTTCAAAAGTTTATATTCTTTTGTTGATCTGTTTTCTAGCATCTAGATCTTATTTAAAAGCTTTAATTTTCTAGATCTAGTTTGTCTTCTTTTTGTACTTCAAGCATTTAGCTTTTAAATCATTTATCAAAGTACATTAAAAGATTGTTTATTTGTTTTTACACTAACAATACTAATCATTAACTAGCCTCTATTTAAAGCTCTTATTTACAGGAAAGCTAAAAGGAAACACAAAAAGCCCAAAGGCTAAAAGACAAAAGCAAGAAGAGAAAAGCAAAGTTCCTGTTATCACACAACTTGTAGTTGCCCCTAGTGGTATCCCATCTAGGACGGTAGAGGAGATGGGAAACTAAAGAGGTGACCCAAGAGGTGCCATGGTTCCCAATGAAAGGTGGAAGTCACGTCAACCGAGGCACTCTTCACTTTAAGTCAAGGTGAAACAAGACCTAGGGGGAGACCCTATAACCAATCAAAAATGATTGGACCCAAACAAAGGTTCCTAGGGATAAGTAAATGATGAGTTACGGAAACCAATGCAAGGTTGAGTGGACCTAGAAGTTAAAGTATGGTTGAAGGTGGTTTGAGAGATGATTAGTGTTTCAACCAATGTATGATTTAGGCCACATGATTAGTTATAATGACAAGGTATAGTACCATGTGTTACACAAGTGGGTCCTACTTTCTTGGGATATGTGAGATGGCTTAAAGTGGACCCACAAGGTGAAATTAAGGGATGCAATTAGCACTAGAGGGTATGTAATGAGTAGATCTATGGATCTAAGTTGAATTTAGGAGTACCCATGTACCGGATCTAAGGTTTGACACAATTCCCAAGGAGTGCGACTTGCTTGAGGAGGACTAGTGCCTTGTTGGATGGGCTAATGGAGTCAAAAGATACGTCAAAGTGTAGATCGGGACACCTAAAGGTCAAGACAAGTGGGCTAATTGAGATAGAATGGTTGGATCTTGCTAGATCTAGGATTTCATGAAATGACCCAAGTGGACCACAATCCCTTAAAACAAGGAATGCTACCCCCAAGGCAGATCGTCACAAAATGATACTCTAGATGTAGGTTTCAAGGTATTCCCGTTCCAAATCCACTGAAATCTCAACTACCCAAGTCCTAGAAGTGGGCAAACTCAGTCACCCAAGGGAGTGCGACCTTGCTCAAGGAGGGCTAAAAGGTGGATAAGGTATGTCAAATCAAGTCCAATGGCCACTAAATTGTAGATCCAAGTAGCTTAGGCACCGATCTATGTGGATCTAGAAAATCAAGTCAATCCAAGGGTTAGATCTTACTAGATATGAGTTTTAAGGTGCCAAGTAATTCAAAAGGGGGTTTTAGTCCCTTAAAATGTGGAATGATGCCCACAAGGTAGAAATCACCCAAGTAAAAGTCTAGGGGTAGGTTATCAAGTGTGTAGATTGCAAATCAAGCGGGATCTCACCTACCCACATGCTAGATCTAACCAAACAAGCCTCTCCAAGGAAGTGCAATTTGGTTCAAGAGGGCTATATTGCCTTGAAAAGTGTGTCAATTTTAACCCAATCACCACCAAACTATAGATCCAACTAGGGGTGGATGCTATAGAGGTGGGTTCTTAAGATATTTTCAAAAGCAAGGCTAGACCTAAGAAAATCTAAGAAAAACCAAAATGAGGGTTTTAATTAATTAGGGTTTGTGACCAATGAAGAGAGAATGGATGGAAAGAGGCACATACCTTGTAGATCTTACCTCAATTGCTTGTGGCCACCTTGCAAATTGATAGCATTCTCCTATGTGTATATTCAAGAGTGAGATCCAAGAGTTCCAACCAAAACGTCCTCCTCCAAGATAGCCAAATCGTCCTCCTCCTACAAGACAAGATCAAAGAAACAAGTCAAGTAAGATGATTATGAAAATGATAGAAAGATGTAATAGAAAGCATCAACTATGTCACGAAGATACAATAATGATACTCCCTGTCACAAGATCAACCCAAGAGAGAATATGTGGATCCCTCCAACAATAACCCTCAAGAAATTGCCCTCCTCTCCATCAATTCGACTTTCCTGCAAGAAGACTAGTAGAAGCACCAAAATCCACAATGATTAGAAGAGATACTGTATACTCAATATGCAAGAGAATCCACAAGACAAGAGAGATATGCTTTACAAAGAAGTGTTCTATTCCAATATTCCAGAGCTCCAAAGGTGAGCTATACAATAGGGGGTCTCCTCCTTATATAGAATAATAAAGACCAAAACCCTATACCACTCTACAATACTACATCAAATGAGTGGTTGAGATTAAAAGATCTCAATACATGATCAACGGCTAATAATGAATCATAACAATATATCACATGGATCACCCAATATAATGATGACATCATAGTCTAAAATAGTCATGGAGGGTGACGTCATCCCCTAGAGGGGGTAAAAGTACCAAAGCCCACCTCATAATGACTAGGACATGACATAAGAAGCACATGGTGGGGCTAGGAAGCATCAATCCTTACTAGCTCATCCCCAAGGCACAATAAAATAATAAAATATGTCCAATATAATATAAATGATCAAATCTGTCCTCAAAATCTGTGACAGACAAGCAGTAAAAGACCTCCTGTGATCGCTGTGGGCCTACCCACATAGTGAAAATTGGCTGGAAGATAGTGGGCTCACCCTGGAAGACCTCTGTGAAAACCAAATGCCAAAACCTTGCCTCAATTGCCCAAATCGAATTCCTCAGTGAGCACTTTATCCCATTTTTTAACTGCCTCGGTAACTGTGAAAGTGCCCAAAATTGCCTCCCAGGGCATCTGCGTTGTCCAACTGAGCCCACCAGGCTCTCCAGAAGGGGGGGTAAATGGTAAAAACAAGTGGCTGGACCACCCCCTCCTCATACAGCGCCCTAGGTGAACTGGCCTCTCATGGCCCCTGCTGCTCAGGCTGGAAAATCAGCCCCAAATCTGGTCAACAAGTGTAAAACTGCATCAATCACTGTCAGAAGTGCCCGGAACTGAAAGATAAGTGTCTCATTGGATCTAGAAGACCCAAATCCACTAGGAATGTGTACTCATACACCATGGGTTTCCCTAATGGGCCAGCTGTAGGGTCCATCATATATGAACAGTGCATAATCTGATGATCTGAAGTAATAAATAAAACTGCTGAACTGCATCAATCATCAACTAAACTATATGTCCATCATATGGCATCATCATCAAGTATGCAGGACCATCAATCATCATCAATAGGTATATATATATGGCCCACATCATCACTGATCCCAATAATATACAACCAAGGATAAATCACATCAGTAGACTAAGACATGCTTCTCTAATCATTCTCACAGCCAAGCTCAAAGTATAACATCCCTTCAGTGGCATTAATCAAGTTAGCATATTCCTTTGTTATATAAAATTACTTGCACAATAGTTCAAATGACAAACTCACCCATTGGACAAGGTCAAACTGCTAGTGAAGGATGAAGGCTAGGAACAAGGTTGGGCTAAGGGGTTGACTTATCTAACTTAACTCAAAAATACTTTGGACTGGGAGAAGGGGGAAAACTACAAACTCTGTGCTGGACAAAATAACACGGGGGATGGTTGTTCAGAGAGTGCTTATTCAACTTAGGCATCCTGTCTACACCAAGTTGATCCAGGTTCATTAGGATCATTCAATTTCATTTCATGGCCTTTTTGGCCTACATAACCCTTCGGATCTCAGATGTGCTGATAAGCACAACTAGTTGCAGCTTGCATCCAGGGCATGTTTTCAAATACATATAAGGTCAACAATTGTTTAGATATAGCTTTTAAGAACCATTGCTTTTTGGACCTTTCTTATACTCTTCGAGGAGTATTTTTAGCTGTTCATCGCTCTTGCCCTTTTTAGTTTCCATGGGCGAATTTATAAGTTTCCATGGGCGAATTTATAAGTTTCCATAAGTAGAACATGAGCTTTCAGTTTTAGCCAACAACATCTCAAGCAACTAGGGGGAGTTCGAACCAATACCAAACATCAGGACAACCGACCAGAATGATTTAGGCCTACAATCCAACTCACCAAAGGCAAGTTTTGTCACCAACTTAGAGCCGAGACACTGAACATACAGGGATGCGGTCCAAACACAGAGGTAGAAAAATGGGGAAGTCCTCAGTATCAGAAAGTCAAATGAGACAGGTCAAGATTTAAAGTCAAATAGGAAAGTCATGTATGGATGGAGTCAAGTGAATATGGAGCCTACACTAGCAGACAACTGGTGTCAGGAAAGACCATATCTATGTAAGGTGGAAAACCAGTGGGTTTTGTTAAATGACCTAAATGTGCAAGCAATTGTCCATTTTATGATTTATAGTTCGTTTTAAACAGTTTGCCACATCAGGAATATTATACCAAGCAGATGCTGTGAACATGACTAAATCAACAAGATAATAATCCACAGTCAATGATAAAAAATCCATAGATCATACAACATCATCATAGTAATAAACATCATATACCATCTGAAACACTGCTGCAATACATCTCTAAGCACTGAACTGAAACTGTATGGGATAAAGGGTCACATCGGTCATCAAATTTGAACTCTCAAGGCTCAGCCTTGACACAAGGTCTAACATAAGTCTGAATAATACACTGCTCTGATCATGAGTGATCACAAAATATACAATCATCATAGCCATGCTCTGAATAATGGAAGCTCTGGAATGTGCAAATATCTGCTGAACAAGAATAGTAGCCCTGCTACTATGGTGTGATAACAGTTCCTAAAGGCACAAAAAACTCCTATCTCCCCCCTTCTTCATCCCCATTTCTATCCGTGTGCCTTCAGAAGGATTAACATCATCATTTGTATAAAGCATAAATAAAAAGCAGGCAAGATCACGGCTCCCACAACCTTCTTCCCCCATTTGGGGGAAAGCCTGTATCGCCCTTTGTTTGTCATATATTTTCTGTATACCTGCAAGAGTAGAATAAAAATGTTAGATTAGTCTCATTTTTATAAACTGATAGATTAGTTTCAAGTTTGTACCTTTACTTTAGTTCATTTTAAGCTTTTATTTAGATTTTATTGCTTTTGATATAAACTGCTTAAAAGGAACAAAAAGTCTCTTGAATCTCACTGCAAACTGGATCAAGAGCACTCTCTATCGAAGAGTTTTATTTTGTTTTAGCTGCTTAGATTTACTTTTGATATAAACTGCTTAAAAGGAACAAAAAGTCTCTTGAATCTCACAACAAAGTGGATCAAGAGCACTCTCTATCGAAGAGCTTTATTTTACTTAGTTGTTTTAGATTTATTTTGTTTTAGCTTAGCTTGTATTGAAAAATCTCTTGAATCTCGCCATAAGGCGGATAAAGAGTGCTCTCTATCGGAGAGTCTATGGCTCCTCTTTTCACTTAATTAATAAAATTGGAACGAACTTATTTACTCACCTTGCGTATGCTCTACCCACCAGCAGTCCGTCTGAGCTGTGGGATACCAGAACAGGTATAGCTTATTCAATTTCCTCACATCTAACTAATCTACTTCAACCTAATTAAAATAAACTCCTATATAAACCAACGAAAATCCGACATTGAACGCTGCAGTCAAAAGTGGGCAAATTCTGCCTAGGGACGCGGGAACCACTGGGAAGAGACCTCAGAGCACCAATTAGACTACATCCTTGTTGGTGTAGTGTTGAACACCGCTCTCGAGACTCTGTTCCAGCCCACATGTCCTTGTACAGAGCCACCTAGATTGCATTCCGAACATATCTCCTGTACCGAAAGGTATATCTTGGAGATGCCCTTTTCCCACAATAATCCACCTCATTCATTAAAATTTACAATAAAATTTACCAAGATACATTCGCACAACATTTTCCAAGCACTCCAAGCATTCCAAAAGACAGTGACTCCACTAGCACTGGTCTCAATTCTCAAGCAAAGCAATTGTCTCACTATTTTTTCTAAAGTTAATTTATCTATCATACAATTGCACTAATTTGATTAAATTTATGCTGTAAATGCATCTGTGAATTGGTTATTTATCATCATATATTGTGGATGTGCTTTATCTTGCGAATATATGCTTGGATATAATTTTGTTGCAAATTGTGTAAAAACTCCTAAACAAATACCCATTCCAAACAACAAAAAACACTTAAAGAGCCTTAGTAACTCTTTGTAGCGTCTACCCCCCTTGGCTTCGTTATGAGTTTTCCTAAACGGAGAAGTCGGGATCAGGTGACAGCACCAGACCCTTTGCTTGCCCCCAAGGCCACACATTCCAAAAGCAGCTTCGAAAGATTTCTGTTGTTGTGTGCACATCGGCGGGCTACAATGTTGATAAGCCCAAATGCAATATCCAATTTCTCACTGTGTTTAGATAGAATGTGTTCCTTCTGCTCATCATCCACATCATGTAGGACAAAATTTGTGTCAAGTACATACCCTTCTTTTTTCATTCATCAACACCTTTATTTATGTATATAATGGTGTTGATTTTTGTATGTAAAGTCTCTTGATTAATCATAAAGTACTTCAAAAAGATGCTTGATCTTAGCAATCTTTGAGAAAATAACACCAAAGAATAAATGTTTATATCTTGAAGGTAAATTCCAAAGGATATTTTCTCAAAGGAACCTTCAAGATATAGTGCCAAAGAAGAACTAACCCAACTGATATTTTAAATAAAACTACCAAAACATAACTCTGTATCACTCTGAAAGTCACAAGGAAAACTGGGCTTAAGTGTTTCAGATGAATGGCAAGAATGTATGGAGCCTTATTTATTGTAAGTTGTATAAGAGACTAAATGAGATCCTTGTATTATAGTGTTTCTTACAACTTTTTTATTGAGCACTTCTTCAGCTTGCTAGAATGGGTATGGGAAATCTCTTAGCGCGATGAATGGTACCAAACCTTGATGGAAAGTAGTTGACTTATTCATCATTGTACATGGAATTCATTAATCATTCATAATGATTATTGTGGTGTGCACATTTAGGTATGTTTTCTGGCAGCATCGAATGGTTGGGTTTAAGTCGATGCCCTTGTGTCTCTTTGTATAAGAATATCCTTGTTTAGAGTATCTGCTTGATTTCAATGTAATAAACACTAGAAACAACAAGAGTGTCGGAAAATAACAGTTTGGACGCCATTTAACCATGGCCATGGCGGGCATATCCTACAACCATAGAAGGCCATGATAGCGAATTTAATTCTAGAATTTTGTCAAATAATTGTCTTGATTGACATAACCTGTAACAATTGCATTCCAGGGTACTACATCCCATTCAGCCATATTTTTAAACAATTAACGAGCATCCTCTAAACTTCCTCATCTTCCATACATGTCTACAAGAGCACTTCCTGCAAAAACATCTGACTCATACCCAATTCTAACAATGTGACCGTGAACCTAATCTACCATGTTCAAGACCTGCTAAACCCACACACACATTTAGAATGCTCACAAGAGTGAAGTGATTCGGCTTCACACCCGTATGTTGCATTTCTCAGAACACCTTCAGGACCTCCTTGCCAAGAATATTTTGGCATATCCAGCAATCATCACAGTCCATGAAACCTCATCTCTTTCAGACATTTCTTCAAACACTTGCCATGCATATTTTGGGCATATTCAGCAATCATTGCAATCCATGAAACCTCATCTCTTCCAAACATTTCCTCAAACACTTTCTATGCATCCTCAACGATCCTGTATTTAGCATATATGTCAACAAGCACGCACACCAGGAAGACATTAGCCTCAAACCCACTTCTAATAACTTCATGCACTTGTTGGCCTAAATGAATAATTGGCATGCTCATACAACATTTAAGTACACTTGCAAAAGTGAACTCATTTGGCTTAAGTCCCAACTTCTACATTTTCCCATAAGTCCCTAAGGCCTTATCAAGGTACCCCTTGTTTAGCATATACCCTGTAATCATAGTATTCCAAGGAACCCTGTCTCTTTCAGTCATTTTTTCAAATAGTTGGCATGCATGTGCAAAACTGAAATTCTTGGCAAACATATTAGCGAGACGATCCCAAAGAGATATGCAGCTTATGCCTGACTTCAACCATGTGCGCAAACACTCGCTTCCCCTCAATCAAATTGTTTGAGTTTATACACAGATGCAGGATATTATTACATAATTCGGGATTTACCAAGATGCCTCATCGACACATTTATTCATGGTATTTGTTGTCCGCCAAACTGCACACCAGCAGCGGAAATCTTTCGAAAGCTGTCTCTTCACTACAAGTGTGAGAGGTGTGGCCTTGGGGGCAAGCAATGAGCCAGGTACTGTCACCTGAATCCAAGCTCCTCCGTTTAGGAAAACTCCTAACGAATCCAAGGGGGGTAGTCCCTACAAAGAGTTGTCTATGGCTCAATGTTTTTAGTGTTAAAAATGTTTTTGGTGTTGTTTAGGAGTTTTTGAGAATGAGAGACACAATAATATCTTAATGTAAAAACAAGATAACGCAATCCACGTTGCAAAACAGAAGATGAGAGATACACTTGGATAAGAAATAAATCACTCTTTACGCAAATTAAAACAAGTACTCCAATATTGATATTTTAAGCAAATGAAATATTGCGATCAAGGACCAGTGCCTTATGGAGTCAAAAGTGTAAAAGTGATTGAAATGCTTGATACAAGTGCTTGAAATAAAGGTTCATGAGAACGTTTTGCAGCTTATCTTGGTAAATTTAAGATTTTAATGGTCTTGATTATTATGGCTAAGAACAAAGGTATCAAAACGAGTGGAACCTTATCCAAGAAAACATTGGCAACCTTAGGTAATAGGTCGGAAGCACCCAGATTACAAAGAGGGCAAGTGTGCTTGCGGCTTGACCGCCCTCGAGTCTGACAGTGGATTCCTGGCACCACCTCTTGTAGGAAGAACTCAGTGATTTGTCTTGGTTGGGGTTTTGGGTAAAAGTTTTAATTAAAGTTGTCACATGTGAACTAGCAAGTCTTCCACCTTTCTGAGTACTATCCCAACCGTTTCCGGTTGGCAGAGCATACGGGTGTAGGACGGAAACCAAGATAAATTAATTAAAGGGAAGTATGGGTTGAAAAGTTTTATTTAAGAGCACTTTGTTCAACTCTCCGACAGAGAGCGCTCTTGACTTGATCTTATGACCACAGTTCAAGACACTTGCTAATTAATCAATGCCTAATGTAGGGAAAGATGCAAGACTAAAGAATGCCCTCCGATAGAGGGTGCTTTTGACTTGGATTTAGCCAAGTTCAAGAGACTTTGGTTCGTTTTAAGAAGTAGATAGTAGTTGTGTTGTAAAAACAATAAATCAACTTTAAATGATTAAACCACGTAATAGATTTGAAAGATATGAAATAATGCTCAACAATACTATTTTGCCAAATAAAATAAACTGGAAACTCTAGTGTTCTACAAGACAAAATCTAATCTAATAGGTGGGATCAATCTCCGAACAAGATCAACCACTAGAATCCACCAGTCCTGGAAACCTTCCAGCTAGCTGGATGTCCACAAGAAGCTGATGGGGGAACGAGAAGCTACCACAAAACTATGTGGCCTTTGGGATACAATCCCAAAGTTAGCTATTCTCTAGTCAAGGTTTGGAAGAGAAAATACAAGATAATATTAAACAAAAAATATGTCTAATCTACCCAAGAGTCTCTTTCAGGTCAAAGACCGTACTCGGGAGAGCATGGGGGTAAGTGAATCGGAAAATAATAATCAAAAAATGACTTATTGAAATAAACACTAATCTAAGAGCATATAAAGATCTAAACTAGAAAGTCAAAACACTCAAAGAAGACTACAAGACTTCCCCAAATGGGGAAAGTGAATGTGGGGGCTTAAAAACCCCACTTGCAACTTTTATTAAGAGAGTACAAATGCCCTTGGGAATGAAACCCTTGTAGGGACTTTGAAATAAATAACTTGGAAACTATTAAAAATAAAATCCTAAGAACTATTACAAAGGATAATACTAATCTCTTTGTTTTGATTTGTCCACTTGTCTTGATGGCTTCTTGGATTTGAAGTCTTTTTCTTTCACAAGAGAAGATCTACCCAAAGCAAACAACTCCAATACCCATTAGATGTTAGGAAAATAAAACAAAGCTTGAAATTGAAACTAGATCTAACACTTGGAAAATGAAACTATATAATGACAAGGCATGAGATCTACAATAATAACTTTGCAACAATGTAAACTAACTATTGAAATTTAAACAAAATAACTAACAACTAACTAAGTATGAGATCTATTGCTAACTACTACTAACACTTTTGTTTGTTTTTGTTATGTTTTTAGGGCAAAATGGGGATGGACGAGAGGAAAAGAGGCAAAAAACCAAGGGGAAAACGAATGGGGTGAAGAGGGAAGAGTGGAGACAAGAGGCTAGAAGGAAGAGGAAAAAAAAGATGACCAAAAGAGAGGGACGAGAGCAAGAAGATAGGTAAAAACGAATGGGGAGAAGGGTATGGGAGATGGTACAAAAGATGGAAGAAAGAGATAGGACAAAGCTAGGGCGAGGAAAGTGCTAGCAAACAAGAGCAAAGAGTTTCAAGTGGAACACTTGAGAGGGTAAAAACACTGTCTTGGAAATCCTCCGGTTAACCGGTGATACGCCGACAACAAATGTTGAAGAGAGCACAAGGGAACAAATCCCAAGCTATTCCCCAAGGTTGAAGGAACTTCAACCATATGGCAAACTAATCTATGGCTTGAAAAGACAAGTAACCAATCTTGGATCAAGATCTAGAAGGGGTAGAAAGGGCTTAGCAAATCAATACAAAGGTTTCAAGGAGAAAAAGAAGGCTTGAAGAAGATAGCCTAAAGTAACAAAGTAACCAATTTTGAGAAATATTTTGATAAATGGATGGATTTTAGAGCAAAACCCTTTGTGCTTCCTCTTGGAATAACATCAACTTCTTATAGATCCTGGAAAGACAACAATGTTAAAAATCACTTGTGATGGTGAAGATGGGCTAGATGCAGCCGAGCTCACACCCCCCTACACCTGGAGAAACCTATTCAAAGACAAACAACTCAATGCAAAAGTGAGATCGAATATATGACTAGTATGCTACGAAAACCAAGGTTATATCAATGCTAGTATGACCGAATACATCCTATTCATATAACTCATTCATAAACATTGCATAATAAACCAAATTGAAAACCACAAATGGTAGATCTTATGTTCTAGAATATAGACTTCTAAAGCTAGTTATTTGATCAATCACATAAGCATTTAAATTGAAAGCATAGAAAGAAATCACCTCACAAGAGAAGCATTCATCAATGTTGCACAAATCGCATGGACCTCCAAAGTCTAATTTTATTTCCTTAAGCCAATAGCTTGCAATCACAAAAATGGCAGAGTAACTTTACATCCAAAAATCCATGAGATAATAACCCCAAAGGGCCTCTCTTTATAGTAAAAGACTAAGCTAAAACCCTAGGTCGAATTGGCATAGACAAGTAAGTCGAATTCCAATCAAAGGAAGGCTTGGAGAGCTAAACAATGGACAAAGTCGAGTTTATTGGTAGGTATGATTGAAGAGGTGGCAAACTCGACTTGGGTGGTAGGTTGAATGTGAATAGGTGGCAAAATCGACTTGGAAAGAGGCATGGGATGTATCAACAACCAATAAACAAACTCCAACTAGGATAGACGTGATTTTAGGGCAGATTGACGTGAGCTTCATGGAGGGTGCGAGCTACTTGGTGGAGAGACAAGTGGAATGTGGTAGGTGCTAACTCTTGTTGCAAGGAGAGCCAAGCTCAAAGGTGATTGATGAGTCATGAGGGCGCCTACCTTAGGCTTTAAACCACCAACCCAATCACCATTTGACAACACATCAAATCGAGTTTTTCATGAAGGAGGGCGAATTAGCTCAAGTGGATATTCCTTTGGTGACTGGATAGTTGATTGGAATTACTTGGAGTTGATTGGAATCCTCATAAATGTCCATTGCCATGTCATTTAGCCTTTTATTTTAATCATATTGATTAATTTTGGAGAGATTTGGATTATCTCCAAAATATTCAATTTTATTATTTTAATTAATAATTTCTCTGTAAATGACTTTTTAGAGAAAATATTAATTATGAGGCTGAATTGACATCCGAAAGTTGGGTTTAGCTGGTCTATGGGTCATGTGTGATTTTTGGCTTATGAAACGAGCCATCAAACACTAAATTCGGACCCAGGATGACTGACATATTACACACTCAAATTTCTCTATTTAAACTATAGAGAAATTTAATTAAAATTTAAAAATAATTAAAAACCCCAATTCCGACGCGTCCGGTAAAAAAAATTTTCGAAATTTTTTCTGGGGGTCCTAGAGACTTAGGACATGACCAGAACCTATTCTAATAGTGTCTAGTAGGTTTATACATTACAGTTGGACCCTAATAACCCCCCATGGCAAAAATTTCCAAAATCGGGCATTCGAGCTTTGGAGGAAGCGGGAGAAAAACCAAGAGATTATATCTCGCCTGAAGCAAAGTATAATCTGACGGTGAAAAAACTCCCTGGAATACCTTAGTTGTTTAATCCATTCATGGGGAACCGAGCCACTCAGACCCTACTAGCACACTTTATTACAAACCCCCATGGGGCCATGGTCATGTTGACTCAAAAAACAAAGATGGCTAGCCAAAACTGGCTAAACCCAAATATATGAAGCCCAGATACTCTGGAAGTGAACACTGATGTGTTCCAACACTGGCGGCTCAATAAGGTTTCAACTATTGTACAAATCAGTTGATAACATCTGGTTCCAACTGCGGGACGTGTGCTCAATCTGGAATTCAGGCAAGGAGAGAATACGAGAACACCAGAAGCTTTGGTTTATATATATAGCCTGTAAAAACATCTCAACTTGATAGAAAACCTTTAGTAGCACATGTGTTATGAAAAAACCTAAATGAAATACCAACCATATTTTATTGTTTGAAAATGAATTGTAAGAAATCTAAAAATGCAAAAGGTAAATTAAATCTTTTCCTATTCTAATATAATACAAAAAGGAAAATGTTAAGTATAATCAGAAATCCAATGTAACCATTTAAGCATGTGATTAACGAAAAAACAAATTTTTACCTTGTCTTTGTTTACCGGCCAAGACAAGGGCACGCTTATCAGAAAGTGCAAACCTGCTTGGATCGTCTGAAAGGGAGGGTTGGATGGGGAATCATGAGTATGTAATAAATATTTGAAGTTCTCCCCAATATAGTAAGAAATCTTTCTGCAGGCACACTCTATCCAGAACAGGATAGGGTGATGAAATTCAGGATGACAAGGCAATTCTGGTACCTTATCATATTCCTCCAAGAGGCTCTTCTGAAAATAATTTTCCATGAAAGTGCATGCCTCGAACTGCCCTAATATACAAGGGGCTTCCGATGGGCAAGATATATGCTCAACTGACTTCTCATATGAAATGATTTCCTTTTCTTCCTCTATGCTAAACTGTTCAAAATCCATACTCCTGCCGAAAATGGGAGAGTCTTCATGAATTTTACCATATTCCTGGCCACATGTATCCTCATGCTCATAAGTGGGATTGTTAACAAAATTTCCAAGGGGATTTTGTTCATCATTAACTTCTTCAGACATGGCATAGATAGGGTTCTCAAAAAGGGTTCCTTCATCATTTCCAATATCTATGTCATCCATGATGGACTCATCATCACTTATGTCATCCTTTAAGCTATGCCTATCCTCCTCAACTTCATAATAATATTCCTCAAACAGATTTGTTTCAAAAATATCACAAGGGACCCAAATTTCTGAATATTCACTGCCATGTGGAGAACAAATGGGAGTGTCATAACACACACTACTACTTTCATGGATTTCTTTATGAATGTTGATCTCCGTAATGGTTTCTTCTAAAGATGGGTCAGAAGTACATAAATGTTCATCATCACTGAAGTAGTCTTGAAAAACTTCCCATTCCAAAGTGTCTTTTGTTTCGATGGCATGTGGAGGGTCCTCAACAATATTCGGTATTTGATAAATCTCTACGATAGGATCATCAGGAATCTGATGGGGAATTGTTATATTTTCTGTAATAGGCTGATCCGACTGATTCCAACTCTCTTCAGGAATATCATAAGTATCACCTACATAGTTTATGCACTCGGGCTCACTTGATGAAGACTGGCCAACAAACCCTTCAGGAAACCCATGCTCCTGGATATAGCGTGTAAGGTGACAAGTGTTTCTTCATGGAATTCCTGACATGTCCTACAGAATGGTGTGTAAGGTTCAACCCTAGGAATGCCATAGATGTCTCCCACATTATTAATGAATTCAGGCTTGCTTGTTGATGCACTAGGACCACAACCTTCAGGAAAACCGTGTTCTTGAATATAGCATGCATGGTAGCAACCAGATTCCTCGTGGAAATCTCTGCAAGCTCGACAAAAGGGCTTAGCATACTCAACCATGTTAGCAGCCTCTAGCTGATGAGGAGGCCTCTGCTCATGGTTAAGAGGTTTCCTTTGCCAAGTAGGTCTAGCAGGGAAATTTCTAGGAGCTGGTTGTGTGTGTTGAATTTGCTAAACTTGTGTTCTTTCCATGTTGATGATCTTGTTTTGTAACTCTTTTATCTGGCTCACATGTTTCTGTTCAGCTTTTTCCATTCTCTCATACATGTCCATCATTTTCTTTTCATAAGAGTCTTTCATAGGCTCTTTGTCTTTGTGCTCCATGGGTTTTGAAGGAAGTTGAGATCTAGAATATCCCTGGATATTTGACTCTCCGGAAGACTTCATGTTTTTGTCAATCTTAATAGCCAAACTTTGAGCTTCAAGCACAGTAGCTGGTTCTTTATCTCTTATCTGGTATTGGACATTGCCACTTAACGCTTTTATGTAGTAATCCAATAAAGAAGCCGCACGGGGCGCATAGGTCTCAGGGATGGATTTAGCCAACTCCATGAATTTAGTGTTAAATTCATCCATAGTTTCATTTTATGTCTTCTTCATGCTAGTTAGAGATGCAACTAAATGTCTAGGTTCTTTTTTGCAACCAAACTTGCTGAGGAAAGCTGTCTTGAAAGCTGCTATGGTGGCGAAAGAGTTGTCCAGTATATTGTCGTACCAGTTTCCTGCCTTTCCTTCTAAAGATAGGGCAAAAAGAGTCATATAAACATCCTCATGTTTATCAGCACCCCTGATATAAGAGCTACACAGCTTGGTGAAGTTTCGGATATGTTGTTCAGCAGATATGGAGGCATCAGTGCCATTGAAACTTGTGAGTTTATCAACAGCCTTCTCAGGAATATCGTGAGGTTGACCTGGTATCTGAGTAAAGTTGAGTTGAGCAAAGAACTCACCCATTGTGGAAAGGAAACAGTTATTGTTTTCAAAATTTGTTTGATTTTCTTGAAAGAAAGAGTGGATGTCTAAAATAGACTCAGATCTAAGATCTTCAAGGATTTTACGAGAAGCAAGCTTGTTCAGTCTCCTCCTATAAACCTTTTCATGCTCAGGGATAAAACTAAGCAAGCCTTCAGAGTTTCTTCTAGTTGA
Source organism: Larix kaempferi (assembly GCA_027924585.1). Taxonomy (NCBI): domain Eukaryota; kingdom Viridiplantae; phylum Streptophyta; class Pinopsida; order Pinales; family Pinaceae; genus Larix; species Larix kaempferi. The sequence continues at coordinate 1,706,767 of BSBM01001032.1, forward strand.
ATACCTTGATGTGTTAACTGACAATGGAGTCGCCAGGTGGATCCAAGTCTAATTTCAGAGAGTGATTAAACTAAAAATCTACCAAAAAGGAAAACTAAAACAAGGGAGTGGAGTCGCCAGATAGATATAAAATCTATCAAAAAGGGTAAAGCAAACTAGAAAAAACTAAGGTCGTCCAGGAACAAAAAGATTTGTCCCCGGCACCGGCGCCAAAGATGTTGTCCGCCAAACTGCACACCAGCAGCGAAAATCTTTCGAAAGTTGTCTCTTCACTACAAGTGTGAGAGGTGTGGCCTTGGGGGCAAGCAATGAGCCAGGTACTGTCATCTGAATCCCAGCTCCTCCGTTTAGGAAAACTCCTAACGAAGCCAAGGGGGGTAGTCCCTACAAAGAGTTGTCTATGGCTCAATGTTTTTAGTGTTAAAAATGTTTTTGGTGTTGTTTAGGAGTTTTTGAGAATGAGAGACACAATAATATCTTAATGTAAAAACAAGATAACGCAATCCACGTTGCAAAACAGAAGATGAGAGATACACTTGGAAAAGAAATAAATCACTATTTACGCAAATTAAGACAAGTACTCCAATATTGATATTTTAAGCAAACGAAATATTGCGATCAAGGACCAGTGCCTTATGGAGTCAAAAGTGTAAAAGTGATTGAAATGCTTGATAAGAGTGCTTGAAATAAACGTTCTTGAGAACGTTTTGCAGCTTATCTTGGTAAATTTAAGATTTTAATGGTCTTGATTATTATGGCTAAGAACAATGGTATAAAAATGAGTGGAACCTTATCCAAGAAAAACACTGGCAACCTTAGGTGATAGGTCGGAAGCACCCAGATTACAAAGAAGGCAAGTGTGCTAGCGGCTTGACCGCCCTCGAGTCTGACAGTGGATTCCCGGCACCACCTCTTGTAGGAAGAACTCAGTGATTTGTCTTGGTAGGGGTTTTGGGTAAAAGTTTTAATTAAAGTTGTCACTTGTGAATTAGCAAGTCTTCCACCTTTCTGAGTACTATCCCAACCGTTTCTGGTTGGCAGAGCATACGGGTGTAGGAAAGAAACCAAGATAAATTAATTAAAGGGAAGTATGGGTTGAAAAGTTTTATTTAAGAGCACTCTGTTCAACTCTCCGACAGAGAGCGCTCTTGACTTGATCTTATGACCACAGTTCAAGAGACTTGCTAATTAATCAATGCCTAATGCAGGGAAAGATGCAAGACTAAAAAATGCCCTCCGATAAAGGGTGCTCTTGACTTGGATTTGGCCAAGTTCAAGAGACTTTGGTTCGTTTTAAGAAGCAGATAGTAGTTGTGTTGTAAAAACAATAAATCAACTTTAAATGATTAAACCACGTAATAGATTTGAAAGATATGAAATAACGCTCAACAATACTATTTTGCCAAATAAAATAAACTGGAAACTCTAGTGTTCTACAAGACAAAATCTAATCTAATAGGTGGGATCAATCTCCGAACAAGATCAACCACTAGAATCCATCAGTCTTGGAAACCTTCCAGCTAGCTGGATGTCCACAAGAAGCTGATGGGGGAACGAGAAGCTACCACAAGACTATGTGGCCTTTGGGATACAATCCCAAAGTTAGCTATTCTCTAGTCAAGGTTTGGAAGAGAAAATACAAGATAATATTAAACAGAAAATATGTCTAATCTAACCAAGAGTCTCTTTCAGGTCAAAGACCGTACTCGGGAGAGCATGGGGGTAAGTGAATCGGAAAATAATAATCAAAAAATGACTTATTGAAATAAACACTAATCTAAGAGCATATAAAGATCTAAACTAGAAAGTCAAAACACTCAAAGAAGACTACAAGACTTCCCCAAATGGGGGAAGTGAATGTGGGGGCTTAAAAACCCCACTTGCAACTTTTATTAAGAGAGTACAAATGCCCTTGGGAATGAAACCCTTGTAGGGACTTTGAAATAAATAACTTGGAAACTATTAAAAATAAAATCCTAAGAACTATTACAAAGGATAATACTAATCTCTTTGTTTTGATTTGTCCACTTGTCTTGATGGCTTCTTGGATTTGAAGTCTTTTTCTTTCACAAGAGAAGATCTACCCAAAGCAAACAACTCCAATACCCATTAGATGTTAGGAAAATAAAACAAAGCTTGAAATTGAAACTAGATCTAACACTTGAAAAATGAAACAATATAATGACAAGGCATGAGATCTACAATAATAACTTTGCAACAATGTAAACTAACTATTGAAATTTAAACAAAATAACTAACAACTAACTAAGTATGAGATCTATTGCTAACTACTACTAACACTTTTGTTTGTTTTTTGTTATGTTTTTAGGGCAAAATGGGGATGGACGAGAGGAAAAGAGGCACAAAACCAAGGGGAAAACGAATGGGGTGAAGAGGGAAGAGTGGAGACAAGAGGCTAGAAGGAAGAGGAAAAAAAAGATGACCAAAAGAGAGGGACGAGAGCAAGAAGATAGGTAAAAACAAATGGGGAGAAGGGTATGGGAGATGGTACAAAAGATGGGAGAAAGAGGTAGGACGAAGCTAGGGCAAGGAGGAAAGTGCTAGCAAACAAGAGCAAAGAGTTTCAAGTGGAACACTTGAGAGGGTAAAAACACTGTCTTGGAAATCCTCAAGTTAACCGGTGATACGCCGACAACAAGTGTTGAAGAGAGCACAAGGGAACAAATCCCAAGCTATTCCCCAAGGTTGAAGGAACTTCAACCTTATGGCAAACTAATCTATGGCTTGAAAAGACAAGTAACCAATCTTGGATCAAGATCTAGAAGGGGTAGAAAGGGCTTAGCAAATCAATACAAAGGTTTCAAGGAGAAAAAGAAGGCTTGAAGAAGATAGCCTAAAGTAACAAAGTAACCAATTTTGAGAAATATTTTGATAAATGGATGGATCTTAGAGCAAAACCCTTTGTGCTTCCTCTTGGAATAACATCAACTTCTTATAGATCCTGGAAAGACAACAATGTTAAAAATCACTTGTGATGTTGAAGATGGGCTAGATGTAGCCGAGCTCACACCCCCCTACACCTGGAGAAACCTATTCAAAGACAAACAACTCAATGCAAAAGTGAGATCAAATATATGACTAGTATGCTACGAAAACCAAGGTTATATCAATGCTAGTATGACCGAATACATCCTATTCATATAACTCATTCATAAACATTGCATAATAAACCAAATTGCAAACCACAAATGGTAGATCTTATGTTCTAGAATATAGACTTCTAAAGCTAGTTATTTGATCAATCACATAAGCATTTAAATTGAAAGCATAGAAAGAAATCACCTCACAAGAGAAGCATTCATCAATGTTGCACAAATCGCATGGACCTCCAAAGTCTAATTTTATTTCCTTAAGCCAATAGCTTGCAATCACAAAAATGGCAGAGTAACTTTACATCCAAAAATCCATGAGATAATAACCCCAAAGGGCCTCTCTTTATAGTAAAAGACTAAGCTAAAACCCTAGGTCGAATTGGCATAGACAAGTAAGTCGAATTCCAATCAAAGGAAGGCTTGGAGAGCTAAACAATGGACAAAGTCGAGTTTATTGGTAGGTATGATTGAAGAGGTGGCAAACTCGACTTGGGTGGTAGGTTGAATGTGAATAGGTGGCAAACTCGACTTGGAAAGAGGCATGGGATGTATCAACAACCAATAAAGAAACTCCAACTAGGATAGACGTGAGTTTAGGGCAGATTGACGTGAGCTTCATGGAGGGTGCGAGCTACTTGGTGGAGAGACAAGTGGAATGTGGTAGGTGCTAACTCTTGTTGCAAGGAGAGCCAAGCTCAAAGGTGATTGATGAGTCATGAGGGCGCCTACCTTAGGCTTTAATGCAAACCACCAACCCAATCAACATTTGACAACACATCAAATCGAGTTTTGCTTGAAGGAGAGCGAATTAGCTCAAGTGGATATTCCTTTGGTGACTGGATAGTTGATTGGAATTACTGGGAGTTGATTGGAATCCTCATAAATGTCCATTTCCATGTCATTTAGCCTTTTATTTTAATCAAATTGATTAATTTTGGAGAGATTTGGATTATCTCCAAAATATTCAATTTTATTATTTTAATTAATAATTTCTCTGTAAATGACTTTTTAGAGAAAATATTAATTATGAGGTTGAATTGACATCCGAAAGTTGGGTTTAGCTGGTCTATGGGTCATGTGTGATTTTTGGCTTATGAAACGAGCCATCAAACACTAAATTCAGACCCAGGATGACTGACATATTACAGACTCAAATTTCTCTATTTAAACTATAGAGAAATTTTATTAAAATTTAAAAATAATTAAAAAATTAAAAACCCCAATTCCGACGCGTCCGGTAAAAAAAATTTTCAAATTTTTTTCTTGGGGTCGTAGAGACTTAGGACATGACCAGAACCTATTCTAATAGTGTCTAGTAGGTTTATACATTACAGTTGGACCCTAATAACCCCCCATGGCAAAAATTTCCAAAATCGGGCATTCCAGCTTTGGAAGAAGCGGGAGAAAAACCAAGAGATTATATCTCGCCTGAAGCAAAGTATAATCTGACGGTGAAAAAACTCCCTGGAATACCTTAGTTGTTTAATCCAGTCATGGGGAACCGAGCCACTCAGACCCTACTAGCACACTTTATTACAAACCCCCATGGGGCCATGGTCATGTCGACTCAAAAACAAAATTGGCTAGACCCAAATATATGAAACCCAGATACTCTGGAAGTGAACACTGATGTGTTCCAACACTGGCGGCTCAATAAGGTTTCAACTATTGTACAAATCAGTTGATAACAGTAATCAGTTCCTCCTTCACTCGTTTATTTTTACACAAATAGTACAGTTTCTCATTAAGGTGTGCATATTCATTCCTGCTGTTAATGAAGTAAGTCGATTTCTCACGTTCATGTTTTATGTATTTTGTTGGGATCATAGTAGTCCTGAGTAATAATTGTCTGAGATTATGTTTGTTTTAAGGCTCTAATAGTCATGTTATCACACAACTTGTAGTTTCCCCTAATGATTATCCTATCTAGGACGGTAGAGGAGATAGGCAGCTAAAGAGGTAACCTAAGAGGGCCTCGATCCCCAAGATTGATCAGTTGTCACGTCAATCGAGGCACTCTTCACGTCTTGCTATCCAAGCCCTAGATAGCAAAGGGGGAGACCCTGATCTACTCCTGATAGGAGAGATCTAACCCAATCACCAGATCAAGCTATTCAATAGGGTATGTAAGGTGAGGGGTATGAAACCCTATATCTAAGGGATAGAGTTACTGCAGAGGCTTAAGTAAAAGCTTAAGGAAGATGAGATATTGAATTAGATTTGTTCAATTACAGTAACTCAAAATTAGTAATGCATCTAGGATGTAGGTGCTAGGGTAAATGATTAAAATCAACTACCTTGGGAAACGTGTACTTAAAACAGGGAAAATGGTCCCAAGTAGTGGATCTGAGAGGATTGGGGCTTCCTAGCATAGCTTGGAGATAGATCTGGCAGTATCAAAGGTCACAAGCTCAGAAAAGAGGGTACCAACTATCCGGAAAGCAAACAAACCAAGGAGGGTGCAAGCATGGAGAGATCAGTGCCTGGGAAAAAGGGTAGATGGAGTCCACAGAGCAAGACGTATTTGAGAACCCACTTGGGGCTAGGCCTAAAGGTGAAAACCTTGGAATGATTTTCCAGAAATCCAAATAATTAAACCCAGATATTTTTATAAGTTTTAGCAGTTAGGGTTTTAATATAGATGACAGATGGGTAAGTTAAAGGAATAAATACGTACCTTATGATGCGTACCTAGATGATGAGAATGGATGGCGGAATGACGAGGATTACTCCCGCAAATATCAAATGAAAGTTTTCGTGTTTTCTCTTGCTCCCACGATTTGCCCAAGACCACAAGTGTGCCCCTCTCTTCCTGCAAAACCAAGGAGAAAAACTCAATCAGTAAGCAGCAATGATGGTATATGCAAACAATAAGTAAAATGCAAAGAATAATTGGTACAAAGACAAAATCACTCCCTGAATAAACCGGATCTAAGAGAGAGAGACAAGGTGGTCCTCCCCAGCCAGTACGCCCTGTTATCACACCATAGTAGCAGGGCTACTATTCTTGTACAGCAGATATCTGCACATTCCAGAGCTTCATTTATTCCAGAGCATGGCTATATATTTTGGATCACTCATGATCGGAGCAGTACATTATTCAGATTTTATGACCTTGTGTCAAGGCTGAGCCTTGAGAGTTCAGATTTGATGACTGATGTGACCACTTATCCCATTACAGTTTCAGTTCAGTGCCCAAAGATGTATTTCAGCAGTGTTTCAGATGATGCATGATGATGATTATTATGATGATGTTGTATGATCTATGGATATGTTCTCACTGACTGTGGATTATTATCTTGTTGATTTAGTCATGATCATGGCATGTGCTTGGTATATTATTCCTGATGTGGCAAACTATTTAAAATGAACTGTAAATCATAAAATGGACAATTGCTTGCACTTTTAGGTCATTTAACAAAACTTACTGGTATTTCACCTTACATAGACATGGTCTTTCCCCAACACCAGTTGTCTGCTAGTGTAGGCTCCATATTCACTTGTCTCCATCCATACATGACCTTCCTATTTGACTTTAAACCCTGACATGTCTCATTTGACTTTCTGATACTGAGGACTTCCCCATTTTTCTACCTCTGTGTTTGGACCGCATCCCTGTTTATTCAGTGTCTCGGCTCTGAGTTGGTGACAGAACTTGCCTTTGGTGAGTTGGATTGTAGGCCTAAATCATTCTGGTCGGTTGTCCCGATGTTTGGCATTGGCTCGAACTCCCCCTAGTCACTTGAGATGTTGTTGGCTAAAACTGAAAGCTCATGTTCTACCTATGGAAACTAAAAATTCGCCCACGGAAACAAAAAAAAGGGGCAAGAGCAATGAAAAGCTAAAAATACTCCTCGAAGAGTATAAGAAAGGTCCAAAAAGCAATAGTTCTTAAAAGCTATATCTAAACAATTGCTGACCTTGTGAATATATGAAAAACATGCCCTGGATGCAAGCTGCAACTAGTTGTGCTTCTCAGCACATCTGAAATCCGAAGGGTTATGTAGGCCAAAAAGGCCATGGAAATAAAATTGAATGATCCTAATGAACCTGGATCAACTTGATGTAGACATGATGCCTAAGTTGAATAAGCACTCTCTAAACAACTTATCCATTTGTGAGGCACAGCCATCCCCCGTGTTCTTTTGTCCAGCACAGAGTTTGTAGCTTCCCCCTTCTCCCAGTCCAAAGTATTTTTGAGTTAAGTTAGACAAGTCAAACCCTTGGCCCAACCTTGCTCCTAGCCTTCATCCTTCACTAGCAGTTTGACCATGTCCAATGGGTGAGTTTGTCATTTGAACTATTGTGCAAGTAATTTTATATAACCACGGAATATGTTAACTCGATTAATGCCACTGAATGGAATTTATACTTTGAGCTTAGCTATGGGAATGATTAGAGAAGCATTGTCTTAGTCTACTGATGTGATTTATCCTTGATTATATATATTCTTGGGATCCGTGATGATGTGGACCATGTATGATGATTATTGATGATGATTTATGGGCCCACATGTTTGATGATGATATCATATGATGGACATATGATGCAGATGATGTTTGATCCAGTTCAGCAGGTTTATTATTATTTCAGATCAGCAGATTATACATTGTCCATATATGGTGGACCCTACAGCTGGCCCATTAGGGCAACCCAGGGTGTATGAGTACTCATTCCTAGTGGATTTGGGTCTTCTGGATCCATTGAGACACATATCTTTCAGTTCCGGGCACTTCTGACAGTGATTGATGCAGTTTTACACTTGTTGACCAGATTTGGGGCTGATTTCCCAGCCTGAGCAGCAGGGGCCCCGAGAGGCCAGTTCACCTAGGGCGCTGATGATGGAGGGGGTGGTCCAGCCACTTGTTATTACCATTTATCCCCCCTCCCGGAGAGCCTGGTGGGCTCAGATGGACAGCGCTAGCACCCTAGGAGGCAGTTTTGGCACTTTCACAGTTCCCGAGGCAGTTAAAAAATGGGATAAAGTGGTCACTGAGGAAATCGATTTGGACAATTGAGGCAAGGTTTTGGCATTTGGTTTTCACAGAGGTCTTCCAGGATGGCATCACTATCTTCCAGTCAGTTTTCACCATGTGGGTATGCCCGGATTGATCACAGGAGGACATTTACTGCTTGACTGTCATGGATTCTGAGGACAGTTTTGGTCATTTTTATTATATTGGACATATTTTATTATTTTTATTGTGCCTTGGGGATGAGCTAGTAAGGATTAAAACCTCCTAGCCCCACCATGAGCTTATATTGTTATGTCTTAGTCACCATGAGGTGGATTTTGATGCTTATATTTTCTCTTGTGGATGACGTCACCCCTTATTGTACCTTTTTAGTGGGGGCGCTATCATTATATGGGTGATCCATGTGATATATGGTTATGATTTATTGTTAGCCATTGATTAGATCTTGAGATCTTTTAATCTTAGCCACTCATGTAAAAAGTGGTTATGATTGTACTCTCTCCCCATCCTATTTAAGGAGGGAGCCTTTCATTGTAAAAATCATCTAGAGATTTTTGGCTCTTGGCTCTTGGAATAAAATTTCTATCTTTTGGAGTACATGCTTGGATTGGAGTGATTGTTGGTTGTTTCGATTGTAAATGCTATTGTCCATTGCACTGGAGGATCTATGGTAGCTATCTTGCATATTTGCCATACTTTATTTGCAGGTTGAGAGGGCGACTTTGACAAGTGCGAATTGGTGGGGAGGCTTGCCCTTCAAGCTTGGAAGAAGTCGTTTTGGGTTTGACAGGGAGTAGTTTTGCCTTTGTGTCAACTATTCTATGTTTTTCTCTCTCTTGCTTGTATCTACCTTCAATTTGTTAAATTGATTGATGCTTTGCTCCTTGGCTTGACAGGTTAGAAGGAATCACATGTGGCTTGGAAAAATCGATTTGGCAAGAGGGCTTCAACAATTCTCCATTTGATCTTTGGCAAAGTAATCCTCGTCTCAACTAGCATTCATCTCTTCATCCAGGTATGTTCCAAGAGGTATGATCTTCTCTTCCTTGATCTTCCATAATTTCTAGATCACAAAAACCCTAATCAAATTAAAACCCTTGTTTTTTGGTATTTTTTTAGATCTACTTAGATCTAGCCTTGCAATTGAAAAGACATTAAAAACCCACCTCTATAGGATCCACCCTTAGTTGGATCTATAGTTTGGTGGTGATTGGCTAAAAATTGACACACTTTTCAATGCAAAAAGCCTTCTTGAACCTAAATCGATTTTCCTAAGAGAAGCTTGTTGGGTTAGATCTAGCACATGGGTAGGTGAGATCCCGCTTGATTTGAAATCTAGACACTTGATAACCTAAACCCATATCCTTATTTTGGTGAAAACTACCTTGTGGACATCTCTCCATGTTTTAAGGGGTTGAAACCCCCTTTTGATCTTCTTGGTACCTTAAAACTTAGATCTACTAAGATCTAGCCATTGGATTCACTTGAAACTTTGAAGGAACATAGATCGGGGTACTAACATCCCGGATCTACATTTTGGTAGCCATTGGACTTGGTTTGGTCCACCAAAACCCATTTTTGGACCCTCCTTGAGCAAATCGCACCCCCTTGATTTTTTGAGTTGGTCCACTTCTAGGAAGTGGGTGTTGGAGATTTTCGTGGATTTGGAATGCCCATGCCTTGAAACCTAGGTCTATACTGTCCCTTCGTCAAGATCCGCCTTGAGGATTGCATTCCTTGTTTTAAGGGATTGTGGTCCACTTTTGGTCATCTTTTAAAAACCTAGATCTAGTAAGATCCAACCATTGGATCTCATCCAATCCACTTGACTTGGCTTCTAGGTGTCCCGATCTACACTTTGACATACTTTTTGACCCCATTAGCCCATCCAACAAGGCACTAGTCCTTCTCCAAGCAAGGCGCACTCCTTGGGATTAGTGTCAAACCCTAGATCTAGTACATGGGTAATCCTAGAACCAACTCCAACTTATAGATCTAGCCTAGATCTAACCTATAGTACCATCCTCACACCTAACTTCACCTTGTGGGTCCATCTAGAACCATTTCACACTTCCCAAGAAACTAGACCCACTTGTGCAAACATATGGTACTTTACCTGGTAATCATACCCCATCATGTGGCCTAAACCATACATAGGTTGAAACACTAACTATCCATTACACCACCATCAACCATTCCTTAACTCTTAGGTCCACTTAGCCTTGCATTGGTTTCCGTAACTCATCATTTACCTACCCTTAGAAACCTTTGTTTGGGTCCAATCAACTGTGATTGGGGTATAGGGTCTCCCCCTTGGTCTAGTTACACCTTGACCTAAAGCGAAGAGTGCCTCGGTTGACGTGACTCCCACATTGCATTGGGAATCGTGGCATCTCTTGGGTCACCTCTTTAGTTGCCTGTCTCCTCTACCGTCCCGGATGGGATACCTCTAGGGGCAACTACAAGTTGTGTGATAACACGCCCCTCTTCCAAATCGCCCTCTTCACCTCCAAATAAAAAAATATGGATTGAAAATACGCAAGATATCCACCAAGATCTTTCAGTGCAATTGAAAAGTAGTTTCAATTACCATAGCCAACATCCAACTCAAGATCACAAGAATTTCTCACAAGAAATTTTTTTATTCCAATAGCCAAGAGCCAAAAGTCCTCTTTACAAATGAGGGGGTCTCTTCCTTAAATAGGAATGAGAGAGACCAAAACCCTAACCACTTTCTCAATGAGTGGTTGAAATCATAAGATACAATAATGATAATCAATGGCTAAGATGAGCCGGAATAATAAAACATGGATCACTCAAAATAAGGGGGACGTCCTCCCTCAATGACACCCTAGGGGGGATGTGAGCCTCATGACATGACTAGGGACACAACATAATGTCATAACATGGTGGAGGGGTCTAGGAGATCACATCTTCACTAGACTAATGCCCCACCTACATCAAGAATAATACATCATGTGAGAAAGTGTCAAAAGACACTACGACGTGTTCCCAAAAATACAATAATAAACCCCCAAACTGATGAATGGGATGACGTGTGGACCCCACTGATGCCGGAGACCAAGTTGGAAGGTGTGTAAAACATCATCATGAAGTCCCGAACCAATCTCATGCCATTTACTTGCCCCATTAAGCCAAATAGATTTCCTTTATTAGCCATTTCATTGCCGGAAAACCACCTTTGAAGGTACAAAAATTCCTGTAACTCTCTGCCACATGACCGAGGGCACCAAACTGACTGCAGCATAATGTCCGGGGATGGGGTAATATGGTAATCATGACTGGTTGGACCCCTTATCCCCTCAGAAGCACCCTAGGAGAACCAAAATGATACATAAAAGTGTTGGACATGGCATTTCTGCATGGCAAACTGGAGGAAAAATGGTAATCTGACAATATCATCACCTGTAACTTCCTGGAACTGATACCTAAGTGCACCAATCGACTCAGAAAGTCCAAAACCACTAGGAATGAGTACTCGTACACCATGTGACCATTAATAAATACATCTGTAAGCTCATCCATGCCCAAAATAATAAAAATAATGGCCTGTAAATAATAATAATAAAAATCCAGCAAACCATCATCTGAAACTATTGTCTGAAGCATGGAACCATCTAATGGGCACAAAAGGGCCATGAATAATCCATCTCGAACACTGTCTTCCCATAGTCATCTCAGAGCCTGAGGTTGGCTTGGTCAAACCGGGTTGACCAGGTCAAAACTGATCAAAATAATGATCCAGATCATAAATAACTGTTGCTGCAAGTAAAAATGGATGAGATATGCTCCTTCAATTATATCAGTAGCGAGACTAAAGAATAGAATGATGTTTAACTGGCATGATCATGTGAATATAATAATAATAATAAGCTCAGATCAAAGTAACCAACCATTATAAACAGGAACCTCAAGAGTATACTCATTTACAGATTGGGCCAATTTTCTAACCATGGGTGAGGGTGGAGAAACAAGGCTAGGCAAAAGGGAAATACTTGACAACCTCAACACTGCAATCTCTCGGATAAAGGAACCACGAAAACCACCTACACATATGTTGGATAGAGAAAAACACAGGAGATGGAGGTGTCTCACAAATGGGTAGAGTGATGAGACTGCTTCCAATAAACTCTAAACAAGAAACCTTTTAGCAAATTATTGTAAACTTTTCACACTTTGAGATTTTACATTTAATTCCGTTTAAGGATTTTCACTAGCCAACCTCCAAAAGAAGGTGCCCTGAAAGCCTTCTGGGCTTCAGATATGACTCACAGTATGACCTACATTGCCCGCCACCATCCATAGGTGCGATGGAGTGACCACTCTGTTTCCCTGTGGTGACAAACAACCTTAAATCAAACAAGGATGAGTGCTCGTCCTTTGGCCACTGACTAGCTAATATAGATATGTATGGTAGTGTTTAGCAACACTATTTTTGTTGACTCAACATCCTTTTAGATATAGCATTTAAGTTCTGATGCTTTAGTGTTTAGCAACACTGTTGGTAGGCATACTTGGTTTCGAGGACTAGAGGAGAACAATCACTGTGACTAGAATCACACACTCCAGAGCCGAGACACAATGTAAACAAGGAATCTATCCAACACAAAGGTCTAGGTGGGGGGAATCCTTAAGATCGCTAATTAAGGTGTAAGTCGGGATAAAATCAAGACTGGAGGCTAACAGATGGATGGGAGAAGTGACTGATGATGCCATGGATAGAAAAAGACCTGTAAAAGGGAATGACCGAGTCTGTACTTATAAGGTAAGGGCATGACCAACGAGTATACACAAGAATCTCCTACTCATAGTAACTGACCACTTCTACTCTAAACCAAAAGTAAGCATAGCATATATAATATCTCCAGTAAACAATCATCATATACCCAGTCAAGAATACCTAGATAAATGAAAGAGAAACTCAACAACCCAAATGCATAAGATATACCTACTAGATCATATATACCTGAAGCACTGATTTGATCATCTGAACCATACCGAAACACTACAGCTGAAGAAATCATCATGGGTACTATCAACAATCTGCTCTGAATGATAGGAAATGGCTAACTCAGTCACCAATCTGGGGTCATGAGGTCAGTCCTGCCATGAGACTGTCAAATGTACAAGCTTTGGATCCATTGAATACATGAGAATGATCATTAATATGTTGCTCATCATCAACTGATCTCAACCAAAATGTGCAAAGGACTGGCTCAAAAATATAGTAGGAATTGGTATGTAATCATGGTAGCCCAGCTACTATGGATATGATAACAAGTCCTATGAAAATATTTCAAAGTTTTTTTTGTTCATTTGATTATGCCTAACTCCATGTTCGGATGAAACCCTTGATTTTCCATTTCCTAGAGCAGGATTTTGTCAAAACATTCGCATGAAAACTTCTTTTTTTTTGTGTTTGATGGGTTTATAGCCCCTAAAGTTTCAAGTGTTGGAACTGTTATCACACTATAGTAGCAGGGCTACTATCCTTGTTCAGCAGATATCTGCACATTCCAGAGCTTCCATTCTTCAGAGCATGGCTATATATTTTGGATCACTCATGATCAGAGCAGTGTATTATTCAGACTTATGTCAAGGCTGAGCCTTGAGAGTTCAGATTTGATGACCGATGTGACCCTTTATCCCATGCAGTTTCAGTTCAGTGCTTAGAGATGTATTGCAGCAGTGTTTTCAGATGGTGTATGATGATTATTACTATGATGATGTTGTATGATCTATGGATATGCTTTATCACTGACTGTGGATTTTTATCTTGTTGATTTAGTCATGTTCATAGCATCTGCTTGGTATATTATTCCTGATGTGGCAAACTGTTTAAAATGAATTGTAAATTATAAAATGGACAATTGCTTGCACATTTAGGTCATTTAACAAAACCCACTGGTTTTCCACCTTACATAGATATGGTCTTTCCTGACACCAGTTGTCTGCTAGTGTAGGCTCCATATTCACTTGACTCCATCCATACATGACTTTCCTATTTGACTTTAAACCTTGACCTGTCTCATTTGACTTTCTGATACTGAGGACTTCCCCATTTTTCTACCTCTGTGTTTGGACCGCATCCCTGTATGTTCAATGTCTCGGCTCTAAGTTGGTGACAAAACTTGCCTTTGGTGAGTTGGATTGTAGGCCTAAATCATTCTGGTCGGTTGTCCCGATGTTTGGCATTGGCTCGAACTCCCCCTAGTCACTTGAGATGTTGTTGGCTAAAACTGAAAGCTCATGTTCTACTTATGGAAACTTATAAATTCGCCCATGGAAACTAAAAAGGGCAAGAGCGATGAACAGCTAAAAATACTCCTCGAAGAGTATAAGAAAGGTCCCAAAAAAAGCAATGCTTCTTAAAAGCTATATCTAAACAATTGCTGACCTTATATGTATTTGAAAAACAGGCCCTGGATACAAGCTGCAACTAGTTGTGCTTATCAGCACACCTGAGATCCGAAGGGTTATGTAGGCCAAAAAGGCCATGAAATAAAAGTGAATGATCCTAATGAACCTGGATCAACTTGATGTAGACATGATGCCTAAGTTGAATAAGCACTCTCTGAACAACTTATCCATTTGTGAGGCACAGCCATCCCCCGTGTTATTTTGTCCAGCACAGAGTTTGTAGCTTTCCCTCTTCTCCCAGTCCAAAGTATTTTTGAGTTAAGTTAGACAAGTCAACCCCTTGGCCCAACCTTGCTCCTAGCCTTCATCCTTCACTAGCAGTTTGACCATGTCCAATGGGTGAGTTCGTCATTTGAACTATTGTGCAAGTAATTTTATATAACAAAGGAATATGCTAACTTGATTAATGCCACTGAATGGATCTTATACTTTGAGCTTGGTTGTGAGAATGATTAGAGAAGCATGTCTTAGTCTACTGATGTGATTTATCCTTGGTTGTATATTATTGGGATCTATGATGATGTGGGCCATGTATAGATGCCTATTGATGATGATTGATGGTCCCACATACTTGATGATGATATCATATGATGGACATATGATGCAGATGATGATTGATGCAGTTCAGCAGGTTTTATTATTATTTCAGATCAGCAGATTATGCATTGTCCATATATGGTGGACCCTACAGCTGGCCCAATAGGGCAACCCATGGTGTATGAGTACACATTTCTAGTGGATTTGGGTCTTCTGGATGCAATGAGACACTTATCTTTCAGTTCCGGGCACTTCTGACAGTGATTGATGTAGTTTTACACTTGTTGACTAGATTTGGGGCTGCTTTCCCAGCCTGAGCAGCAGGGGCCATGAGAGGCCAGTTCACCTAGGGCGTTGATGATGGAGGGGGTGGTCCAGCCACTTGTTTTTACCATTTACCCCCCCTTCTGGAGAGCCTGGTGGGCTCAGATGGACAGCGCAGATGCCCTAGGAGGCAGTTTTGGCATTTTCACAGTTACCGAGGCAGTTAAAAAATGGGATAAAGTGGTCACTGAGGAATTCGATTTGGGCAATTGAGGCAAGGTTTTGGCATTTGGTTTTCACAGAGGTCTTCCAGGGTGATCCCACTATCTTCCAGCCAGTTTTCACCATGTGGGTATGCCCACATCGATCACAGGAGGTCTTTTACTGCTTGTCTGTCACAGATTCTGAGGACAGATTTGATCATTTATATTATCTTGGACATATTTTATTATTTTATTGTGCCTTGGGGATGAACTAGTAAGAATTGATGCCTCCTAGCCCCACCATGTGCTTATTATGTCATGTCCTAGTCATCATGAGGTGGATTTTTGGTATTTTTACCCCTTCTAGTGGATGACGTCACCCTCCATGATTATTTTATACTATGACATCATCATTATATTGGGTGATCCATGTGATATATTGTTATGATTCATCTTAGCCATTGATTGTATGATGAGATCTTTTAATCTCAACCACTCATTTGATGTAGTATTGTAGAGTGGTATAGGGTTTTGGTCTTTATTATCCTATATAAGGAGGAGACCCCCTATTGTATAGCTCACCTTTGGAGCTCTGGAATATTGGAATAGAACATTTCTTTGTGGAGCATATCTCTCTTGTATTGTGGATTCTCTTGCATATTGAATATACAGTATCTCTTCTATGTATCATTGTGGATTTTGGTGCTTCTACTAGTCTTCTTGCAGGAAAGTCGAATTGGTGGAGAGGAGGGCGATTTCTTGAGGGTTATTGTTGGAGGGATCCACATATTCTCTCTTGGGTTGATCTTGTGACAGGGAGTATCATTATTGTATCTTTGTGACATAGTTGATGCTTTCTATTACATCTTTCTACCATTTTCATAATCATCTTGCTTGACTTGTTTCTTTGATCTTGTCTTGTAGGAGGAGGACGATTTGGCTATCTTGGAGGAGGCCGTTTTGGTTGGAGCTCTTGGATCTCACTCTTGAATATACACATAGGAGAATGCTATCAATTTGCAAGGTGGCCACAAGCAATTGAGGTAAGATCTACAAGGTATGTGCCTCTTTCATCCATTCTATCTTCATTGGTCTCAAACCCTAATTAATTAAAACCCCAATTTTGGTATTTCTTAGATCTACTTAGATCTAGCCTTGCTTTTGAGAAGATCTTGAAAACCCACCTCTATAGCATCCACCCCTAGTTGGATCTATAGTTTGGTGGTGATTGGGTTAAAATTGACACACTTTTCAAGGCAAAAAGCCCTCTTGAACCAAATCGCACTTCCTTGGAGAGGCTTGTTTTGGCTAGATCTAGCACATGGGTAGGTGAGATCCCACTTGATTTGCAATCCACACACTTGATAACCTATCCCCAGATTCTTACTTTGGTGATTTCTACCTTGTGGGCATCATTCCATGTTTTAAGGGATTAAAACCCCCTTTTGAATTATTTGGCACCTTAAAACTCAGATCTAGTAAGATCTAACCCTTGGATTGACTTTATTTTTGGGATCTACATAGATCGGGGCACAAGCCACTTGGATCTACAGTTTGGTGGCCATTGGACTTGATTTGGTCCACCTAACCCCTCTTTTAGCCCTCCTTGAGCAAGGTCGCACTCCCTTGGGAAGGTGAGTTTGCCCACTTTGAGGAAGTGGGTGGTTGAGATTTTTGTGGATTTGGAATGGCCATACCTTGAAACCTAGGTCTAGAGTATCATTTTGTGACGATCTGCCTTGGGGGTAGCATTCCTTGTTTCAAGGGATTGTGGTCCACTTAGGGTCATTTCATGAAAACCTAGATCTAGCAAGATCCAACCATTCAATCTCAATTAGCCCATTTGACTTGGCTCCTAGGTGTCCCGATCTACACTTTGACATATCTTTTGACCCCATTAGCCCATCCAACAAGGCACTAGTCCTCCTCAAAGCAAGTCGCACTCCTTGGAAACCGTGTCAAACCCTAGATCCGGTACATGGGTACTCCTAAAATTAACTTAGATCCATAGATCTATTCATTACGTGTCATCTAGTGCTAAATTCATCCATTAACCTCACCTTGTGGGTCTACTTTAAACCATTCCACACATCCCAAGAAAGGTAGGACCCACTTGTGTAGCATATGGTACTACACCTTGTCATCATACCCAATTATGTGGCCTAAATCATACATTGGTTGAAACACTAACAATCTCAAACCACCTTCAACCATACCTCAACTTCTAGGTCCACTTAGCCTTGCATTGGTTTCTGTAACTCATCATTTACTTATCCTTAGGAACCTTTGTTTGGGTCCAATTGACTGTGATTGGTTATAGGGTCTCCCCCTAGGTCTTGTCTCACCCTGACCTAAAGCGAAGAGTGCCTCGGTTGACGTCACTCCCACCTTGCATTGGGAACCGTGGCATCTCTTGGGTCACCTCTTTATTTGCCTATCTCCTCTACCGTCCCGGATGGGATACCATTAGGGGCAACTACAAGTTGTGTGATAACATTTTTGGCGCCGTTGCCGGGGAAGGTAGAGGCCTACCCTGGTTCGACATATATTTTCAAGGTCTACCCCCGTTCTCTTTGCCAACATGAACATTTTTGGCGTCGTTGCCGGGGAAGGTAGAGGCCTACCCTGGTTCGACATATATTTTCAAGGTCTACCCCCATTCTCTTTGCCAACATTAACATTTTTGGCGCCGTTGCCGGGGAGGTAGAGGCCTACCTTGGTTCAACACACCTTTGTGTCTCATTTTCTCCCTGTGTTTCAAACGACATACATCTTGGTAGTAGAGCTTAAAAATCTACCTGGCGACTCCTAATCGTGACTCCGCTGAGGAGCGAGCTCATAGTCATCCTTACAACACTCGAAGTAAATCAAATCCAAATCAATTGGAAGGAACCCCACTCACCTATCACAAAAGAGATCCTAAATCCCAATCATCTAACTTCTTTTGGAGACTTGTTAACTCAGATTCTCCAAACCGTGTCTTGGGATCCCCTTTGTTCAATTCGGTCCCTCCTTCATCACTTAATCATAACTCTCTTTCAGCTCCAATCAATCCAATGGCTGGGCAAAGTCAATCTAACTCCGGAAACAACAACCAAAACAATCCTCCTGTTGCTCGTGCTTTTGGAAACAAGGCTAGGGCCTCTCCCTTAGACTTTTCTCAGATCTTCGGTGCTCCCCATAACATGCCCGACAAGTACTTTGAAAAGATTCCAAAATTTAATGGGAACTGTGCCACCTCCATTGAGGACCACATAGAAAATGTCTGGGCTCACATGGAAGCTTATGGGGCTGAGGAAGAAGATGTGTTTATAAGGGGTCTCTTTGCATCCTTGGAGGGTGATGCTCGCAAATGGTTTGACTGCTTGCCTGCATCATCAATCAATGGATATGATGTATTCACCGATAAACTCAAGCAAGAGTGGTCAGTCAAGTTAGATGGGCGCTTCCTTTTACACCAACTTTTTGACATCAAAAAGAAGGAGAATGAGTCTGTCCATGAGTTTAACCAACACTTTGATAATACTGTTGCCAACATCCCAAGTAACATAAGGCCCCTTGATCAAGCCATTCTGATTCATTACCTCAACTCATATGATGGTTACCTGGGTTATCATCTAAAAGACAAAGACCCTAGTAGTTTGAAGATAGCACAAGACAATGCTAAGAAAGCTGAGGCAAACGCTGCTTCCATGGGAAAACAAAATTTCTTTGACCTAATCAGTGGATCTTCCTCCAGATCTGAGCCTAAGTTTAAGAAAAATAAGGAACCTAGCAAAGATCCCAATGAAATGATGGAGAGCATGCATGAAATGATGAAGAATTTAACTCTCCTGACTAGGGATCTAGCTAGGAGCAAAGAGGGGGATAGATATAGGCAGCCCTATGGCCCTAAACCTTATTGGAATCAACAAAAGAAGCCTAATGAAGGTGATAGAAGAAACCCTGTGAACCAAGAACCTCCTATCATAAACTGGTCTGAAGAGCAAATATTGGAAGATCCTGAGTATACCACCCATGGTGATGATACTCCTGATTCTCCAAAGAACATTAATTGGGTTGATGACTTAAAACTTGACAAGGACTTCGGAAGGATTTTGATTGATCATGAAGAAGAGTCCATAGAAGAACCCAACCCTAGTTGTCCCGTCTATGCTACTGAGCAAGTTAGTAATAATAGTCAGGTTCCCCCTAAAACCTATCAACGAAGAAAGGATGGCCAAAAGCCCATACCTTTTAGTGAAAAGAGAAGCAATGAGTTGCCTAGTCCAGTGAGTGAGCCATTCCCTCTGCCTGAGTATGACTTTGATATCAACATCGAGAGAGAATTGGACAAAGTTATGCATAACATCCCACTCACTGAGTTAATGAAAATCCCATCAATAAAGGAGCAAGTGGTAGAGTTTTTCGAGAGTATCCCTGAGACTACCACGAATAGTGGTGAAGGTTCATCTTCTCAAAACTCGGCACCCAATGCTATGGTTGATGAAGAGGATGACCCTCCAATTAACATCCAAACTGCCCTATATGAGAGAAAGAATGGTGGTCACCAACCATTTTATCTTACACTTCACATTGGTGATACCCTTCTGCATAATTGTATGTTGGATTCAGGTGCCTCCATGAATGTGATGCCTTTGCAAGTCATGGAAGCCATAGGATTAAAAATAACTAGGCCCTATGGGAACGTTTGTGGGATTGACTCTAAACTAGTTAAAGTCTTTGGTTTGATTAAAAACTTGAGAGCTGACCTGTTTTCATGCCCTGGCATATCCATGCTAATGGATATAGTAGTTATAGATCTCCCTCCAGCCTATGGTATGCTCCTTTGTAGGAAGTGGTCCGCTGGGCTAGGGGGACATCTTCAGATGGATTTATCATACGCTACTATCCCCAACTCTGATGGGTTTTTGGTTAGGGTGTATCGGGAGCCATTTTACGATGGACATCTCGAGAATTATGAGGATGGTGTGAGGAACACTTTCGATGAGGGTGACTTATTGCCTGAAGGTATCTTCATGGTCATGGGTGGCCATGATGATGATCCTAATCCAGAAAGGGAAAGAGCTATTGCTGTTAGTGAAACAAACCTTGAATCACTTCGGGGTGAAATGTCGGAAGAACTTAGGACTTCGAACCAGCCTAGTAGTATAGGGCCACACATTGAACAACTTGAGCCCACTACTCAGCTAAACACTTCTGAGGATAACTTTGATCGAATTAGAAGGGGTGAGTATATACCTAGGACAGTACATGAGTGGTTTTTCCTAGTTGACCTTAACACAGAAAGAGGAAGACAAGGCTTACCTCACATCACTCCTTGGGCAAATAACAATGAAGGAACACACCTTCCCTCATCTGAGGGGAATGATGAAGAACCAGTTAGTTATCACTTCACTGATGTCCCCGATCATTTGTCCCATTTGTCCTTGGAGGATGGGGTTT
The DNA here is from genome assembly GCA_027924585.1 of Larix kaempferi. Lineage (NCBI taxonomy): Eukaryota > Viridiplantae > Streptophyta > Pinopsida > Pinales > Pinaceae > Larix > Larix kaempferi. The sequence goes on from BSBM01001032.1 coordinate 1,727,746, forward strand.
TGAGGCAAGTGAATGACAACTCTATGAGTTGGCAAGAACATGCCTTAATCCATGATGCCCCTGGGGAAGAATTTTCTTTAAGTAATCTAGCCATTCTTCAGGAAGAACCCAACCGACTTCCACCTTACCCTAGTTTCCTTTTGCCTAGTGAATTACCTACTGGTGAAGAGAATATGAACTCCACAGATTCATTTCATACTCCTGTTTCTTCACCAACATCTTTGGATATGAGGGCTCAAAGTATGCCTAGCTCAGTTCCTAGTCATATGTCCCTTCCTACTGACCATCTGGCAGCTTTAGAAAATATGACCATTCCTATCCCATCTGGAGAGGGTAGTAGCAGAAGTATTGATAATCAAAACCCACCACCCATAGCCCATGCTGAAATGAATGAGGATGTTAATAGAGACTTTTGGACTGTGGGGGAAACTCCAAAGTATATCATTCACCCACAAGTAGAAAGTCCTCCTAGGAGAGTAGTGAGAGAAGTTCTGATTGGTAGGGTAGCTGTACCTTTAGACGGTGGACCTCCCAGATTTGATGCAATTCCTCCTAATAGGAATTCAAGCATAGTAACACCTCAACCTCGATGCAATTCCGATATCCAACCTATTCCTGAACGTGTTATTGAAGCCATCCCTCAATCTGTAAATCACCGAAGGTTCGAAATTGGTGATAAGGTCGTAATGCCTAATGATTTATTTTATATACGATCCAGGGGATCGGGTGACTTTTGGGTTGGACCGCTCACTGTAGAACGCTACATGGGTGAGATGTGTTTTCTTACCACTGGGACTGGACAACGTATCTTACTCCCTATCAACCAGAGGGAGTTAAGGGATTATCATCCCTGATCTTCCTTGCTTGCCTTGCCTTGCCTGTCTAGAGTAGGTAGATTCTGAATAAGCTCACTTGAGCAGTAGGATTTGTGTGATTTTTCTTTTTCTGTGTGATGAGTATTGCCCCTTTTCTTTTCTGCTGGAGTGCCTCCTTGTTTTTGTGTTTGATTGAGTCGAGCCTTGCTCCTTAAGATTGTCTTTTCTCCTGCATGCACTAAAGAATTGTTAGTTGCCGTTGACATTTTTGGCTGCCTGTGCAAGTTAGATCGCCTGCTTGAAAAGTTCTCTTTTCCTCCTGCACAGTGATAAAAATAATGAATGATGAATAAATGAATATGCCATGTTAGTTTAATATTTTCTTTTACGCGTTTCAATTTCTGCTTTAGAGTAGATTTCAGTTTCAGTTTTATTTTATATTTTTCCCATACATGCTCCATGAGGTATTCTAGTGTTTGTGAGAGCAGGAACAGGTGCAAAATAAAAGCTGAAAGCAAGGATGGTGCAGAGCTGGATTGAAGATTGATACAGAGCAGTTCGAGACCAGAGATTCTGAGGTTCTCAAGCGCTCTCTCCCTTACAGCACTTGTCCCAGCTGGAGCCAGATGTTATCACACTATAGTAGCAGGGCTACTATCCTTGTTCAGCAGATATCTGCACATTCCAGAGCTTCCATTATTCAGAGCATGGCTATATATTTTGGATCACTCATGATCAGAGCAGTGTATTATTCAAACTTATGTCAAGGCTGAGCCTTGAGAGTTCAGATTTGATGACCGATGTGACCCTTTATCCCATGCAGTTTCAGTTCAGTGCTTAGAGATGTATTGCAGCAGTGTTTTCAGATGGTGTATGATGATTATTACTATGATGATGTTGTATGATCTATGGATATGCTTTATCACTGACTGTGGATTATTATCTTGTTGATTTAGTCATGTTCATAGCATCTGCTTGGTATATTATTCCTAATGTGGCAAACTGTTTAAAATGAATTGTAAATTATAAAATGGACAATTGCTTGCACATTTAGGTCATTTAACAAAACCCACTGGTTTTCCACCTTACATAGATATGGTCTTTCCTGACACCAGTTGTCTGCTAGTGTACGCTCCATATTCACTTGACTCCATCCATACATGACTTTCCTATTTGACTTTAAACCTTGACCTGTCTCATTTGACTTTCTGATACTGAGGACTTCCCCATTTTTCTACCTCTGTGTTTGGACCGCATCCCTGTATGTTCAGTGTCTCGGCTCTAAGTTGGTGACAAAACTTGCCTTTGGTGAGTTGGATTGTAGGCCTAAATCATTCTGGTCGGTTGTCCCGATGTTTGGCATTGGCTCGAACTCCCCCTAGTCACTTGAGATGTTGTTGGCTAAAACTGAAAGCTCATGTTCTACTTATGGAAACTTATAAATTCGCCCATGGAAACTAAAAAGGGCAAGAGCGATGAACAGCTAAAAATACTCCTCGAAGAGTATAAGAAAGGTCCCAAAAAAAGCAATGCTTCTTAAAAGCTATATCTAAACAATTGCTGACCTTATATGTATTTGAAAAACATGCCCTGGATGTAAGCTGCAACTAGTTGTGCTTATCAGTACACCTGAGATCCGAAGGGTTATGTAGGCCAAAAAGGCCATGAAATAAAATTGAATGATCCTAATGAACTTGGATCAACTTGATGTAGACATGATGCCTAAGTTGAATAAGCACTCTCTGAACAACTTATCCATTTGTGAGGCACAGCCATCCCCCGTGTTATTTTGTCCAGCACAAAGTTTGTAGCTTTCCCCCTTCTCCCAGTCCAAAGTATTTTTGAGTTAAATTAGACAAGTCAACCCCTTGGCCCAACCTTGCTCCTAGCCTTCATCCTTCACTAGCAGTTTGACCATGTCCAATGGGTGAGTTCGTCATTTGAACTATTGTGCAAGTAATTTTATATAACAAAGGAATATGCTAACTTGATTAATGCCACTGAATGGATCTTATACTTTGAGCTTGGCTGTGAGAATGATTAGAGAAGCATGTCTTAGTCTACTGATGTGATTTATCCTTGGTTGTATATTATTGGGATCTATGATGATGTGGGCCATGTATAGATGCCTATTGATGATGATTGATGGTCCCACATACTTGATGATGATATCATATGATGGACATATGATGCAGATGATGATTGATGCAGTTCAGCAGGTTTTATTATTATTTCAGATCAGCAGATTATGCATTGTCCATATATGGTGGACCCTACAGCTGGCCCAATAGGGCAACCCATGGTGTATGAGTACACATTTCTAGTGGATTTGGGTATTCTGGATCCAATGAGACACTTATCTTTCAGTTCCGGGCACTTCTGACAGTGATTGATGCAGTTTTACACTTGTTGACTAGATTTGGGGTTGATTTCCCAGCCTGAGCAGCAGGGGCCATGAGAGGCCAGTTCACCTAGGGCGCTGATGATGGAGGGGGTGGTCCAGCCACTTGTTTTTACCATTTACCCCCCCTTCTGGAGAGCCTGGTGGGCTCAGATGGACAGCGCAGATGCCCTAGGAGGCAGTTTTGGCATTTTCACAGTTACCGAGGCAGTTAAAAAATGGGATAAAGTGGTCACTGAGGAATTCGATTTGGGCAATTGAGGAAAGGTTTTGGCATTTGGTTTTCACAGAGGTCTTCCAGGGTGATCCCACTATCTTCCAGCCAGTTTTCACCATGTGGGTATGCCCACATTGATCACAGGAGGTCTTTTACTGCTTGTCTGTCACAGATTCTGAGGACAGATTTGATCATTTATATTATCTTGGACATATTTTATTATTTTATTGTGCCTTGGGGATGAGCTAGTAAGGATTGATGCCTCCTAGCCCCACCATGTGCTTATTATGTCATGTCCTAGTCATCATGAGGTGGATTTTTGGTATTTTTACCCCTTCTAGTGGATGACGTCACCCTCCATGATTATTTTATACTATGACGTCATCATTATATTGGGTGATCCATGTGATATATTGTTATGATTCATCTTAGCCATTGATTGTATGATGAGATCTTTTAATCTCAACCACTCATTTGATGTAGTATTGTAGAGTGGTATAGGATTTTGGTCTTTATTATCCTATATAAGGAGGAGACCCCCTATTGTATAGCTCACCTTTGGAGCTCTGGAATATTGGAATAGAACATTTCTTTGTGGAGCATATCTCTCTTGTATTGTGGATTCTCTTGCATATTGAATATACAGTATCTCTTCTATGTATCATTGTGGATTTTGGTGCTTCTACTAGTCTTCTTGCAGGAAAGTCGAATTGGTGGAGAGGAGGGCGATTTCTTGAGGGTTATTGTTGGAGGGATCCACATATTCTCTCTTGGGTTGATCTTGTGACAGGGAGTATCATTATTGTATCTTTGTGACATAGTTGATGCTTTCTATTACATCTTTCTACCATTTTCATAATCATCTTGCTTGACTTGTTTATTTGATCTTGTCTTGTAGGAGGAGGACGATTTGGCTATCTTGGAGGAGGACGTTTTGGTTGGAGCTCTTGGATCTCACTCTTGAATATACACATAGGAGAATGCTATCAATTTGCAAGGTGGCCACAAGCAATTGAGGTAAGATCTACAAGGTATGTGCCTCTTTCATCCATTCTATCTTCATTGGTCTCAAACCCTAATTAATTAAAACCCCAATTTTGGTATTTCTTAGATCTACTTAGATCTAGCCTTGCTTTTGAGAAGATCTTGAAAACCCACCTCTATAGCATCCACCCCTAGTTGGATCTATAGTTTGGTAGTGATTGGGTTAAAATTGACACACTTTTCAAGGCAAAAAGCCCTCTTGAACCAAATCGCACTTCCTTGGAGAGGCTTGTTTTGGCTAGATCTAGCACATGGGTAGGTGAGATCCCACTTGATTTGCAATCCACACACTTGATAACCTATCCCCAGATTCTTACTTTGGTGATTTCTACCTTGTGGGCATCATTCCATGTTTTAAGGGATTAAAACCCCCTTTTGAATTATTTGGCACCTTAAAACTCAGATCTAGTAAGATCTAACCCTTGGATTGACTTGATTTTTGGGATCTACATAGATCGGGGCACAAGCCACTTGGATCTACAGTTTGGTCGCCATTGGACTTGATTTGGTCCACCTAACCCCTCTTTTAGCCCTCCTTGAGCAAGGTCGCACTCCCTTGGGAAGGTGAGTTTGCCCACTTTGAGGAAGTGGGTGGTTGAGATTTTTGTGGATTTGGAATGGCCTTCTTGAAACCTAGGTCTAGAGTATCATTTTGTGACGATCTGCCTTGGGGGTAGCATTCCTTGTTTCAAGGGATTGTGGTCCACTTAGGGTCATTTCATGAAAACCTAGATCTAGCAAGATCCAACCATTCAATCTCAATTAGCCCATTTGACTTGGCTCCTAGGTGTCCCGATCTACACTTTGACATATCTTTTGACCCCATTAGCCCATCCAACAAGGCACTAGTCCTCCTCAAAGCAAGTCGCACTCCTTGGAAACCGTGTCAAACCCTAGATCCGGTACATGGGTACTCCTAAAATTAACTTAGATCCATAGATCTATTCATTACGTGTCATCTAGTGCTAAATTCATCCATTAACCTCACCTTGTCGGTCTACTTTAAACCATTCCACACATCCCAAGAAAGGTGGGACCCACTTGTGTAGCATATGGTACTACACCTTGTCGTCATACCCAATTATGTGGCCTAAATCATACATTGGTTGAAACACTAACAATCTCAAACCACCTTCAACCATACCTCAACTTCTAGGTCCACTTAGCCTTGCATTGGTTTCCGTAACTCATCATTTACTTATCCTTAGGAACCTTTGTTTGGGTCCTGTTATCACATATATAGTAGCTGGGCTACCATACATTATTTTTCAGAATCCAGAGCACATTACAGCCAGTTCCTTTACTTTGAGATGATGAGATGAGCAGCTATCTATGGATCACTATCAGATTTTGGACAGCATATGTATTCCCTATGCCATGACTGAGTCTCAGGACATTCAGAGAGATGACCGATGTAGCCATTATACCTTTGGTACAGAGCAGTCAGTAGTGCCCAGAGTTACAGCAGCAGTTTCAGAGGACAGACGATGGTACAGGTTGATGAGCATTCAGGTATATGACTCAGCAGGTATATCATTGTGTTATGGTTATATTGCTTTTATACTTATTCTTATAGCATGTCTTAGCACTTAGTGTCATGATCTGGCGATCATATAGATAAGCGGACCTGGTTGATCTTATTATATATATATTATTGTCCCTACTCAGACTTAGAAGTTCACTATTCATACTCATTGGTATTACCCTCCTTAGGGAGAATAGTGGTGATCATTCCACCATACCTTGGCTTGCTAGTGTCGGCTCCATCATTCATTGTCTCCATCCGTCCATTACCTACCTTTTAGTTTATCACCCTGATTTACTACTTGACTAGTGACATGGAGGATCTTTTCCCCACTGTAGCCTATGTATTGGATGAGCTTCCCTGTGTATTGTGTCTCGGCTCTGAGTTGGTGACAAAACTTACCTATAGTGAGTTGGAGTTCCTTGTGAATTCCCCTCTAGTCACTAAAGTTGTGTTGGCTAAACCTGAAACTTTTAGTGCTGCCATGAATACAAAATCTGGAAAAATGAAATGCTATATCTTGTATGAAAAGCCCATTCATGCAATGTGTTTCTAAACACACATGAATGAAAGGCATGCCAAATGAAAATGGCTATGAAAATAAATTGTTATATCTTGTGGAAAATAAATACCTAGGTAAACAAGCTGTCCATGACACACCTAGAAGTGCTCAGGTAAACAAGTGCCTTAAAAACACACCTGCAGCAGAAAGCCTAAAATAAATGTAAATCTATGCAATGTGTTTATAAACACACATAGATCAAGGCTATGGAAACTTCAGGCCCAAAAAGCAATGGAACTTAAAAGCTATATCTAAACAATTGCTGGCCTTATTTGTATTATGGATTGTGCGCATCTGTGAAGGTGAATAAACCCTCTTTAAACAACTCATCCATTTGTGAGACACCGCCATTCCCTGTGTTATTGCTCATTCAGTATATACTATGGTGTATTCCCTTTCCCTTGCCAAAGTGTCACAAAATCAAGACAGTTAAGTCATCCCTTAGCCTAGCCAGTTAATTTAAGCCTTCACCCTTCACTAGCAAATTGATCACAACTATGAAGTGAGTATGATCCTGAAAGTCTAGTCTGAGTAATAATAATAATTAACGACACTATATATTTGGATTTAGATCGCCAGTCATGATTACTCTGTGTTATAATTGTTATTTGAATAAGTTGTAGAGCATATATTAACGTTGACACTTTGCAGCAGCTATTGATGATGATCTGAGTTATATTTGGTCTTGGTTAGACCTAGTTTGACCATGGAAGACCATGGGACATGAGATGTTGGACCTTATGATGATATGGATAGATGATATATGGTCTATGTATACATACATGATGACTCTATGCAGCAGCTACAGGGTTATGATGATGATTCTGGGGTTACAGCAGTGTTTGTATACGTACAGCGCATTATTATTGGCCTTGTTCCGGTATATTGGATATTTATTTTGATCATGCAGAGACTCATATGGTGTATGAGTACACATCTTGGATAGATCTGGACCTTCTGAGTCCAATGGGACAGTTTGTTTTCAGTTCCGGGCACTTACAGTGATGATTGAGCCTCAGTAGGCTGTCCCAGTGCAGTTTTGGTCTGTTGGAGGCCCTGTCGGAGCAGAGATGACTTTTATCCGGTTGACCTAGGGCGCTGATGATGGAGGGGGTGGTCCAGCCACTTGTTTTTACCATATTACCCCCCCTTCCGGACACACTGGTGCCCTCACCTTGACAGCGCCAGCACTCCAGGAGGCTGTTTGGGGCAGTTTCACGCTTCCCGAGGCATTTCAGGATTGGTAGAAATGGCTATTGAGGAAATCGATTTGGGCTACTGAGGCAAAGTTATGGCATGGGATGATCAGTGATGATAGATCGGGACCTTACACACCTTCTCCAGCAGTTTCAGCTTCATCGGGGCCCGCATCCATCACTTATGGCACTTTCTGTGGATTTTTTAGGTCTTTTGAGGACCACGACTTCACTATGGAGGCACGATTTTGTACATTCATGATTATTTTTTTGGTTATTGTGCTATGGGGATTGACCAAGGAGGGATAAAATTACCCCTTGGACCCACCATAAGCCTCTTATGATATTTTGTCATCATGATTTGGTGGGATCCCCTCTCCTAGGGCGATTTTGTCCACTTATTGTTATATTTTATGGTTGATCCATGTATTTTATTGTTGAGCTCATCTCAACCATTGATTAGATCTTGAGATCTTTTAATCTTAGCCACTCATGTAAAAAGTGGTTAGGATTGTACTCTCTCCCCATCCTATTTAAGGAGGGAGCCTCTCATTGTAAAATTCATCTAGAGATTTTTGGCTCTTGGCTCTTGGAATAAAATTTCTATCTTTTGGAGTACATGCTTGGATTGGAGTGGATGTTGGTTGTTTCGATTGTAAATGCTATTGTCCATTGCACTGGAGGATCTATTGTAGCTATCTTGCATATTTGCCATACTTTATTTGCAGGTTAAGAGGGCGATTTTGACAAGTGCGAATTGGTGGGGAGGCTTGCCCTTCAAGCTTGGAAGAAGTCGTTTTGGGTTTGACAGGGAGTAGTTTTGCCTTTGTGTCAACTATTCTATGTTTTTCTCTCTCTTGCTTGTATCTACCTTCAATTTGTTAAACTGATTGATGCTTTGCTCCTTGGCTTGACAGGTTAGAAGGAATTACATGTGGCTTGGAAAAATCGATTTGGCAAGAGGGCTTCAACAATTCTCCATTTGATCTTTGGCAAAGTAATCCTCGTCTCAACTAGCAGTCATCTCTTCATCCAGGTATGCTCCAAGAGGTATGATCTTCTCTTCCTTGAATCTTCCATAATTTCTAGATCACAAAAACCCTAATCAAATTAAAACCCTTGTTTTTTGGTATTTTTTAGATCTACTTAGATCTAGCATTGTTCTTGAAGAGATATTGGAAACCCACCTCTATAGCATCCACCCCTAGTTGGATCTATAGTTTGGTGGTGATTGGCTAAGAATTGACCCACTTTTCAAGGCAAAAAGCCCTCCTTGACCCAAATCGCACTTCCTAGAGAGAGGCTTGTTGGGCTAGATCTAGGACATGGGTAGGTGAGATCTCAATTGATTTGCATTCTAGACACTTGATAACCTAAACCCATGTCCTTACTTTGGTGAAAACTACCTTGTGGACATCTCTCCATGTTTTAAGGGGTTGAAACCCCCTTTTGATCTTCTTGGTATCTTAAAACTTAGATCTACTAAGATCTAGCCATTGGGTTCACTTGAAATTTTGAACATCTATAGATCGGGACACTAGCATCCCGGATCTACAATTTGGTGGCCATTGGACTTGATTTGGTCCACCAAACCCATCTTTTGCCCTTCCTTGAGCAAGTCGCACCCCCTTGAAGTTTTGAGTTGGTCCACTTCTAGGAAGTGGGTGTTGGAGATTTTCGTGGATTTGGAATGCCCATGCCTTGAAACCTAGGTCTACACTGTCTGTTTGTCAAGATCCTCCTTGGGGATTGCATTCCTTGTTTTAAGGGATTGTGGTCCACTTTTGGTCATCACTTAAAAACCTAGATCTAGTAAGATCCAACCATTGGATCTCATTCAACCCACTTGACTTGGCTTCTAGGTATCCCGATCTACAATTTGACATACTTTTTGACCCCATTTGCCCATCCAACAAGGCACTAGTCCTTCTCCAAGCAAGGCGCACTCCTTGGGATTAGTGTCAAACCCTAGATCTAGTACATGGGTAATCCTAGAACCAACTCCAACTTATAGATCTAGCCTAGATCTAACCTATAGTACCATCCTCACACCTAACTTCACCTTGTGGGTCCACCTAGAACCATTTCACACTTCCCAAGACAACAAGACCCACTTGTGTAAACACATGGTACTACACCTAGTAATCATACCCCATCATGTGGCCTAAACCATACATAGGTTGAAACACTTATTATCCATTACACCACCTCCAACCATTCCTTAACTCTTAGGTCCACTTAACCTTGCATTGGTTTCCGTAACTCATTATTTACCTACCCTTAGAAACCTTTGTTTGGGTCCAATCGACTGTGATTGGGGTATAGGGTCTCCCCCTTGGTCTAGTTATACCTTGACCTAAAGCGAAGAGTGCCTCGGTTGACGTGACTCCCACATTGCATTGGGAACCGTGGCATCTCTTAGGTCACCTCTTTAGTTGCCTAACTCCTCTACCGTCCCGGATGGGATACCTCTAGGGGCAACTACAAGTGGTGTGATAACAGGTCCAATCGACTGTGATTGGTTATAGGGTCTCCCCCTAGGTCTTGTCTCACCCTGACCTAAAGCGAAGAGTGCCTCGGTTGACGTCACTCCCACCTTGCATTGGGAACCGTGGCATCTCTTGGGTCACCTCGTTAGTTGCCTATCTCCTCTACCGTCCCGGATGGGATACCATTAGGGGCAATTACAAGTTGTGTGATAACATGAACCTTCTACTCGGATTCTTCACCCATGAGATTCAAGTGTTGCAACATCGGCTATGATACCATTTTGTAATGAACCCATCCACCTCATCTTGTAAACTTTGCAGCAACTAGCAATGGACAAGGAACACTCCACCCTACCATAGGCAAATTGTGTTCATAATTCTCTCAACATAGCTGCCACCCTCAAGCTGGGACTATGAATCCATCAAGGCGAGGTTCTCGTGGTTGACTCTAAGCTTCTTCCATAGCGCAACCCATAGTTGACCAGGAATCCATCTCCCTTCATTACAGACAAGGCAATGATTAAAGGTTTATTCCAATGGCTCCGCACTGACCCCTAGACAAGATCACCCGTTAGGAACCTAATGTTGCAATCCATATAATGACAGACCCCCCCAAAAATGATGGATGAAAAGGGATTAAATAAAAGATATTAATAAATCAAAATGAAACTCATGAGTCATAAGACAAGGGTTAAGACATGGGCTAAGAACAAGGTCATGACCTTCCTAAGATATTTCCTCTAATTAATTAAATAGTAATTGTTCAAGTACTAATACATATGTGTGACCATTTTACATTTACAATTACCTTACAAGCTGGGGCATTCAACCGGGTATTACAGTAATCCCCAATTTTAGGTTCAATTCCCCAAACTTAAGTATCCTAACTGCCTTTCAGGTAAAACTTTATTAATTGTGATTCAGTTACCAAACTTTCTTTATTGTCCCGATTTTGCAAGCTTCTTCAAAACTGACCAGCTCAAGTCTCGGATCTCTTCAGGAGCGTGCTCTTATTTGCAATTTCAATTGCTTTGGCCAAATTTCGATGAATTAATGGACTGACTATCAAAGCTATTGTCAGAAGAAGAAAAAAATTGTCTGTTTCTGTACTATAGATTTTTATCATTTATTTCGGGAGTTTAGAACCTCTAAGGCAATGGATTTTAGCGGTAGGTACTCGGTTATTGGGAAGGACCGGACTTTTACGAAACCTTAGTTTGCGGACTTCAACCCCACCACCATGACTATTACAACCTCTCCTGTTTAGGTAAGGATTCCAAACCTGCCCGTTGATAAGATCAGAAACTTTTTGGGCCCATATTTTGGCATGGATGACAATAATGATAAGGTCGGTCTATATAGACGGTCGCAAGATTACGTGTTGCATTAGATTTAAGCAAAGGATTGCATGAAATTGTACTTCTATAACTGGATGGAGCTCAGTGGATTCAAGTTTTGAACTACGAAAATAGTGTATTAAGATGCAGATTCTGTCCTGAGCATGGTCATGTGACGGCAACCAGCCCCAAATGGGCTTCCTTATTGTGGAAGTTGAATCCGAGCCCTTATAAGATGTAGAAGGCTTCCTGAATGTAATGTCAAAGAGAAAGAAGAATACAAATTAAACTGCAACCAACGTCAATTGGGAGAAGGGAGATGTTCTAAGAAAGGGCCAACCCCGAAACAAAGTAGTTGGATCAGAGAGCGAAAGGTTTGTTTTGCAGGAAAAGACAGCTCTTCAAATTTTCTGTGAGGAAGAAGGGGCCCAGATCATCAGAAATCCATTAAGCCAAAGAGCTCGAGACAATTTCTTTGGATTCTAGGAAGCAATCTATCACGGAATAAGTGAGAGATTCAAAACAGAAATTAAATTAGTAAATTACTAATTATGAAGAGGATTGTTTACTAATTGTACAGTGGAATTGAACATGATAGAACTTGGAGAGTTTTGAACATAAGAAAAGTAACCGACCTTTAGTTTGTTTGGCTGGATTGTGCTTCTGATCCATGAGGGGGCTGTAGCCTCTGAAATTTTCATTCTTCAACGCCTTCATCTTCTCTTCCAGTGGAAGCTGGAAAAAGCTGTGGGATTGATCGAAGAGTTCCTCAAATAGCTCATGCCTGATGCCATGGTTTATCACGTAGAAAAACCCCTGTTTCAAGCAGGCCTGCCACCACTCGATTTGAACATCAATACGTCAGGGCACGATATATAAATTATATAAGATTAAAAGAAATGGGATCAATTCAGGTCCACGAAAGAAATAAGATGACCTCTCTGATTAAGGATGTAGAGTGTGCGAGGTCACAACTGGAGAGGTCTATGGCAATTAAGTCTTTGACACAACCGCCATCTCCTGACACAGCCATTGTTGCTAATCCGGGTTTTGAGTGTACAGGACGACCGTTAAACCTTTTCGTTGGATATTTTGTGTATAGGCAGCCACTTCAGCAATAGCTGTTGCTGGCAAGCAAGGCATGCATAGTCTCCAAGCTCGACAGATATATCTTATTCCCTTAGTGAAGTGAAACAGCGGACTACTGCACCAATCCGTGGGACGTGTTCTTTGGGGGATATGAGCTAGTTTGGAATTTCGATCAATCTATGCTATACTACAGTTAAGAGGCCAGTTTATCTACCTCGTTTTGAATTGCGGGTCGGGCAATGAGCATTTATAGACTTGATTGTGCCTATACGTCGTCACTCACCATTCCATTCATATTATACATTGGACAAGTATTATACGTCGTAACTCACCATTTCATACATATTATACATGGTACAAGTATCATACGTCGACACTCACCATTTCCTATTTCGGGAAAGAGAGTTTTGTAGACTTGATTGTGGCTATACATCGTCACTCACCATTCACTGAACAAGTATTATGTTTTATTGTTTATGAGATAATAAAAGTAGCATTTGCCCCTCGAGGGGCAAAAATGAACGTCGGTAGGAAAAGAGGAAAGTTAGAAGGAACAAAAACATAAGCACGGGCAATGAAGGATACTAGTAGGAAAAGAGCAAAGTTTGTAACAATCTCAGATTACAAAGACATAGACACTCAACCCATAACAAAAAATAATGTTAAGTTCATCAACGCAGTGAGCCAACTACAATTGTTTTTCTCACAATTTCCGTAGTAGTAATCTCAACACTATAAATTACTACTATATATAGAATATATAAGCAATTTGATATGCAATAATATCAATGAAAACAATGATTATAATAGCTCCTAAACTGCACAAACTACTTGTGAACAAAAGTTTGCTTTCATGCCATATGTTGTAGCAATAAATTTAGGAATCTCCATATAGTTCTCGTCGTCAGATTTGAATGTTGAAACTTATCGTTGGGATAAAACATTCCACAGCTGACACTGTTTAGAAGTTCCATATGGTAAATATCTTACATTCTATGAACTTCATCTTCATAATATTCATTTGATGGATAAATACAAACAAAACTATGTGGGATTTTGGAAATTAATGTAATACAATGCTCAGTACATATACAAAAATTACTCTGGAGACTATCTCAGTGCCAGCCTCCTCTCTGAGATGCTTATAAATCTCCATTAAGCCTCCTACGTGAACCTAGCTACCAATGTCCACTCATTTTTCGTCAAAATGAAATTCATATTGCCTCTTAATTACTCTTGTATCTAGAGTTTTCTCAAATCGAGCCATTAACGAACTTCTTTGTTGTTATGGTTCAATTTAAAAGGCAAACTGTCGAGACTCAAACATGCAGTGAGTTGCAAGGCTCCAGTTGAATTAGGCTTGATTTCATTTCCCCTCCATCCCATACCTGTATGTTGTTGCGACAAGTGTTGAACAACAAAATTTGATGCCCAGGCCCCTATGATGCTAGCATTGCTAACTTGCTTGGTATGGAGGATTTTTTTTTAATGTTTTTTTGAGCTATGTGTTATTTTTTCTTAGGGACCTAATGCCCATCATTCTTACATCTCTCAAGCTTGGATGGTTTCCCTCTCTCTGGTTTGAATTAAGGTTTTGGTTGGTTTTATATGTATATTTTGGTTGTAGTTTTATTATAGCCTCGTTTTGGTTAGTGGCTTCTTTTTGTACATAGTTTACGGTAAGTAATTTTCTCATGGTTCTACTTTTATTCTAAGACTATATCTAGTTACAACGTCCTGCACTATGCATAAGATCATGCAAAAGCCCCAATATAAGTAGTTTCTATGTATAATGAAGTGTGGTCTAACCCATAAAAATACAACAAAATAGTTGTTATTTCAATGAACTGTAAAATTAATGTTACATATATGTCAAATTAATGTGTTCAAATTCGGTTTTATTGAAAAGGTACTATTTTATCATGTAGATATTGAGTGCTCAATTGTTTAACATCGTAAAAATTTGGATAGGCAATATTTTTTTTTGCATTTTCGGGGAAAAGGGTTTAGTTAATTTATACTTGTCAATTAAAATACAATTATTTAAATTGCCCTCTATCTTTGAAGGGCTTCAAGAATAAATACCCTTCCAATAAAAATTAAGACCCACCCTTCAAATTTGATCACTGATCGGAGTAACTTACGCCAAAGAGAAACATCCAATTTTAATTGTAAGTTAACTTTTTTAATAAAAAAATTATTCAAAGTGGTTATTCATTGTATTGACGTATGGATCATTGGGTTGCAAACTGCAATTTTAGAATAAAATTTAGATATAACCAAATGGATTTTCATCTAAAATGTGTTTTGTTGCATCATGCATGTTTGGGAGACTATTGCCATTAATGCAAAAACAAAATCAAGCTAAGCAGCTTCATACTCACTTTGTTGTTGTAGTTGTTGTGGAATATTCAAAAGACAATCTTGAAATGGATTTTTTTTTATTTCAATAATGTTTATATATACTATATTTAAACTTAAAAATTATATATTTTTATATTTATTTGAATTTAAAAATTATATAAATTTATATTTATATATTTATTTATAAAGTATAAACATATAGGTAATATCTATATGATATTGCATATCTACTTGCTTTATAGATAATGTTGCCATGGATATGTTGCTCCTAGACTCTAGTTCCATTACTATATGATGTAAGCATAGAGACTTAGTGGAAAGCCTTGGTGAAATCCAACAGATCTAACTACCTATAATTTGCATCGATACAATTTACCTAAAAGCTAAGAATAGCTCAAAATGTCTCCATTCCATCCAAACAACAAACAAATAGTAACTCTAGTCTCTATCGTTTTAACCTCCATTTCGTCCAAACAACAAACAAATAGTAACTCTAGTCTCTATCATTTTAACCTATGATATTGCTATCTCTAACTAAGCAGCTAAGAATAGCTAGCTCTCTCTAGTACTCTAGTACTATAGCAGAATCCTAGCTCTACTGGGTGGTATCCATAGAGCTCTCACCTTGGGGTAGGATCCATAGAGCTCTCACCTTGGGTTGAATAACGTGTTGCCAAGGAAGGCCATATAGGTCTAAACTTGTTGCGTAGGATACGTTTACACTTAGATTTGCGTATCCATATTGTTCACAAATGATATCCACATAGAAAAGTAGTCATTTCCACATAGCTCCTGACCAAATTCAGCCAGCCATATCCGTTGCATTTGAAGGGTCACTAAAAGGCATCCTTGGATACAATGAAAATGACATCGTCTCAAATGATTTCATTGGCGATTTAAGGTAAGAACTTGCATGGTTTTCAAGTCCTCCATTTCAAGATGAGTATCTTTCATGCAAAACTTGATTTCTTTTGGACATTTTTGTTCTATGTGTCATTCTTTGTAGCATTTTTATCTATAATATTGTTTTCTATTAATTGCTAACTCTTCTTATTGTCAAGATGTTAATGGTTACTATGTTGTATCCGATGAGACAAATATCCTCAAAGAAGAACCTAAGAAATATTTTGCTCCTTCTCCTTAAGGTAATATTCATGACTACTAAATTAGAATACAACTCTTCTCTAATAGTATCCGTGACATTAAATGAGCCAAAATAATCACTATACAACTTCTTTTCTAATGTTGTTGCTTCAATTTAGTTTCACGGTTTGCTTTCTTTATACATTAACTACCTTGCAAATATTTTCACATCCTCTACGTAAGATCATGCGATGCCTCTTATTGATAGCCATGTATAACTTCGCAACTCCAGCTTCAGAGTAGATGTGTTTTCCATAAACCAATTGGAACACATATTTTGTATTTGGAGCAGATATGTGTATTCCCAACAATGGTTGTATGAGATTTTAAGTTGACCTTTGTTTTGTGTTGTTTCTTTTCTCAAACATTTCTCATATAGAAATGAAGTAGAAAACTTTAAAAATGGATTTCACTTTGTCAAATATATTATGGATTTGTGTTATCCTTAATTCCATAGCTGGAAAAAAACCCACTTTAAGATGCAAGGTTTTCCTAGTCAATTACCATTTTTTAATCGCCAAATAATTGCAATATGTTACATCTCTTGGAGCTCGCTGCCTTTAACAGTGCCCAAAGTGCTTTCCTAGTCAATTACCATTTTTTAATCGCCAAATAATTGCAATATGTTACATCTCTTGGAGCTCGCTGCCTTTAACAGTGCCCAAAGTGCTGCCAATTCCGCCTTACTATTTGAACAATGACTTGGAGCAAAAAGAATTTCTATTTTGAGAATATATATATATATATATTATGTTCAATATATATATGCTCAATAAAGTCAATCGCCTTGTTTTTTGTTGTGCAAAAGTAGTTACTATGTCTTAAAATCTATGATGTGTGATGAAACGTCAATGGAATTATTAGTTAAAAGCATTATTTAAATTTGTTTTGAATAATTCAAATTAGTAATTTTAATAATAAAATATTAATGTATTTAATATATATACCTTGGTCATGACATCTATACCAAATATTCATTCATTTCTAATGCTAACTTTTTTAATCAATTTTTTTTCATATTTATAATTATACACTTTTTCTTCTTATGAATAGAAAAAAGAAATTTATAAACATCTTTGTTGCATTCACTTTGGAAATCTTATCAAATTTTGATTCTTTCAAAATGTGTTTAAAACAAATATAAGTTTCAAGTATGAACTAAAGAATATACCTCGGAATAATTGACTTCTTACCGATCATTCTTACTTTAAATGATTTGCTGGGCTTTCTACTTATATTTTGCTTTACAACTGGTCTATCCTGCTGCACTCAATTTTTTGTCATTCTTTATGTATAAACTTATAAATGCCTTCCAAATAAAAGACAAGCTCCTTAACTCAATAATTCATCTAGAAACTTGGGATCTCTAAGAAGTGGTTGTTTAAATCATGAGTCAACCCTCTCTAATATAAACTAAAATGATCTTAATAGTCCAATCACCTCCTCTTATTATGTTAATCCCTTTGTTTTTCTCTTATAAGTAACTCCATGTATAGGAACGAGAATCCCCGGCCTTCGCCTTCTTCCAATTTTAATATCTCTACTCGTTGTCTACCTGATTTTTCACTGGAATCGAACCTATCGTACAGGCGTGTACAAAATGGCCAACAGCAGCAGGATTCTGATAATTGGAGGAACAGGCTACATCGGACGTCATATATCCAAAGCTAGCCTTGCTCTCGGCCATCCCATATTCCTTCTTGTGAGAGAGTCCACCGCTTCTAATCCTGACAAAGCTAAGCTTCTGGAATCCTTCAAGGCCTCAAGTTCTATTATACTCCATTTAAGTGCTCTCTCTGCCTTGCTGGATCCACTAATACAAACTATGACTATACTATAAAGGTGAAAGATGAAAAGCTTCTTGAAGGCGAAAGGTGAAATGCACATGGCTTCTTAAAAAAGAAGGGTAAGGGCACATGGATGGCCTAAGGCAGGGGTATAGGCAGCTTCTGTTATATACATAAAATACTATACCACACATAGCCAGTCAGACGCAGACCCAATAAAAAAATGCAACAACAGAGGCACTAAATAAAATAGATTTTATTATTATTTAGGGTTTCCATTCCAAGATTTATCTCTATGATCAGACAGAAGATAGAAGCAAGCTTTTGCTTTGACGTTCAGCGCCTTCACGCTTGCTGGCTTTCATATGAACTGAGGCAATTTTAAAAGAGTCTAGATTGATAACGAAATATTAAGTAATGTCAAGGCATATTCTTTGAATGGGCGTGTCCTCATTACGGTGACACATGCATGTCAATGTTGAAATAAGCATTGCTGCGCCATCTTGCATGCATGCAAGGTGGTAAAGCTAAGGTGGAAATAGGATGTTCTACACTGCACCATGTCATGCAGAATGAGGAAATAGTCTCGTAAAACAATAGATTGCGACACGCCCTAATTGTCAAGTGAAGAAGAAGGTTGAACGCTCTCCTCATGGACAAATAACAGAGATTGTATACAAAAGTGATTACAGGACCATCAAGATCAACATACTTTTCCAAACTTAATGTAATGGTGTTTCACTTATGGCTTTTCAGAGATATATTTTATGGCTCGTTTCAGACAAGGGTCACTAGAAATCTGGATTTCTTCATGCCCAGTCCTCCTGCAATGGCTACAAACGTATGCACACAATGGGCATGTTGATGAAGCCTTGAATCTTTGTCGAAAAATTCCCATGCGGAACACAGTCTATTGGTCTGCAATGTGAAATTCCAAGAAGAGTCTCTACTTGCTAAACATTTGAATAAGAGGAAATATCGGGGAAGTACTGCATCCGGTTTTCCAGGAGAAATCCACATAAGTACAGTGGGTTGCAAGAAAATGAATGTTCAAAAACTGAAAGCCTACACCATAGGGTGATGCAGTTGGAGCAGTCTTGCCTAGCTCTGACGCCCCTCTTACACAACCCGATATGCTTAATGCAAAACAGTAAATCTCACCGGCATTAACATCAATATACTAATTGAATCAAACATAAAGCTCAACAATTTTAATTTCCAACAGCCAATATTTGCTTTGAAAGCATATCTTCATACACGTTTTGAAATATATCTAGATTTACAAATTGTATGGGTATATAAAACTATAAAGAAAACTGAATTAGTAAACGTTGTTTAATACAGTCTTTGCATTATCTTCTTGGAGGTTGGCTTGCTGGAGAAATTATATTGCTTGCTGGAGAAAATATATTAATGTCATAACAACAAAAATAGGTTAATGGCACTGTAAAAAGTAGAACAGCTGTAATAGTTTTATAATACCTTCATTTACCTCTCATTTGCCATTAATGGCGAGTGACTAACCTAAGTTCCAACATACTCAATAGATTTCATTTGCAAAATACTGTTTTCCTTTTGGCTCTCCGGCGGTGAACCGATGCAGGAAGAGGTGGTCTGACGCATGAGAGGGCCCTCCTGACGCAGGGCACTGACTTATTGTACCAAATTATATGGAAAAAGTATCAAAACGCAAAGCTTCTCCTCATCTAAGCGCTCAATGAATCTTCCAAGCGATTCGAAGAATGAACAAGAGTAGAAAACCAACAATTACGAAAGCATTGAAATGGTTTTATGAATGGGATTGCGATTAAGGAAAATACTTTGAAACCCAAAAATCATACCTGTCAACCACTCCTAATGCTCCTTTCCACGTTGTGTGTCATTGTGACTCTAGCATTGCATCCTCTGCACTAACTTAAATTTTGGGCGCCACCAATGTCATCGGAAGCCATGAAGACGACCCAGTTTCTAGGTCGGTTTCTCATTCTCCTACTCCATTCTGCTACCATGGCTTCCACGCCCAAGATGGAAGCTAGTGAGTGTGCCCTCCCACAAAAATATGTTGCCAGCTGGGGTGCATACCACATCAATCAATTCCATGGCAGTGGGAAGGTCGAGCTTCTCCTCAACAAACAATATGGTAAGTTTTATTACACATTAAAATTATTTCTGCATATTTCTGGGCTGTATTATCTTTCTATCAGTTAGTCGGGATAACAAAGTTAGATGAAATATCGGGTTAAACAGGTTGGGGGTTCGAATCGAAGGGTACATATTTATTTGGGCATTTCAGTATCCAACTAAATCCGCTTTCAGGCGATTCCTTTGGCACTTCTTTTATGTGAGAAAGCAAGGATGGAGATTAGAAAGAAGCTGAAAAGGATAGTAGAAGCTCTTCAGCAACAAAGGTACTTAATTTAAGCTGGAAAAATTTGTTAGATTTCTGATTTTTTTTGCATAGATTTTTGAATTTTTTTTTTAGCATTGAAGCTTTAGTACAATCCAGAAAAACAAGCCTTAGTACAATCTGGAAAAGAAATCGACGCTGGTACCAAAATGATAAACTTATGTCTCCAACATGCAATGGAATGTGCCCGTTTTCACTCGTTGAATATAAATCGAGGAAACCTTAGTCCTTCGCTATCAGGAAGGGAGTAGATGGCAGTACCACAAGACCTCACCACATGAAGTGCGGGAAACTTAAGTGTGGAGCTGTTTTCACTCGTCGAATATAAATTGAGGAAACCTTAGTCTTTTCGCTATCAGGAAGGGAGTAGATGGCAGTACCACGAGACCTCACCACGTGAAGTGCGGGAAACTTAAGTGTGGAGCGGAGTGTGAAGCAACAGGAGGTAAGGTAGAGGCACCATCCACGTGGCAGCATTCCATTCACTCTATGAGCGAGGAATTTAGCCGACGTGGATGGTTATGCTTCTCCACGGTGAAACGCCTACGACGTAATTAACACAACCACATATTTAAAGAATACTTAAAGATTTAAAGTGGTTTTGATATATTTTCCACTTTTTTAATAATGACGTTGATTTGATTGAGTGATATCAATCATCATTACAATATAAATAAAATATTATATAGTTTTTTTTTCATAGAAAAAAGCATATTTTTTATATTCATAAATGAATCAAAAAGTATATTATTGATGATACAAACTACCATCCCAATATTAAATACTAACATGTTCATCAAAACATGATACAGACTACCATCCTAATAACATTCAGTCCAGTATTAGATATATTCCATCCTGAAAATGCATATAACATCAAACATCAAACAGACTATAAACCAAAAAAGTATGTTGAATCCATATCAACTTTAGAATTTTCCAAGAATTCTTCTGAGCTGAGAATCCCTTCATCTCCTTCCAAAGCAAGCTTGGACAATTCATCAACCATATAATTTTGTTCCTTGTAGATATGTTCAAAAGTAATATATGTAAAAAGTACCAAAAGTTCTTGAATCTGGTTGCACCAATGTAATAATGAGACCACCTTTAGTTTATAGTCTCTCTTTGCCCATTTTATAGGAACTCTTGAGTAACCAAAGATTGTAAGAGTAACTATACCAAATAAGGAAGCCATCCTACACAAACACCATAAAGCAAGCAACTTTGCTTTCATGTTTGTTCCTATGCCACAATGAAGTCTAAATGAAAACCTGTGAGAATCATTAAGAAAAAGAACTGCACCTGTTGCACAATAACCATCTTTTGTCGCACCATCAAAATATCCAACTACACCTTCAAAATGTTGAATTTCTTTTCGAATTCTAGGCTTGTCCACCTTGACTGCCTCAATATTGAATTTTTCAATCAGTTTTAAGATATGCATAATTATCCTATCAATATCCTGAGCTTGATTTTCAAATAATGGAGCATTCCTGATTCTCCAAATTTTCTAAGAGATGAATGTCGGGAGAGTCTAGTAATGCCTGCATGACTTATACAATGATAACAGTTTTGATCAAAGCTTGAAGCACCTCGAGAGTTTTCAATGTTAAGTGATGTACATACATAGTCTCAGATTTTTAATGTAAAGTGACATTTGACAAATAAATGTTCAACATACTCAGGATTTTTTTGCACAAAATATAGATATTGGGCCCATACCAGCCCCTTTTCAAAAGATTATCCCAGGTTTTCAGAGAGTTTTGTAAAGCAAGCCACATGAAACATTTCATTTTCAATGGAAGATTCCATTTCCACAATGGTTTATACCACCATTTCTGAATCATAAATATCCCATTCTCGATAATAGCAAGATAAGCAGTTTTAGCAGTAATAATACTTGTTGTTGGATTTGAAGTCCAAATAAGTGTGTATCGATCCTCAAATCATCTACATCCTTCTAAGTTTAGTCTATTAATATAGGCCTCCCATTCAACTGCCCCAACACCACCAATGCCCAGATCTATAGCAGTTAGCCAATAGGATTTTGACTGATGGAGCCATTTAGGCCTTTTAATGTGAGCAAGAGAAATGTATCCAATCTCAACCAAATACTCCAGAATATATGCAGGAAGTTGATAGTTTTCACCCAGCCCAAGTATAGGATCAATACCAATCATAATATCTCTTCCATTTCCCACGTTCTAGGTGAGATCTTTCCCAAGCCATTGATAAATTTTAAGAAAACCTGCCCATATAGGATAAGAATTCGTTATAATTTTCTTTGGGTTTCTTATCCAAGAAATCACATTCATTTTTATATACTTACTATGCAGAACAGTGGTCCAAAGGCTATTACCAAAAAGTACTCTCCCAGAACTCTTCAGTCTTAATGCAATACTGAACCAAGTTAAGTTCTTTATGCCCCATCCACCCCACTCTTTTGGCATTGAAAGTCTTTCCTAGCTTGCCATAACTAAATTGCCACACTCAATACCCCATATCAAAGAAAGTTGAAAATGAACTTTCTTAATGAATTGATAATAGACAAAGGAACCTTGGATAAAGAGAACCAATATACTGGGATGTTGATTAAGACAACTTTGATAAGTGTCAGCCTTCCTCCAATTGAAAGCAATCTGTAAGTCCAGTGTTTTATTCTTCTTTCAAATTTCTCCACCAACCATAACCAGTCACGTGCTCTGTAACCATTAGGTTTAAGAAAATATCCTAAGTACTTGAATCCTTCCTCTAAATTGCATATCTTATAAGGTATAAAGGATGTAATTTTCATCAAAGTATTTGCTTCCAGCTTGTGATGGTAGAAGCTAGACTTTTGCAAGCTAACTTTCATCCCTAATGCATTAGAGAAAATATTGATAATATCCAGATAACATTTCCATTCCACCACAGAGTTAATACCAAAAAGCAATACATCATCAACAAATAACAGGTGTGTAATATAGACCGCAACAGAAATTTTAACTCCTGTTAATTTACCTTTTGATTTTGCATTCAAAATAAATCTACTTAGTCCTTCAATGATGAGCAAGAATAAAAGTGG
Organism: Larix kaempferi; assembly: GCA_027924585.1. NCBI lineage: Eukaryota > Viridiplantae > Streptophyta > Pinopsida > Pinales > Pinaceae > Larix > Larix kaempferi. Next base: position 1,751,186 of record BSBM01001032.1, read on the forward strand.
AGACAATGGGAATCCTTGCCTAATACCTCTAGTACTCTTGATGAAATCATATGGAGATCCATTAATCAAAACAACAAATTGTGCAGATGTAACACTGACCATTATCCAATTTGTTACATCTAAGCGAAGACCAATCTATAATAAAATCAACCTAAAAAAAACCATTCAGCTCTATCATATCCTTTCTCCAGATCCATTTTCAGCAAAAGTGCCTTCTTATTCTTTTGCTTAATAGAATGAAAAACTTCCTATGTGACACCTATGGCATCTAGGATCTGCCTATCATGTAGGAACCTAAACTGCTCTAAAGACATATGTTTAGACAGGAATGGCTTTATCCGATTAGAGATGATTTTAGTGATAATTTTATAAGCAAGATTGCATAATGCAATCGATCTGAACTCTGCAAAATTCTTTGGTTTATTGCTTTTAGGAACTAGTGTGAGTAAATTAGAGTTAAGAGAACCTGAAACAAATCCTTCAGTTTTGGAAAACTCTACCATGTCAAGTATTTCTTCACCCATAATATCAAAGAAGTGGAGGAACAGTTCCACAATCCAGCCATCTGGGCCAGGAATTTTATCTTTTGCAAATTTTTTCAGTGCCTCCTCAATTTCACTAAGAGTAACCCTTTTTCCCATAGCCATCCCATCTTCCTCACCAAAAAATCTGGGATAATATTTGATTATATTCAACTGTCCATCCAATGAACAAGTCCCGGGATCTTTAAAAACATCACCATAATATTTTTTATCCAAATTTTGTAATTCTAATTGTCCTTTTACAACTGCACTATTATCATCATTAAGTTCCCAAATAGAGTTTATGTTTATTCTATGAGAAGCATATGAATGGAAAAACCTGGTATTGTTATCACCAAGACTAATCCATAAAGCATGACTCGTAAGGAACCATTCCATCTTATCCATTTTAAGCATATGGTCTTTTTTCTCTTCTAGTTCCTTGATTTTACATCTATCTTCTTCAGATAAATTGAATTCAAAATTTTGTGAGTAGATCAACTTGATATGTTCTTCAATGCTCCTATATTCCTCTCAATCCTTCAACTTTTTATCCTTAATCCATTGACAAACAACACCTTTCAAGCTCTTTAATTTATGCACCAACATGTCCATCGAATTCAGGTCATCACAGGCAACATAACTATTCCAAGTGGTTTTGATCATAGCACTAAAATCTTCATTTAACAACCATGAGCTATTAAATTTAAAAGGATATTTTAAATTTGGAAGAACCCCATCTAATTGGATAAAAATAGGGCAATGATTAGAAATTTTGTTCTTTTCCACCCAGGATCTATATCTCACAGAGGATAATAGGAATGAAGATTTCATGATGAATCTATCCAATCTCTTATGTATCCTAAAGGAACAAAGTTCCTCAATAATAGAATAGCCATTAGAAGTAATGTAAGAAAGCCATAAATGGCTAAGTAGTAATGTATGATAGATGATTAATATTTACATAGGTTTGGGCTTTATATAAGCCTGCTATGCACCTTTTCGTAATAGGGCATGACTATTGACTTTAGATAGTCTTTAATTAATAATAAATTAATATTAATATTAATTTATTAATTTATTGTTACATTGCCTTCCCCTTAAGGGAAGCTTTGTCCTCAAAGCTTCATTGACAACAATGTTTGATTTTGCTTGAACTGTTATCTCTGGATCGTTTGCGACATTTGATGAAATTAGACGATACGAGTTCTGGATTCCCCAGGAGAATTGTCGCATCGTATGTATTGTGGTCCACCCCAGATCTATTTTGATCGGACCTCTGAGATCATTTTGGGGAATGGGTCATCTCAATTGTTGCTTAGTATGTCACACGGTTTGCCTGTCAACATAACTTTTTTGTGAATGCTCACTTTGACCCTGTAATTGGTCAAAATGACGATTATAATTGGGATGTCTGTAAGGCGTATGTGTTGTTTGTTTTTCTTTCTTTTGAACTGCGGCGAGGACTTCCTTCACTTCCTCGATTTGATTTTTGGATGCACCTTCCTGGATTTGCGCTTCTTGGTTCTCTAGTAAATTGTTATGATTATGAATCTTTTCGATTCTTTCATCTTGGGACTTTTTGTCAATTTCTAGCTTCTTGATTTGATTCTCTAGTTCCTGATTACGATTATTTAGACACTGGTTTTCTTCTTGCTTTTCCAGTATTCTTCCTTCGAGGTCTTCACCGGATTGTTCCCTCTTACTACTGTTTTTCAATTTTTTGATCTTTGTAATCAATGTTTTGTTATGATTTAGTAGTCGAGAAATTTCTTTGGTATTGCTTGATAACACCTTGTTGACTTTTGTCAATTCCAACTTATGTGTCTTCTTACTTTCATCATACTACTGCTGGAGTTTTTTTTTTTTTGATGATGACGTAACTTTGTTTCCTGATTTTTTATCTTTTCATGTACTTGCGCCAATTTGTCTTCTTTTTCCATGATGACTTTGTTAAGACAAGTAATTTCCTCTTCTAAGTCGAGAATATTTCCATATGGATCTTCTTCGACTTTGTTTGGTTTTTTTCTCTGGTCTTCAATTTGTTGAATGATACCTTCCAGATGTGATATTTTCTCGTCCTTGTTTGATAAATTTTTTGTGAGCTTTTCTCTACTCTCTTCCAATGATTGAATTCATAATTCTGATGTAATAATCTATTCTTTTTGAAAACCATTACTTCGTTTCTGATTGTCGAACTCGAGTTGTAGAACACTATTAGCTAGTTCGCACGTTTTTAGCTTGGCCGAAACTGTTCGTAACTGTGATTGCAATTGTGGGTGACCTGGATCGTCCCTCATAATAAAACGTTTATCACGTATTGGACAGGATTGATTGCAATTTTTAAAGGCTGTCAGAAATTAGAATTCCAATTAGCAATAAGGACATTTAGTCCAAAATTTGAATTTATATATGTCTTCCATAATTTCTTCAAATATATCCTTAATATATTCTTTGACTTCTTTGATTTTTGGATTGCCTTTGTCTTTGACTTTTCTTTTCCTTTGATGTTTTTCCAATAATAATAATAATAATTATTAAAAAATTAATAATAATAATAATTAATATATATTATATAGTTGAAAATAGTTTTTAACAAAAACAATAATAATATAACAAATATTAATGTTATTTATTTTTATTAAAAATGTATTTATAATTCATATAAAGTTGAATGGAGGCGGGGAGACGAAAAATAGGGTTTAATGGGGACGTTGGAGGTATGCGGAGGAGGGGTCAAGCTGGTGGCAGAGGGTGCAGTTGTGAAGGTTGTGGGATGTGGCAGAGGAGGGAGGTCAAGAGGGGGGCAGCAGCGGCCTGGGCGACGGCGGGAGCAGGGTGGGCGCAGATGGGAGCTGCGCAGAGGAGGGCTAAGCGGGGGTGGCAGCCGAGGAGGGGAGCGCGGAGCGGGAGGTAAGGGAATGGAAGGCACGAGCTGAGGAGTGGCGAGGAGGAGAGGCGTGGTAAGGAGTAGGAGGGAGCGCGGTGGAGTTGGCAGCGTGCAGGGCAATGAGGTGGAGGGAAGGCGGGAGAAGGGCGGAGTGGAGGAGATGGCGTGGCATGGAGAGCGACGGGAGCGTGGAGCTGCAGAAGTGGAGGACAAGCGAGAGTCTGCAAGGATGATGGGGAGAGGTGTGGCAGTGGGGATGTTTGCGTATGGGAGGGAGGATGAAGAATTGTGGTGGCGGTGGGCGATCGAGAAGGGTGGCGAGGATGGCGGATGGGGTGCAAAAGGGTGGCGAGGATGGCGGAGATGGGGAGAAGGGACGCAGGGATTCGTGGCGTGATAAGAGCTGCAAGGGCGAGCGCGGAGTTGGGGAGGAGTAGAGGTGAACATGGAGAGTGGGTGGACGCGTGAGTAAGATGTAGCGCGGGGAATTAACGTGGAGGGGTCGAGTGGCGTGGAGAGTATATGAACAGGTTTGGGGGGTGTGGAGAGTAATGGGAATACGTGGGAGATGTATGGAAAAGGGAGTGAGAGCGTGAAATGGAGTGAAGGAGATGAGGGTTGTGGCTGCCTTTGTCAATTAAAAATCGTGATTCAGAGAAACTCTGATGAAGTAGCCAGTAGATGGAATCAGGGAGGGCCGAAAAAGCTTTGATACCACTGAAGAAACAAAGTTCCTCAATAATAGAATAGCCAGTACAAGTAACATAAGAAAGCCATAAATGGCTAAGTAGTAATGTAAAAATTTAATGTATGATAGATGATTAATAGCTACATAGGTCTGGACTTTATATAAGCCCGCATTTTCTTAATAGGGCATGACTATTGACTTTAGATAGTCTTTAATTAATAATAAATTAATATTAATATTATTTTATTATTTTATTATTACATATCCCATCACTACCACATCGACTATTTGACCAAGTTGGTTCCAACACATTAGGACAGACATCCACCAAGTTGTTCTTATCCAGAAAACTTGAGAAGTAATCTGCCATAGCATCCACTCTAGATAATTGACCCCATATTTCTACAGGGGAAATTGTGAAGTTTAGATCCCCTGCAATGATAAGATTTTCCTCATTTAACAAACCTGACCGGACAAGGGAATCCCAAAAGTTTTCTCTAAATTTATATGGCCCATAACAGTTTAAAATTGTGACTTTTTAATCTAAGTTGCAAAATATTCCCTCCATTAATATTCCCCATTTTGTTTTGCAATACCTAAACTGAAGGGCCTTTGGATTCCAACAAGATAATAGGCCACCTGATAAACCAGAAGAATTAATGGTAGACATTTCCCAACCAGGAAGCAGGGTTGCAATAATATGTACAACAAAAGTATCTAAACACATTGTGTCTTATAAAAGAATTATTCCAGGGTTATTATCTTTGATTAATTTGGATAAGGCCCTAACCTTTGCAGCCTAACCCAAACCCTGGAGATTCAAAGACATGATTAACATTAAGGAACAAATCCAAAGGGAAATTGTGCTCTAAGGGCCCTAGGAGAGAGGTTTTCCACATCACCACTGATGCCTAATGTTGCTTTTTCCAATCGAATCTAAAATCTTTTAGACTCCAAATTATAAGAGCCTAACTTGGGATCCTTATCCTTTTTCTTCCTATTCCTTATGGTAACGTTATGAAATCGAATGATGTGGATAGAGTTTATCACAGCATTCGAAGAGGGTTTTTTTGAATAAATCTGCAACGGGGATTTAAAATCTTGAATTTCAATAACCTCATACCCACTCTCATTTAGAATAGAACAATCAAGTGTAAGGGAAGGACCCAAACGGGCCGGTTCACAAGAAATTTTATTATTTGAGTCCAAATTAGGGTTTTTCTCAACACAATCCACAGGCTCATCTACAACCCTAATGTTAGAGTTTGCACTTTAATTCAATTTAACTAGGATCTTTAACTGAAAGAAAGACAAGCATAGCAAAACACAATAGACAAAATAATTTTCCTCGGGGAAACCATAAAGGAGAAAACCCCGCAACTTCCTCAAAGATAGATTCATCACTAATACAATATTAAGAAAAATGGAAAACCCAAATATAAGATGTCTTTTGCAGCTCTCTCCCTTTCTCCTCCAATGAACTTTTCTTCTCTCTTTGCTTATGCGAACTTGAGTTAGTGAGTGGTGTGTCCAAATGAGAGAGCAAGCTCTCTATTTATACTTTATATTTGGGTGAACTTTTTCCTAACTAGGTCGGCTTAACTATCTTGATTGGGCCGACATGTCCTAGGGAGACTCAATAATACCTTTTACATTTATTATTTGGGGTTCTATTGCCCCGACTTACAATGGAGGTTTTACCTCAATGACCTAGCATGACCAAACATAATAACGACATTCCCGAACAAAGGAAAAAACATCTTTGTCAAAGGTACAAGTAAAATACAATAATAATATAAATATAAAATACAAATGAATATCTTACAAAGTTACATTTACAACAATATTTCCTCTTAACTAGGAAGGTATTCTCTCGCCACAGTCATCATCATTCTGAACACATATTCTGGACAACGTCATCATCGTTGGATCATCTTCAATGCTGGAACATCATCATCAACATTGGATCATCATCGTTGCTACTACACCAATCCTCATCTCGTTTGATCATTGATTAGTGACATCTCTCGAATCTATCTGTCATAAGAAGTTCTATAGAGCCATCCATTTTTCATGGTGGATGTAGGCCTAGCTCTCATCTAGGTCTTCATCATATCCATGAGCAACCCATTAAGTAGGTACAGCCCATGACCACACATTACATTGCCACAACAATCACCTGCGTCTCCTACTATCATATCATCATATTAAGATCATCTCATCATCACACGAAGAGCAGCCCAGATGCACACCTCATGCCCAATAAACCACCTATGTCTCCCACCCAGTGGGTACATCCCAGGAGAACCCCATGTGCATTACGTATCTCGATAGTCATCCCACGTCTATCAGCATGGGAGCATATCCAGGAGCACCCCAGGTGCATTATGTCCCAAGGAAAACCTGCGTCTTGCACCATGCGAGAACCATCCTAGGCACACACAAAGTGTCTTTATGACTGGTGAACCTCTCAGCGTCTCCAGCATGGGAGTACAACCAGGAGCACCCTAGGTGCATTACGTCCCAAGGACCACCTCCATCTTCCACCATGCGAGAGCCAACTCTAGTGCATCTGCGTCTTCCGGTCTCATCACTCCCTCTTTCGAGGAACCTCGATCTGGATAACACCAAGCCTCTCTTTGAAGTGTTCAAACTTCACTCTGGCTAACGGCTTGGTCAACACATCGGCTATCTACTCGTCTGTCTCCACGTACTGGAGCTTCACTGCTCCTCTCTACACCATATCCTGGATATAGTGGTACTTGATCTCAATATGCTTCGACTTTTCATGGAACACCGAGTTATCAGACAACTTCACGCAACTCTGGTTGTCATAGAAGATGCAAGTTGCCTCGAGCTCAAGATCAAAAAAATATGTCAGTAGCTTTCAAAGCCATATTGCCTCACAACTAGCCGAACAAGATGCAACATACTTTGCTTCCACTGTACTCAACGCCACACATGACTGTTCCATGTTAAACCAGGAGATCATACTGGATCCCATACTGAAACAACATCTTGAAGTGATCTTCCTATCCGTGGCACTGCCTGCCCAATCCGAATCAACATAACCATGCAGGTTAATCTTCTAATTCGCCTCATACTTTATCCCATACTCAAGTGTACCCTTCAGGTACCTCAATATATGCTAATTTGCATCAATCAAGTGAACATGTCTCGGATCCGTCATGAACTGGCTCAGGGTGTTCACAGAAAGTCATATGTCTGGCCTCCTGTTCTTCAGGTATATCAACGAACAAATCATCTGTCGATACATCGTGGCATCAACTATCTCTAATGAAGCATCACATAGTAGCTTCAAGTTTGATGCCATTGGTGTGGCCATTGCTTTGCAGTCCATCATTCTGAATCTCTTCATAATATCCACTGCATACTTTCCTTGACCAAGGAAGATCCCATCCGCAATCTGCCACACCTCCATTCCTAAGAAGTAATGCATCATCCCTAGGTCCTTCATCTCAAACTCTGCAGCAAGCCTCCTCTTTTCATCTGCAATGAGCTCATCCTCACCTGTCAGAAATAGGTCATCTACATATAGCAGAATTATCACTGGTATTCTTCCTTCAACCTTGAAGTAAAGGTTGGAATATGCTTTACTCTTGGTAAAGCCTAAGCTCACTAGGAAGTTGTCCATCCTGTCATACCATGTCCTGGGTGCTTGCTTTAATCCGTACAAGGATTTATTTAACTTGCACACATGATTCTGTTTGTCATGTGTCTCAAATCCCAGTGGCTGCTCCACGTACACTTCCTCTTCTACTACACCATTCAAGAATGTTGTCTTGACGTCCATCTAGTGTACCTTCCATTTCATTACTGCAGCCAATGCAAGTATAGATCTAATGGAAGGGTATCTTGCTATAGGTGAAAATGTCTCCTCGTAGTCTATGCCTTCTTTATGGGAGAAGCCATGTGCCACAAATCTTGCCTTGTGTTTTTCAATGCTACCATCTGCAACATGCTTGATCTTCTAGATCCACTTTTAAGTCACAACAAACTTCTCTTCTGGTCTCGGAACTATCTCCCATACATTATTCTTCACAATCGACTGGTAGTCCTCGATCATGGCATCCTTCCATTCTTTCTTCTATGTTGCTTCTTAGTAGTTGGAAGGTTCTTTATCAATGATGTCACATAGAAGGGCCACATGGCTGGAGTATATTCTGGGTCTCTTGCTTTCTCTATGCTTCCCATCTAGAGCACCATACTTCTCTTCATCTTGTATTGCTTCTCGTGCCCATCCTGGTCTTCTCTTGTGGGATTTCTTGTCACGAGGTGACTCTACAGGTTCTTGTGGTTCTGCCATGTCGCAGTCTTCATGATCTTCTGGAATTTCTTCTTCCATCATTGTTTCTCTAACTTTGGTTACTTCAGGTTCTTCAATCTCTTCAATAGGTAGTTTTCTTGATTTGATGTATGTTGAGTCTTCGTTGAAGGTTACGTCTTTGCTGATATCGATCTCCTTGAATCCTAGGAAGTATATTCGGTATTCTTTTGAAGTGTCATTGTATCCCACGAATATTCCCTTCTTTCCTAAAGGATCTAGCTTGGTTCTCTTTTCCTTCGAGATGTGTATGTACACTAGGCAGCCAAATATCCTAATATGGTTGACTTCTGGTTTCTCACCTGAGAAAGCTTCTTCGAGAGTCTTGTTTCTTAATACTCGGTGAGGTGTACGGTTCTGTACATACACAACTGTCCTTGCTTCTTCTGCCCATAAGTGCAATAGAAGATCTTGGTCATGTAGAATTGCTTTTGCTGCTTCCATTATTGTTTTGTTCTTTCATTCTGCAACAACATTCTGTTGAGGATTGTAGGGAGTGCTCAACTCCCTCTTGATCCCAAATTCTCTGCAAAGATCCTTGAATTCTTTTGAAGTGAATTCTCCGCCATTATCTTACCGTAGGGTCTTGATCTTTTTCTTAGTGTGATTCTCGACCAAGGATTTGAATTCCTTGAACTTGCTAAATACCTCATCTTTAATTTTCAAGAAATAAATCCAAGTCTTATGGGAAAATTCATCTATAAAAGAAACATAATATACATACTCACTTAGTGAGCTAGATGACATGGGACCGCATACATCTGAGTGGATTATCTCCAATATTCCTTTTGCTTTTCTTTCACTGTTGGGAAACACCTTCTTTACATTCTTTCCTTGCGCACATCCTTTGCAAATGCCTTCATGTCTTGTTTGGATTTTTGGAAGTCCTGAAACTACTTTACTTGCAATAGGTAGTGCTCTATAGTGCACATGTGCAAGCCTTCTGTGCCATAGTTCACTTGGTTCCATGAATTCATGAACCGGTGCTTGTTCAGGTTGTCCCTTCAACTTGTACAAGCCTCCCTCTTGCTCTCCAATTATTGTTGCATCATCTATTGTCTTTCCTCTTGGCCACATTAGGACTTGGCCATTAACAAATGCAACCCTCATCTTTTTGCATCTAGTGTTGATATGGAGAGAAGATTCTTCTTTAATCCTGGAACATATAGAACATCTTTCCTATTCAAATATTTTTCGGAGTCTAGCTTGTAGGAAGCTTCTCCACTTCCTTTTATGGGGTATTGATAATCATCCCCAAGTTTCACCTTGTGAGGTGACTCATGCTCATATAGATTGACGAATGATTCTTTGTATCTCTTCATGTTCTTGGATGCTCCACTATATACAAGCCAATCATTGCTCACGTGTGTGATAGTTCCCGTGAGTGCTGAGATTAGGACATATTCTTCATCACTTGAAGAATCATCTCTTTGTTCTCTGGTTCTTTTCCTTGTTGGTTCATCATCTTCAGCGGTGTGAGCATGATGTCTCTTCTTGTTAGTATTCTTGTTGGAGGAACCTTTGTTTATGGGACAATTTCTTGAGTGATGTCCCTTCTCATCACATGTTTAACATATGATACTGGAGAGATCCCTTTTAGGTCCATGATTCCTATTGGGCCTTCTGAATCTTTTGTGATGATGGCCCTCTCTCTTGTTATGATTCTTCTTAGCATGAGCAGTTAGAGCTTGGTCATCATCAACTGCCATATTCTATTCTCTTTATACTAGTCGAGCTTCTTCTTAGGTGCATTCTTCCAATAGCTTGTTGAAGGGGATCAACTTCTTCCTGGCACATATTCCTTGAATGAATGAGTCCCATGATCTTGGGAGACCATTCAAGGTGGTCATAACAATCTCTCCTTCTTCTACTTTGTCTTCATGAGTTGTTCCTTGATTTGAGATACCCTTGTGAAGTAAGATTGCATGGTCTCTGAGTTTAGGATCTTCACATTCTTGTGCTGGTTCCTTAATGTCATCTTTCGATTGATGTTCTTCCCTTCGAATATCTTTTTCAAGCCATCGAACATCTCCTTGGGTGTCTTCAAGGATGACACATGAGGGATGAGATGATCTTTGATAGAGTCTGTAATAATCCTCTTGGATTTGACCAAGTTCTTCTTATGGATAGCCTTTGCCTCATCTCCCTCTCATGCTGGAACCTCTGCATTGACATACTTGTCCAAGTCATTCTCTTCTGGGACAAGAGAGATCTTATACTTCCATGCTCGGAAGTTGTCAGCTCCCTCAAGCTTATCCTCAAGCTTGGTGTGTTCAGTAATTTTGAAATGAGAACCTCAAATGGAAATAACAAAGATTTAGATCTTACCAATTTGAGATGCCCAACCTAGTTCTGAAGTTGGCTAACCTAGGGTTTGTCAGATAACCTAGGGTTTGTCAGATAAACCCTAAATTGTCAAACTTGTAATTTTAAACTTATGCTTGGATAGAAAGATGCACCTCCTCAAGGCGATTTGTCTAATGTACTCCTTTTCCCAAATCTGTGGACATAATTGCAAAATAACTAATGCCCTAGTTTTCCCCCGGCAGTAGTGACTGGGCCAAAAATGAAAATTCTCAGTTTTTAATTTCACTTTCACAGGAAGATGCGCCCTCTTAGGGTGAGTTGAATTGACCTCCTTTTCAGGATGATATGCGGAGAGAAGACCTTGAACTAGGAAGCCCTAGTTTCCCGCTGCTGCACAATGCCTTCTTTTCAAGTTAGCTCTGATACCATGTTAGAGTTTGCACTTCAATTCAATTTAACTAGGATCTTTAGCTAAAAGAAAGATAAGCACAACAAAACACAATAGACACAATAATTTTCCTCAGGGAAACCATAAAGGAGAAAACCCCGCAACTTCCTCAAAGATAGATTCGTCACTAATACAATATCAAGAAAAATGGAAAACCCAAATATAAGATGTCTTCTGCATCTCTCTCTCTTTCTCCTCCAATGAACTTGTCTTCTCTCTCTACTTATGCGAACTTGAGTGAGTGAGTGGTGTGTCCAAATGAGAGAGAAAGCTCTCTATTTATACTTTATGTTTGGGTGACCTTTTTCCTAATTAGGTCGGCTTGACTATCTTGATTGGGTCGACCTGTCCTAGGGAGACTCAATAATACCTCTTACATTTATTCTTTGGGGTGCTATTGCCCCGACTTACAATGGAGGTTTTACTCAATGACCTAGCATGACCAAACATAATAATGACATCCTCGAACGGAGGAAAAAACATCTTCGTCGGAGATACAAGTAAAATACAATAATAAAATAAATATAAAATAGAAATGAATATCTTTCGAAGTTATGTTTACAACAACACCTAATCCCCTGACTCTTATCATCCACATCTAACAAGGAGTCAGAAGGAAAATCCGTGTTTGTATCCTTACCATCAAATAAATCAACAACCGCAAATAAAGGAATTTGTCCCAACAAGTGCCTGTGTTTCACCAAAATCTTGTCATCATGAGTCATGTGTCATCGCTATTCCTTAATCCCTAAAGTTCCCTGGGATAAAACATCAGAAGAAAGGTTGTTGTCCTTTCCCTTTACCTTTTGTAGTCACCCCGATGCACCTTGCCTTCATGCAAGGAGCGTCGAACTCAATATGACACACTCTGCACCTTAGTAGAGCGCGTTGTTGACACGGTGTGCCTTTGTACAGGGCTCAATGATCTACTTCTGCCGCAGGTTTCCTTCATGCAAGGTGCGTCAGAGTTGGTTAAAGTGGATAACCGGAAGTTTCGAGCGATTTATCGAATCTTGGTGATATGGAGGCTTATCCCTAGATGTTTGGATAGGTGGCCCTCAATCCCCTAACCTAGTGGGATGATTCCTTACACCTCTCCCCTAAATCCTCAAACTATTCTATCCCTTCAGCCCTATATATACAACCACCCTCTCCATTGCTAAGGGATGAAGGATTATGCGCCCATATGCTGGTGGAATTTGGTCAGACTATCTTCTTCATTCATAGGATATTAGGAGGCTTTGGATCTTTGAGGCAATATCATTGGAGTTGGACTCATAAATTCAAAGCATCGGTTGTAGCTCTCTCTATTTTGTATTTGTTGCAATTGCATTTAATATAATTGTCTTTCCATAAACTTGTTATGTATTGTAATATCGTTTATGATTAGCTTCTTTGACTGCTTATCTAGTTAGATTCATAATCATATGCTTTCATGTTGTTTGCTTATTTCCATTTTCTCTATCTTGTCTTGCAGCAGGAGATCGAGGGACTAGAAGTAGATCAAGCAAGGAGAAAGGAATTGTGATCATAAGGTGATTCATTCCTTGAACCACCTTGCAATTTAATCTAACTAGGAAAGATATTTTTATTGTGTACTCTTTTGTACTAGATCTAAACCATTTAGGCTAGAGATATCCATTTTTGTTTGCATTAACAGATTGCCTTCATTCAACCCGCTTCCCCCAAAAGACAGTTTGCGATCTAATTCTTTTTACGCTGGTAAATAAAATGTAAGTTCTTCTTTATAAACATCTTCATAAGGCGTGGGAGATTCATATGTGGACTTACTAGGTAATTTTCCAATTCCATCGTCCAGAATATACCCATGCGTTGAAACTTGTTCATGACTTGGAGACAGAGTGGGATCTTCACCTTCACTTTCTGACAACACTAAGAAGCCAACCAAAAAATATGGGCATCGTGCTTTAACATGTCCTGTAAGCTTACAAAAGTAACATTTGAAAGGGATTTGATAATAATCCAAACACTGTCGGATGATCTTCTTGCCCCACACTACTTCAACTTCTACTGGGAGCCCTCGTGTAATGTCAAATTCGACCATAACCCTAAAAGTTGAGTCCATAATTCCAAGGGAAAACCTGGCATTATCATCCACAGATGTCTCTGTGTATGCATCTCCCTTTCCGGGTTAAAGAAAGTATGCCACCGCTTAAGACTGAGCATCTCATCTTTAAATAACCAGACACCATTCAAAATCGCTTCAATATGGACTTCATCTGGGAAAATAAGAACAATCCATCCATTGATTAGCATGTTCACCCTCAGTGCATATCCACAAACCGACACCCAGTGTTTATTTACCCAGTCAAGCAGTTCAACCCTATTCGCCTTCGCAACTTCCATCCAACCAACCAAAGGCATTCTGGCCATGACATTCACCCTTTACATATTCACATAAGCACCCAGGACAAATCTATCCAGCCCATCGCGATCTTTGTAGGCTTTCAGGCTTTGTCTTAGTCTAGCACTTTTGCCAGAGATCTTCGCATTTGTTTTAATACGTTCTGCAGGAATCCACACTCATAACCCTCGCCATATCATTATGATACCAAACCCCCAAAACGTCGTTGTCGCGAGCCCAGAACATCCCCACCACATATAATGAGCTAGGGTTTTCCAAATGTTTTTTCTAGTTTGAGGAGACCAGCTCCATCGGTGAGTCAAAAAATAAAAATCCCCACACATCCTTACACCCGAATAAACCTTGACAAAATGCCTACGCCCATCACACCAATCAAATAAAAATAGTAACTATATAAAATTGGGTTTAGTACAAGCCAATCCAACAATCAAATAGATCTGCAAATGTTCCCCCCAAAAAACTATGCAACACAAAAAAACCTAAAACAAAAATATGGCTCAATGAAAAGATGTACTGGAAAACCCTAAGTCAGAGAAATAACAAGATTGTAGCCACAGAAAAATAAAATTCCCACTTTTTTCTCTTGGTTGGTATTGGGCCAATCAAAATCGATCAGCTTGACTCCAAATCTGCTACAAGCAGTCCATTATCCTCCAACTAGGGTTTTTAGTAACAAAATTTCCTCAAACCCTAAAAACTGCAGAGAAACGATCTCCATTTAAGTTGAGTTTATTTGTGAACCAAAATATTATATAGTTATTATGTCTCATAATTATAATTTACTCAACGCGTACTTGTTTCAAAATTCTAAAAATTATGGTTAAGATTAGGGTTAGGAATTTTTGTCGGTTTCAATACAATAAATGGGACATTTTTGGGGTTTACTCTGTTTTAACTAATGGGAAGATTAAAATATAAACCGTATTTGACAAGTAAAATGTCCCATGATAAGCATTTTGTCCCTTAAATTCCAACCCTCATTAGGATTATGTTGAGAGTTGGAATTTATCCAAGTGCTTTAGTATGTCTCATAATATATATATATATATATATATATATATATATATATATATATATATATATATATATATATATATATATTGTAACTAGGGGAATCGGCAACTGGAGTCTGGGTTGGTACTCGCGTGACACGGGGTCTAGGAATCCAATCCCGCTACCACTATACCCCCAGGTGCCCCACACACCCCGCAAGCATAGGACACGGGTAAAGCCGGGTGTGATTTGAACTCGTGACCTCCATTTACAACTGTGACTTCATAACAACTAAATCGCCAATGAACCACACCCGTGCGGGCAGTATGTCTCATAATATTATATCCAATGTTGAAATAGAATTAAAGTACTTTTGAATTAATTTCTAAAATATATTTGAAGCATTCTTTATATTTGTTGAAGAAATTGTACATCTTTTAACAATATTTGATGATAATTTGGCCATCAAATTCTACCAAATAAATTACCTTATGATATTATGCCTATTCTCTTAACGTGATAATACATGGGCATTGTTTTGCAAGGGGCAATGGTAAGTTCGACACATAAAAAACAAACATATTGCTTAGAGCTTAGATGAGCTAAATATTCAAAATACATTTTTCCTCATTAATTTTGGTTGAATTTGGAAAAATAATTTAGTGTAGAAAGGGTATGTTTTTTTTAAGTTAAGATCATTTTGAAAACACCAAAACAAATGTTATGTTTTTTAAGTAAAGATTATTTGGAAAACACCAAAACAAATGAGAAATGTGAAAACTCCATTTTGTAATAACTACTCAATTAAAAGCACAAAATAAAGGAAAATATGTTTTCTTGTAAACAATATAATTTTGAAAATAACACAATAACATGCTTTGTAGTTAGTTTTTATTGGTGTAATATCTTAATTTGTGTTATTTAATATGTTGACGTATTATAATAATAATCGTTTTCCCCCTCTATTTCTAAAACAATTATCAAAGTGATCCCAAAAAGAAATAATGCGAAAAACATAACATTCTTCATTGATTTATGCATTGTGAATATACAATATAAAAAGTTTAGTTTTCGTTTATAGTAATGAAGCCTATCATTCATCCATGTGTACTACAAGGGAGTTATGTTTCCTATACAATGCACCATATAACTTCATTGTGATACAATGAGTCAATCCTTATAGGTACATACCTCTAGTATAGTGGGTGTATCAAGTGTTCTACTATCTTATTAAACCCTATCATATCTCATCAACTTAAAATAGAAGATAGATAACATTTTTTGTTGCTCGTAGTAAGTAGCTTTATTGCCCCCTACCTAAGACGTGTAACAAACATTTACTCTTTCCAACCCATTTGTGTGTATAGATGGCATGGTTACCTATGATAGTATATACAGATGAGACATAAAGATTACACCATTACCTACACTCATCTATACAAATGACACTGGTACTTGTTTATAGCTTCCAACGACTTCTTATCTTTTTTTGTACAACTTAATCTTGATCACCACTTCGTGGGAACCTACACTCTCCTTCATTCTTGGCATCTTAGTGAATATCATCATTGCCATTCCTAGAGCCATTATTGGCAACTACACCACACTCTTACTATGTGGAAGCATGGACACCTAAATCAACCTTGCTGGTGAGATCCAAATTGTGGTCCCACCCATCATTCCATTCCACTTCTCTTGCACTAGTACAAGCCACTCGATGCCCACATAGAATAGTCAACTATGCCATGTTTTGCACATTATAACATTCAACCCATCATCCAACCATAAGAATTTAAATCTTATAAAAAACAATTAAACTATATCATCACTCATGAATCCTTCTTACTTGAGGATAAACTATTTCAAATATCATCTTATAGTAGTATTCTTCCTTTATAGTCGGAGTATTATGTGGGAATATCTATTTTGCATTGCCCAACATTGTATATGTACCTGCACATTACATCACCAGAATAAATAATTAGTTTAGTTTGGCAATTTATTAAGTATGTGATTAGTCCCAAACCACAGACAACCAAGCTAAGTGACAGACACACTCTATCACATCTTATTTCAAGCCAGTATCTAACTATTTCCAACCCCATTGTTGAATTTCTCCTTCTATATTTAAAAAATCTATTGCAAAACCACCGAAAGAAAATAGAAACGAATTTAATGAATTTAAGAAACACACAAAACATGAATACATTCTAACCTTTTTGCTAGTCCCAGAGGCTTATAGAATGCACATAGTTTTCAAGATAATCGTACAAGATTTTGGAATTTGTTCAACTATATAAAAGAAGAATCCATAGAGAAAGGGGGTTGTCCTTTGTAAATCAAATTTTACGATATATGAATTAGCAAAGGGAAACGAAAATAGAAAATGGAATTAGAAACAGAGGGGAAGGTAAACAACTATCAAATGGAAATAGCCACACCTGGAAGAAACAATGAGAAACAGAAACATCAAGTGGAGACATAAAAAGAGTAATGAACCATATGTGGTAGGTGAAACCCTTGAAATATGCATAAGAGATAAATCTACATGTATTACAACGGATTTTTTTATTGATGTGGTCATTAATAGTGAAACCTCTAATTTTGCGGAGAAAGTAGTAACACTCAGAATAGTAAGTTCTTGAAGGATAAGGAATTATATTTATTGTATATGACCAAGCATATTCAAAGCATCTTCAATCTAAGCCATCAATTTTCAAATTCAAATTAAAAGAAGATTATTCAGTTGAATTTTGATTGTATAATGCCTATCGGCATAATTATTCATCTTGTGACTAATGGAAGGGATATTATGTCATGGTAAAATGTTATACTTATTTGCGTGATAGCTTTGATTGTGGATATCAATGATAAGTATTGTTGTGATAATTTTCCAAAGGTGAGGTCATCATGTGTGTTTTCTTATATAAGAGACTAGAGAGGCAATGCGTGTTGTAATGGTGTCTATCAAATAGATAAGCATAAGTATTTCATCATGTGATTGTGTTTGTTACTTAGTTTGAAGTCATGCAAAAATTAATATTCTGCATCTTCATCATTTGATGGATTTGTTTGAACGTTGTGTAATTCGTGTTTTCAACTCTCATGTGATTAAACTATAAAGAGGACCACTTCTAATCTATTTGTCGAATCCAAACTTTAAAAGAAATATTAATGATAAACATGGCATGTTTTCCAACAAAAAAGCTAAAAAAAATGACAATTGTAGGTATTCCCTTGATAGTCGTAGATGTCCATAGGTATGTCTACTAAATTTATGGTCATGTAACCAACTTGAGAAAAATGCTCATGCAGTGTGGGTACACATGCCAAAAATATCAATAATGGAAACAAATGATGTGTCAACTACTAGAAGACCCTACTGACACATACTCATGGAAGAAAGTACCAAGTGTCATATTAGAGAAATTTTGAGGTAAAAATTGGGCCTCAAAACAAAAGAAATGTACTTTAAAAATAAACCAATAGAATTCAAGGTGATAATGTCAACCATGGGGGATGAATCACCATTTTTGGGGTAAAAAGGTAAAAAGGTCAAAGTGAAAAAACTACTTATTAAACTCGTATTTTCAACTTATCTCCCTGTAGATTCACTCAAATTCCGATTCTAGGAGAAGTTGTTGGATGGGGAATTCAATTCCGCATCCAACGAGTACCCACTTGAAATACTTTGATGGACCCTGCTGCCCCAAAAACAAAAAAATACATGAAAAAACGTGATGATGATGTCATACTTTTGAACATTTATAATTTATTGCACTTCTTGGTGTGTATTTTTTCGAAACATACTCTAATTGCACTCTCACCTTGAATAGATATAGGTTTGACTAAGCACTTGAATGGAAAATTTCTATAAATTTGGTACTCTTATGTGATTCATGTTTGTCCAACAAACATCTACACCAACAACTTTTTTTAAAGACTTAAATTAAATTTCCATACATTAACAAATAGATAGAAATGTAAGACATTGAAATTTTAAAGTTTGAAACAAATTGAAGATTACCTAGCATTATAGCAGTCTTCTCGTGGAAATCCATGTCATAACCAAATGTTCTAGGGACTAGGTTATATATGCCCATTTGTTTGGAAATCTGTAAGTGTTCAATGGGAGTCAACACCATCCTCTAAACACATTGGATGAATGCATTCATAACCTCAACATCAAATCTAAAACCATAAGAGTAAGAGAACATGGGGTTGAGGTAGATCCTCATTGCATGAATGCACCAATGGAGAGTATCGTTCCATCACTCATCAATCAAATTCAATATCCTAGATTGTTTGTTGAATCCCTCCTCCCCTTTTTCCTCATAGTACCTATGGACAACTTCCTTTTCCCTATCCATGGCCTCATACAAGTAGTATCACATTGCAGACTTTTCACCATCATCCAAGCAAATAACCTTTACCAAAGGTTCATTATTGTCACACACCCCTTGCATTCCCATCCAAAAACCATCTTGGCACACTAATTGGGTTATGGCTTTCCCATCCAATTTTCTATTCCATGCATAAGAATCTCACTCATATGAAATAAATATTCTCTTCATCTCCAACATAGAAGTGAAAATATATTGAAGAGAAATGAAGCTAGTGGTGAAATGTGTGATTGTGCATAGCACCAACTCCTTGTTCCCGATGCACTCTCTCATGAGGCTAACAACATATCCATGATTATATATAAATTTGGATAGTATCCTAACCAAATGATATCCTTGATCCAAAACAAGTTTTTGCATGTCCTCTAAAGTCAAATCAATGCAATGGGTGAGATAAGGAGTCCAACACCTTTGCATAAGCAATCGTCAAGAACCACATTATTATCAACATTATTCCTTATTAATTGCAAAACATGTTGCAAACTTATTTCTTCGATGAATCCATCCAACATATCACATAGTAAGTGTGCATATTTAACATAAACAGATGCATTAATATATTTGATAGACATTATCCCAAAAACTATCCAAGAAATTGAGAATGGTCTTACTCTTCCATGGTGATCTCCCATGGTTCCCTCAACTCATCCAATTTGTGAGTGCAATTGAAATTTTCTCCTTGAAGGAGAGGCCCTATCAACTACTAATAGGTAGGGCACTTGTACAACCCCTATTGGTGAAAGTGCTAAAAGGAATGTCATTCCATAGAAAAAAATTGGCCAAAATCTTGTAAACTTTCCCTACTTCTCCCTTATTTAACAACCAACCTAATAGAAGGTTGTGCTCTAGGAACAAACCTTGAAATGAATAATGGTAATCTTGCTAAGGGAATTGCCGAAAGTGTGGTCAAGGATTGGGTTTCACTTTCACAGGTTCCCCCCGCCCTTCAGAATCATATGGTTCCCAGACTTCTTGCAACTCCTCCAGCAATAATCTCAAGCCTTGATGATTCATTATCATTTTTATTCTTACTAACATCAAGAATTTCTTGAGTGGAAATATGGACAAATTCCAGGGTAGATGCAAGGAAAATTTCCACTTCATGCAAGAAAAAATATATGAAGGAAAAATACCAATATCAAGATTGAACAATAAGCAACAAAACTATCATCTCCAAGCTTGACAACTACAAATGATTTGGATAATTCTTTATTTTCTCACTACGAAGTACAAGAATTTAAGCCCAATTTCAGAACCATTATAATCCTTTTTTTTTATCTTACCAAGTGTAAACACTTGATGGTATCTCTTGCTATTATTCTTGCAAGAAATGACAATCAAGCATTGCTTCAAACATACCTCCAAATGGATCAAACACTTAGGTATATATTATTTTCTATCATATGTGTGTAAGTTTCCCCATCAAAACATTGCATTAACCTTCTCCATTCCTTATTGAGACATAAGACCCAACCCATCAAATTCAAGTAATCTACACCATCTATTTAATCATTAAATTTACATTTGATTGGCGATAGAACCTACCAATATGGATTGTCTTAGATTAATATCCTAAATTTTTCGATGTCCATTTTGTATCATTTTATAAAAACCCATGATCCCCATTTGTAGCACAATCTTGCATTTGAGCCTCATATTTCTCAACTCTCAGGTTTTCTAGCTATGCCCTAAAGGGTCTCCCATAGCTATCTTGTGCACTATTGTATGTCATATATTGCCACTCGCATGTACAACAATTTGCAATTTTTTTCCAACTAATTATTCACACAAATAAATCATAGAATAGAGGAGATTTTTTATAGATAAATGAAGTCATTTGTCCCTCTTGCACTTGGAGATTACCGACATTACATTATGTACCTATTTTATCTATTTAACATAGTGTCCTTTTATTGTTTATTCATCTTATAAACAAAAAAAAATCATTAGAAAAACATTAAATCCCACAAAAGGAAGAAACAATGTTTCTTTATCTTGTGGGTCGAATTAACCATACTCTAAATGTTGGGAAACATAGTCACCCTTGAATGAATCTATCAATATTGAAACACCCCCTTTCCATAAGCATTACATTGAGTCATCCCTCTACAATGTATATTTCATCTTTCATCAACACCCTCTAAATGTTTTCCATGCAACCCTAATTCTTGAAACCTTGCTCACACATGTTAGTTGTATATTGTTATCTTGAATCACCTAGTCCACAGTCTCATTAAAAAATTTGTTCGTTTCCCATATCATACCATAATTCTTTGTTTAAGGAGAAATTCTAAGTCATCCCCACATCAATGTTATCCTCGAGTCAAATTAAAAGGTCACAATTTATCAAAGTTATAATTGTTTGGTAACTCACACCAATTAAAAGAAATGATCATTTCCTTTTAATCTAGCAATTATACCCCTATCAACTATAATACATTTTCTACATGAGCATGACAAATAGGGTTTTTAGTACCTTGACACTTATTTTCATCTTTAGCAAGTTGGCTTGGATTTTGTAATGAATTCAAATCATCGTTTTATCATTGAATAATTCCTTTTGTGTTTGACTTCAACACGTTTAATGAAGAATTATACTTTATACCTTGGTCCCCACTTTCATTATTGGGGGGATACCTCATATATGGTAGTAATTTCCCCATCAGTTACTAACCATATAATTTCTCCTAAACCTCATCCTCAATACATCAATTTGCTTGATGAGATTCATACTTGGAAACAACATTCTAGGATTCAATTCACACACTGAAATCAATTAGTAATACCATATTTTTTATGACCAATACAACCAACAATACTAAAGGCTTTGGCATAGACAACACCATTAACATCTCTACTCCTAAGAACACATCAACAATGTCCTATCAAAAACTTGATCATTGCATCATATATCATGATTGTCAACTTAAGATGGAAATCAATTTTTGATATGACTCCACATGAACACGGAAGGCCACCTAATGAAGGATAAATTTTGTATATCAAAGAATTTGTCTATTTATGTCTGATGGTGGCTTATTCTCTCTCACTGGTCCAACAAATTCCTTTAGAAATATCTCTCTTAGAAAGCATCCAATGATAATAAAAATAACTTGATGAATTTTGACCATATATTACATTCCTTGCATCATTCATACAGGGTCATCTATTATTTTTGGTTTAGATATCACGTAGTGAAACCATTGATCTATTGAAAAATCATCAAGAAGACCACTTCTAATCTATTTACAAAATCCATACTTTAAAAATAAATAGTAATGACAAACATGTGGTGCTTTCCAACATAAAGGATAAGAAAAAGGACAATCATAGGTAATTGTCGATACCCATAGACGTTAGTGTGTCCACTAAAGTTATGGTCTTGTAACCAACTTGCGAAAAATGTTCAACACGTGTTTGTACACGTGCCCAAAATCTCAATAACAAAAACACATGAAGTGGTAATCCACAAAAGATCCTAGTAACACACGCTCATGGAAGAAAGTACCAAATATCATGCTTTGTTGCCTCTCTTAATGCCTATAAAAGAAAGCACTTTCCTCCATGTTCATCATATCCATTTTAGAAAAGTTATGTTGTTAGTTTATTGATCCATTGCCATTCCTTTTTTAGTGCCCCTAACATACACTTTTAACCTTCCTCGATCCCTTTTTATTGAGTTCTTTAGGAAAGAAAGGCCTTTCAATTGTCACTTGCGTTGGGCTTGGGAAGAGATCTTTTGGTGAATAACAAACCATTTAGGTAGTTTGGTTTATAGGTTACCAATACTGATGGACAAATATACCATTGTACTCGTGATCTCCTTACTTAGTAAGAACCCTATTGTTTTCCTTTACACCCAAAATCATTGTCTAAATTGAATGCATGCTTTTGTTATTTACTTGGATTTGATTTTGGAATTAATTCATGTATTTCTACTGTTTGATTGATGATTCTAATTATTTGCAAATAATGAGTATGGTATCGGATGATTGTTTGTGTGTAGGTAAATAAGTTAGTCTCTTGTAATAATTATCGCCTTGTTTGTTGCTCATTAAGCAAACTAAATAGGAGAATACTACTTCGGGAACTTATCCAAGGTTGAATAATATTTTATTATTTCCTTCTCTAATTCAAGGAAAATATTAGTTTTCCAAAGTTTGGATTTTGAAGATACCATAGGATAATTTCATATATAAACTATTCTGTAGAATTCTAGCCCCCTTTGATTGAAGAGGATTTATTTGATTGAATTATGCAAATAACACATTGGATAGAGGTGATGAAAATTACTTAGCTAGTTGTATAAGGTTCAAGATTTTTATCTTTGTTACCTACTTGTATTTACTTGGACGGTAAATAAAGGTGACACATTTTGTATCATTGTTTGTTTGATAGATATTTGTGGTTCATTCATCACGTGGCTTGTGTTGACTAATTTAGCACTATAAATCTTTGTCTTTCACCCATGAGGAGAAGATTCTAGTAATAGGAGGATAGAGAGGAATTGTGAGCAATGGATTATAAGATGGAAAATGATATGAACACTACTAGAAATAGAAAAGAGCTCACACATAAGTAAAGGAATAAAAACAAGTATGTTAGACGGTCTTAATGTACACATATGTAAACTAATTTGTATTAAGAAATATTATATATAGTGTAAAATTGTTTGAGAGAGTTCAAGTTCAATTGTGTCAAACTTGTCTCCAATATAATACAAGGAGGCTTCTAGAAAAATACATAGCAAGCAAGGAAAATTTTAGGGGCGAAATTTAGCTAATGGGTTATTTTTCCATGTTTTTTTTCCAAAAAACGATTCATCAATTTGCATTTTTTGAAGCCCCATTTCGCCCAATTTTGATGGGATAAAATTTGTTCACCCTAAAAATCGCCAAATCATTATATAAAGTATATACAATCCTTGTAAATTGAAATCATTTTAGAAAAATATGATCAAATATTTTATAGTTGATGTTTTAAGAATTGGTAAGATTCGCCAAGGCTTATACACTTTTAAACAAGTATGGATCCTTAAAATTGTCCCTAATAGCAAGTTGAACAATACACGAGAATAATCAACAAAATACAATATCTCTTTGTCATATGGAATACGCCTCATAATTTCCTCCCTACGTAGAAGAAATCATCCTATATTTTGATTGAAGTTGTAGAACAACCATTCCATCACAGTGCAAAATAATCCTTAGGTGTTGTGTTGTTGAATTATTTGCACAAACCCACATCCCTACAAAAAAGAGAGTGTTTGAACCAATGGAAAAATGCTCTATCAAACATAAAATGTTTGTTGAATAATGTTGATGAAGATCCTCGATACTAAGAGGGGTGGTAGGTGTGAGCAGGGGCTCATTGACCTCAAAGAACATCAAGCAAATTCCTATGCTTGGGGGACCGATAAAACAATGAAGAATTAAGTTGAATCTTTATCCTTAATGCATGGATTAAGGATAGTTAAACAAATGAAAGTAAATACCCTTTTAGTTTTCAAGGATTTGTCTATTACAATTAGGCATATGGCTCACACTCCCTTCCTCACCATCAAGTATTGAGGTGAATTATGTCAAGCATATTCATTTCTCTCCAAGCTTCTGATAGAATTGAATTTGATCAAATCCTCAGAGGCATGCAATCACAAGCGGATAGAATGGTTAAATTGGCATGTCAAAATTTGTATGGCATAATGCAGCAAAAGGGGGCCAAGGTATATTTTTCAATAACTTTATATTTTTATCCATTGGAAATCAATGCCTCCAAATAAAAGCATGGATAAGTGGCCCTTTTTTCACATTAATTCATGTTAATATTGTCTTATTTGTTCATCCTCATACCAGCTTGCACAAGTCGAGGTTAATGAACATTATTGTGATGGGATTCTCTAAACTATGCAATTTTAGTCCTTTCTAATATTAGCTTGGATCCAAATTGTTCCACCCTCTACAATAAATGTTAGGAAATACCCTTATTGGGTTTTTCATTCTAGTAATGGTGGAAACTCTGGCTCATTTCCTATAGGCAATTTTGATGCTCCAAAGAATACCCCTAGCCCTTGCTTGTTGGGGGGTATACACGCTAAATCTCATTTTCGACTTGAATGTGGAAGAAAATTTGATAACCTTCCAATGCACTCTTACAATTTATTTTAGTGGAAAATATGCTTACTCCTCTCGTCTCTTCTTATTTTGGATATTTTAGGTCTTGTGTTTCCATCTACTATACCATCACAAATAGTTGGTACTATTTACTTCTATTTATTTATTTTAAGGAATAAAGGGGCTCTCTATTTGGGGATAATTTGAGATCTATGGTCTCTCACAACCACTCCAAAAAGTATGTACACTCCAATCTTCAAAGAAGTATAAAGCATTGTGAATGCAACAATGAAAACCACTCGGAGTCCATGGTTGAGGTTTTGAGGAAATGAGAGGCATGGAGGAAGGATTGGAAACTAAAAAATGCAAGGGAAATAAAGACAACTTGTAGACATAAGATTCTAATGAAGGATTGGCTAGAAAGGCACAAAATAAAAATTCTTATGTTGGAGGTTGACTATGAAATCTAAAAGGAAAAATTGGAGGAGGAGGTTGCTAAGGTCAAGGAGTGTCAAGACATAGTATTTCACTTAGAATTGGAACAAATACGGATTTTTGAAGAGCTCAATAACACAGTCTCCCACAAGGCATTAATTGGATCACTAAATAATTTTTTTATGGAAGAATACAATGTATAACAAAAACCCATTTAGCAAAGAAACAACAATGTTTCTCTAATACGACTTCAACAGTAAGATAGGGGAGTCCCAACACTCATGGGAAAGTTTATTTTGCAAGCTAATTCACAATATTTTGCAAAATTATATTGCTATTAGGACAATTTGTAAGGATGTACACTAGCCATAATTCAAATTCTAGTAGGCTTTATGTTATTTTAGGGAAGCATAGGAACAAATTTTGGACATTCTCTTCCTTTCAAGGCTTCTTTGGATAGATTATTAGTTTTGTATCTAATCATTATACGGTTTGGATACAACCCATGTCATTTTTTTATAATACAATAATAATTCTTGTCATATATATATATATATATATATATATATATATGACAATCACAACCCAAATCTACTTCTAATGGCATTGGTGCAACTTCAATCTAATTCCTAGATAATAATTATAAAAATACACATCACAAAGTAGGGTTTCAACAAATAATGCATGTACATTTCCTAAGGATATAGGTCATTCTATAAGCACATAATCATCATTTCAACCCCATTCTAGAAATGGAACCATAATTTTATATTTGATGGCATTGATTCCACTATGCACCACTAAACATATATTATAGCTACAAAGATAGATCTAAATTTGAAACCAATTTATTTGAGCACAAAAAGATAAATATGTTCAAGAGTGTGCATCCAATAGAGGGTAATAGGTGGAGACCCTCTAAGAAGGCTATGTCTAGGTTCTTATAAATTTAAATGGAATTAGATCTAGTAATCTAGGAAATAGAAACCCATACGAATCATAATGGCATGATATCTAGTAAGAGTAAAAGATGAAAACCTTACAAAACTAAATAACATGAAATCTAGTAAAGGAAAAAGATGGAAACCCTTACAAAGTTAAATGACATGTGATCTAGAGGCCAAGGTGATTCAACTCTGATAGTAACCTAACAAACAAGAGACCCTAAAAGAGAGAGTATGCAAGCATTATATAGGAAATTGTTGTATATATGCATATGAGTACACCCATTTGTACTAAGAAATATATATGGACTACAAAATTGTGGTAGAGTGATCGGTTTAACCATGTCAAACTTGTATCCAATATAATACAAGGAAGCTTCTAGAGAAGGTACATATAAAAATGTACAAGGAAGATTCTAGAGAAAATACATAGAAAGATGCACATTACATAAGAATATCTAATAAAATACAATATCTCTATTGTCATATGGACTATGTGTTATAAAAAAACAGGCTGTGGTCATGGGTTTTTCTGAATCCAGAATGGATTTGAGGGAAATCAAGTTGATTCAAGGTTGTTTTGGTGTGTATGGTCAATGCAAAAGTTTGAATCAATGTAATATGTAGGAAATAAATTAAAGTATTAGTCCTACAAGTCAAGGGGAATAATTTTTTGATGAGTTATAATGAAGAAAATGTCAAGGAAATAGCATTGAATGAGTAACTAATGGAAAGGATGTGTGTTAAGAACAAATGGATTGGTTATGTATGATTGTGTGCTTTGTGAAGAGTAAATATGCATTTCAACTGATGATTATGTGTTAAAATCATGGTCCTTGAAACAAAAGTGGCATCACCAAAACCAATTTAGAAATATATCTTCTTTTAGGTAGTAATATAAGTCAAATGTATTGTGTCATATTTTATAGTAGTGATAAACATTGCTTAATGATAGAGACTTTGCCACATACCCAATAACTTATGTCTATTGTCAAGGCATTGGGGTACCTTAATTCCATCAATGAATTTTATTTTATGATACCAAAATTAATTCTAATAGCTAATTGTAGAAGTTAGTAAGAGAAGAAAGCTACAACAACCTTAATTATCTAATTACAATACTAATCATGCATGCAATTCTACCATGCATACCTTAATAATTATGATAATTAACTCATATACATAGAAATGTCCAAAATGTAAATAAATAAATGCAAGACAATAATATAAATAGAACACTTCATAACATATTCTAAACATTTATCTTAATGGGAAATAATTGTCCAATTGGATTTAAATGAGGGACAGTCCTCCCAGCCTTAAGAAATCTATCAAACTTAACCTTTCTTTGAAAGAGGCCACCCTATATATGAGGCTATCATTCCACAAGGGTGAAGTTCCTAAATTTTCCTACTTAGCCCACAACCTAAAAACTCTTAGGTGACAAAACCCCCTCTACAACTATCCCAATCAACCAACACTCTTCACCCCTCATCCAGTACAACACTAGGAATGGTATCTCCTTCTCTGCAAGTAATATCCCGAGCTATCTCAATTCACTTCTAGTGCTCCAACACAGGTAGGTCAAAGAATATTAGTGTTGGGACTTCAAGGATTCTCAGTTGTAGGCTAGGTTTCCTCTCACATTGGAATGATATCATTAGCACCAATTCCCATGGTACATTGAATTGGCATGCATTGAATTACAATTGACATTATAATCCCCCCACTCTTCCCTAATTTGTCCCAAAACGAATGATAATGAATGTTCCCTCTTTAATATCTAATTACAATATTATATTTTCATGTCAAGAACTTGCCATGTGGAACATATGAGGAGCCCATATTTTTACTTTTTAATCCAACTAATTCCCAACTTTAGGATTGTATAGGAAAAAAATAGTAATAATGCATTTAATAAATCAAAGGGTCTTTAAGGACTTAGGATAAAAAATTAGCTAAGGTTTCCCCTCTTATCCATATTAGGCCTCCTATAAGCCCATTTTCACATTCCCCACTTCTGGAATCATATTGCCCCCATATCTTTTTCGTCCTTCTTAATTTGTAGATGTCATGGATCTTTATATTATTAGTCAATGTACATCATTACACTATTTTTGTTCCTCATAGATCATATATGCTTGGTTTATAGCCATTGGATCATTACATACACATTTACATTTTGGGGTAAAAAACAAGGTATTACATTCCCCCCCCCTTTAAAATTTACACCATCCTTGGTGAATTTTAACACCATATACAACAATTACATCAAACTTTCAAATTAGATGGAGTTATGCCTCCCACATAACATCCTATAGCTTCACATTGCCAGCTTAAGGATGTAGTGGATCCATTGGATCTTTACTTACCCTATTGATTTGTTCTTGAGCAACATGACCTTCTTGTCTAAGATGTGTACTAATTGTACCTAGTACATATCTCCTTCTTGTTCCACTTGAATCATAGCCCAATTAATAACATGGTTAGTATTGCTACATACCTTTTCAACACTAATACATGAAACACATTATAAAATTGTATGCAAGCAGTCAATGCAAATCCATATGAAATAGGTCCTACCCTAGCTAAAATCTCGAATGACCTATATCATCAAGTTGCTAACTTCAAACAAATTCCCAACTTTAGGGACTTATTTCTTGACCTAAATTTCATATACACATTCTCTCCAACCCTAAACTCTCTTGGAATTTTTCCCTTGTCCCCCTAACTCTTTCATGTTTCATGTGCTATTTTCAAATTTTGTTTCATCTTAACCATATGGTCTTTCATTTATTTAAGAAAATTTGGCCCAATTTCTACTCTATCAATTGGATTGTCCCAACTAATTGGAGTATTGCACTATCAACCATACAAATATTTAATTGGATCATCTTTAGAGAAGCATGATATCCATTATTATATGCAACTCCACAAAATACAAATAATCCTCCCAATTAGATGACTTGTCCTTCACATACACTCTTAACATGTTTTCAATGATTTGATTCTCTCTTGATTTGTCCATATGTCTATGGATTATATGTTGTACTTAAATTAATATTTGTTCCAAATATTTTGAATAACCCTTTGCAAAAGTTTGAAGTAAACTTTGGGTCTATGTTTGAAACATTTGCCTTAAGTATTAGTTTCCTTATTGTAATGTCCCCAATGTTTCGATATGGACCATTCTATTTGACTAGGGAATACAATGGTCTAAATTCGCTTGAAAAAATTAAAGAAGAATTGTAAAGTGGTGATTTGGGTCCTGAGGCACTATGGAAAAACCAAGGTCCAAGGAAAAAATTGATGAAGGATCATGAGGAGGGCACATTAGGGAGATGGTGTACCTAGGATGACATATGGAGAACTCCAAAACAAGACAAAAATATCCATGAGGGTGCATTTGTGGGTGAGAATCCCATTGTTGGTGACAATCCCAAAGTTGGTGATAATTATGAGGAAGGTGATCATTACGAGGTGGGTGATAATCCTTAGGTTGTGAGAATCTCAATGTAACTCCCAAGTGATTACAAATAGCCAAGGAGGGCGAATTCGGGAATGGATAGACATTATAAGGAGTGTAACGCCTACCAAACATGAAGATAATCTCAAAGTAACACCCCTCTAGGCCCACATTACCAATTAGAGATAGTTGAGGTGTCATAAGGGGTTATTCTCTCATAAAATTGAATTTTATTATTATTTTCGAGAGAAAACTCTAGAATGAGGTGGAATTAGTCACAAGGAGTCATTCTCTCCTAAAAGTCATTTTTATTAATATTTTCAAGAGAGAATTCTACAAGGAGGGAAAAGGTGAATGAAGAATTATAAAAGAAGGGTGAGGGAACCTATTCGGGATATTTTGGAAAAATTATTTCTGATACTGGAGAGATCTTATGGATTTTAATCTTGGGAGATGCGCCCCTTGCATTTGAGACCAGTTTCGACGATGAAAGATTCCACCCTAGCTAGTGTGAGAGAAGAGATCATCCATATCTCTTCATTTGGGCTTCATTGTAGGTGTTGAGAGATATCATCCAGATATTTCTTATGAGCTTCATTAATCAAATTATGTTGTGAGTTTCATTTCATATTTGAATATTCATTAGTGTTTTAGTGTTCTAATGTGTTGGTTTTCTAGTGCCCTCAGTGTGGAGGGCACACTTGCTCTCATATAGTGCTAGTTTGTTATTGTTTTCAGAGTTGGAGGACGCATATGTGGAGAGAGAACACCATTTGGGAGCTGCAAATCATATTCTCAACTCTTTTTATCATATTTATTGTGTTTGGGATCTTGTTGTGCAGTTGGAGTAGCTCTTCCATGAGAACCGGTGTTGGGGATCGAGATCAATATTTTGGTTTTGATACTTCTATACGTTTATAATATGTGAGACCTATTCCATTTTGTTTGGAGCATCGTTTCTAGTGGGAAACACTTTTTATTTCACCAAAAAATGTTTTCGGATGCTCGAGATATAGTCATTTTATTAGATCTAGGGGGTTTTAGTTGAGGAGAGTGCACCTATGCATTTCTATCTATGTATTTATTGGGTTTCTAGATATTGTAAGAGCCATATATTGTTGTAATAAGTATTATTATTGTTTCCATCCATTCATAATAAATATTTACAATGTCTTTCTCCATATTGTGTTCAATGTTCAAGTTTCTGGGAGATCTACGTGAAAATATGCTAGTATGGTTATGCAATCTTAATGCAATGTGTATTAAACTTTCATTAAAGCACACTAAAGGATGTTAGTGAATTATTAGGGTTGAGTTGGGAGTGTTTGGTCATAGTTGGAGCTATTTGGGACAAATTGGAGTGGGTTAGGAAGTGTTTGGGAAGAGTTGGAAACCAAGACCATTCCTTTAGCGAATTTCGAGCTAGTTTTCCTAGATTCGAATTGATGCTTGTGGGGGATGTTCATGCCTGTTAAAATATGAAATATAAGTCAATTCCTATTGTTATATTGGACCAAGAAATATTCCTTTAGATCTGGTGATATGAATTGTACTCTCCATGCTTTAATTTTGATAATGAAGAGGTTGCATACAAAGTGTTCGAAGAAAGTCATGGACCAAATTTAATAACCAGCTATTAAAACTTACATCAGATATGATATAGGCACATTACAGTGATTTCAAAGTATATTTAATGGTCTGCACATAATTATCCAAATATTAAATTATAAATACATTTCTCGATTTTTGAACAAGAGCATCTCATAAGCCTTCAGAAGCCACTCTTTAGATACAGTTGGAAATCAATAAAATTTATGTTGGAAATTGGAGTTAATATTCCTAATTTTTTATTTGGGATATTACAATGGTTTTAGAGCGCGTTCCTCGATAGCTATGGTAAATCAAGAGGAATTTTGAAGAAAAATTGAGATCATAACTGCCAGAAGAAGAAATGCATCATGAATTGCATCAATGGCTAGACTTGTAGATGGCAGATTGTTATCCACTTTCCTTCCTGACACACCCATAGAAGAGGAGCAGCTTGAATGGGAAATTTTAATGGAGGCCCATGAGAAGTTATTGAAGAAATTTGATAAGACGCAACATGCGTTAGAGCATAAGTTTCAGCATTGTAAAGCATTGCTACCAGAATGTTTTGCATCTCGAATTATGGAGAGGATGTTAGGTTTCTTTACAAGTAGAGCATCCAAAGGTTCCCATGATGATTGGGGCTTATAATTTGAAATACTAGTAGTCTCTGATTAGCATGCACATGGCCATGAGGAGAGAAAAAATCAACCATCATGTGGGAGACCCAAATAAATTGAGACCATATTCACAAACATTCTTCCGCTAGGTGAGAATTTGGATCAAGGAGGACTACATGTTGCACCCTCGAGTCTTCAGGTTGATCACAAAGCAGAAGAGAATGCCATCACAAATCAACCATTTGAGGAGGATGCAGACACCATACCAAGGTATGAAAACAATTTTGATTTTTCTAGCAGTCATATTTCATTGCAACATCATGAGGTATCATCCATTTCACATGAGGATAATGGTATTGTAGAATCTTCTAATGTTGAATTGGTTGTTAAAGATAAATTATGTGTTGTGGATTCATGCCACAAGCATTCTTATTTTTTTATATCATCCATTAGAATATGTGAACAAATCACAAACCTTGGGAAATGAGTGGTTACAAAGAGCTAAGGAGGCAGAGTTGTTGGAAGCCCAAGGAAGAAAACCAAGAGGGACCTCATTTCTTCCAAGCGAAGAAGGTGTAGAAGTTGAGAATGAGGAGAATTTGTTACAAGAATCATTTTTTGAGGATGAATTCATTTATTCTAGAGAAGACAATGAAAGAGATGAAATGGTAGATGAGAGCTGGAAATATCCACATGAGGTGGAGTGTTCTTTACATGACGTCATACATAATTTGGATGTGAAGGCATTGCATGACTTGGAAGGCCAACTATTGGTCATAGAAGAACGGATTATGTAGGTGTTGACTATGACAAATGGTGCACACAATTTTATTGAAGATATTATGTGGAAGACCCATTGGATGGAGAGACATGGAGGAGTTACATAAGGGGTCAATAGTACCCAAATGTGCATCATTATAGAAGAAATGGAGGATATGGAATCATATTACTTGTAGTTGTTCATGGTGTGAAATTCCCATAGCAGATCTAAGAGCTGATGAATACCTCACAAGAAAGAATTGCAGAAAGAATGAGCAGCAAAACACAGATGCAATAGAACTCAGATAGGAGCAGAATAATCACACATGTTTCATTAATCTGAATAATAAACAATAATGATACAATGCACAGGATTCGAATACCAGTGGTGTAATTCGAATTAGCCTGCATGGATAGATCAAAAGATCAGTGGAGTGTCATCAAAGCACAACTAGGAGTCATGATCATCATCAGTGGAGTCATCAATGCACAAGTAACTGTCAACCAGATGTCAAACTGAGTCTAACAGAGTGTGGTAGGTGTAACTGGCACAAGGAAGCACTAATGTAGTGAAGGAGGCTCGGTGGAGGGTGCACGAGGAGCTAATTGGAGTCAGAATAGGCAGTCTAGTCTCACTGGAGGTCCATCGAAGTGATACAGTCAGTTGAGGAGTCAATCTAGACTTAAATCAAGGAAAGATCTAAAGATAACTCAACTAACTGAAGTGCAACTAAGTGGTAGGTGAGAGAGGCCACCTTTCAAAAGTGGTAGGTGAAAGGAGGGCATACTAATCACTAGGAGGGTTGAAACTGATAAGAAGGAATCTCCCGGGGCTATCTAAATGAGGACTAGGTGCTGGGATTGATGACTGGGATGCATGCAATTGCATGACTGCATGCAAAAATGCATGCATGATTGAAAAAGAAAAAATGGAAAATGCTGTTAAGACTAGGATGGAGTATAGGAAAATCCCAACACCCCCTTAATCCATCCTGGGCCCTGGTAACCAGGACCAAAGGTCACCCATACAATCAATAATAAATAAAAATCCATAAACCGAGGAAATGGGGAAAACCTCATGGGAAAAATAACCCCCCTCAAAATAGACTGTAGGGCACACCAAAATAAATGATCCAAACTCAAGCAGGTGTGATGCTTGGTCATATGTCTAGAGGTATCTTCTTCTTGGGAAGAAGAGGATCATGCTAAAAAAGCATGTGCTTGTACTTTATCTTCAGATTGAATGTGATGAGAACAAATCCATAGGTATGAGGATGATCCTGGAACCTGTGATTCGAATCAGCTGAGGTAGGATCAAATCCATGAATGTGTAGATAGTATTTTGTTTTCTCCTTTGAACCATCATAGGTGAGATTATTCCCAAAAGAACCATCACATGATAGTGATTGCTTGGAGTCCAAATCAAATCCAAGACTTGAAAAATGGTTTCTTGAGATCTCCTTTGAACCATTAGAGGTGAGATCAAAACCATGAAATGCATGAGAAATTATCCCAAGCGAATGGCAATGCCCTACATCTTCAATAAACTTCTGAGAGCATGTACAATTGATCTTACAGTAGTACATAAGAGGTGAGTGATCAAGGAGAGCGAATTCATTACCTCCAATTTCTTATTTAACCTTCGAAACATTTATGAGATCATCATTATGCAAACCAACAGACTCTTCTGCAAGAGAGGATTTAAGAACCTTTGCAGTTTCTAGAGTGTGAGCTGGCACACAATTCGAAATAGAAGTTATTGAGAGCATGAGTGTAGAATATAAAAGTTCTTCTTCTTTGTGGACAACTTCATTATGAGATATGTTTGATATTGATTCATGATCAGAGAGACCATCAAGGAGGGCGAATGCATCACTGGGCTTGCTCTTGAAATGGTTTGGACCAATCCCTTCATTCTGTTTGCCAAATATTTCATCCAGATGGGACCATATCTCTTTTGGAGATTCAGCAAAAAGGAAGTGGGTTACCATGCAACGAGACATAACATACATCATTGCTGCATAGGCTCTGTCACCTTCATTTAACCAATCATTCTCTTCTTCAAAGGATTCGAACTCTCTTTCAAAACAATAATCAAAGAAACAATGTTTCTTCAAATGTGCTATCATCTTTGGTTTCCATTCATCATAGTTGAA
This sequence comes from Larix kaempferi, assembly GCA_027924585.1. Classification (NCBI taxonomy): domain Eukaryota; kingdom Viridiplantae; phylum Streptophyta; class Pinopsida; order Pinales; family Pinaceae; genus Larix; species Larix kaempferi. Next base: position 1,786,244 of record BSBM01001032.1, read on the forward strand.
TGGAGAAAGAGGAGGAATTCCTTCTGGATTCATGGAAGTTGTTTCAGAAGACCTGCAAAAAACAATAGAAAATATCTGCGACTGCTACTGCTTCCAAACTGCAGAAAACTGCTGCAACTGCTGCACTCGAAATCTTGATAATAACCTGCAAAAAAAACTCTCAGGAATGGAGATAAACAATACTCTCAACATGCTCTGATACCATGTGAAATTCCCATAGCAGATCTAAGAGTTGATGAATACCTCACAAGAAAGAATTGCAGAAAGAATGAGCAACATAACACAGATGCAATAAAACTCAGACAGGAGCAGAATAATCACACATGTTTCATTAATCTGAATAATAAACAATAATGATACAATGGACAGGATTCGAATACCAGGGGTGTAATTTGAATTAGCCTGCATGGATAGATCAAAAGATCAGTGGAGTGTCATCAAAGCACAACTAGGAGTCTTGATCATCATCAGTGGAGTCATCAATGCACAAGTAACTGTCAACCATATGTCAAACTGAGTCTAATTGAGTGTGGTAGGTGTAACTGGCACATGGAAGCACTAATGTAGTGAAGGAGGCTCATTGGAGGGCGCATGAGGAGCTAACTGGAGTTAGAATAGGAAATCTAGTCTCACTGGAAGTCCATTGGAGTGGTACAGTCGATTGAGGAGTCAATCTAGCCTTAAATAAAGGAAAGATCTAAAGATAACTCAACTAACTGAAGTGCAACTGAGTGGTAGGTGAGAGAGGGTGCCTTTCACAAGTGGTAGGAGAAAGGAGGGTGCATTAAGCACTAGGAGAGCTAAAACTGATAAGAAAGAAGCTTCTGGGGCTAGCTAAATGAGGACTAGGTGCTAGGACTGATGAATGGGATGCATGCAAAAATGCATGCATGACTGAAAAAAGAAAAAAATGGAAAATGATGTTAGGAATAGGATGGAGTATAGGAAAATCCCAACACATGGACATAGAAATTTGCCTCAAGTTTGCAGAAGACAAGGAAAGGAAAGTTGAGAAGCTTACCCATGAGCTTTAGGTTAGAAGAGATTCTTGGAAGTGCACTCAAATATCCTTTCAAGAATCAAAGATGCAAGATGAGTATATTAACAGGGAGTTGAGTGGGTTAAATACGTCTTCCCACATAGCATAAAACCATTTGCATATGATAGGTGGATCTATTGATTTGATGGAGGAACCTCATGTGAGGGTTGAGCATGCAGAGCATTTAGATTTACAAGTGCTTGAGAAGAGGATTGACATGGAGGATTTTGGCCAGGAACTTGTTTTGCATTATGAGGATCATAAACCACCTATGTCAGAGAGAGGCTTAGCCATGGAGGAGGTGGTTGAGCACATGCCTTATGGACCAACCAATATGGGATCATATGCATCAATGGATTGGGTGGATAGATATATGATAGATTGGGAGTCACATTGGGATACATGTTCAGCTTACACTAGTTGTGTGTTGAATATAGTAGCACATAGAAGGACACTAGAGTTCCACCTATTTCATTTCTATAAGACAGGTGATAGCGATGTCAGCCATGGGACCAATGTGCAAATTGCACAAGAGGATCTTCATACTCTGTTGGAGAGGTTCATAGAGGTTCCAATTAGCATTGAGAGTGGTGGACTTCCAATTTTGTGCTAGGATCCTAACATTCCTCAGAGTGATAGATTGTTATAGGTGAAAGTGATGATTGGAGGGGTGCAACATCGACAGTGGGATCCATGAATTGCTTGGTTCATCAGTTTAGTAGCTGGAATAAGAGAGAGAGAGAGATCCAACCATCACTTTCAAGAGTCTATCCTGGTGGAGCAGTGGATTAGTTTCCTCAATGGGAGACCTTATGGGGGATGGATACATTGTTTTCCTGCTTTGTGGCTTGGGATACTTTAGGAGGCTCCTTGCTTTCATACTATGCATTGCAGCGTGGGATGCATTAGGTACTCCACATTTCTCAGATTCATTTGGGACCTTGGGATCATTCTTGGACTCAATTGTTTCATTTGGGTTAATTATAGAGTAGTATGGGGTATGGCACTATATCTTGAGGGGATGCTTAGAGTTCATGAGCAGCTCATAATCATTACCAAGGATCATGACATATTTCCTTTTCCAATATTCAGGATTGAGTATGCCAGTAGGATTATAGACCTCACTTTGATGCCTATGCAGACCACTATCCATGGTGGTAGGTTCATCCTTTATAGATATTTCAGTTTAGATATTGGGGAGAGGAGAATACAGACAGAGAATTACAGTTGGATGGTTATGATCAAAGTGGTGCGACAACAACATGGTTCTCCCTTTCTAAGATTAGCTTGGGATTTTGGAATTCCAATGCTAGACTATTCAACAGTAGTCCCGAAAGTGAGAGTTAGTTTTGGCTTTCATATGATTGGATTCCTTGTAGACCAATTCTTTAATGAATTGATCAAGTGGTTGCAATATCAGAAGGTTTCCTATGTCAGTACCTTGCAAGACCATGTATTAAGCAGAGGATACTTCACCTCTTTTTTATTGGTTTTGAACCATGATATCATTTTCAGTCTTAGTGTGATTCAGTTTATGGAGTATAGAGTTGGTGACTTGACCCACTTGAAGTTACAACTTTATAAACAACCATCACTAAGGAAGGAGGCAAAAAGATTGTTTGTGCATAAGTTGGGAAAGGAGAACAGGATGTTAGGAACCCGTGTCAATCCTTCTCTTTACTTTGTTAGTATATTGTTGTTGGATGCATGTGCCTTGTAAGTCGTCACGTAGTATTATATGTTCCATGGTATTGATCCATAGTTTGTATTATCCCATAGTATTATATGTTCCATGGTATTGATCCATAGTATTGGACGCATATGCTTTGTAAGTCGCCCCGTAGTATTATATGTTCCATGGTATTGATCCATAGTATTGGACGCATATGCTTTGTAAGTCGCCCCATAGTATTATATGTTCCATGGTATTAATCCATAGTATTGGCGCATAGACTTAGTATATAAGTACGTGTTGAGTCCAATGAAGGCACCGAGAAGTTATTTGTACTGAGCTTGCTCAAAGGAGGTTTCCCCCTCGAAGTGGCCCGCGATCAATAAAAATATTTTGTCATCAAATATATCGTTCATTTGATCAATTAATTGTTGCATGTTCCTCACATATGGTATCAGAGCACTTTCTTGGGCTTATTGGGTGGAATTTCTGCAATTTGTTTTTTTTGCATTTATATTTGTTCCTATCAATTGCAGGTTCGGATCCGAGAATAATACCTATCCGCTTAACTGTGGGAAGTACTTGGGCATAAGCTCTAAAACTCATTGTGAGGAGTACCATAGAAAACCCGAAGTATAAAATTTTGTTTTTTGGCCATATTTTCTTTGTTTTAACTTCGTTTCCCTTGAAACTTCACTGACACCCCTGCAATCCCATTCTGCATATTTCATTCCTAAGGACCCTATCCCAAATTCCACTTCCCGAAGCCAAAAATCCCACATTTGTCTATTTTTAGGGTTTTCCATAATTTCTCTGATTTTCACCCAATCACCTTCAAATTTTTTCACAATGTTCTTTTCCTATTTTTGCTTATTTGCCCCTCTCTGAACAATTTTCCCATTATTTCACCCCGCTTCTGAAATCCACATTTTCTACTTCCATGTCTATTCGAAAGGTCCAAAACCTACTCAAACCCCAATTACCCATCATATTTTTTCCCAAATCCAAATTTTCCTTTACTAAAGAATGTTTTGTTTTGTTTTTCTACCCACCCCCCCCCCCCAAAAAAAAAACTCCTAGTTATGGCTGTCACCCACGCAGGAGCACAAATCATGGATGAAGAACTTGCAGCCCTAAAAACTAAACTCCAAGATCTGGAAGAACAATTTATCAGCCTCCATCTTCATCATTCAACCATGAACAATAAACGACAACCAAAATCTTCTACAGACATTGGGTTCTCTTCTTCCAACAATTTTCATGGGTTGAAGCTTGATTTTCCTCGCTTCAATGGTAATGATCCGACTGGATGGATATACCGGGAAGAACAATATTTCAGTCTGCATAATACTTTTGATGTCCACAAAGTTTCACTTGCATCCTTTCATTTGGAGTAGGAAGCCCTTCAATGGTACCGTTGGTACATCAAAGCTCACGACGAGCCAAACTGGACAGATTTTTGCCAACTCCTTTTGCAACGATTTGGTCCTAGTGCTTTTGATGACTTCACAGGAGCACTCACTAAACTTCGCCAAATTGGCACTGTGAGAGAGTGTCAGACATAATTTGAGAAACTGGCCAATCACACAGAATGATTGTTTGATGAATTCTACAGGAGTTTTTTATCAGTGGTCTCAAGGATGAAATCCTCTCAGAGGTTAAAATGTTCTGTCCCAACACAATGATGGAAGTCCTAGGGTTGGATAAGTTGGTTGAGGATAAGATCACATCCCAAAAATGCTCCAAATAGTCATTGGTTGAATATTTATTGCTTGCAGTGATTGGTGGGTACTCGTATAGAAGAATTGATATACATTCGTGTTTCCAAGAATTTTGAGAGTTCTTTTTTTATAAATATTGATATCACTCATGTACATGTTTTAATAATTCAATAATTTAGAAAACAAATAAGATGCCAAATTTAGTTTTGAGTCCTAATGATATTTGTTTCCAAAAGAATTGTAAATAAGTAGCTTTTATCTTGTTTATAACATGCATTGTGTTTGGCCATGGTAACAATCATACATCGGATTTCATTTATTTTATTTTATGTAATTCTTATGCAAAATATTATAGGGTTTGTGGATTTCAAACTTTATTATTGGGATTTCAAATTTGATATGATGTCAAACTGTAGGGAACTAGCAATTTCACTCGTAAAAGCAAGATTTCCCTTATAGGGTGGTATGGACATCCTTCTTATTTTTCCATGCTGCATCTCATCTAGTTTGTATCCTGAATCATTTTGTAAGTCCATTTTGACCTTCTAGTAGAATAAGGCTCTGCATATTTGTTGTTTGTGTGGATTTCATTCGAAGCTTACATTCGAACTAATTATATGTGTGTGGGGGTTGGGGTATACGAGAGAGGAATGGGTAGGATTTACATTCACTATAAGGAATTGAAACTCATTATAAGGAAAGGACTTGAAACTCATTATAAGGAACAAGTGATGGCTATGGTATCCATGCACATAAAGAACATGCAGGCCAAATATGAAGAATCCTATTTGACACTGACTGGAATCCTCAAGTTGGGAAAGGGGAAGAATGACTGGAATCCTCAGGTTGGGAATTCTATTTTTTTGAACACAGTATTAACATGAGAAAAGTGCAAAGGCTATTGCATGAATTGATCTTTGAAAAAGTAAAATGTTCCCTCCGTAATTTTTTTACTTTGTGAATGCTTATTTGTTTGACACTGTTGGATTAGGTTCATAGTGTTGAAGAACAAGTTAGGGGTGTTGCAGAGCATAAACTTGGAGTAGCAAATCAAAGCATTATTGTTGAATTCTTTGACAATAATACAAGGTTTTTGCTTATTTACATCACCTATTTTAGAAATCGGGTTGTATGGTTATTTGTAGCTGCAGGAGTTTTGAGTTTAGTAATGTCAAATTGAACCTTAGTTGCAGTTAGTGGTGCTGAAAAGTGTTGTGGTGTCACTGCAGTGCATAAGACCGAAGAGAGTACTTGGAAGGTCTTTTAAGAGGGTCAAAGAAACAAGAAGTTGTCGGTGTTGTAGATGATGAAGATTTGAATTATATTTTATCTCGCAGGTTGTTTCAAAAAATATGGATGAGTGATATTATGTGTTCATGTTGATGGTTTGTTTCTAATGAAGATTAGTTCCATATTTTTTTCTAGATGGTTCTTTTGCACTTTTTTCTAAATGGACATGGGAATGTTTATTAACTATACCCTGATGAAAACAATATATATTTTGTAGTGATGTAGAGATTGACATCTTTGAGGTTGTTGATAGGATGAGGAAGCAAGGGGAACATGTCGCGCTTCTTATACTTGTTTTAGAGTCTTCACTGCTTTTATTTACTTTGTGACAATGATCTCAAGCATTTATCAGGGTACCATTTTCCCTGATTTAGCAATTTTTTGTGTACAATGTCAAATAGGATGCATGGAGGACCATACAAGGAAAGGATGGTGGGGATTCAATGTTTATTCCTCCACGGTTGGTCATGGAAGAAGAGTTGAGGCCTTCCATTATGGAAATCCAGGCACATGACACTACGAACTCTAGTGTAAAGAAGAAATTAGGGAGTTCAGTGGCCCCAGATATTCAGCACTATGGAAGGGGTAAACGATCCAGAGAGGTTAGTTGATGGGGTTTCGTAGTAATATATTTCAGTGTTATTATCACTGTCTAATGGAGTATGTTTTGCAGCATTTTACATACTTTTGTTTTTTTCTCTCAGGTGCGGTCATATGGGGATCAGTTAACAGAAGAAGAATTTGAAATGCTTTGTCAAGTTGGGCCTCCAGATTCTCCCAAAAATCATGATTAAGGAAAAGATATTTGCAAAGCAAAAAATGCAGTTAGACATGGGACAATGACAGATGTTGAAGTAGTACCAGTAGTACCACCAATAAAGCGAGGTCGAGGTAGACCCAGGAGAGAATGTGATACATCTCTCCTTTCAACAAGCTCAAGGAAACACAGTCTAGATGGAAAATCTTCAGATAATCCACTATCAGGTTCTATTGAGGAAATTGGTGGCCATCTTAATATACATTTCCCATCCAAGGTACAAAATCAATGAATACCATCAACTACAAAACGTTTTAGATGTTGGGGAAACTTGTTCAAATCTAGTTTGGCATTGATTTTAGGATTCAAATGAAAAGAGTTTTGATTGGAATCTTGACGTACAATTCTTGAGAATGCAAATCAATTATTTTTTAAGAATGCCACAAGTATCATCACTGATTTCAGAATTTCTAAAAGGATAAAATGCTAGATTATTAAAAGCCCGTTTTACAGAATGTCAAATGACAGTAATAAGGAACATATCTAAATTAGAGATAGTTAGATCAAACAGAATTGAAGGAGGTACTTTTAGTCTTTTTCCTTCATCGTGCAATCATTATAATAGCTCCTACTTGAGTCAGGTAGGACAGAGTTACCACATTATCTGTGAACAACATTGGGAATGAAATTCAACAAATACTTCCAAAAATAGATAATATGATTATCTATTCCATGAATGGAATGCAATAATCATATCAATAAAAACATATTCTCGCATTCAATAGGAAAATGAGTATAGTAAAAAATTTCATATTCAATTGGCAAATGAGCAGAGTAGTCACAGTAGCCCCTCTATCTATTAAATACACATCTTTAACCATTATGTTCAGAACTAGGAAACAACTTAAGAGAAAAATATTTACATGTGAGATACCTATTCAAGAAGACTGACCAAAAATCAAGTCAATAGAGACCTTGCTAATCACAGAGGTAAAGTAAGACCTATCAAAACCCACCCTTCTAACAAAAGTGTCAAACTTCCTTTCCCCATTAGAAGTTGCACTATTTGAGGCCCTTGGGACTTTTGGGAAACAACATCAGAAGAAAGTGATCCAACATAAGTGATGGAAGTGTGCCACATTCTGATGGACGTGCTAGAATGTGGGTTAAGGCTGCCTCTGCACATTTGAAAGGAGCTTCTATTTGCTTGATGTATGACTGTCCATTGAACCTGAATATCTTTCTATTATACAAACAAGATTGCATCACCATAGAAGAAGGGACCATGGTATTGAAGGGATTTCAAGAATGCATCTTGGTCGGCTTGGGTGACATGCAGATGCATCAAAGGTTGACATTGGAGGCTATGTAAGTGCAGGTGAAACATATCAAGCCCAAGAAATTAAAAGGAAATCACCTGATCTCCGTGACTTTGAGACTATGAATAAGGTGGCATCTGCAATGCGATCATTCTATGTGACTCTTGTGAAGGTATTGGTAGTGCCCAATCGACGCCGTGATGAAGCAGGATCACTTAGTGCGACAGCCAAGAGCGTGGTTGGTTCTCTTGCCAAAACTTTTCATGACAGTCTTGATGTGGATGAGAATTGTAGTTCATTTGAGTTTGAATCATCACTTTCTTTAAAGTGTCATTACTTGGGGAAAGTTGTGGATGACATGACAACAGTTATATATGACAACCGTAAGCGCATGTGCAATATAGCAGTAGTGAATTGTTTCTATGCTCATGGTACAATTAAAAGTCTTTTGACTACTTTTTAAGCAACGGGTCATTTACTGTGGACAGTACCATTTATGTCACTGTGAGGAATGGAAACTTAAAATGACAAAGGGAATGAAAATGACAAGCTAGAGCATGCTCCTTGGTTGTTAGATACATTATGAAGCTGCTGCAGGCTCTTGGAATAACTTGTGAATTCTTCTTTGTTGTTAACTGTGCCATCTGCATCAAAATTGTTAGTGCAACAAGTTGTTGGAGGGTCTTTCACTGTTCCAAGGGACCCAGAGGCTTTTGTACGCACACTACAAGCTCAAGTTCTTTATGCTGTTCTACCTATCTGGAACAATCCAATGTTTTGTCGCTGCAGTCCATCTTTGATTACCTCTGTGCTTTCCATTATTACCCATGTATACTCTGCCATAGGTGGTGCCAAAGGAAGAAGAAATGGTATTCCTGGAAGCACAGGTCAACGTTTTAGAGGTCATCCACCTAATGAGTCTGCCATTTCTATGATTGTTGACATGGGATTTCCAAGGTCTAGGGCAGAGGAAGAACTGAGGCGTGTTGAAACAAATAGTGTTGAACTAGCTATGGAGTGGCTCTTCGGTCATCCCGAGGAGCCAGCACAAGAAGATGGTGAACTTGCACAAGCTCTTTCCCTATCACTGGGTAATTCAGAGGCTCCCAAAGGCAATGCTAATGAAAAAGGAATAGAGGCTTCTTATGAAGAGAAGCCTCTAGAAAATCCTACCGTTGAGGATATCTTAACCACATGTATGAATCTGTTGCAAAGTACAGATGCCATTGCTTTTTCCATGACTGATTTGATTGTGACATTGTGCAGCCAAAGCAAAGGCCAATACCGTCTGAGAGTTATTTCCTTTCTCATTCAATAACTAAAGCTTTGTAAGGTGGAGGGATCTGAAAAAGACACTAGTCTATTATCAAGTATTTCTCATATTTTGGCATTAGTTTTGAGTGAAGACAGTAGTACAAGAGAAATAGGAGCAAAGAATGGACTTGTTGGTGTCACATTGGACTTATTGACGAATTTTATGCCAATTTATGTGATAGGAGAAAAAGTTTCAGTTCCTAAGTGGGTGACTGCCTTACTGCTTATACTTGATCATATGCTGCAATGCAAGCTCCAACTTACTCCAGATGTTCAGAACACTGTAGCTATGGGAGGAACTTCAGTTGTGTTCGAGTATGAAGATACAACCTTAGCTGGTGCAGGTGCTATGGATAACAGTAAAAAGTCTTCCTTGGATGGCAACAACAAAGGCAATAGTCCATTCATGAAGATTTTAGGAAAACCTTTGGGATACATGACAACATATGAAAAACATAAAGTAATGAATATTTCTTGCAACTATTTGCAGCTGCACCTTCCAGCAGCTACGTATAGGCAGTTCTTCAGTTGTGTGCTAGACTAACACAGTCCAATTAACCTACTTCTATGGTCATTTGTTGGACATTAATAAAATTATATTATATTATATTATCTTACCTAGAGCTATTTTTCTTTGGATTCTCTTGGGATATATCAATGGTTGTAAATCATGCCATGATAGTGCATCCTTGTTCACATTGGTAGGCAATTTGGTTCTCAAGTCAAAGTCCCATTGTTAGGAGATCCACCAGCATGAGTAGAAAAATAAAATAAAATATGGCATTTAGACCCTTTTGCAGACCACCTTAATAGATTGTATAATTGTTTTGGATATTCTGTTTCCTTATTATGGTATATTTTTGTGCTTATCAGTGTGTTTTGAAAAATAAATTGGATTTTAGGCATGGTTGTCTTTTCTTAGAATTACAAATGATGCAATATAGATGTTCATATTGCTCCTCTCCCCAATTCTGAAAGGGTGCTAGCTCAATGGAAGAGCGCCTGCCTTACAAGCAAGAGGTTAGTGGTTCGATTCCTTCGTGCCCTATTGATATTGCAATATTGATATTTTTAATAAAATATATTTTATTATGATTTATTATGGCTATAGAGGGGGTTTCAAACCGCCTTTTATTGTTTCTATGAGGTGGGTTCTAAACCGCCTTCATATGTCACTACGAGGGGGGTTCAAAATTGCCCTTGTATGTTACAACGAGGGGGGTTTAGAACATCTCTTGTAGGTACCTACGAGGGGGGTTTGCAACAACCCTCGTAGGGGGTTTTGTAATTGCCCTCGTAGGTACCTACAAGGGGGGTTTGTAACCGCCACCAAAGGTTTGTAATAAGGACATTTAGGGGGGGTTCTGAACCGCACCCATAGGTGTCTACGAGGGGTGTTTAGAACCGCCCCTATAGCGGTCACAAACCGGCCCTATAGGGGTTTCAAATTGCTTCTATAGGCCTCTACAAGGGGGGTTCAAAATTGCCCCTATAATGCTCTACGAGGGGGGTTCTAAAATTGACCCTATAGGCCTCTACAAGGGGGGGTCCAATTTATGCCTCTAGTGACCCCCTTATTGTGTTTTCCCATGTTATATCATGATGTTATGTTGTATTTTACTCTCCTAAGGCATCATTGGGAAAAAAGTGCACCCCCCTTCTATGACTTGATCATTGATCCATGTATGTAAAAAATAAAAAGATGTCCACCATTGATGATCTCCATTGTATCTTTTAATCTCAACGAATCATTCAAAAATTGGTTAGGGTTTTGGTCTCTCTCGAATTTATTTAAGAGAGAGGACCCCCTCATTGTAAAGGAACTCTTGGCTTTGGGATTTTGGAAATAAAAGAAATTTTTGGGGAAATCTCGTGTCTTTGTCGAAGATTGTTCTTGTACTTGATTGTATATTTAATAGACTAAGATGTTCCAACTATATGACTATGATTCCATGTTATATGTTCTATAGATAGTGTGTGATTGTAGGAGGGTGACTCCACTTGGAGAGATTTCGTGGGGGAACTCTAGATCTATCCACTGGATGAGTTTAACAATCAGTGAATAGTTTGCATTGTATATTTGATCAGTGTTAATGCTCTTAGATTTATCTTGCATCATTTACCTTTTCTCTTGTGAATCAAAACTCACAGTAATGTGTCTTTGCAGGAGGGAGGGCGCACTAGCTCAACTTGGGAAAATCGCTTTCATCTTGGATGGAAATTGATTTGAGGGGGTTAGAGCGTCATTGCACTTGGAATCTACAATACATTCAGATAAGTTCCCATCTATTTTCTTTTGTTTCAAGTTCTATTCCATTAGTCATCACTTAAATTTAATTTCAAACCCTAAGTAAAAGAATTATAAAAATTCTCTGGGTCAAATCCTTTCTATATATTTAACTTTGGCCTTATCCTGAAGAGTTTTTTCAAGGGCGTCATCCTTGGAGGAATCCATATGCCCTATCTGGAAGGCAATGATCTTCAACCCATTTTCCCTCCTTGGTTTTGCTCATCTTTCGGTTGGTTTGTGATCTGGGTACTACTTGTGTGTATTGATACTGTCAAATCTATCTTCAAGCCATCTCATTAAGGTGTTAGAAAGCCCTAATTTCTCTCAAATCTACTATTTTGGCTACTTCATCAAGTTTTACCTTTAATACCCCTAGGGTAATAGAATTGATCATTTAGTCTAACACCTAGATTCTAGATCTTTCATCAAACTCATAAGTCACTAAATTGAACACATCGGGTTGATAATTAACTTATCTTAAGCCTTTCAACTTGAACATAATCCTATAGTGGTGTTATCACATCCATAGTATCCTTGGCTACCATGTCTTCATACCAATTTTGAGCACATTTAAGAGCCAATCCTTTGTTAGACACAATGGCTCACTGAGACGAGGGGGTGAATCAATGAGCTTGCACTTATTGACAATTTCAACTTCTTCTCTCAAATTTTATATCATTAATTACAAATTCACTTCAATATCATATTCATCAATAAACTATATCACATGTCATTCATTAAGCAAGACACATTATCATCAACACATTACAAGAGACAAGATATAAGCTTTGTAAACTTTTTATAATTGGAGACTTCAATCTCCAGAATGGGATACAACCCAAAGTGGCACCAACCACAATATAATTCTGTCAGCTGCAACTGACTGGGATGCACGAACACTCCTATTATCTCCCCAAATAAATTTGTCGAGTTGATCAATTTTAGATGATAGGATATCATTTGAAAATTCATTTCTAAATTTCTTAAGGCTCATTGTTGATAGCTTTATGCATGTAATAAAGTTTGAAAAGCATTAGATTGGGTTTTCATTTCAAAAATTTCAAAAGATAGGTTTTGGTAGCTAAGCGCTTATTTAAAACGGTCCCTAAGCCACCGAAAGCTCTGCTTTCGGCAGCTTAAACGAAAATTTTGGGGCTCTCCTATCTATCGAAAGTGAAAAGAAATTTTAAAATGAAAGTAGATCAGATAAGAAGATACCTGTGCCATTGCAATTTTTTTTTAAAACAAAGCTTATGATTTTGATTGCCTTGGAGAGGATCCGCAAGTGAAAGCTATTGTCAAGTCAAGTTTTCCTAGCTGTGCGCAAGAGTAAATACAGTGGCACCGTGTGACTGTAAATACAATAGCAGAAAATGACCATTTATGTCTTGCATTCCAAAAACACACATTATTAGAAGAAAAGGAATTTTCTGCCACATGCTGAGATGATTTAGAAAGGAGTTTTTTTCCCTCTATTTACAACTTGGTTTTTGGAAAATGCCATGGGTATTTCAAGCAAATAGACTGCTGCAAGAGAAGTATTAAAACAACAAACATACCAAATGAATGTTAAAAAACTACAAAAATGTAGATTTGTTTCGGTAGCTTAGGCGGACCAGGCGATGGTTCATTAGCTACCGAAAACCCAGCTTTCGACAGCTTACAAAATGGAAGACAAAACTCTTCAGCTACCGAAAGGAAAGGCATGTGTCTGGTATCGTGGAAAAATTTCGGTGGCTCAGGCGGACAAGGCGATGGTTCATTAGCTACCGAAAGCAGAGCTTCCAGTAGCTTACAGATTCAGACTTTGGCTTTCCTAGCTACCGAAAGCTAAAAAACTGGACAGAATGTTACCATTTTTGCACATATCTGATTTTTACTGATCCAAACACCTCAAGGGCAGTTTATAATGTTATATAATAATTAAAGGCATCGTGATCAAGGTTCTGTTTCAGATTTAAAGGTGCCAACAAGGTGGAGGCAAGGATATTTACTGAAATTAATGACGTTTTTACTGTGCAGAGTCATCATTTTAAAATGATGATTCTGAGCGTTTGGAGAATCTTTTTGCAAAACGCTTGGAGGTTTTTGTTCCTAACATGTCAGAGAACAATAAAATCTCTCCATTTTCCTACAGGTGTTGCAGATTGAGAGAATCGAATCCGTCACTGAGCCCCATTTTTCGGATCCCAGAATCTACCTGTTTGACACATGTTTTTGAAATGCAGATCTCGGGCAAATGAAAACAAATTTTAAAGATCTGAGAGAGGATTTTGCTCACAACAAATCAATGTAAAATAAAATATTTCAGTTTATACATAGGTATCATGTATCTGAAGAACTGAACCCATCTCTGAGCCTCTTTTGCAGCAGTTTCAGCAAAAATGGCATTTTTAATGTTCAGAGTCATCATTTTAAAACGATGATTCTGAGCGACTGGAGAATCATTCTACAAAATGGAAGGAGTTTTTTGTACCTAACATGTCAGAGAACAATAACCTCTCTCATTTTTCCTACAGGTGTCACAGATTGGGAGAATCGAATCCATCTCTGAGCCCCATTTTTCAGCAGTTTGGCCAAATTAAAGAGGATTTTTTCGTGGTTTATTAAAAAACGGTTTTGATTTTCTGTTTTTAGTGATTTCGACCTAGCTTCTTAGGATCTGGGAAGATGTTGTAAAAGGATACAAAGCCTAGAACTTGAGAGGAAGAAAAGGTTGGATTTTGTAGACTTTATGCAATATAGCTCCCAGACTTCTCATTTTCATCTCGTTTGTATAAGCTTCTTTTTCCATTTATGTTCAGATCCTTTCTTCCTATCTTCTTGTACTTGCAATGAAATGTTTATTTCATACTTATTCTGTTTATCTAACGTTTGATAGTTGTGATCCTATCTGTGTTGGTGAATCGAATACCAAGTACCATTTTCATATTGTGATCAACCATTCATGTATGTTCTTTATATGAGTTTGCTAGCATAATATTTTCGGCACACATCCACTTTTATAAAACCTTCTGAGCAACAATGGTTAAAATCCTTGACTATCTGAGTATGTCTATGCATGTTTGAGTGAGTGAGTTTTGTATGAGTCATCCAACTTGATCCACCTTTTTATATTATTGAGATATTGATTAAGTTACCAGGCTTCTTCGAGTTACAACCTAGAAGGACTCCTGGAGTGCTAACAAATTGGCGCCGTTGTCGGGGAGAGGAGATTGAAGCTCAGCTTCCTTGGGAGATGACATAGTTTCAACTTTGATGATAGACAAAGCTTGGACATTATTTCGGTTGTAATAATCTATTTGGCAACTCCATGAAGGACGAATCCAGTGGCAACTCCATTGCCCAGAAATCTGTTGGCGACTCCATTGGTATGACATGAAAAAAATCTTAGCAAAGAGGTATGCTTTCTGCGATTTTTCAAAGATTGTTGGTTTCCCTAATCCAGTGCCTAGTAGAGATGAATGGGATGGCATCCTTCCCAGATTTCAAGGAGAAGAATGGGAAGTTCCAGCTGAACATTTGCTTAACTTTCATGATTGCATTCATCGGTTGCAAATTGTACATGAAGATGTTAGGATTAAGCTCTTCTAGTTTTCATTAGAGTGGATTGCGCGTGACTGGTTCCGATCTTTTCCTATTGCAAGTATCAATTCTCTAGCAAGCTTTCATGCTGCATTTCATTCAGTTTGTAAAGAAAACTTTTCAGCCGATCTTTTATACTTTGAATGTTGTCACGAATTTAGTTTGTTGAATAAAGGTTCAGATTGTCATGAAGGACATGCTGAAATTGGGGATACCTCTTATTGTGATCAAAATATTAATGAACTTCGGGATGATAACCATATTACAGATGTTCTTGACATTGCATCAAATGCATCTACTGACTTAGGGTGTCATGAAGTTGAAATTGTCCCCTTTGGAAACCCTAAAGATTATGAACAGATTGAAGGAACAACATGTAACAAATTTGGATCTGCAGCAAATACTAAAGGCAGCCCTCAGCTTCCAGATTTGCAAACAAAGGGAGAGCGCAGCAGATATGGAGAGGATGATGATGAGTTGAAAAGATTAGATCAGTAGTTCATCCTACATGTTTCTCCGACAGAGGTTGAACAGTCTGCATTCAGCATTGAGATTGGTGAAGGAAAAGAGCAGCAACATTTCTTTCAGTTGGAAAAGTATCATGAAGAGGTATTTCTTTGTGTCTTTCATGACCCTTTTGCTGATTTTTTGAAATCCGTGAGCAGCACAAATATCAAAATATCTTTGCCAGATGATAGCTGGTTCTGTCACCCTTTCAAACTACATTTCTGCATGCTATGGTTTTATTTATTTTTTGGGTCAAGATCAAGGAGGATATCAGTAAATCACTTTCTTACATGGCTTCATTGGAAGCATGATGTCACTTGATAAGAAGTTGTGCAGTTAGTTAGAGTAGGGTAGCATAGATGAATAAGCTCATGACTGAGCATTTCAAGTTTGCATAATGCGTGAGGCTTGATTTAGTATTGTGGTTTCAGTTTTGGAATAAAGACTCCATGCCCAATGGATATAAGACACTATTGGCGGGCGTAGTTTGGATTAAAATGATGAGTAGGGTTGCAGGATTTGGATCAGGTTTTGAAAGCAACATCTAAGACTCCATGCCCAATGGATATAAGGCGTTGCTAGCAGGTTTACAGTTGAACATTTGTGGACAGATTGCAGAGATTTGGGGGCAGTTTAAATGACTCCATAGCCCAATGGAACACAAGAGGACAGGTTTGAATTTTTGTTTTACAGGAAAGGCATCAGATCTGTGGTTCTTGAAACCTCACAGGGAGGTTTTCATCCCCAAGTAGGAGCCAGACGTTATCTACCCAAATAAATTTGTCGAGTTGATCAATTTTAGATGATAGGATGTCATTTGAAAATTCATTTCTAAATTTCTTAAGGCTCATTGTTGATATCTTTATGCATGTAATAAAGTTTGAAAAGCATTAGATTGGGTTTTCATTTCAAAAATTTCAAAAGACAGGTTTCGATAGCTAAGCGCTTATTTAAAACGGTCCCTAAGCCACCGAAAGCTCTTCTTTCGGCAGCTTAAAGGAAATTTTCGGGGCTCTCCTAGCTACCGAAAGTGAAAAGAAAATTTAAAATGAAAGAAGATCAGATAAGAAGATACCCGTGCCATTGCAATTTTTTTTGAAAACAAAGCTTATGATTTTGATTGCCTTGGAGAGGATCCGCAAGTGAAAGCTATTGTCAATTCAAGTTTTCCTAGCTGTGTGCCAGAGTAAATACAGTGGCACCGTGTGACTGTAAATACAATAGCAGAAAATGACCGTTTATGTCTTGCATTCCAAAAACACACATTATTAGGAGCAAAGGAATTTTCTACCACATGCTGAGATGATTTAGAAAGGAGTTTTTTTCCTCTATTTACAACTTGGTTTTCGGAAAATGCCATGGGTATTTCAAGCAAATAGACTGCTGCAAGAGAAGTATTAAAACAACAAACAGACCAAATGACTCTTAGAAAACTACAAAAAATGTAGATTTGTTTCGGTAGCTTAGGCGGACCAGGCGATGGTTCATTAGCTACCGAAAACCCAGCTTTCGGCAGCTTACAAAATGGAAGACAAAACTCTTCAGCTACCGAAAGGAAAGGCACGTGTCTGGTATCGTGGAACAGTTTTGGTGGCTTAGGCGGACAAGGCAATGGTTCATTAGCTACCGAAAATAGAGCTTTCGGTAGCTTACAGATTCAGACTTTGGCTTTCCTAGCTACCGAAAGCTAAAAAACTGGACATAATGTTACCATTTTTGCACAGATCTGATTTTTACTGATCCAAAAACCTCAAGGGAAGTTTATAATGTTATATAATAATTAAAGGCATCGTGATCAAGGTTCTGTTTCAGATTTAAAGGTGCCAACAAGGTGGAGGCAAGGATATTTACTGAAATTAATGGCGTTTTTACTGTGCAGAGTCATCATTTTAAAATGATGATTCTGAGCATCTGGAGAATTGTTTTGAAAAACTATCAGAGGTTTTTGTTTCTAACATGTCATAGAACAATAACCTCTCTCCGTTTTCCTATAGGTGTTGCATATTGAGAGAATCGAATCCGTCACTGAGCCCCATTGTTCGGATCCCAGAATCTACCTGTTTGACACATGTTTTTGAAATGCAGATCTCGGGAAAATGAAGCGAATTTTATAGATATGAGAGAGGTTTTTGCTCAAAACAAATCAATTTAAAATAAACTATTTCAATTTATACACAGGTGTCATGTATCTGGAGAACTGAACCCATCTCTGAGCCTCTTTTTCAGCAGTTTCAGCAAAAATGGTGTTTTTACTGTGAAGAGTCATCATTTTAAAATGATGATTCTGAGCGACTGGAAAGTCATTCTGCAAAAAGGGCGGAGTTTTTTGTGCCTAACACGTCATAGAACAATAACCTCTCTCATTTTTCCTACAGGTGTCACAGATTGGGAGAATCGAATCCATCTTCAAGCCTCAGTTTTCAGCAGTTTGGCCAAATTAAAGAGGATTTTTTCTTGGTTTATTAAAAAACGGTTTTGATTTTCTGTTTTTAGTGATTTCAACCCAACTTCTTAGGATTTGGGAAGATGTTGTAAAAGGATATAAAGCCTAGAACTTGAGAGGAAGAAAAGGTTGGATTTTGGAGACTTTATGCAATATAGCTCTCAGACTTCTCATTTTCATCTCGTTTGTATAAGCTTCTTTTGCCATTTATGTTCAGATCCTTTCTTCCTATCTTCTTGTACTTGCAGTGAAATGTTTATTTCATACTTATTCTTTTTATCTAACGTTTGATAGCTGTGATCCTATCTGTGTTGGTGAATCGAATACCAAGTACCATTTTCATATTGTGATCAGCCATTCATTTATGTTCTTTATATGAGTTTGCTAGCATAATAATTTCTGCACACATCTACTTTTATAAAACCTTCTGAGCAACAGTGGTTAAAAGCCTTGAATATCTGAGTATGTCTATGCATGTTTGAGTGAGTGAGTTTCGTATGAGTCATCCAACTTGATCCACCTTTTTATATTATTGAGATATTGATTAAGTTACCAGGCTTCTTCGAGTTACAGCCTAGAAGGACTCTTGGAGTGCTAACAACCCCAACAACCATAGATTTACAAATGATATTTCAGACTCTTCCTAATTCTACAGATTACATACATCATCAACCATAAGCCCTTGTTTGTTTCCAAAGCACTTCATCATTCTCATCAAACACTCATTATTTAATATAAATTCATCCCGTCCATCATTAAATATCACCAATCAGATCACATCTTCATTATGTCATCATTATTCATGTCATATCAATCTGTTGGCATATCTCCATTCATACACTTTACATTGTCTATATGCACATCACAGCATTCTTCCCATATCATCAGTCATGTCTTCATCATTTTACCAGTATTTCTTCACTCTGTCCATCAATAGGATGCCTCAGTTTAACCTAGAATAAAAAATAAAAAGAGAGATTGCTTTACTGCTCCACCTGCTGCTGCTGCTCCTTCACCAAAACTGTCCTCATCTTCCTGACCCTCGAGATCAGAGCTCTCTATCTTCCGAATTCCACACACTTCACCTTTCAATCCAATGAATTGATCTTTTATTTATACTTGATTTGTCCATGACATTAGAAGGCCGACTTGTCAATTTTTATTTAAATTATATATATATATATATATATATTTCATGTTGTCTTCAACAAATATATATAAATATATATTTGGTCTTTTAGCCACATCATAGGTCTTCATGCCCACATGGTTTCCATTTTTATTTTCGTATGGACCCCACTATTATGCCCGCAAGGGCTATCAACATTATTCCCACAAGGGTCGTTACAAGATGCCCGCAGTCTCCTCTTAAAATGCCCGCATTGCTCTTCATGGTCACTTCTGAAAAATGCCCGCAGGCCTTCAATAATATGCCCGCAGTGAGATTTTGTTATGCCCGCACAAGCCCTCAAATATGCCCGCAGGCCTTCATAAAATTCCCACAAGGCTGAGTAAAATGCCCACAAGGCTTATCTTGCTTGTTGCCATGTCATTTTTCCATTTCCATAAATTCCTTATCTCCATTTCTTTGTCTTCCATGTCATCTTTCATGCTTGCCAATGTCATGTTTCCACTTGTCATCATGACCATCATGTCCTTGTCCATTGCTTGATCTTTTCCATGTCCTCCATTGTCCTTTTACACCTTGTGCCATGTCTTGACTTCTTGCCATCCAATTCCATGTCTTGCTTGTCACCTTGCCATGTCATCATGCTTAACCTTTCATTTGTCCATGTCAGCCATGTGTATTCTTCATGTCATCATTTCAGCCTTTGTCATCCAATGCTATGTCCTAGCCATATCATCCATTGTCCTTTTTCCATCACCTTGTCCACCTTTGCTTGTCTTCTCCAAGTCCTCAACCTTAACATTTTAGCCTTTGTCATTAATGTATTTTCATCAATGACAATCTTATTCATCAATCTCCCCCTTTTTCATTGATGGCAACCTAGTGTATTGTCATCAATGACAATCCTATTCATCAATATCCCCCTTTGTCATTGATGGAAACCTCAATTTTTCTCTCCCCCTTTGACATTAATGACAAAGGGCTAATTCATTTAGCCATCAAAGGATTCACAATGCCCAAAAAAAAAATTGTAGCTTTAAAAACTTCATGAAATCATTTGCTGAGTTTGATCTTTCATCACTTGCCATCTTCAAATTTTTGTATATACTGTCCATCAAATTTTTGATGCTGGTTTTTCATGCTAAATCGTTCCCCATGAGCTTATGCTGCTGTAGATGATTTTCTTGTTATCATAGCTTGAATTCCTACTCATTTTGACAATTATGCCGTCCTCTACCAGATCATTTTAATCCAAACAAAGTCCTCATTTTGAATACCCAAGAATGTCTTCTTTTGTATCAAAAGCTTGACCATATTGACCACTATGCCCCCCCTATAAGATGTACTATTGTAGCCTTTGAATAAATTTCCCTTCGGGTTCTTCCACAAAATTTAATACTCAGGTGCTTCTCTTGTCTTTTTGAAATTCCAAAAATCAGAGTTCGAGTTTCATTCACAAATTATCAAGGTGCTGCCAATATACTGTGAAATGTCACTGCTGTTATATGTCAAGACAAGTAAAAATGTTGTCCATAGCATGCTGTCCAAACTGATCTTTGACTTGCCAATTTTAAACAAACGGTCTGAAGATGAAGGAAGTAGCAAGAAATTGATGTAGTAGTTCTTCTCTCCTTCACCATGTTGTAGTTTATTTGCTCATCATACACCCCTATCAATCATGTCATCGAGATCCTTTTCAAAAAGGATGAATGGTATTTTAAAAAAAATACTTCAGTAGTTTCAAGTTTTTTGAGCTTCCCCTATCACTCAACGTTCTTCATTTGTGTGCCTTTGTCTCATTTGCATTAGTTCTGCTGCTTCAAACTTCATCCTTCTTCTTTTAATTTTCATTCTTGCTATTGCAGAGACTTACTTCTGCTCACCGAGCTAAGCCTTAGCATGTATACTTCAAATATGTTAAACCTTCTTCTCTTATCTTGTACTAACCCTTGCCCATAATTGGCTTTTTCAAGAAGAGGTCATAGGCTTGGATACATTTGGTCTTGTGAATAATATTTTGTTGCTACCAACCTGGTATTCTCAGATTGTTGTTGCCTTTGTGCCATTTAATACAGGACACTTATGGATACCTTCTTGCTTCATGAGATGTGACTTCTGAGGTCTTCTTCTCACAATGTCTTTGGATGTTATTTTACCTTTATCGTTGTCATAAATAACTCAGATAGTCATCATCATCAAAATCCTTTTTAAATCAGGCTCTTTAAAATGTACTCCTTCAAGCATATTCCAAGTATAAACTTTGTCTTCACTTGCTATCAGATTCTTGTCTCTGTTCACAACAACTTTCAGCTTGTCAATGTAGTCACAATCATTTGCTGTTATATCACATTTTTGAGATCACTAATGACTCCCCTTATTAACATGCATCTTTCTTGAGCCAAATTGTAACACCTTACACGTTCCAGACTTCATCTTTGCATTGCATTTTCTTGGCTTCTAACTATGTTTGCAATCATGCTCCTAGGACCTGTTACTTCCTTGGAGCAGCCATCATTTACCCATTGAGTCCATCCTCCAATAATGAACTCATGGTGTTCTTAAAGTCTTTAAAAGACTTCAAGTATGGCTTGCCAAATGACAACCATCTTCACTTGTGCACTGATTTTCAACTTCATTTAGATCTAGCATAATTTTTTTCCTTACCCATACCTTAAGATGTTCTTGGCTGTGATCATTGATCCTTTGGTCTTCAAATCTGCTGGTGTCATTCTTCTTCCAAGATTCATTGACCTTGCTGATGGGTATGAGAAGCTTCTTATTGATTGTCCTCTTGAATTTGCACACACTTGAGCTTATGGCCAACTCCACCACAAGAGAAGCATCTCAATGTAAAACATTTAGCAGCCACATGTCCAATTCGATCACATGCCCAACATCTCATTTGATCACTTCGACTTCTAGTATATTTTCTTCTTTGGAATGTACAATCCATTGCCCTGTGACCAAAACCATTAGAGGAATAGCAATAACCATTAAAGTTTCTATCATACCTGGGTGCTTGATTCCATCTTGTAGTTTACTCTCGTCTTCTAAAGAATTTTCTTTGAGGAGTGGAAACAACTTCTTGATGCATTTTTTATGTTTCAATTTATTTGTTGTCATGTGCATGTACATGAGGAGCTTTGCTTTCTTCTTTGGAGGATGTGGATCCAACTTCAGGAGTCTTGGGGGACCACATGTCTTTTCCAGACTTGTTTTCTATCTTCTTGTACCCAAGACCATATTTGTCAAAAGGAGATCTTTGACAAGCCAAGATTTATTCCAAGATGACTGAGTTGTGTTTGAACTTGTCATATGCATCAGACTTTTCATTTTTATTCTTGATTCCAACCACTTCCATTTCAAGGTGCTCACAAATATTCTCCTTTTCATCCAAGTGATTCTTCAAGGCCTCTTCCATTCTTTTGGATTTTTCAAGTTGAGTCTTTAGATTAACATTGTTCCTTCTTCTTTCTTCAAGCTCTTTTGAGTCAGCCACTCTTTGATTGATAAGTTTAGACTTTAGTCTCTCAAATTCATTATTCTTGTCTTCTAGTTCTAATTGTAAGATTGTCTTGAGTAGGTCCATAGTCTTCTCTTGTTCTTCTAGCTGGATCTTCATAGTTTCTTCTCTTCTTTTAGCTTCCTCCAATTGGATTTTTAGATCAATATTATCCCATCTAGTCTCCTCAAGTTCTTTAGGGTATACACCAATCTCTTCTTGTTCTTTTGCTAATCCGATCTTCAGTTTTTTGATTTCATCATTTTGATCTTCCAGCTAATATTGCAAGTCTTTGTTCTTGAGTTTTAATTTCATGAACAAGGCCTTTGTCTCCTTTTGGTATTTTTCAAATGCTCCCATAATCTTTGTTCTAAGCCTTGAATTGGATTTGACATCCCTATCCAATAGAGTACATGCAAATGCCTATTTTACTTTCAATAAGTCTTCCTTCTCATTTTCTGTAAGTAGAATCTCAATATCATCACATCCAGAATCAAAAGAGTCCTTACCTTTACTTCCATTCAAAGCTTGTGCCTCCTTCTCTTCTTGTTTTTCATCTTTAGAGGTCTTGACATTTGTTTCCTCCTTTATGTCTTGAACATTCCTTTGATATTCTTCTTCTAACTTGAGCCAAAGATCTTTGGCTGAAGTGTACTCACCAACATTCAGTCTTTCCTTCTCAATTTGAGATAAGCCACTTATGATCAAGCTTAGCGCCTTTTCATTTCTTTCATGTAACTTCTTAGTTGATGCTTCCTTCGGTCTCCCTTTTGGAGGAGTGTAACCATCCTTAATTGATTCCCAGATATCATATCCCTGTGCCTGTATATAAATTCTCATTCTGATGCTCCAAGATTTATAATTTGATCCATTAAACAATGGAACTCCATCTTCCGAATAAGCATCCATGATCTTACTTCCACTTGTGTCTATGGATCCCTTCAAGCTTGCTAGGCTTATGATGAAGGCCTGCATTGATACCAATTGTTAGACAAAATGGCTCACTGAGAGGGGGGCTGAATAAGTGAGCTTTCACTTATTAACAATTTCAACTTCTTATCTCAAATTTTATATCATTAATTACAAATTAACTTCAATATCATATTGATCAATAAACTATATCACATGGCATTCATTAAGCAAGACACATTATCATCAACACATTACAAGAGACAAGATATAAGCTTTGTAAAGTTTTTATAATTGGATACTTCAATCTCTAGAATGGGATACAACCCAAAGTGGCACCAACCACAAGATAATTCTGTCAGCTGCAACTGACTGGGATGCACCAACACCCCAACAACCATATATTTACAAATGATATTTCAGACTCTTCTTAAGTCTGCAGATTACATACATCATCAACTAGAATCCCTTGTTTATTTCCAATGCACTTCATCATTCTCATCAAGCACTCATTATTCAATATAACTTCATTCTGTCCATTAGAAAATATCACCAATTAGATCACATCTTCATTCTGTCATCATTATTCATGTCATATCAATCTGCTGCCATATCTCCATTCATACACTTTACATTGTCTATATGCACATCACAACATTCTTCCCATATCATTAGTTATGTCTTCATCATTTTACCAGTATGTCTTCATTCTGTCCATCAATAAGCTGCCTCAGTTTAACCCATAATAAAAGATAAAAAGAGAGATTGTTTTACTGCTCCACCTGCTGCTGCTGCTCCTTCACCAAAACTGTCGTCATCTTCCTGAGCCCCAAGATTAGAGCTCTCCTCTATCTTCTGAATTCCACACACTTCACCTTTCAATCCAACGGATTGATCTTTTATTTATAATTGACTTGTCCATGACATTAGAATGTCGACTTGTCAATTTTTATTTAAATTAAATATATATATATATATTATATAATGTTGTCTTCAACAAATATATATAAATATATATTTGGTCTTTTAGCCACATCATTGGTCTTCATGCCCACATGGTTTCCAGTTTTATGCATGTATGGACCCCACTATTATGCCTGCAAGGGGTATCAACATTATGCTCTCAAGGGTCATTACAAGATGCCCGCATTCTCCTCTTAAAATGCCCGCACTTCTCTTCATGGTTACTTCTGAAAAATGTCTGCAGGCCTTCAATAATATGCCCGCAATGAGATTTTGTTATGCCCATAAGGGTTTGTTAATATGCCCGCATAAGCCCTCAAATATGCCCACAGTGAGCCATCATAAATGCCCGCAACACTCCTTTTAAGATGTCCGCAGGACTTCATAAAATGCCTACAAGGCTGAGTAAAATGCCCGCACGGCTTGTCTTGCTTGTTGCCATGCCATTTTTCCATTTCCATAAATTCCTTGTCTCCATTTATTTGTCTTCCATGTCATCTTTCATGCTTTCCAATGTCATGTTGCCACTTGTCATCGTGAACATTGTTAGCACTCAGGATTTACCCTTTGGTTGTGGAAGGATGACCCTAAGGTAACTATTTCAAACCAAACTTTAGGAGGATAGTTGGCTTCTTTCCTACCAGAGAGGGCTCTCTCAAAAGATGAATACGATGGCCAGAAATGTTTTTCAAGAAACCGATCTTCTATTTTAAATTGGCTGAAAACGTATGAATCACATTGGGCATGGAGTCACATCTGAGATTTCTAAAGACTAGCAAAAAATAAACAACATAAATCTTGATGAAGGTGTTGCACGAAATTGCAAGTAGTCAGCGCTCTCCGGTGTATCGTGACAAGGGACTAATCGCCTATTGTGGATCCTTGAAATCTGGCGGTGGTGAGTTTACCAATCACCTGCGGGTTTTGGTGTAACGGCAGCCGTACTACCAACGATTGGTATCAGAGCAATAGGTCATGAGTTCGATACACACTATGCTTGCGCTGAGGGGGAGATTGTTGCACGAAATTGCAAGTAGTTAGCACTCCCCGGTGTATCGTGACAAGGGACTAATCGCCTCTCGTGGATCCTTGAAATCTGGCGGCCAATCACCTACGGGTTTTGGTGTAACGACAGCCGTACTACCAACAGAAGGCAAGGTAATTGCTATCCCAAAGTTAAGTTCTTTTGGCAAGTGATATTTGAAAGAAAGTAAAACAACCCATCAACATTAAGCATCAACACAGATGAATTTAATATCGACTTTAGAAGAAAACATGAAATACTTAGGTGCGATTAACAGAGAGCATGATTTACATGAATTCTGGATTAAATAACACGTTCACCATAAGCATGAGAAGAAAAACAACATGAAAGCTTTTCATTGGAAAATACGGTTCACAAAGAAAAAAGGAACACACAGACTGCAACACAAACAACGCATGAATCTTCACCCTTCAAAATGTGATTTATTTCTGCACAGCAAAACTTTACAATAACATAGGTCTTCTCTGTACCAAAATTTCCTTCTCTATTACAGGTTTCAACCCTTTACAATGATGGCCTAGTAGCCTTTTTATAGCATTTCTTTGAAGCGAAAACCCTAACTAACTTGTAACTGACCCAGTAAATATTTGGGTTTTCACTTTTACATTTTACTTTAGCCGAAATTGTACACATGTCAAAATTTCCAACATTTTGAATCCTTGGCGCCCTGTTTGCTGGATGGAGGCCGATTGCTGAAGTTTTGAGCCCGAATCTTCAGGAGCGTAAGGGGTATTTCATCTTCCCGTATATCTCCACTGATTTCCACTGATCCACTATGGGAAGCTCATAAATTGTCATCTCTTTCGCCAATACCTTCATTTCTATATGTTCTGTAGTGGAAATTTGCAGTATTCTTTCACTCATCATGGCCAATTTATGCAGAATTTCAAAATCATTAGAGAGCTTCTCTAATAAAATCTTACCAGTCAGAACATGAGTTAAATTTTCAAGACCTTAATGGTTGGTCCTGGATTCGAAAAGCAGATCCTTGTGATCATTTTGAGGAATCAAATCACCATTTGCATCCCAGAACGAAGGCAACCCCTTCTCAATCAACTTATCAAAAAATTTCTCGTAATTTGCCACCTGCTTTTTCATGTGTTCGGATCTAGCCTGAACACCTTCTACATGAACATAATTCCCGAGCACTCTCCTTTACCAGGTTATAATTGTTGTTCTGTTCTTTATCTGCATCGTCTTCAGATCCTCCTCGATTAGGGTATTCATAAAATCTACTATGTTCTGAGCTGTTTCTTTGGGCTTCCTATTCAAACCTTCTCTCACAGTTGCACAACTCTGCAAAGCATTATTCACCACTTTTCCCTTTCCTTTCATAAAACTTAGGTAGGGTCTGAACTTGGTAACTTCGGCTATAATGGAATCCCAAATCATATGCTTGGCACCCTGCATTGGGGTTTTCCCTGTCACCTGTACTATAAACCTCTGGTTTTTATCTATCATCTCATTGTTCTTGTTCTTCAATAACTGTATTTCTTCATCCTTTTTCTGATTCTCTTCTTCTAGCTTCCTCCTTTGTTCTTTCAACTCTTTTATCTCTACTTCTCTTAAACTGACCTGGGACATAGCCTGAACTAGGCCATCTGTACTGGTCCCTTCACCTGCTTGATTAGTAATTGGCTTCTCTTGTGCCAAAGCCATCAATTTCCCCTTAAGATCTTCAACCTGGCTTTTGAGGCTTATTCGGTCTTTCTCCCACTCAACCTCTTTCTCTATAAATTTCAGTGATTTTGCTTTGTAGTCATCTAGCTCTTTGGATAAGTTTTCTTTTTCTTGCTCCAACACAATTAACTCAAAAGCATGTATTAGCTAGGTGGATGGTATTTTGAGTTTCTTCTTGAGCAACTGAATAGTGCTCTCTTTCTCCATCAACAGTTTCTTACCGCCTTTACCTTTGTCTGCTACATCATCAACCAAATATATTTGCAGCTTCTTGATTTTTTGTTGATGGGCCTTATTCTTGGTCCTTTCCTGTCTCAACTCGATCTCCAATCTGTTGGCAGTACTCTCCAATTTAGAAATATTTAGGGTAGCTTTCATCAAATCATCGTATATTACTTTCTCGGTCTACCTATGTAGTTGAATCTTATAAGGGACTGCTATCTTTTTCAAGTTCAACTTCATCTCGGTTACCTTGTCATCAGATGACACGACCAAGTTCAAAGTATGTTTGGAGACATCTCTATTGGTCACCAAAGTGACTGGTAAATTTTCCGTATTTCTGACTCTAGGAAATAAGGTGCAAGTCTTTTCTGACCTTGCATGTCTGTCTTATCCCTACTTTACATACATCTCAGCTCTTGATAGGAACCTTTAGGTGTCACTAGCCTCCTTGGCCTCCTGGAAACTGTACTGTTGTATTTGAACTTCGGGAGCTGAGTACTTCTCCTTTTTCTTCTCTTCCACTCTCGTGGATACAACCAAATCACTCGGAACATCTGCTTTGAACCTTTTTGCCCCTTCCGACTCCTTTATTTATGTGTCGAAGATTTATTCAAAGGTCCTTTTTCCTGCATTCTCTACTACATCTGAAAGTACCACTTCGGATGAGGGATTTTCTGGGGCATCCGGATCCAAATGTGAACATGGAAGGGCCTCTTCATTTGATTGGTATTGCAGAATATTCGCTCTTTTGGATAAACCTTCCACCTCTTCATGATTGAAGGCTCTATTCTTATTTTGATGTCTTCTATCAGAGATTATGTGGCAGGGGTCATACTTAACAACAATATCCTTTTCGAATTCCAATCCTTCCAATTGCTTATCTATAAACAAGAGGGCATGTTTATTCTTCACAATGAAGGGACCCACTTTCAGGGGGAACTTGATATCAGAAGATTTTTTTAAGGTCAAGAAATGATCATCTTCAACAATCAACTTCTGTCTGATAAATTCCAAAGAAAAAACCCTTGAGGTCAAAAATGTTGGCAATATGTGGGGTTCTTTCACAAATCCGTATAACCTGATAACTGTATGCTGCTTGAATAAAAACCAGTCCCTGACTGCTAAATCCTGTTTTAACTGCATGGAAGTTCTCATTTCTGGCAAGACTCTTGCCAATTCCTCTACAAAGATTAACTTGTAGACTTCTGTGACAATATAATTCATATAATTGAACATGTTGTCTTCCAGCGAATCTGAAAAAACTTCTGGCAAAAACCTTATAGCTTTCTGACTTGAGAAAATCAACATATTCATCAGATGAGACTGGAACCTGAAATGACGGGTATTGTGGAAATATACTAGCTGAGAATGGATATTCTCAGCCAGGGATTCATCAACTTAAGGCATGGTACTTGATGGTACTCCATCTTTGGTAAACCAGAGCTTATTCTGAAGAGCAGGCATAGCTGAACCTCGGTCACTACAACATCACTATAAAGTCCTAAGAACTGGGAAATCAAAGACAAGACCAACTGAGTGTTTTCATTCAATAAATCCAAATCTAAAGGGTAGGGTGTGTCTTGGATTTTGAGGTCCGGTTTTAGGAAACTAGTGAGGAAAAACTGCTTGTCTTCGGGGGAGGACTAGCGATAAATACTGACTAGGGATTCCTCAGAAAAAATCTTGGGCTCATGGGACTGTGATGGGGGTACCTCAAGGGATTTTCAGATAACAGTGGGCTCGACAGGGAAAATGGTTCCGTATTTTTTGGGCGTTCATCACAACTCTCTCGGCTTGGGAGTAGTTTTCCACACACCATGAAACGAACTCAGGGTATCCCATGAACTTGTTTGGGAAAAAGTATATAAAGGACGACTGAAAAACCCTATGGATGTCAGTACCTTCCTTATTTAACCTATCTAACTTCGCTTTTATCTCCCTAACCGACATCTTAACCACAGTGTCAAAAACGTCCCTATCCCTATCCTCTAGGGCATCTTCACTTTTATTATTTTCGACACTTAGGGCTTCTGCAACTTCTTCCATTATAAAATAACCTTTTTCTAATGAATGCATGGGTTTCAGGGCCTACCTGACACTGACAAATCGTAAACCTAGTATCCTCTGTCACTTTCTTCGCTGCACACTTGTCTAGAGCTTTTTGACGTTCTCGCTTAAAAAACAAATGTCAACTTTCACGTGACCTTTCGCCTTTTAGAACCCGACCATGGTTATTTCCCTTGCTTTTCCTCCGGTGGACATTCTCCTCAACAGTCGATCCTCTATGCTACAATCTGGGCCGTCGGATCTGTAGTCCCTTTACCATCACCCTCGTGTGACCATTACCCGCCGTCAGATCTAACCCACAATCAACCTCCACCATTGATCTTAGCACTTGCAACCATCGACGGCGATTTCGCATGGCTAATCAGTGGTTTCCATTAGGGCCTTTTCAAGTTGCGGAATGCTGAGGAGCCACCACGTGTCCAACGGTTTTGGATTCCGCAACCGCCTCTTCCTTTAATATGTCACGCATCTCCACAATGCGGAAATCCCCTTGCACCATTGATCTACCTCTTGCTTCCCGATCAACGGTGGAAGTTTCTCGCTGCTTAGACCCGTCTTATTTGACCTTTATTCCTAGCTTTCCGTTATCCATTGTGCTCCTTCCTTTGCCGGAGAACCTTCACCACCGTAGATCTCCTTTAGTGAAATTTCCGCCGTTGGATTATTCTCCAATCCACGTTGCCTTTAACCGGATTTCTTAATCGTTGGATCCCTTTCCAGCTTCCATCCCAGCCATAGATCTCCCCTGTGAAGCTTCCCTTTACCTTTCGAAAAGCGGTTCTACTGAGCCTCTAACCGGTTTCCACTACCTCCTTTCCAACCCGCGAAACCCTGCAGGAGCGACACGTGGTGGGTAGTTTGCAATTCTGGAACCACCTTCGTCGCTATTCCTCCATGTGACTTGGTATTGCAGAAAACATCTTGGACCGTTGATCTGGCGATCAATGGTCGATCACCCACGAAAACTGTCTGTCCTTTAAATCTTCTTTATTCTCTCCGGTGGGGTCTCATTGCTAATATTCGTTCTTCTTCGGCGACGAAAATCAGCCTCCGCCGTTGATCTCCAATGACAAAATCCGAGCCATCGAAACACTCGACCCTTTAAATTTCCTTCTATGGTTATTTAGGGGTCGCCTCTCCGCCATAGATCCTACCTCCGCTTTGATCTCAACCATTGGTTGCTTACCTCATGATCTACCTGAGCTATTTTGTAGATTCTTCTCTCTTACTTTAGCTCCAACCAGCGGTCATGTGGTATATACCTCTTAAGGGACTAGGCGCTTTCCCCTACAGAGCCTTGGATTATATCAGCCACAAATTTTCATTCTCTATCACCTCATTCATGCTTTGAAAAATATATGTGCTAACAACTGGCTCCAACTGGGGATTCTATCCTCCCTACGAGGTAGCAAAGAACCCGTAGAGTATGTGCTTGACCATCTGACTTTATCCATTTCCCCCCACTGAAAACCGGCTCTGCATTCTTCAACCTGCAAGTTATCCACCTAGAACCAAACTGATAATCCAAACTGAAACCACAACACATTTCTGAAACAAAATTGTACAATGTTTTGCTTACTGATTTTATGTACAAACTTCTATGAAACTACTATCGTATATACAAATTATGTACAACAACTTCTTTTTCTTCTTTTTGGGCTAAGAAAGATAGTGTTTCAGGTACCTTCCGTTTACTGGGCCTCCACTAATAAACTCTCCATTCTGATCTTGTAAAATGAAGGAATTTCCCCCCTGGTAAGCATAAAATATATATGGACCTTTCCATAAATGTTCGAACTTCCCATGTTTGTCTTCATTCTTGGCATCCCATTTTAGAACCAAATCGTCAATTTTGAAATCTCTTTCTTTGATTTTCCTGTCAAATGTATTTTTCATTTTTTCTTGATGAATTTGAGGCCTGTTGTAAGATTTCTCCCTTATTTCATGTAACTCAATCATTTGGATTATTCTTCTCTGCATGTGGTTTGGTTCCCCCTCAAACTCTTGCAGCAAATTCATGATAGGCAGGCCTAAAGAAACGGGAAAAACCACTTCCGTCCCGTAGACCAACTGAAAGGGTGATGTACTAATGGCCCTTTTTGTACTAATCCTGTCTGCCCACAAAGCGTATTTGAGTTTGGTATGCCAGGCTCTTTTGTTTTCTTCCAACAATTTATTTATGATTATTACTAGACTCTTGTTAGAAGATTTTGCTAACCTGTTTCCTTGAGGATAGTATGCAGTCGAGTGATTTAAATGGATATGGTACTTGTGACAAAAACTGATCATCTTCTTTGATCTGAATTCTTGTGCATTATCTGTGACTATCCTTCTGGGACACCCGAACCTTGACACAATGTTTTCTTCCAGAAAATTTATGATAATTGTTTCTGTGGCGTTTCTTGTTGGGATAGCTTCAATCCACTTAGTGAAATAATCTGTTGCAGTCAGAATCCACTTATGTTTCCCCAAATAATTCAGATTAATCTCCCCAATGAAATCTAGTCCCGACTGCTGGAATGGTGCTTCTATTGAAATTGGTTTTAGGGGCAAAGGCAAAAGATCTCTTTTCCCATCAAAGATATGGCATTCATGACATTTTTCAATTTCTTTGTGCACATATGAAAAAACAGTAGGCCAATAGAACCCTGCTCTGAGGATCTTGTTCACAGTGGCTTTCCAGGAGTGATGTCCTCCACACACCCCTCCGTGAAACTCCTTCATGACATGTTGTGCTTCATCTTCTAGAAAACAGTTCAGTTAAATCGCTCACGTATCTTTCCAATACAAATATTCATTCAATATGAAAAATTTTGCTACTTTTAATTTTACTGACCTTGCTCTGGTTTTCTCCAGGTCGAGGGGTGCTTGCAAATTCTGCAGAACATATACAATGTCACTGTACCAAAGCGACAAAGAAAAATCCCTCACCACAGGCGTTTTTGGAACTGTTTCAGATGAGAGGTCAGAAATCAGGTTCATATCCAAAGCATCATAGTTGGTCTCTGTCATCAGTTTCTCCAAACCCTGTCCCTTGATCAATCTTGTAGGCTTGATATCCAAGTCATATTCTAACAAAATTGCAATCCACTTAGCTATTTTCCCTTCTGGGTCTGGTTGGGTAAGAATATCCTTGACAGCTACAGATGGAACATATGCAATAGTGCGAGAATGCAAAATGTAAACCTTGAAATCCTTTAAAGATTTTATCAATGCATAAGCCTGTTTCTCCATTATATTATACTTTAGTTCTGCATATCTCAAAATCTTGCTGAAAAAGGCATTTGGTTGTTCCATATTATCTTGATTCTTCTGCAGTAAGACTCCAACTATAGTATGTTGTGATGCATAAGAAAATATGATAAAATCCTTTGAAAAATCAGGACCGATCAAAACAGGAGCTGCTGTTAAGGATTTCTTAATGTCAGTGAAAGATTTCTTGGCTTCAGTGGTCCATTTGATTTCATTGTTCTTCCTTAACATATCTGAAATATTCCTCAGAATCTCCGCAAAACTGAGAACAAACCTTCTTAAGAAATTCACTCTAGGAATAAAGACTGGACTTCCTTTTTGCTCCTTGGTATCCTGATTTTTTGAATCGCTGCTACTCTTTCAGGATCAATTTTTATGCCATCTTTTGATATGATATGCCCCAATAACTGTTTATGTATTTGTAACTTTGAAATATATTCACTTGTATATTGTATTTGTACTTTATTGTATCCCCAACGGAGATGTATTATTCCTCTGATTGGAAGTGTCGTCAGTTGTACTTGTATGTGTCGCAAGTTATATTGTAAGTGTCGTAACTTATACTTGATGGGTTATTAGACTACCTTGATGGGGTCGGCCCCGTATGAGTCATGTGGGTTAAAGGGTTATTAGACCACCCTAGTGGGGTTGGCCCAGTTAGTATTATGTTAAGTGGTTAAGTTGGGGCCGACCTAGTTGAGTAAAGGTCAAGTGAAAGTTAGTGTATAAATAGAGAGTGTGTCTCTCTCATTTTACACATTGTCTTATTCACTCACTTCGCATTAGTGAGAGAGAGGAGGAGTGCACACAAGTGGAGGAGGAGAATTCTGCTGAAGATGTCTATATCTTGGGTTTGATCATGGTGATCCTTGTATTAATGCTTATTCTATCTCTGAGGAAGTTGCGGGGTTTTTCACCTTCTTGGTTTTCCTCGGTGAAATGTTTTGTGTCTCTTGTCTCTTGTCTCTTATGCTTGATATGTTGTACATATTGTTCTTTCAGTTAAGTTCCTAGATCTATTGAATTAAATGATGAAAAAATAACATGTTATCAGAGCTAGCCTGAAGGAAGGCATGCTATGGCATTTATGAGACTTGTTGCACTTGCGACAAATTGCAAGCTAGGGCTTGATATAGAAAAACCCAGTGATCGTGGAACTTTAGCTATAAATACATTTTGGCGAAGGTTCAGGTTCTTAAACTTCTACAGGTATTCGATAACATCCCCATGTATCTAGTGTCAGAAGAACATCACCTGATTCGTTGTACTTTGTGATTTATGATCCGTACAAGTTAGGGTTTCTGCCTCTTCCAGGTCTTAGTCATAAACAGGTGACCTAGGAAAAAAGGTCACAACTTGGGCTAGGAAGCTCCAAATGAAATTTCGTAAAAAGTGACAGGTAGAGCACGGACTGTAGTTTTTCAGGTACGTTTTTTAGAGGCAGAAGTTGAACCAGTGACACGTGGCATGCCGTACAAGTTCGCTCTCCGGTTTTATCCCATAAACAGGTCACATTGTGAACCTTGGCATAAATCTCTCTCAGAAAATCCAATTGATGTCAGACCTGTGGGGTTGGAAAGAAGACAGGTCAGGCTACCACAGGACGAAGTTTCAGACCCTTTGGATTCGTAATTTTAGAGATGCACCAGAAACAATAAAGTGCATATTTCTGTCAAAACATAATTAAATTCTGAGCACCTTCATTCTTGGCTTATCACTGCTGCGGGAATTTAGGGCTTCGAAGAAAGTTGGAATTTTTGGAATCGGAGACCACGGATGAATGATCCTCATCAAAATTGAAATTTAGAGACCAAGATCGATTTTTTTGGTTGGGCAGAAGGCCGGTCTTGATCAAACCCTAGTTTGGGATTTTGATCGGAAAGATGGAAAATTAGGGCTTCTGCAAAAGTTGGAATTTTTTAAGTCTGTGACCATGACTGGAAACTCCTCAGAAAAATCGAAGCTTAGAGCTTTGGATTGAACTTTTTGGTTGGGTAGAAGGGTGGGCTTTATCAAGCCCTAGTTCAGGGCCCTGTCCAGTGAATCTGGAAGTTTTAAAGGCAATTTTGAGGGGTCAAATTTTGCAGCTTTCAAAATTGAAGTATACCAGATTGATCAGCTCGGCAAGCCACATCTTTCCATCCATTCAGAAGTTTGAAATTCAAAGTTTGAATTTTTAGGGTTTCTCTGACAAACCCTAATCTAGTTCCAAATCTAGTCTCTGCAAATCAAAGTGGATTGGCTTGATCCTAGAAGAGAATGAATTGGACACCTGCATAAGTGAAGAAGTTCCAGTTCCAGAGGGAGATAAGGCTAAGGCCTTACATAAGAAGACTACAAGCAATCCCAACAGGTATGACTTGAAGAGATACAGGTATGTTTGTGAAGTATGTTCATGATTAAGTTTATGATATGTTTGTCTTCATATTATTAGTACAATCTTGATTAATCTTAGACTTGTCTTATCACCTTAGTAAAAATGTGAATGCGTGTAGACATTCATTGATTAGGGTTATGACACTTATGATTGTACTAATGCACCATGATGTTGTATGAGGTTGATGTTGTCCACTAACATGAAAGGTACATCAAGAAAGACAGATCAAGTTCTAGATCAAGAACATATGACCATGGTGACATGAAGACAAAGACTCATCCATAGCCATTATAGAATCTCTACTTACGAGGTATGTATATTTTGGTTCTACAATGGTTAACTTATGCGTTATGCAGGTTACTAAGCACAAGTCATTGAAGAGAACAAGAAGACATTGTTTAGACATAACTAGCAAACATGATAACCAGGTGTGTTTTTCCTATATCAAGTTAGAATCCTACCTTGTGTTAGGATCTTATACATTTGTATGAATGATAATGATTTTTCTTGAAGTTAGAAGTGATCAAGGGTTTATGCATATGATGTTTCTTACTTTGATTGATGATATGACTAACCAAAAGAGTCCTATGGTCAAATAAGAATATGCATGAGTAAAAGAAGTTTGCCCCGAAACCTTGAATATCAATGCTTATTACCTATGTGTGAAATGATCATGACCATACATGTTAAGTTTATTTAGGATCATAATGTTTTGCTAGTATTGAGATTATACTAATGAATGTATGATTATGTATGAGATCTTGAGGATGACACAATCATGGCACTAGTGCACACTTAAGCATGCATAGTGGTCCAGGATGAATATAAGCTCAAGGATAGGTAATCCAGGAAGCAAAGATCAAGAGGGAGCACACTCCAGTTGTTCCAACAAGGAAGCAAAGATCAAGAGGGAGCACACTCCAGGAAGCAAAGATTGAGAGGGAGTCCACCCAACAACTAAACAAAGATAAGTATTTGAATTGTCGTTTATTATATATATGATTACTTAAATGATGTTGTTCAGTTATGTACATACTTATGTTCCTAGATTTAGGATGTGTATTATGCATGTTAGGATATTTGCATTAATGAACAGTATACTACTAATATACAAGTATGGGTAAGTGTCCTATGGTACTGTACAACATTCCATTGCTACTTATTTAGAATGAAACCTCTTTGCTGACATGTTGGGAGTTGTGCACACTCTTAACAATGTTCTGGCAGAGATGGAAGGCATCTAGAAAGTTACAGGATATGGATAGATGTTGTATTGAAGCATTGGCTAAAATAATTGCATGACTGTATGACATTATCTTTATTTGTTCTGAAATCTATGAGAAGTTTCTAATCATGCAATTGAATTTGACTTGTAGGAAAGATCGTGTACAATCACCTACAAAAGAAGGACTACAACATTTGCTCCAACAATGAAGTTCAAGAAAACTATCTATTGAAGATATTGAAGAATCTGAAGTTCCCAGGATCTGGGATGCAGTAATGGAAGAATACCATGATCGAGGAATACCAGTCGATCATGAAGAATGATGTTTGGGATGTGGTCCCAAGACCTGAAGGGAAGTCTGTTGTGACTTCCAAGTGGATCTATAAGATCAAGCATGCTATAGATGGTAGCATAGAGAAATACAAGGCAAGGTTTGTTGCTCGTGGCTTCTCCCAGAAAGAGAGGATAGATTGATTGCTGACACGAAGAGGAAGCTTGCTTCCGAATTCGAGTTGAAGGACTTGGGTATGATGCTTTACTTTCTAGGTATGGAGGTGTGGCAGAGTGTAGATTGAATCTTCCTTGGACAAGGGAAGTATGTAGTAGAGATCCTGAAACGGTTCGGGATGATGGACTGCAAGGCCACGACCACACCTATGGCATCGAACCTGAAGCTTTTGTGTGATGTTTCATCTGATCCAGTTGATGTCACGGTGTATTGTTAGATGATTTATTCCTTGATGTACTTGACGAACACGAGACCAAATATTTGCTTTGCGGTGAACACTTTGAGCCAGTTTCTGATAGATCCTAGACATGTTCACCTAATTGCTGTAAAGCATATTCTGAGGTACCTAAAGGGTACACTTGATTATGGGCTCAATTATGATGCAGATCAAAAGTTTAACCTAGAGGGTTATGTTGATTCAGATTGGGCAGGCAGTGCTGCAGATAGGAAAAGAACTTTGGGGTGCTGCTTCAGTATGGGATCACGTGTGATCTCTTGGTTTAGCAGGAAGCAGTCCTGCGTAGCACTGAGTACAGCCGAAGCAGAGTATGTTGCAGATTGTTCGGCTAGTTGTGAGGCAGTATGGCTTAGGAAGCTACTGTCTGAGTTATTTGATCTGTCGTTGGATGCTACCTGTATCTATTGTGACAAACAGAGTTGTGTGAAGTTGCCAGAGAACTCGGTGTTCCATGACAGTTCGAAGCACATCGAGATCAAATATCACTATATCAGGGATATGGTGCAGAGAGGAGTAGTGAAGCTCTTGTATGTTGCGACGGACGAGCAGATAGCCGATGTGTTGACCAAGCCACTAGCCAGAGTGAAGTTTGAGTACTTCAGAGAGAGGCTTGGTGTACTTCAAATCGAGATTCCTTCCAAGGGGAAGTGATGAGTTTGGAGACATAGATGCACATGAACCATTCTCACATGGTGGTAGGTGTGTCCTCCCATGGTGCAGATATAAGGGATGGGGCCATTCCGACATGGTTTAAGTGTGTCTTCCCATGGTCGTTGATGTAAGAGTTGTGCCATTCGAGCATGGTTGAAGTGTATCTTCCCATGGCTGCGATATAAGTGCTGTGCCATTCCTAGCATGGTTGAAGTGTGTCTTCCCATGGCTGCGATATAAGTGTTGTTCCATTCCTAGCATGGTTGAAGTGTGTCTTCCCATGGCTATGGATATAAGTGCGATGCCATTCTCGCATGGTTGAAGTGTGTCTTCCCATGGCTATGGATATAAGTGCGATGCCATTCTCGCATGGTTGAAGTGTGTCTTCCCATGGCGTAGATATAAGTGCTGAGCCTTTCACGGATGGTTGAGGTGTGTCTTCCCATGCCGGTGAGTGTAAGTGCCGTGTGATGTGCATCTGGGTTGTGCTCCGTGGACTGTGAGGTGATCTGAAGACGATGAGGTAACAATATGGTACACAGGTTTTGCAGA
The DNA here is from genome assembly GCA_027924585.1 of Larix kaempferi. NCBI lineage: Eukaryota > Viridiplantae > Streptophyta > Pinopsida > Pinales > Pinaceae > Larix > Larix kaempferi. The sequence goes on from BSBM01001032.1 coordinate 1,824,501, forward strand.
GGCATATAATCAGTCCTGAGATGCTCTTGCAGGTTTTTCAGAGGTAGTGTAATCAGGCCTGGGAGATCTTGCAGGTTTTGCAGAGGCAATGTAATCAGTCCTGAGGTGTACCTACTAGATGGCTTGCTCGCAGAGATGATGAAGACCTACAGGAGGCTAGGCCTACATCCAGCATGAAAAAGGGCTGGCTCTGTAGAACTTCCTATGACGAGAAGAATTCAGAGATAGCCCAGTGATCGAGATGTCGAGTACAACAACAGTGATGATGATGATGCTCCGTGGTCCGGTGACAATGATCCAGCTCCAGAATTGAAGACTTGTGCTTATATGTATTGATGACTTGTGTCAAGAGAATACCTTCCTAGCTAAGAGGGAGTGTTGATGTATTTGTAACTTCGGAATATATTCACTTGTATATTGTATTTGTACTTTATTGTATCCCCAACAGAGATGTATTATTCCTCTAATTGGAAGTTTCGTCAGTTGTACTTGCATGTGTCGCAAGTTATATTGTAAGTGTCGTAACTTATACTTGATGGGTTATTAGACCACCTTGATGGGGTCGGCCCCGTATGAGTCATGTGGGTTAAAGGGTTATTAGACCACCCTAGTGGGGTCGGCCCAGTTAGTATTATGTTAAGTCGTTAAGTTAGAGCCGACCTAGTTGAGTAAAGGTCAAGTGAAAGTTAGTGTATAAATAGAGAGTGTGTCTCTCTCATTTTACACATTGTCTTATTCACTCACTTCGCATTAGTGAGAGAGAGGAGGAGTGCACACAAGTGGAGGAGGAGAATGATGCTGAAGATGTCTATCTCTTGGGTTTGATCATGGTGATCCTTGTATTGATGCTTATTCTATATTTGAGGAAGTTGCGGGGTTTTTCACCTTCTTGGTTTTCCCCGGTGAAATGTTTTGTGTCTCTTGTCTCTTATGCTTGATATGCTGTACATATTGTTCTTTCAGTTAAGATCCTAGATCTATTGAATTAAATGATGAAAAAATAACAATAACTTTTCTTCTTTCATGGCAAAAATCGACTTCTTTGGATTCAAGGATATGCCAAATTTCCCGCATTTCTGAAATACCCTTCCTAAATGCTTCGAGTGATCTGCAATGAATTTTGAGTATACAGTTATGTCATCCATGTATACTACCAAAAATTTATCTTTCTCCTCAGCGAAGGTGATATCCATGGCCCTCTAAAATGTAGCCCCTGCATTCATCAACCCAAATGGCATTTTCGCGTACATGAAAGTCCCCCAAGGCGTTGTGAAAGTTGTCTTCTCCCGATCTTGTAAATTTCGTGAGAGAAACTACCAAGTCTTTTATCAATCCCAAGCATTTGAACTTTTTCGAATCAAAAGAAAACAAATCCTTGTATGGTCTTGTGATCTCTAAACCCAAACTTCCCACCACCACCTTTGGCATCAGATTATAAGAATCTCCTGAATCAAGCATGCAGTTATGAAGGGTCATATCATGAATATTCAGGTTTACATAAAAAGGTGGAACTTCTTCTAAACTGTTATCTTCCATTTTAGAACCCATCATAATAGTTGGAGCATCATCATTTAATTCTAGAGCATCAAGTTCTTCTTGTCCTTCACTTCTAACCATTTTTTAGGTCTGTTCTCTATATTCACTATTTTTCAACAGTTCACTAAAAGGGATGGGTATTTTGATCTTCGACATCTCACTTTGCAAATTGAAGGAAGTAAGCATTTTATCATTTTCTTTGACTAAATCTCTTTTAAATTCTGGAATTTTCTTTGCTACCTCTTCTTTTGGTTTATCCTTTTTGTGTTGGCTAGTCGAGGGTAAACCTACAGGGATTTTTCCCTTATCCACAACTACATCCCTGTTCCTGAGATTGATTTTCCTTTGGAGATCACTCACAACATTTTGATATCCTACTCGGTATTGCTCTGTCTCTAAATCAAGGGTATTACATTCCCCTTCTTTGGAAAACATGGCATGCTCTGCCTTAGTCAAATAAACTTCAGAATCAAGATCACCAAAATGATGAATTTCACTTTCCACAAATTTAGTCTCTCCTTCCTCATATATGCAGTTCTCAGGAAATGGGGGTCTTACTTGATCGTCTACTGCGTTCCTCGGATTCCTCTAATCTCTTTGATCCCTTTGTCTTATTTGTGGTGGAATTTGTCTCCTAAAATTCGGGTTTCTAATTGGAGGCTCTTGCTGATCTATGTTCTGGGGTTTATTTTCTAAGGCTAATCTGTCCATTAGTTTCTCCATTGTTTTCATCATCATATCAATCCTAACATCAGTGGGAGAGGAAATAGAAGCTACGTTTTCTTCCCTAATCTTCCTTCTTCCTGTATCAGTCTTCTGTCTCATTTTTCCAGAAGCCTTCAGATTTGCTTCCACTTCCACTGCATCCTTTAACATGTCTGGTCGAGTGGCTGAATTTCTTTCTCTCAACATACAAGAAAAATCACCATCAAAGGCATCTGCATAATGCAATTTAGCAGCCCCTACCGGGGGTTTCACATCAGCAAGGATGGAATTATAAACCCTCATGAATCTAGCAGAAAATTCTTGGACAGATTCGAAACCCCCCTTTTTTCAGATTATTATACTGGGTTAAGACTTGTGAAGGTTTTTTCTTATCTTACCACCTTTCAAGAAAACAAGCCATGAACTCATCATAGGAAGGTATTGATCCCGCAACAAGTGTTCTAAATCACTTCTTCACTTCTCCAGATAAGCTCTGTGCTAGCAGCCTCATTTTAGCATCATCATAATCCACCTCCTCAAGGTCAATGAAATCATCGAATCTACCAACATGTTGTTGGGGTGTATAATTTCCCTCCCCATCAAACAATGTGATTCTTTGGGCATAGTTTTGAGAGAGGTCATGCAAAGCAGCAGGTAGAGCAAGTGGGGCGAACCTAGCAGCCATGACTACTGGCAGGTTTGGAGCAGGGTTATGATTTCGTAATGGTATTCTTTGAGCTTTAGATTTTTTAGACTTAACGCTTCCAGACTTTAGCAGATCTTCCCAAACAGACTGTAAAAAATATGACTGAAATCCGTTTTGATCAATTATAGTTTCTTTTAAATCTGATTCTGATTTAGACCTCAACAAAGATTGTTCAAACCTTTCACTTAAATCAACATTTTCATCATCTAACAACTCTTCTTTAAAAGGAGGAAACATATCTATTGTTTGAGAAGTACCTTCTTGATATTTTCCTCTTCCTTAGAAGATTTTCTGGACTCTCCACCCTCGAAAATAACTGAGAGTCTGGATTTCTCCTTGTGGGAATCCTTCTGGAAGCCATAGTTTATTTCTTGGAGTCGCCTTTAAACCTGAAACTTTCTTGACAGTGAAGTTTTCAGGGAAAAAATACAACCAAAATAAAATTTCTTTGCCCACATAAATCTGATTACATTTGTCGTTCTTCCCAGGGAAAATTTTGAACATTTGTCCCCGCCAACGACGCCAAGATGTTAGCACTCAGGATTTACCCTTTGGTTGTGGAAGGATGACCCTAAGGTAACTATTTCAAACCAAGCTTTGGGAGGAGATTTGGCTCTTTCCTACCAGAGAGGGCTCTCTCAAAAGATGAATACGATGGCCAGAAACATTTTTCAAGAAACCAATCTTCTATTTTAAATTGGCTGAAAACATATGAATCACATTGGGCATGGAGTCACATCTGAGATTTCTAAAGACTAGCAGAAAATAAACAACATAAAGCTTGATGAAGGCAAGGTAATTGCTATCCCACAGTTAAGTTCTTTTGGTAGGTGATATTTGAAAGAAAGTAAAACAAACCATCAACATTAAGCATCAACACAGATGAATTTAATATCGACTTTAGAAGAAAACATGAAATACTTAGGTGCGATTAACATAGAGCATGATTTAAATGAATTTTGGATTAAATAACACGTTCACCATAAGCATGAGAAGAAAAACAACACGAAAGCTTTTCACTGGAAAATACGGTTCACAAAGAAAAAAAGAACACATAGACTGCAACAGAAACAACGCATGAATCTTCACCCTTCAAAATGTGCTTTATTTCTGTACAACAAAACTTTACAATAAGAGAGGTCTTCTTAGTACCAAAATGTCCTTCTCTATTACAGGTTTCAACCCTTTACAATGATGGCTTAATAGCCTTTTTATAACATTTCTTTGAAGAGAAAACCCTAACTAACTTGTATCTGACCTATTAAATATTTGGGTTTTCACTTTTACATTTTGCTTTAGCCAAAATTGTACACATGTCAAAATTTCCAACATTTGAATCCTTGGCGCCCTGTTTGCTGGATGGAGGCCGTTTGCTGAAGTTTTGAGCCCGACTCTTCAGGAGCGTAAGGTGTATTTCATCTTCCTGTATTTCTCCACTGATTTCCACTGATCCGCCGTGGGCAGCTCATAAATTGTCATCTCTTTCTTCAACACCTTCATTTCTATATGTTATGTAGTGGAAATTTGTGGTATTCTTTCACTCATCATGGCCAATTTATACAGACTTTCAAAATCATTAGAGAGCTTCTCCAATAAAATATTACTAGTCAGAACATGAGTTAAATTGTCAAGACCTTCATGGTTGGTCCTAGCTTCGAAAAGTAGATCCTTGTGATCATTTTGAGGAATCAAATCACCATTTGCATCCCAGAACAAAGGCAACCCCTTCTCAATCAACTTATCAAATTTTTTCTCGTAGTCTGCCACCTACTTTTTCATGTGTTCAACTCTAGCTTGAAAACCTTCTACATGTGCATACTTTTCGAGCACTCTCCTTACCCAGGTTATAATTGTTATTTTGTTCTTTATCAGCATCGTCTTCAGATCCTCCTCGGTTAGGGTATTCATAAAATCTACTGTGTTCTGAGTTGTTTCTTTGGGCTTCCTATTCAAACCTTCTCTCACAGCTGCACAACTCTGCAAAGCATTATTCGCCATTTTTCCCTTTTCTTTCATAAAACTTAGGTAGGGTCTGAACTTGGTAACTTTGGCTATAATGGAATCCCAAATCATATGATTGGCACCCTGCATTGGGGTTTGCCCTGTCACCTGTACTATAAACCTCTGGTTTCTATATATCAGCTCCTTTTTCTTGTTCTTCAATACCTGTATTTCTTCATCCTTTTTCTGATTCTCTTCTTCTAGCTTCCTCTTTTGTTCTTTCAACTCTTTTATCTCTACTTCTCTTAAACTGACCTGGGACATAGCCTGAACTAGGCCATCTGTATTGGTCCCTTCACTTGCTTGATTAGCAATTGACTTCTCTTGTACCAAAGCCTTTAATTTCCCCTTAAGATCTTCAACCTGGCTTTTGAGGCTTAGTCGGTCTTTCTTCCACTCAACTTCTTTCTCTATAAATTTCAGTGATTTTGCTTTGTAGTCATCTAGCTCTTTGGATAAGTTTTCTTTTTCCTGCTCTAACATAGTTAACTCAGAAGCCTTTATTAGCTGGGTGGATGGTATTTTGAGTTTCTTCTTGAGCAAATGAATAGTGCTCTCTTTCTCCATCAACAGTTTCTTACCGCCTTTACCTTTGTCTGCTCCATCATCAACCAAATCTATTTGCAGCTTGTAACAACTCTCATATACGAATATAGGGAATATTTGATATAATATAGTATAAGGTAAATAATAAAAAGAAACATGAAAAAGAAGTAACGGAAAGCAAATTTTGCATAAAAAAATAAATTAAATAAGAAATTAAGAAATTGGGAGAAGAAGGAGATAAAAGGAGGAGAAGAAGTGAAGAGAGGGGTCTTTTTTTGTCTTTGGCCATCTTGGAAGAGGAGCTCTGGAGGAGAGGAAAGCAAGATAGCACTGGCATAGAGTTAATTGTTGGGGGCTCGGGGGCCTCAGCCATTGGGTGGGGGTTGGTTGGGTGGAGAGTCGTCCCCCCACCTTCAGTTGCACTATTGGAGCTGTCAAGGTAATGGTAGCTGCTAGGTCATCTAACCAAGTATGGCTCCTTAATTTTCATAGCATATTTTCTGTTATTATTGATTAGATCCACTTTCTTTCTCAGATCTTCTATGCATGTTGTTCTTGTTTGTTTCTGGATTTTATAATATTTTACATTGTATTAGATTCTTGTATTGGTTATGAGATCTGCATTCATATTTAACATTATTTTGTTATTTAGTGGGTTTTATGAGTTTTAGGGATCTTACATTTGGTATCAGAGCAAGGTTCAAACCCTCAAGACTTTTGGGATTTTCCCATTTAATCTAAATTAATAAGGTGAAATGTTATAGTGGCTCAAACTGATAAAAAAATTAAAAATCTATGGATGTACCTTCATATCTGGTGCTTATGTCAAATCTAGAACTGTCTTAGTATATGTAGGCTTGCATGTTAAATATGCTAGCTGGTACAAAGAAAAAAAATTGAGTTGAGACCTAGAAATGGGTAAATTACAAAAAAACAACCTAAATCTCTATAAATTTTAAAGACTAATACTAAAATCAGGTTAATGGGTGTTGGGATTTGAACCTAGATCTCCTGGCACAACAGGAACCTTACTTAGGCTACACCCACAACTTTCTATCTCGTTATAATCTTTGAATCTCACGACCAGATTAATTGATTGGAGTTTACAATCAAGGCACCTCCTTAATAGCTTTCAGATTCACTCCACTATATTATTCTACAGGTTTTTTCACAATCTACCTTGTATTTGTGCAATAAATGCATGCACATTCCATTGATAACAGCTGGGAGAAAACTACTGTATGGGTGTAATTTGCACTTGCAGCCCTCCGATCTAGTACTTTTGAACAGATTCACAAGGTGTAGTCCAAGCAAAGTGTCCTCGTACAACCTAGTCTTCTGCATGTGTTCATAATTAACAGTAATAGTACTGAAACCATAAAGAAAAGGGCACCAGAAATAGTCCAGAACAATCACATGCTAATAACGATTTGGAGTTCTGTAAAACCTTCAACATTTTTCCTCAAATTTTACCTTCAGGCATTCTCGAAGGTTATTTGTAATAATAATGACAAGAGTTTGGCTTTTGTTTATGTTCTGCTTTAATTATTGACAGCAATATGATATTTAAATAATAATAATAAAGATAATGATGTGTATGCTTCTGGAAACAACTAGACATAGCCACCCTAGGAAAGTGTAACCTCCACCAATGGTAACGCCAGACCCTATAACGCAACGCATACATTAACGGATGGTAACTCTAGACTTATAATGCAGACAATACAAAGAGCAAAGCCTGCTGAAAGAAGCTATAACACATGCATTGATTAAAAACGCAAAATCCCTCATCCTCATTTTGAAATATTCTTTTCCCTATGCTCAGTTCTGCAGCGACTCAGTCAATTAATTTCCATCATTACATCCACTATCGAGTAATATTCTATTAGAGAGCGTTACTCCCACCTGCCCACTCCGTTTCAGTTCTGCTAGCTGCTGTTTCTCCACTTGGCAATGAGTATGTGATCTGTATAACTGACACTCTCCTAATATTGGTGGTGGCCAGGCTATAGATAGGCCCTTATAGGAGTATCCGAAGGGCAAGTGGCCCAATGCATTCAATGACAAACTTCAGCACAAACCGCATTAATGCCATGCATTCCTTACTGATTGAGTCGCCTGTGCCATATCTGTTAGTGGGAATGGTTTCCATACTGGTTTTAGTAGCCTTCACTTATGTTCTTCTCCCCTTCGACACAAACTTTTCAATGTGAATCTGGAAACCATAGTAAACCAATGCACTTCAACAATGAGCAAACGTTGTATCTGCAAGAACTCTTGTGAAGTGGCCAAATACAATAATCGTAAACTTGTGCTATGATGAGATTCTGCAATGAGTGCGGTGAACTATTCGTATTGCTGGTGTCGTATTGACTGCATGAAGATCTGCTTACAAATCCACTAGCAGCACAGACTCTATAGTATATGATCCAGAGATATCTAACATCCGCTTTTTGAAGTCAATCGACTTGCACATGATATTTTTTTATTCGTTGTTTTAAATCCGATTTAGTTTGTTATTTTTAGATTGTTTAAATATAGTTTTAATTTGATTTAATTTTCGTCTTGTTTCAAATTCTTTTTTTGTTTGTTTATAATTTGTTGGATCTTTGATAACATATTTAAAATCATGAGCGGATTGGAACATAATCAACTTAACGAACTAGGAGAGCATATCATTTAAAATGAAGAAAATGAGGATTTTTGAGCGTTTGATCTTGGTGCTAGCTAGAATGGTGATGCTGTGGCAATATCTTGTTTAATGCACTTTCATGATATGGTAGACACAAATTGATGGAAACTTATAACCCTAAATCACAGTCAACCCAGAGCTGTAATCTTGTGTAATCTGGGGGTGCTTCGATGAGCTAGTTCATTATTGACTCGGTGGAGCACTAGCTCGGTGGCATAGTAGAAGTATGTCTTCCCTTGTGCACCAGTATTGGTGATCTGCATCTTCTTTATCGTGTAATGTTTCCCATCGCTATAAAGTCTAATGCAAAAGCTAGGGAATGAATACCCATTAACCTGGCAGCTCTCCCAAATGTTTAAGATCTGGTAGCTCTTCTAACTCTGAGCGTCCATAAACGTATAGCTCTTGAAGTTTTTTTCAGTGGCGCCAAGCCCTGTAATCTCTCACAGCGATTTGATTACGTGGTTTGCTGCCATATTGGCAGATCTGTTATCAGATGCAAATTTGAATCCAATTTCTTCTCCCTTCTTTACATTAATAAGTTTCTAGATTTGCCTCCTATCTCGTGGTTCTGTCAGTAACTAAAAATGAAACTTAAAATACAAGATATGGTTATGAAATTGAGAAAGTATATGACTATCCCACTGTGAGATTTGGATATGGCCTTACATTCATAACACTTGCTATTCTGGCCATTTCTTTTATATTTTCAAAGAAAACCTTGCTGGCATCCCTATTAAAACCGTCGTCGTAGACCAGTGCGCCTCACCTAGGGAAATTTGAACTTGGCACCTGCTGGCATGGAATTAGCCAAATACACAACATTGTTGGTGAAAACTGGTTGAGCTTAACCCCTTGGGCTATTCTGGTCATTCATTTATGAGAAGTTTAACTAGTTTGTCCCTTATATCGGCGGCATCTATGAGATGCAGAATGTCTTACTTTGAAATAGTTTATCTATATAAGAGGGGTGTTTTGAAGCAAGTAAACACTATTTTTAAAAACTGTTGCCATTGTGCCAAGGTGACCGTATAGCACTTGGCAGAACCAAAAGATAAAAGATCCTTTGCTGTCTTCCATAGCGTTTTTCATATGTTTTACGGAAATACGATTTCTTGAGAAAATGTCACTTGTTGTCCTTGATTCTCTCCAATTTGCTACTGAGACATTCTATTGTACATGTTTTCATTGAAATGCCAAATCAAGTTTAACCAGAATTTTACAGGTTGTCTTCTCCTTTGATGTCCTTGCCTTCATGAGCAGTCTTCTTCCTAGCTTGGTCTCCGTGGCGTTCTATTTATCTGTCTTTTGCAGCTCTTCCCAATTGCTCCATCGCCTCTACAAGTGTGGATTCCATATCATCTTTCCATTCTTCAGTCTATTTATTGATTCTCAGTCCTTCTTTTACAGACTCTAGGGTCCATTCAACTAACATGATTTGAGCACCATTGAATCTTCTATTATTTGCATTTTCAAAAGGAGTTGCATGCATATGTAACAATGGTGTTCTCAGTACTAGTAAGAATGAGCAACGGGGAACTTACAGGCTTGCAAACTGGTATTCTAAGAATGCATATAATGTGACTTCGAAGGCACCCAAAACACTCTTAAGCAACTTTTGTCAATGGTTCAAGCAGAGTAACTCACAATCTCTATGTCATCCCACACCATGTTCCTTTTCAAACGCATTCTCAACTTTTTATCAAGTGTGTATTGTATGTATGGTCAAATTGTGCTTCCCCTATCCCCTATCTGAAATAGGTATTGAAAGCAAGTGGCGGAGGCACCAGAAACAAGATGTCAGACTGTCCAGCCAGGAAATGACCGAGGAAGTAATCAGCATGGCACAACGATTATATGATGCATGATGCATGCTATGCATGTAGGCCTCCAAAGGCATCTAATGGGCTCTTTAATCAAGGGAAGGTCCTGTAGGTAAGGCAAATTGCATGGCATTTGATTGGAAAGATCCTGCATTTCAACTTCATGTCTCTCCAGCTGACGTTTATAAGGTATTAATATCTTCTTTTACACTAGAAAACTCTATATTAAACCTTTTGTCAATACTATAAATTCCTTGCACCATGAATGTTTAAAATATGTACACAATCTTAAGTGATCAAAACAATGAATCTAAACATCTGAATCTAAACATCTATTTTATGTAAAGGTTGGTTCATGGATATTTCCTTCTAAAATTTAGAAAATTCATTTAAGTCTTAGTATACAAATTTAAGTGGATGATGTCTTGGCCAGGGCGAGCTACTTGAGAATCTCTGAATAAAATGGAAAGTAAATTAAGGAAACATATATATTAATTTCATCATCTACTGATCACGCAAAGAGTTTAGAAGTTAGAACCCTCAGCAAATTCTGGAAACTTTTGCTTCATACACCATTAGTGCAATATTAAGAAGAGGATTTTGAATGACCTTACAACTGTATATTCTAGAGACTGTAATGAACATATACATATGCCATCCCCTGGCATTGTAAATCATTTTGTCATCTATCATATTCTTAGTCAATTACTTATATTAACTGTCGTATATGGATTTCTCTTTACTGGTCTTTATGTTGGATATTTATCAGTAAATGAACCATTTCATTTGTTATCAGAGTTTCCAGCTTTGGGCCAATCCCATTCTATCAGAGTTTCTCTGTTTATAGATTGTTTACCACCATCTGGCCTTTGGCTATATATTTACCAGAGTTTCTCTAATTCTAGGACCTTAAACCAGCTTTTGACCATTTCAGTTATTTTTCTGCCAACAGTTACAAAGCAAGCATAATAACACTGTGCATTTCAATATTTCAATGTATATCATAATTGTCTCTGGTGTACACGAGCCACTATATAGCACCACATACACATTTGAGGCTGACATAAACTGTGGGACAACTGTCAAATGGAGCATGTAAGGAACACAGATTATAGGGTTGTGCATAATTATTAAACAACAAAGTAATTCAGCCAAAGCAGACAGGTTGCTGCATTCTTGTATGACCTAGAAAATTAGATGAAGAAAGCCCTTGTTCTATCACAACCATTTGTGACACCACCATACATCCATCAAATGCTACAGCCTCCACAGAAAGGGAATCGATAGGAGTAATCGTGGAGTCATAGTTGATTGACAATTGTCTTGATTTGTATTGGTGACTTTGTTAATGGTGGCGATAGGGGATGGTGTGGCATTGTTCTGTAAACGGTGCCCAACATCTCCTCGACCATCATGTCATGGCATTGTTCTGAATAATTTCTTGCTCATTACTAATTTTTAAAGATAAATATTCTCAGTAATTAAAAAAAATTAAAAAATAAAAAACTTTATGTTAATAAAAAATTGACAATATAAATTGAATATTAAGTGTTACTTATTAGAATTAAAAGATAACTTAATTATAATTTTAATATTCTATAATAATCATAACTTATACTAAGTAACTATTAATATAAATTAATAAAAAATAAAATAAAAATTGAAAAATAAAATAAAATTGAAATTGATTATTAATAAAGATTTTATAATTAAGTTAATTAAGTAACTAGTAATAAAGATTTTTAGTTAATATTTAGAATAGAGATTAATTTTCTATTATAGACTAATTAATCTTGTCATTTTATATTTAATTATTATTGTTAATTATTAACTTTTAAAACATTGATTAAAGCATTTTTAGAAATTATTAATAGAAAAACTAAATTATTAAATATTTAAAGATACATTAAACAAATTTAAATTTTCTTTAGGTTGTTGGCTAAAAACTTGAAGTAAATTTAATTAAAAACTTAACTTGAAACACTTATTAATATGCTATCTTCCTTACCTAAAACCTTGAGACACTCTCTCCTGATGATGAGCCCTACTTTGTGGCTCGAAACGTTGAGAACAATACTTCCTAACGGAGTCCTCCTTTCTACTTCATTTCAGCATATTATCAAGATTCAAAAGGTTAATCTTGTCATTTTATATTTAATTATTATTGTTAATTATTAACTTTTAAAACATTAATTAAAACATTTTTAGAAATTATTAATAGAAAAACTAAATTATTAAATATGTAAAGATACATTAAACAAACTTAAATTTTCTTTAGGTTGTCGGCTAAAAACTTGAAGTAAATTTAATTAAAAACTTGACCTGAAACACTTACTAATATGCTATATTCCTTACCTAAAACCTTGAGACACTCTCTCCTGATGATGAGCCCTACTTTGTGGCACTTCCTAACACAGTCCTCCTTTCTACTTCATTTCAGCATATTATCAAGATTCAAAAAGTTGGGTACTGTATAGCACCGCTTTCTTCTTCATTCTCTTCACATCCTCTTTTCACGGCGAATCGAACTCGCTACATCCAATCTTGTAAGTGTGTTAACAACCACTCGACTAGCAAGGAACAGCCAATTGAAAAGTGGTAAAAAAAAAATTGAAACGACATATACACAAGTCTAGTGGTTCACCCTATAAAAGCATCTTCCTAACTATTGGATAATTACTGAGCTATCTTTTGTATTATTCCATTATAATCGATATATAAGATAAATGTTGAAGATAAGTCTCAGCACCCCCATCGTCAAGGATAATAATTGCAAATCAAAATATGATGTTATGATAAAATAGTGAAATTTAAGGAAAAATGATAAAGTGAGTTGTTTCCCAAGTATTCAAAATTAGTTAAGAAATATTTACAACTTAAATGGGCACACTTAAACCTCTCCATGGAGAGCTTCGAAGAACCTTCCTCCCTGTGAGAATGGATTTTGGGGAAAAGATACTTGCGTCGCGAGTTTCCTTACTTTTTTTTATAAGTAGGCTTGAGCTTGTGGCACATGGATTGGTTGTATTAATTCATGATGATATTCAATCAGTATTTTTACAGTTATAGACTTAGAAGACATATGATACATATTTCATGTTGATACTGAGATAGTATTCTTAGGGTTTTTGAAGTTAGAGGACATATGTTGCATATTTCATGATGATACTCAGTTTTTCATGCTGCTACTCAGTTTCCATGATGCATATTTCATATTGATACTCAGTTTATTATGGTTTCCAGATGTATAGGACATGAGGTACATGATGTGTTGATTGTTGACACTCAATTGGTAATTTATAGTTTTATTTTTGGCATCTTGAAATGAAAGTTATGTTGTATGGCATGTTATCATTTCATGTTAACCCTCATTGCTCCCCATAGAATGCATATTTGATGTTGATAGTACTAATGTTGAAATATGGTAGCTTATCATGGCATATCAATAAGATGCTTAGTGAAATTGAGAAAGTATCATGACCAGTTGAGTTATAATGGTAGCATAGAGCACCTAAATGCATTAGATGTTAAACTTGGCATGACTTATCGTGACAATGGCTTATGATGCAATGTAATGCAATATGAATTAGTGGCTAGACATTCTTGTTAGCACATGATTCAAGGTTGATCCATGATAATATTATATTGAGAAATGGTTACTAATGATTATCCATTATGGCAAGTGCCAGTTGTTTCAGGGGATCCACTCAAATAGCCTGATGAGGCTAAGTATTCTATGATTTCGTGGGAGCCCATAACCACGAATGAGAATGGCTACTATAAATATATTATGGGATGGGGGACAAGCCCAACAATTAGCTCTATGCCAACAGCGCTTGACTTTTGTACCAGAAGTTGGGAAGGTGGCAATGCCATGGATACTTCTCGGAGAACTTCTGATGTGACCAGGGTCCACGGTTGGAGACATACTCACCGAGAGGGAGGTTTATGTAGAAGGACTTCTAATGCCTGGGGCTAGTGCCTTGAGGGTGCGGTGGAGGATGTTTAGGCTAGCCTTCCGAGATGCCTGGGGTATAATGATCCTGATATCAGGATCGGGGTACCGGGAACCAGATGCCAGCTAGTACCGATGAGGCCTAGATTCCGGTTAGAATCCGATGAGGCCGTATTATTACCAGAAGTTGGGAAGGTGGCAATGCCGCGGTAACTTCCCGGGGAACTTCTGATGCCTACTGTATGATTCGCGGACATGTTACAGTAGAGGGCCCGTGCCATGGCGAGCGGGACCATCCGGAGTTGGAGGGGAGGTGTAGGGAGGTTGATCGGATGGTATGATTCTCAGGGAGAGGGTGAGTAAGGAAAGAGGAAGTAAACAAACACACAGTCCTTAATTATTGATTAATTATCTATTGCTTATGTATGTATGATGCATGATTGTTTATATGGTTGCATACTAGACTCATAGGGAATTACTTAAGAGCATGTTGTAACTCAGGGTGTTTGATTGTATTAGTGCGGTTTGGAGACTTCTATGTGGTGGCCACACATATAAATCTCTAAACTTCACAATAGTACTAGCTACCTATATACTATAGTATTTACTTGATTGATTGATTGAATAAGTATTGTATTTATTGTTTTAAGATTATAACTTCGGGATGAAGTTTCTTGAAGGGGGGAAGTGTGTAACAACCCTCATATACGAATATAAGGAATATTTGATATAATATGATATAATGTAATATAGTATAAGGTAAATAATAAAAAGAAACATGAAAAAGAAGTAACGAAAAGCAAATTTTGCATAAAGAAATAAATTAAATAAGAAATTAAGAAATTGGGAGAAGGAGGAGATAAAAGGAAGAGAAGAAGTGAAGAGAGGGGTCTTTTTTTGTCTTTGGCCATCTTGGAAGAGGAGCTCTCGAGGAGAGGAAAGCAAGATAGCACTGGCATAGGGTTAGTTATTGGGGGATCGGGGGCCTTAGCCATTGGGTGGGGGTTGGTTGGGTGGAGAGTCGTCCCCCCCACCTTCAGTTGCACTATTGGAGCTGTCAAGGTAATGGTAGCTGCTAGGTCATCTAAGCAGGTATGGCTCCTTAATTTTCATAGCATATTTTCTGTTATTATTGATTAGATCCACTTTCTTTGTCAGATCTTCTATGCATGTTGTTCTTGTTTGTTTCTGGATTTTATAAGATTTTCCATTGTATCAGATTCTTGTATTGGTTATGAGATCTGCATTCATATTTAACATTATTTTGTTATTTAGTGGGTTTTATGAGTTTTAGGGATCTTACACAGCTTCTTGATTTTCTGTTGATGAGCCTTATTCTCGGTCCTTTCCTGCCTCAATTGGATCTCCAATTTAGAAATCTTTAGGGTAGCTTTCATCAAATCATCGTATATTACTTCCTTGGTCTGCCTATGTAGTTACATCTTATTAGGGACTGCTATCTTTTTCAAGTTCAACTTCATCTCGGTTACCTTGTCATCAGATGACACGACCAAGTTCAAAGTATGTTCGGAGACATCTCTGTTGGTCACCAAAGTGACTAGTAAATTTTCCATATCTCTTACTCTAGGAAATAAGGTGCAAGTCTTTTCTGAGCTCGTGTGTCTGTCTCGTCCATACTTTACATACATCTCAACTCTTGATTGGAACCTCTTGGTGTCACCAACCTCCTTGGCCTCCTGGAAACTGTACTGTTGTATCTGAACTTTGGGAGCCAGGTACTTCTCATTTTTCTTCTCTTCCACTCTCGTGGATACAACCAAATCACTCGGAACATCTGCTTTGAACCTTTTTGCCCCTTCTGTCTCCTCTATTTCTGTGTCGGATATTTCTTCAAAGCTCCTTTTTCCCATATTCTCTACTGCATCTGAAAGTACCACTTCGGATGAGGGATTTTCTGGGGAATCCAGATCCAAATGTGAACATGACGGGGCCTCTTCATCTGATTCGTATTGCAGAAGATTCGCTCTTTTGGATAAATCTTCCACCTCTTCATGATCGAAGGCTCTATTCTTGTTTTGTTGTCTTCTGTCAAAGATTATGCGACATGGGTCATACTTAACAACAATATGCTTTTTGAATTCCAATCCTTCCAATTGCTTCTCTATAAACGAGAGGGCATGTTTATTCTTCACAATGAAGGGACCCACTTTCAGGGGGATCTTGATATCAGAAGCTTTTTTGAAGGTCAAGAAATGATCATCTTCAACAATTAGCTTCTGTCTGATAAATTCCAAAGAAAATACCCTTGAGGTCAAAAATGCTGGCAATATGTAGGGTTCTTTCACAAATCCGTATAACTTGATAACTGTATGTTGCTTGAATAAAAACCAGTCCCCGACTGCTAAATATTGTTTTAACTGCATGGAAGTTCTCATTTCTGGCAAGACTCTTTCCAATTCCTCTCCAAAGACTAACTTGTAGACTTCTGTGACAATATAGTTCATATAATTGAACATTTTGTCTTCCAGGGAATCTGAAAAAACTTCCGGCGAAAACCTTATAGCTTTATGACTTGAGAAAATCAACATCTCCATCAGATGAGACTGGAACCTTAAATGACGGGTATTGTGGAAATCTACTAGCTGAGAATGGATATTCTCAGCCAGGGATTCATCAAACTTAAGGCATGGTACTTGATGGTACTCCATCGCTGGTAAACCAGAGCTTATTTTGAAGAGCAGGCATAGCTGAACCTCAGTCACTACAACATCACTATCAAGTCCTAAGAACTGGGAAACAAAGAAAAGACCAATTGAGTGTTTTCATTAAAGAAATCCAAATCTAAAGGGTAGGGTGTGTCTTGGATTTCGAGGTCTGGTTTTAGGCAACTAGTGAGGAAAATCTGCTTGGCTTCGGGGGAGGACTGGCGATAACTACTGACTAGGGATTCCTCGGAAAAACTCTCGGGCTCATGGGACTGTGACAGGGGTACCTCGAGGGATTTTCTGATAACAGTGGGCTCGACAAGGAAAATGATTCCGGATTTTTGGGCGTTCATCACAACTCTCTTGGCTTGGGAGTAGTTTTCCACACACCATGAAACGAACTGAGGGTATCCCATGAACTGGTATGGGAAAAAGTATATAAAGGACGATTGAAAAACCCTATGGATGTCGGTACCTTCCTTATTTAACCTATCTAACTTTGCTTATATCTCCCTAACCGACATCCTAACCACAGTGTCAAAAACGTCCCTGTCCCTGTCCTCTAGGGCATCTTCACTTTTATTATTTTCAACACTTAGGGCTTCTGCAACTTCTTCCATTATAAAATAACCTTTTTCTAACGAATGCACGGGTTTCAGGACCTACCTGACATTGACAGATCGTAAACCTAGTATCCTTTGTCACTTTCTTCGCTGCACACTTGTCCAGAGCTTTCTGACGTTGTCGCCTAAAAAACAAATGTCAACTTTCACGCGACCTTCGCTTAAGGTACCGGGCGCTTTCCCCTACAAAGCCTTGGATTATATCAGCCACAAATTTTCATTCTCTATCACCTCATTCATGCTTTGAGAAATATATGTGCTAACAACCATCATGTCCTTTTCCATTGCTTGATCTTTGCCATGTCCTCCATTGTCCTTGTCCACCTTGTGCCATGTCTTGACTTCTTGCCATCCAATGCCATGTCTTGTCACCTTGCCATGTCATCATGCTTAATCTTTCATTTTTCCATGTCAGCCATGTGTATTCTTCATGTCATCATTTCAGCCTTTGTCATCCAATGCTATGTCCTAGCCATATCATCCATTGTCCTTTGTCCATCACCTTTTCCACCTTTTCTTGTCTTCTCCAAGTCCTCAACCTTGTCTTCTCCAAGAAATGAGAGGTAGGAAAATTACTTGGAAAAAGGAGAAAAGTGAAGCTAGAAAAAGAGATAGAAGAGGGCTGGAAATGAGTTAAAAAATAGCAAAAATCAGACCTCAAGAAAGACTGAAAATATACAAAAAAAAAAGAGCAAAAATCAGACCTCAAGAAAGGCTGAAAATAGACAACAAAAAAAAGAGAGCAAAAATCAAACCTTAAAAAGAGATGAGAAAAATGACAAAAATCAGAGATTAAATGGCTGAAAAAGATATAAAAATCAGACCTTTGAAAGGCTGAAAATGACCAAAAAAAAATCAGACCTTTAAGATGGTTTAAAATGGTAAAAAAGTGGAAAAATCAGACCTCTAAAAGAGGCTGAAAATGGTCAAAAAAAGAAGACAAAACAGTCCCTTAAAGAGGGCTAAAAAATAGTGGATTTACAAGCTCAAAAATATAATCAAAACTAGATCTTTGGAAATGAAGCTTATAACGAAATAGATCTAGACAAAAATGAAGTAGATCCAAGGTATAATACTTTTGATCTACTTAGTAAAAGAAATGTAAACTTGAATGATAATGATTTTAGGAAATTGCACTTCTTTACATGCACACGAGTGAAAATACTTAAAGCTTGTAAAATAATCTCATGTATGCAATAAAGATGAATAGATTTGAGGAGATGGAAAATTTAAGCTTAGAAAATCTATTACACTTAGAGATAGCGAATGCAAGTAAGATCGAACCTTTTTTGAGATAGAGATTCGCTTGTAGTAACCGAAAAGAAGGGAGATTGAAAATTTGATTTTTGATGGGTGAATGATGAGCAAGATCCTTTGAACCCACTCTTGAACAAAAGACGACCTTGTAGAATCCAGAAATGCACAAATTGTTAGACAAAAATAATGGTGAAGTGGAGGAAGAAGCAAGCTAGCTCAAGATCCCACTCTACTCTTAAGAGATCTGCAAAAAGATATCACTTCAACACAAGATATTATCAAGCATAGTATGATTAATCAAATGAAATAAAAAGAACATAAGTATAACCAACTACAGTTTGCTAATTTTAAATCTCATAAAACCAAGCATCAATGAACAACTTAAGACCTATGTTGCATGGGTACCCGTACCGGGGGGTCGGGTACATGTACCCGTACCGGGTACTTGGGTACTTCAATGGTACGTTCCCAGCCGTACCCAGCCATACCCAAATTCAAACTCGTGTATGGGTACTTCACTTATGAAAACAGGGTACTTGCATGGATTTTGGTACATCGTACCGCATGTTTGGGTACGCCGGAGGTACGGCTGTTGGGAAATTTACCTTAGCTCGCCGATCGAGGGGGGTCGATTTGCAATGTTTGATGTTTAAAATTTTAAAAATTAAAAATTAAAACACTGAAAGACATGTTATGTGGGCACTTACCCCTTACCTAAACCTGCGCGGCACTCCATTTCTCACTGCTAGTGCTCCGTGCTCACTACTCCAGCGATGCCTATCTAGAGAGCTTGCTGACAGAGG
Source organism: Larix kaempferi (assembly GCA_027924585.1). Classification (NCBI taxonomy): domain Eukaryota; kingdom Viridiplantae; phylum Streptophyta; class Pinopsida; order Pinales; family Pinaceae; genus Larix; species Larix kaempferi. The sequence continues at coordinate 1,843,814 of BSBM01001032.1, forward strand.
ACCTTAGTGATGCTGATGACATTGATACTGAGGATGCTGATGACATGGCTTGAGGAAGCCAAATCAGCTATCTTGTTCATTGTTCAATGCTTACTATTTTGAACTTTCGTTTTCATGTTTGGAAATGCCATTCAGTCTTCCAGTCTTCCACTTGATATCTACTATGAGTCTATGTCATATGATTTATCAAATTTATTATTTTATGTTTCAAATTTTCAATGTGAATGTTCATATGAATCATTGAATTTAGAAATATCAAATATACATGTATGATGTGATTGTGACATGTTTTATTTTTATAAATATATATATATATATATATATATATATATATACAGTACCCCCAACGTACCCAAGTACCCTGTTACAAAAAGTGGTGTCCCCGTCCCCGTCCCCATACCCACATTTCCTGGCAACTTAGCTTAAGACTATAAATGTTCACCCTAAGGACTTAAAAAAGCCTTCTAAGCTAGATACATGATAAAATCAATTGCATATGAAGAATATAATTGAACAATATCACCTCAATAGAGCTTCAATGAATTCTAATGGACAAAATGTGCGCACCATATGAACCTACAAAGTCTTGATTTATTCAAATAGCAACAGCAAAAATGAGCAAAGTATCCTTGCACAAAAATTCCACCCTCAATGGTGTAGCAAGGCTCTGTATTTATCCAAAAGGAGAGCACCAATAACCTAAAATGAATAGCATGAGAGAGGGAGCCATTCGCTTGGAGCTAGGCGTGAAGAGGTAGGCGCAATTGAAAGATTGGAGTGTGAACTCGTGGAGGTAGGTGGTGATTGGGGTTGGTGGGGATGAGGTGGAGCCCCACTCCCATTGAAACCAACGCCCTCGACTTTGGATTACTCTCCCATCACCAAAGCGCACATGAAACCATGGGGGACCCACTCACGTGAAGGAGGTCCACGTGAACCCCTTATTCCATTCGCTTATTCCAAACTCCAAAAGGCATGTTCCTTTATTCTTTAAGCATGGTCACACTTCTTGGAACCTTGGCCTACCACTCATGCGACTTGATGTATGCTGCCCATGTGAAGGAGGAGAAACCCACGCTTGCATAAATTGATATTTTCAAACTCCTTATCCAAACTTTTATTTCAACATGTGATTAATCTCTTTTATGTGATCGTACACCTCATGCGATCCATAATCAACCCTTCCATAATGTTTTTTTTATCATTTTTTGACTTATTTTAATTTTTTGTCCATGGTGCATTTTGTCCCTGTTTAGTAATTAAATGCCAAAATGATGCATCTTAGCGAAAAATGCCTCCAGAGGTGACGTAGCTGCCCGGAATCTGGAGAGAAAGGGCACTAGGGTAAATAGGATGCTCTGAGCGTCAAAACGAGCCTCCCCATGCCAAATTCCGCCTCCAGATGAGGTTTTTATCACTTAGAAATTTTCCATTTAAACCATTAAAAAATGGTCTAAATTACGGAAAAAAATTATTTTTGTCGGAATGAAACGAAACTCCTAGGGGACCTAGTGCATGTTCATACGACTCAATCGAGATGGCTAACACGTAAAAAATCCTAGACACAAGACTCTAATAACCACCTTAGGTTTTGACCATCATGGTAAATACTCCAACTTTGGAGGTGTGAGTGAAAAACTCAGGAATTATACACGACTGAAGCGCAATGCATAATTACTATGGAAAAAACACTCTAGAGTATCCCCTTGACAATTAAACCTAAGGATAGCCCAATCTTTTATAAAAGGACCCCGTTTAGACCAACTTTTTACAATTTCCCTATGGGGGTATGAACATGCATTTATTACAAATGGGGCAAAATTGCCCTGAAAATGACTTCTGAACTTTTGAACATTGATGATGAACATTGAACATGTTCATGAAACTGGCGGCTCACAAGAAATTCAACTATTGTACAAAATAGCTGGTAACACAGAGTAAATTAGACCATTTTAGATAATCATTGAAACAAACATGTCGATATAACATATATATATACCGCCATATCATAACTACTAGATACCAAGTCAAGCTACCATAATGAGAAAAAGAGAAGCAAATCGTAATGAATGCACATCCATATACCTGTTGGGTTATATACCTGTACATATCATTTGAACCATCCACTGTCACTGGAATACTGCAACTGCACATTTGGGCACTGCACATTGCTCTGTATGGAAAAATGGCTACATCGATCATCAAATCTGAGGTCATGAGGCTTAGTCATGGCATAAGTCTGTATTGTCTGCTCAGGGGATGTATGAAAGCATGAGTGATCCTGGAATGAATGCTCATCAAATGTTGATCTCAAGCATCTCAATGTAAAGGACTGGCTGAAAAAGGCACTAGAATCCGATCTGAAGATATGGTAGCCTTGGCTACTATAAATGTGATAACATCTGGCTCTAGTTGGGACAAATGCTCTGCTAAATAGAGCACTTGAGAACCTCATAATCTCTGGTCCTCACCACTCTGCTACTCGTATCCTCGAACATGCACTCTAGCTCTGCATCATCTTCAAAATGTACCTAATATCTGCAAATTGCAAAGAGCTATACCAAAATCGCAGACCGGTCGTCAGAAACATGCGTATATATACAAAAATATCAAAATAACAATACTGATATGAAATGCTGAAAATAAAGAAACTAATCTACTAACGAAAATTCAAAATTTCATTATTTTGCAGGAACAGATAAAAGAAAAAGGACACAAGACTAACTGGTAGCTTCGAAAGCGAGACTAAGAAAGAAAAAGGTGCCAAACTCAATTGCCAAATATACTAAACTACTGCTCGAGTGAGCTTATTCAGTTCCTACCTACCCTAATCTAACTAGTCATACAAGTATTAAGTATAGTCATAGATCTAATGCAACCATTCATCCAATTGATCAATGATTCTTCCATGATGTTCCTTAACAAAACAAGTCAAGATTAGGTTAAATATCAATGAATTTAATATCACAATGATCTTGACTTGTTCAAAATTTCAGAAAGTATTTGAATGGTGCAAAATGAAATCATGCTAAGGAGGAGACCGACCGAAAACATCCTCCATCAAGATATCAATACGATCATCGAAATTATTGTTCAAAATGCATGGAGGGAAAAAAATGTGACAAAAGATTTAACTCCCCTTGACTAAAGTTGTCTTCCTCATCTACCCGATTAGGACAATCATTTTTGTTCACTCCAAGAATGATGGACCAACCAAATGAGGATAAATTGTAATGCAACAACAATGAGATTGTGATTAGCCCTAACTGTTGTTTACAAATGGAGAAAAAATGAAATCGATCCTTATATACCCTTTCTAGCCACCAATAGGAAGGATTGATACACTGAAATATGTTATTCATCAAGGATAACTGAAAAGGGAAATGAAGTGCTTTATCTCCATTCATGTGACAATGCTTACACTCCTGATTGAAAATATCAAAAATAAAAGATTGACCAGACCAAAAACCCAAAGCAGATTCAAGAAGTTGGGATGGGAGGGTGGATTGAAAATGTGTAGTTTCTCCCATATGGCTTAGATTGATTGACCTTGAAATTTGACAACAGGGAAAGAACTTATTGCGAGCACCCAACCCCAAAAATTGAAATAAGTTACCCTAATAAAAAATTGAATCGGGAAAAATATCAATATTAGATGCATTAAGTGAAGGATTGTTTCCGAGCTTCCCGTAATTAGTAAGATATTGGTTTGAGGATTCTATTAAGGAAAGCCCTTGATTAGTTTGATTCACTAACCCATCCTCATCATGAGATTTCTCTTCAATTGATTTATCTTTAAGTTCATATGATGATAATTTATCAAGGAACGTATCAACAAACTCATTAACAACCACTTGATCATTTTCATAAATTTGATCTCTAAGCACGCAATGATCAGATGAATTCGTTTCAAAAGAAATTTGGTTGTTGTCCCTATTTTCTTCTTCTTCAATATCATGATTAGAAATATCGTTAATTACATAAGGATTGTGAAAAGGCTTCTCAAAATCATTTTCAAAGGCAATAATCCTGAGGCATTGAAATTTGCTCACTGTCATGCATTATTTTCTCGTGAGACTCTATCGGCTCATGAGAAGAGGAATCAATTTGATAAGGACAATCATTAGTTAATTCATTATCAGTATGATCTTGATCATCTTCATCAAGTTGATTTTCATCAAGACACTCATTGTCTGGTTGTTCTTCCATAGATTCATTAATGTTTTCTCCCCACTCACTTATTAACAAATCCATGAACATGTCATACCCAGTGATGGATCCTAGGACTAAATGATCAAACCATAATCGGGCATCCCCTTCTAGGGACACACCAAGAGCTCGCATATAGACATCCTCACCGTCAACACCCAAAGCTTGCATATAGTCCCAAAGGACATCCAAATGACTTTCAATAGATGTACCATTACTTCCATAAAAACAAGGCAACCTCCTGATGTATCCATTTGGAATAAGATGAGGTGCCCCATATATTTCTGAAAAATCAAAAGGGGATGGCTTAGGTTTCCTAAAGGATTTAGTTGCTTGAGTTGGGAGAGAATCATTCACCAAAACCCTTGGCCGGGTTTGATATTTTCTAATTGGTTCACTCGGGATATTTGGGGAAGAAAATTTATTAGATGAATGAGGCAAATGATGGGCTTCATAAGAGTTTTGATATGCAGGTTCATACCCATAATTATGTTCATAATTATCCTCATACCTAAACCTTGAATTTCTTTCATTATACTCTTTTAATTCTTTTACAGTTTGTAAAAAGTCACAGACAAAATATGGGTCCATTATGAATTATACATTTAAGATTCCCCAATGGAGTCTATATATGGGTTTGTTCCTTAGTAGAGTTGCAGGGTGGAGTCGCCAGGTGAACCACACAAGTAATTCACCAAAAAGGTAAATGTCGTAGGAGAGGTGAGATGAGTAAATTAAGGATGGTGATTGGAATAATTAAGCAATGAAAAATACAATCACCAAAACAAAATACCTGATGTCATAAGATATAAGATAACGCATGGATACTCACAGACACCGAATGTAAGCCTCTACCTCCCCGACAACGACGCCAAAATGTTGGCAAAGAGAATGGGAGTAGAGCTAAAGAATAAGTGTCGAACCAAGGTAGGCCTCTACCTTTCCCGGCAACGACGCCAAAATTTTATCACACAACTCGTAGTTGCCCCTATGGATGATCCTATATAGGGCGATAGAGGGGACGGGAAACCAAAGAGGTGACACAAGAGGGCCTCGATTCCCAAGATGGATTGGTTGTCATGCCAATCGAGGCACTCTTCACTTTTTACTATCCAAGCCACAGATAAAAAAGGGGGAGACCCTGATCTACTCTCGACAGGAGAGATCTAACCCAATCACCAGATCAAGCTATAGAAATAGAATACATAAGGTGATGGGTGATGAACCCTAGATTTAAGGAAACAAGGTCATTGTGGAGGCTTAGGAAAGGTAAGATTAAACTTTGATTGTTTAAACACAGTGACTTGATGATTAAGAGTGATTCCAGGATTAAGGTGCTAAGACAAATGATCAAATCTAACTGCCTTGGGATACGTGACCCTTAAATCATAGAAAATGGTCCAAGGAGCAAATATGGAGAATTAAAGATTTCTAGCACAAATTGCAAGAAGATCTGACAATTTCAAGGTACACAATCTCTACAGACGAAGGTTTAACAACTCAAAAGACAAGCAAACCAGGGAAGGCATAAAAGTAGAGATCAGTGCCTAGGGAAATGGGGAAGATGGATTCCTTGGAGCATGACGCCCTTGGGAACCCACCTTGGGTTTGGCCGTAAAATAAAAACCCAGAAATGCTTTGCCAGTAAACCAAGTATTAAGACCCAGAGAATTTTTCAAATAATTTAGAGTTAGGGTTTGAATGTAAATGACAGATGGGTAAGCTAAAAGAATAGATTACGTACCTTGCAAGCCTACCTAGATCATGGAAATTGATGATAGTATGTCAAGGACTAATCCCGCAAAGATCAAGTGAAGATTTGATGCTTTATCTTGCCTCTACGAATTTGCCTGGTTCCACTAATGCGCTCTTCTCTTCCTGCAACACTAAGGAGATAAAATCAATTAGAAAGAAAAAATGAAGGTAAATGCAAATGACGAAAGATCACAGAGAATAAGAAGTACAAAACCTTAAAAGAGTCTCTTGACTAGCAAGAACCCTAAAGAGCATCTGAGGCCTTTTTCATCCTGTCCAGATCTCCAGGACTTATTACATGTGACCCCCACCACAAAACCTTAAAAGAGTGTCTTGCCAAGCAAGAACCCTAAAGAGCATCTGAGGCCTTTTTCATCCTGTCCAGATCTCCAGGACTTATTACATGTGGTCACCACAAAACCTTAAAAGAGTGTCTTGCCAAGCAAGAACCCTAAAGAGCATTTGAGGCCTTTTTCATCCTGTCCAGATCTCCATGACTTATTACATGTGGTCATGGCAATGCCTCGAAAGAGCATCTGAGGCCTTTTTCATCCTGTCTAGATCTCCCAGGTCTACTTACATGCCATAGGACAATGCCTCGAAAGAGCATCTGAGGCCTTTTTCATCCTGTACAGATCTCCCAGGTCTACTTACATGTCCTCTCAGAACAATGCCTCGAAAGAGCATCTGAGACCTTTTTCATCCTGTCCAGATCTCCCAGGTCTACTTACATGCTCATTTGCACAACCTGTCCACGGCCATAGAGTATCAACCTGATACTCACCATACATCATCCTAATGTACACATGATCATCCTGATCATCAACACTGCATCGTCCTGATGCATGTCATCTAGAGCAACATCCTGAAGCTCGTCATCCATGATCATCCTGATCATACAATGCATCTACTTGATGCATACCAAGTATCTACATGATACATATCATCATACATGATCCACCTGATCATACAATGTATCCACCTGATACATACATAGATACATGATCCACCTGATCACACAATGTATCTACCTGATACATATCAACATACATGATCTATCTGATCATACAACATATCCACCTGATACATATACAGATACATGGTCCAAGCATCCAACATGATGCATATACAAATACATACAAATGATCCAACTAATCATATCCAACATCCAACATGATGTATACATACATAAATGATTCAACTGATCATATCCAGCATCCAACATGATGCATACATACATAAATGATCCAACTGATCATACCAGCATCCAACATGATGCATACATACATAAATGATCCAACTGATCATACAGAGCAGAAACTAGAACATCATCCTGATGCTCATCATCCAACGCTTACATCCATAGCCATGTGAAGGATCCTCCTTCCACCATGCTTAGAATGGCTTCAGCAAATGTATCCATCACTTCTTCCATGAAGTGTCATTGATCTGAAGGACACTAAGCCTCTCTCTGAAGTACTAGAACTTCACTCTGGCTAGTGGCTTCGTCAGCACATCTGCAATCTGCTCATCTATCGCAACATATAAGAGATTCACTGCTCCTCTCTGCACCATATCCTTGATATAGTGATATTTGATCTCTATGTGTTTCGACCTGTCGTGGAACACCGAGTTCTCAGACAGCTTCACACAACTCTGGTTGTCACAAAAGATACCAATAGCCTCCAGTGGGAGATCAAATAACTCAGATAGTAGCTTCCGAAGCCATACTGCCTCACAACTAGCTGAACAAGCTGCAACATACTCTGCCTCGACTGTACTCAGTGCTACGCAGGACTGCTGTTGAATATTGTAACTTCTAAGAATATTATATTTGTATATTATTTATTCCGGAGATGTTCCATACCTCCGATGTGATTATACTATGAATCCGGAGATGTTTATTCCTCCGAATTGGTTGTGGTAACTAGGGTTATTAGACCCACCATGTGGGGGTCGGCCCAGTCAGTTATAATAGGGTATTTAACCTAATGGTTAAATACGAGCCTACATGTACTTGTGTAAAATACATGTCAGTGTGGTGTATAAATAGAGGAGGTATGTTCCTCATTTGACACACACACACACACTTGAGAGAGGCACACTTGTGGAGGAGAGGTCTGCTATGGAGGAGGAGGAGATCATGTATTTGGTTTGCATCTTTGTATATTATTGGTCATCTATATTGAGGAAGCTTTGCTGGGTTTTCTACCCCATGAGGGTTTCCCAGGATAAATCTGTGTCTCTTGTGTTTATGCTATGCTTGTTGTTTCTTCAGTGATCCTGTATATGATATTATTGTGAAATGGAATGTAATGCTGCTATTTTTTGTCTTAGCATATTGAATTTTAACATGGTATCAGATCTAACCTGAAGGAAGGCAATGTATGGCACTTACGACACTTGCTTCTCTTGCGACAATTTGAAGGTTAGGGTTTTATATAGAAAAAACCAGTCATCGTGGAACTTTCGCCATAAATCCATTTATGAGAAGTTTCAGGATCTGAAAAGTTTACAGGTCGTAGATAACATCCCCAGGTACCTTGTGTCCAAAGGGCACCCTCAGATTCGTTGTACTTTATGAGTTATGATCAGTACAAGTTAGAGTTTCTGCCTCTTCCAGATCTCAGTCAAAATCAGGTGACCTTGGAAAAAAGGTCATAACTTGGGCTAGGAAGCTCCAAATAAAATTTAGTAAAAAGTGACAGGTAGTACACAGACTATACTATCTCAGGAAACTTTTTCAGAGGCTGAAGGTGAACCAGTGACACGTGGCACGCCGTACAAGTTCGCTCTCCTGTTTTATCCCATAAACAGGCCACGTTGCGACACTTGGCATAACTCTCTCTCAGAGAGTCCAATTGAGGTCAGACCTGTCAGGATGGAAATATAACAGGGCGAGATATCTCAGGAAACGTTTTCAGAGGCCGAAGTTCAAACAGTGACACGTGGCACGCTGTACAAGTTCGCTCTCCTGTTTTATCCCATAAACAGGTCACGTTGCGACACTTGGCATAACTGTCTCTCAGAAAATCCAATTGAGGTCAGACCTGTCAGGATGGAAAGATGACAGGTCAGGCTACTGCAGAAAAGGTTTTCAGACCCTGTGGAGCAGAAATTTCAGAGTTATAGCAAAAAAAATCAGGTGCATATTTCTGTCAAAACAGAATTATTTTTGGAGCACCTTTATTCATGGCTTCCGGAATTTAGGGTTTCGGAGAAAGTTAGAATTTTTGGAATAGGAGTCCACGGCTGGAAGCTCCTCAGAAAAATAAGAGTTTAGAGCCTTGGATCAAACCTTTTGATTGGACAGAAGGGTGGGCTTCATCAAACCCTAGTTCGGGTTCCTGTCTAGAAGATCCAGAAGTTTCGAAGGCAATTTTGAGGGGTCAAATTTTGGAGATTTCAAAATTGAAGAATGCTAGGTTGATCAGCTCAGCAAGACACATTCTTCCATCCATTCAGAAGTGTGAAAGTCAAAGATTGAATTTTAGGATTTCTCTAGCAAACCCTAATCAAGCTCTAGATCAAGTTTCAAGGGGAGTTGAGGCTAAGGCCTTACATAAGAAGACTACAAAAAGTCTCGACAGGTATGACTTAAGGAGGTTCAGGTATGCCTTGAAATCTGATTCTTGATTAAGTTCATAATGTGTTTGTCTTCATGTTATTTATTAGTACAATCTTGATTAATGTTATTAATTGTCTTATCACCCTAGTAACAATATGAATGCATGTGAATGATCGAAGACATTCATTGATTAGGGCTATATGATTGTACTTATGCATTATGGTGTTGTGTGAGGTTGATGTTGTCTGCTAACAAGACACATGTACATCACAAAAGACAAATCAAGTTCCATGGCCATGACAACATGAAGACAAAGACTCACGAGGTATGTATGACTTTGTTATATCATGTTTAACCTACGAGACATGCAGGTTCTAGCTCAGGATCTCTAAATCATTGAAGAGATTGTTTAGGTATGTTGTACATAACTAAGCAGGTATACTAATCCAGGTATGTTTTCCTGTGTCATGTTAGAATCTTACCTTGTGTAAGTATACTTGGTATGATTGGTTAGTAATCAAGGGTTTATGCATATTATGTCTCTTATCTTGGTTGATGATTTAACTAACTAGATCAAACAAGAATATGCATGAGTAAAAGAAGACTTCCTTGAAACCCTGAATACTAATGATCATGACTGTACATATTCAAGATTATTTAGAATTAGAATGTTTTGATAATATTGAGAATATACTAATGAATGTATGTTTGTGTATGAGATCATGAGGATGACACTAGTGTACACTTGAGCATGCACAGTGGTACAGAATGAATAGAAGTTCAGAAGACATACAGAAGATCAAGCGGGAGGCAACCACACAAACATAAAAGATAAGTATTTGGGTTGTTATTAGAAATAGTAAATGATATTGCTTGTATGCATATTTGTATTCCTAGAATATATCATGCCGAGTGTAAACATTCATAAAGCATTGAACAGTATACTACTAATATGCATATGATTGGTAAATTGGACAAACATTCCATTGTTGCTTGTCTAGAATGAAACCTCTTTGCTGACATGCTGAGAGTTGTGCACACTCTCGATAGTATGTTCTGGTAGAGATGGAAGGCATCTAGATAGCCACTGTATGCATACAGGATATGGGAAAGTGTTGTGCCAAAGTATTGGTCAAAATAGTTGTATAACTATGTAAATGATATCTGTATGCATAATAGGTTATCATATCAATATGATTTGATGACTATGAAGTATTACTAATCATGTACTTAATTTTGATTTGTAGGAAAGATCATGATGAATGATGAACTCTGAACAAGCGATGGATGTTCAACAAAATATTTACAAATCAAACACACTATAGAAAGCTTGTGGTTAAGAGATTCTCTTAGAAAGAGGAAGAGAATCATGATGAGATGTTTTGCTCCAAGGGACTAGATAAGACCATTCTATTAATAATGTAATCAGGTTCTATATGGGTTCCCAGGATCGGTAGTCAATTGATGAGCTTAATGATCATCATGGGTGATGTGGATCTCAACCTTTGCTACAAGGTTGAATATGGGTTCTAAACACATATGACATGGATGCAAGAAGGAACTCACCACAGAGTTCGAATGATTTTGAGGCTCATATTAGTAGACCCATCTGACGAGAGATGGCACAGATAGATATGCAGAAGATCACTCAATGCTGAGTGTGAATAATGGACAATTGACAGCTTCATGACAAAGCTTGGGCTTTACCAGAAGTAAAGTTGTTCCTAACCTTTACCTTAAGGTTATGGATGATGAGCCTATCATACCATTATTGTATGACGATGATCTCTTTCTAACAAGGAATGAGAAACAGGTCATGAAAATGGCTGCAAAAATGAAAATGAAAGATCTCGGATTAATGCACTACTTCGTAGGTCTAGAAGTATGGCAATATCCAAAAGGAATCTTTTAAATCAAGGTAAGTATGTTGTGAAGTTTCTAAAAAGATTTGATATGTTGGAGTATAAAGCCATGGCCACTCCCATGGACTCCAACTTGAAGTTGTTAAGTTAATGACTCATCGTATTTAGTGGACCTAACCCTATATAGACAAATCATTGGGTCATTGATGTATTTAACAAATACTAGGCCAGATATATGCTTTGCTGTAAATACCCTAAGTCAGTATCTAGTAGAACCTAGAAAGGTGCACTTAATAGCTACAAAGCATGTAGTGAGGTACCTAAAAGGTACTTTAGATTTTTGGTCTATATTATCTTGGAGGTCATGAATTCCATTTACATGGTTACTCAGATTCTGATTGGGCAGGAAGTTTATCAGACATAAAGAGTACATCAGGTGGATGTTATAGTCTTGAATCTGCCATGATCTCATGGTTTAGCAAGAAACAATCTAGTGTGGCTCTCAGTACTGCTGAAGCAGAATTTATGGCTGTCTGCTCTGCCAGCTGTGAAGCAGTATGGCTTCAGAAGCTTTTATAAGGAGTGTTTGACTTAGAAATGGATCCCACTGTGATTATGTGTGACAATCAAAGCTGCATTAAGATGACTGAAAATCCTGTGTTCCACGATAAGTCAAAACACATAGAGATCCGATACTTCTATATACGAGATATGGTGCAAAGAGGAGTTATCAAGCTCGAATATATAAGCACTGACTGACGATCAGATTGTTGATATCTTGACTAAACCTCTGTCTCGAGTGAAGTTTGAATACTTTCGAGACAAGCTTGGTATAGTTCAAAAGAACTCTCCTCGAAAGGGGGAGTAGCATAGTATCTGATAACAAGTCTGTCTCATCAATGATGAGGTTACCTATTTACTGCACTTAGTTACTTAGAATTATTTTTAGGACCCTTATATTTTTACTTTTGATGATAGATGTATTAGTAAGAATACATGCTTTTGATGATAGATGTATACACACTTTTGATGATAGATGTATTAGTGAGTATACATGCTTTTGATGATAGATGTATACATACTTTTGATGATGAGGATACATGTTTTGATATACATGTTTTGATGATGAGGATACATGTTTTGATATAGATGTTTTGATGATGAGGATACATGATGCCTTGATGTACTTGTATGGATGAAGATACTTGTACCCATGATTGACATACGAGGGGATTGGATCATCCCTGGACTTCAGTCCTAAAGAGAGTCGTAGACGTATGTCTTCGAGAATGAAGTCCTTGGTGGACTTGAGGGGATTGGATCATCCCTGGACTTCAGTCCTAAAGAGAGCCGTAGACGTATGTCTTCGAGAATGAAGTCCTTGGTGGAATTGAGGGGATTGGATCATCCCTGGACTTCAGTCCTAAAGAGAGCCATAGACGTATGTCTTCGAGAATGAAGTCCTTGGTGGACTTGAGGGGATTGGATCATCCTTGGACTTCAATCATAAAGAGAGCCGTAGACGTATGTCTCCGAGAACAAAATCCTGAATGAACAGGTAAGGGGATTGGATCGTCCTCGGACTTTAGTCCTTTGAATTGAGCCGTAGACATGATGTCTCCGAGAACTAAATCCTGAATGAACATGTAAGGGGATTGGATCGTCCTCGGACTATGGTCCTTTGAATTGAGCCGTAGACATGAGGTCTCCGAGAATTGAATGATAGGACTGGATCGTCCCTGGACTTCGGTTCAAAAGGTACATGATAGGACTGGATCGTCCCTGGACTTTGGTTCAAAAGGTACATGATAGGACTGGATCGTCCCTGGACTTCGGTTCAAAAGGTACATGATAGGACTGGATCGTCCCTGGACCTCGGTTCAAAATGTACGTGACAAATCCTAGAATTGTTCTAGGTTACATCCAACATGAAACAGGGCTGGCTCTGTAGATATGTTACATCCAGCATGAAACAGGGCTGGCTCTGTAGATGCAATACATCCAGCATGAAACAGGGCTGGCTCTGTAGGTGCGATACATCCAGCATGAAACAGGGCTGGCTCTGTAGATGCGATACATCCAGCATGAAACAGGGCTGGCTCTGTAGATGCGATACATCCAGCATGAAACAGGGCTGGCTCTGTAGATGCGATACATCCAGCATGAAACAGGGCTGGCTCTGTAGATGCGATACATCCAGCATGAAACAGGGCTGGCTCTGTAGATGCGATACATCCAGCATGAAACAGGGCTGGCTCTGTAGATGCAATACATCCAGCATGAAACAGGGCTGGCTCTGTAGATGTGATACATCCAGCATGAAACAGGGATGGCTCTGTAGATGTGATACATCCAACATGAAACAGGGCTGGCTCTGTAGACGTGACACATCTAGTATGAAAGAGGACTGGCTCTGTGGCGGTAAATCCTAGATCTGATCTAGGTCACATCCAGTATGAAAAAGGACTGGCACTGTGGTTGGGATTAGATCGTCCCTAGACATGAGACTTGTCTTAAAGAGATAAGGATTGATCATCCTGGAACTTGATCTGGATTGTATCATCCATGGACCTATGTCCTAAAGAGAGCAGGATTGATCATCCTGTAATATGATCATGTGATGATGATGCTGATGATCGTGTGATGACGATGCTGATCGTGTGATGTCGATGCTGATGATCGTGTGATGATGATGCTGATCGTGTGATGACGATGCTGATGATCGTGTGATGACGATGCTGATGATCGTGTGATGATGATGCTGATGACGATGCTGTTGATCGTATGATGACGATGCTGATATTCGTATGATGACGATGCTGATGATCGTGTGATGACGATGATGATGATCGTGTGATGACGATGCTGATGATCGTGTGATGACGATGCTGACGATCGTGAGGATTCAGATATTGATGTTGCTGTAGCTGTTTGAGTACTGCAGAAGATAAAGACTCAGTACTGAAGATGTTGATGTTCCAGTATTGAAGATGTTCCAGTAACTGGTTGAGTTACTGATGATGTTGAGAAAGCTTCCAATGATTTATAGATGTATCATGTATGATGTATGACTCGTTGCTCCTGCGGATGTTGTTATAATATCCTTCTCGTTAAGGGGGAGTGTTGAATATTGTAACTTCTAAGAATATTATATTTGTATATTATTTATTCTGGAGATGTTCCATACCTCCGATGTGATTATACTATGAATCTGGAGATGTTTATTCCTCCGAATTGGTTGTGGTAACTAGGGTTATTAGACCCACCATGTGGGGGTCGTCCCAGTCAGTTATAATAGGGTATTTAACCTAATGGTTAAATACGAGCCTACATGTACTTGTGTAAAATACATGTCAGTGTGGTGTATAAATAGAGGAGGTATGTTCCTCATTTGACACACACACACACTTGAGAGAGGCACACTTGTGGAGGAGAGGTCTGCTATGGAGGAGGAGGAGATCATGTCTTTGGTTTGCATCTTTGTATATTATTGGTCATCTATATTGAGGAAGCTTTGCTGGGTTTTCTACCCCATGAGGGTTTCCCAGGATAAATATGTGTCTCTTGTGTTTATGCTATGCTTGTTGTTTCTTCAGTGATCCTGTATATGCTATTATTGTGAAATGGAATGTAATGCTGCTATTTTCTGTCTTAGCATATTGAATTTTAACAACTGCTTCCTGCTAAACCAAGAGATCACACTTGATCCCATACTGAAGCTGCACCCAGAAGTGCTCTTCCTATCTACAGCACTGCTTGCCCAATCTGAATCAACATAACCCTGTAGGTTAAATTTTGATTCGCATCATACTTGAGCCCATAATCAACTATACCCTTCAGGTACCTCAGAATATGCTTTACAGCAACCAGGTGAACACTCCACGGATCCGTCAGGAACTGGCTCAATGTGTTCACCGCAAAGCAAATATCTGGTCTTGTGTTCGTCAGGTACATCAAGGACCTAATCATCTGATGATACATGGTGACATCAACCGGATCAGATGAAGCATCACACAAAAGCTTCAGGTTCGATGCCATAGGTGTGGCCATGGCCTTGCATTCCATCATCCCGAACCTCTTCAGGATCTCTACTGCATACTTCCCTTGTCCAAGGAAGATCCCATCTGCACTCTGCCACACCTCCATGCCTAGAAAAGGGTGCATCATCCCCAAGTCCTTCATCTCGAACTTGGAAGCAAGCTTCATCTTCGTGTTGGCAATCAATCTATCCTCACCTGTTACAAACAGGTCATCCACATACAATAGTAGTATCACTAGATTTCCTTCCTCAACCTTGTAGTAAAGGTTGGAATCCGCTTTACTCTTCGTAAAGCCCAAACTGGATAGAAAGCTGTCTATCTTACCATACCAAGTTCTGCACATATATGACTTCCCGTCATGTGTCTCAAAACCAAGTGGCTGCTCCACATACACTTCCTCTTCGACTACACCATTCAAGAAAGCTGTCTTGACATCCATCTGGTGTATCTTCCATTTCATCACTGCAGCCAGAGCAAGTACTGATCTGATGGAAGTGTGCCTAGCTATAGGTGTAGAAGTCTCTTCATACTCAATCCCTTTTTCTAGGAGAAGCCACGAGCTACAAACCTCGTTTTGTATTTCTCCATGCTACCATCTACAGCATGCTTGATCTTATACATCCATTTGGAAGTCACAGCAGACTTCCCTTCAGGTCTTGGGACTGCATCCCAAACATCATTCTTCATGATCGACTAGTACTCCTCGATCATGGCATTCTTCCCGAATCCTGGGAACTTCAATAAATTCAATAGATAACTTTGTTGCTGAAACAAATGTTGTAGTCCTTCTTTTGTAGGTGCTCGTATACGATCTTTCCTACAAAACAAGTTAAATTGCATGATTAGAAACTTCTCATAGTTTTCAGAACAAATTCTTACACATAAAGAAATATGTCATACAGTCATGCAATTATTTGAGCCAATGCTTCAATACAACATTCATCCATATCCTGTAACTTTCTAGATGCCTTCCAATCTCTACCAGAACATTGTTAAGAGTTTGCACTACTCCCAACATGTCAGCAAAGAGGTTTCATTCTAGATAAGTAGCAATGGAATATTGTACAGTGCCATAGGCCACTTACCCATCACATGAATATTAGTAGTATACTGTTCATTAATGCAATTATTCTAATATGCATAATACACAACCTAAGTCTAGGAACATAAGCATATACATCATTGAACAACATTATTTAAACAAACAAATGTGTAAGAAATGACAATTCAAATACTTATCTTTGTTTGGTTGTTGGGTGGACTCCCTCTTGATCTTTGCAACTCCATTCTGATGTGGAATGGGAGAAGTGGTCGACTCCCTCTGAATATCTGCATCCTTGCAGAAACTACTGGAGTGTGCTCCCTCTTGATCGTTGCTTCCTGGATTACCTGTCCTTGAACTTATATCCAACCTCGATCACTATGCATGCTTACAGGTATCATTATTGTGATATCCTCGAGATCTCATACATAATCATACATTTATTAGTATATTCTCAATACTATCAAAACAGAATAATCTTAAGCATGTATAGTCATGATCATTTCAAACAGAAATAATAAGCATTAGTATTCGATGACTCTTATGGTTAGTCATATCATAAATTAAAGTAAGAAACATAATATGCTTACACCTGTGATTACTCAAACCTATACTTTCATGACTCTTCTGGTTAGTCATATCATCAATTAAGGTAAGAAACATAATATGCATACACCCATGATTATTCAAACCTATGAATAATCATTATCAATCATGCCATTTATACTTATATAAGAGATTCTAACACAAGGTAGGATTCTAACTTGATATAGGAAAAACATACCTGGATTAATATGTTAGCTGGTTATTGTCTAACATACCCACATGATGTCTTCTTGTTCTCTTAAGTGACTGATGCTAGTAACCTACATATCTCATAGGTTAACCAAGTTATACATACCTCGTAAGTAGATCTTCTATGTGATCCATGGCAATGGATGAACCTTTGTCTTCATGTCACCATGGTCATATGTTCTTGAACTAGAACATGATTTGTCTTTCTTGATGTACCTTTCATGTTAGTGGACAACATCAACCTCATACAACATCATAGTGCATTAGTACAATTAAAAGTGTCAAAAACCCTAATCAATGAATATATCCTATCATGCATTCATAATTTTATTAAGGTGATACGACAAGTCTAAAATTAACCAAGATTGTACTAACCGTAATAATATGAAGACAAACATATCATAAACTTAATTATGAACAGAATTCGAAACATACCTGTATGAGTCATATCTGTCGAGATTGCTCGTAATCTTCTTATGTAAGGCCTCAGCCTCATCTCCCTTTGAAACAAGAACTTCTTCACTTATGCAGGTGACCAATCCATTCTCTTCTAGGATTAATCCAATCCACTTGATTTGCAGGAACTGGATCTGGACCTGGATTAGGGTTTGTCAGAGAAACCCTAAAAATTCAAACTTTGAATTTCAAACTTCTGAAAGGATAGAAAGATGCGCCTTGATGAGCTGATCAAGCCGGTATATTCAGAATTTGAAAACTGCAAAGTTTCACCCCTCAAATTTGCCTTTGAAACTTCCGGATTCACTAGACATGACCCCAAACTAGGGTTTGATAAAGCCCACCCTTCTTCCCAATCAAAAGGTTCGATCCAAAGCTCTAAGCTTCTATTTTTCTAAGGAGCTTCCAGCCGTGGTCACAAGCCCTAATTTTCCACTTTTCCGATCAAAGTTCCAAACTAGGGTCTGATCAAGCCCGACCTTCTGCCCAACCAAAAATTCTGATCTTGGTCTCTAAATTTCGATTTTGATGAGTAGCATTTAGCTGTAGTCTCCGATTACAAAAATTCCAACTTTCTCCGAAACCCTAAATTCCGGAAGCCATGAATGAAGGTGCTAAAAAATAATTCTGTTTTGACAGAAATATGTACCTGATTGTTTCTGGTGTAACTCCGAACTTTTCGATCCATAGGGTCTGAAAACGTTTCCTGTGATAGCCCGACCTGTCATCTTTCCAACCCCATAGGTCTGACCTCAAATGGATTCTCTGAGAAAGAGTTATGCCAAGTGTCGCAACGTGACTTGTTTATGGGATAAAACAGGAGAGCGAACTTGTACGGCGTGCCACGTGTCACTGGTTCAGTTTCGGCCTCTGAAAAAGTTATCTGGGAAATTACAGTCCGTGCAATACCTATCACTTTTTACAAAATTTCATTTGGAGCTTCCTATCCCAAGTTATGACGTTTTTTTCAAGGTCACCTGTTTATGACTGAGATCTGGAAGAGGCAGAAACCCTATATTGTACAGATCATAAATCACAAAGTACAACGAATTAGAGGTTGTCCTTTGGACACAAGGTACATGGGGATCTTAGCCCTGTGCGATTTTCAAACCTTGAAACCTTGCCAAAATTTATTTATACCGAAAGTGCTACGATGACTGGTTTTTTTTATATCAAGCTCTAGCTTCACAATTGCAACAAGTGTCATACATGCCATACCATGCCTTCTTTCAGGCTAGCTCTGATACCATGTTAATTTTTCAGAATTTACTTCAATCGGATCTAGGATCTTAACTGAGAGAACAATATGTACAACATATCTACAACATATCAATCATGGACACAATAATGCAAGCACACAAGAGACACAGAGTTTACTTGGGGAAAACCATAAAGGTGAAAAACCCCAATAACTTCCTCAGAGATAGATAGAGCAATGATACAACCCAAGCATAAGAGATAGATATCTCCTAGTAGCAGCTTCTCCTCCTCCACAAGTGTGCCACTCTCCCGAGAGTGTGAGAGAGAATATAATGATCAAATAGAGTGCCTCCCGTACTCTATTTATACTTGACTTGACTTGCCTAATAACCTTTACTAGGTCGGCCTTAACTTAACCACATAACATAATGCTGACTGGGCCAACACCCAATAGGGTGGTTTAATAACCCTTTGACCCACATGGTCGACCCCCAATAGGGTGGTCTAATAGCGCTTCGACCCACATGACTTATACAGGGCCGACCCCAACAAGGTGGTCTAATAACCCATAAAGTATAAGTTACGACACTTACAATATAAATGACGACACTTCCGTATAGAGGAATAATAACATCTCTATAGGAATACAAACACTTCCGTATAGAGGAATAATACCATCTCTATAGGAGTACAATATACAAATATGAAATACATTCCGAAGTTACATATACATCAACAAAATATTCACCAATATCTTCAATGCAATGGAAAAGAAGTTTCAATTGACATAGCCAACACCCAAAAGCAAATCACAAGAGTTTTGCAAAATATATTTCTATTCCAGTATCCAAGAGCCAAAAGATGCTTTACAATGAGGGGGGTCTCTCCTTTAAATAGGAAAGAGAGCGACCAAAACCCAAACCACCTTTTTAACGAGTGGTTGAGATCAAAATATACATAAGTGATAATCAACGGTTGTGATGGGACCGCATATAAAGTACATGGATCAACTCAAAAATAGAGTGGGCACATTAGCTAAGTCGCCCTAGGGGAATGAACCACATGAAAGTGACTAGGAAACATGACATAAGCTCATGGTGGGGCTAGGAGGTGTACTCATCCTTCTCTAGCATGTCCCCATGGCACAATAACACATAATAATATCATCATAATACAATACTGCGACCATATGACCAAATCGTGGCCCCTTAGTGATGCAATAAAATCATAATATAAAAGCCCAGAAAGTGCGTGGGCCCCACTGAATGCTGTAACCTACTCTGAAAGGTGTGGGATGCATCACATAAATCATCTAAACCAATTGCATGCCATTTCCTTGTCTCAATAGCTCAAATCGAATTCCTCTGTCACCATTTTTACCATTTTTTATCCTCAGAAAAATCACCCGTGAAAGAATAAAATGCTTGTATCTCACTTCCTGGTACCCCGGGGCCAAAACTAACTGCACCAAAATGTTTTGGAGCATGGTAGTATAGTAATAACAAGTGGCTGGACCCCATGCTCCCTCTGTAGCACCCTAGGTGAACAAAATAAAAAATCAAACTGTACTGCTAGGCCATTTTAAATGGCAAATCTGCAATAAAGTGATAATCTGAGTAAAATCTCATCCGGAAGTTCCTGTAACTGAAAAATGAGTATCCCAATGGACTCAGAAGGTCCAAATACACTAGAGATGAGTACCCATACACCCTCTGGCTATCCATATAATCATTTGTAATCATGACCATGCTTGGACAAATAAAAATAATGGTCTATAAATAATAATAATAAACATAAAAACCATCAAACCATCATCTGAAATCTATGTCTGCTGCATGGAACCATTTGATGGGTATAAAAGGACCATAAATCATCCGCATCAAACATCATTGGTCCAACCCAACTCAGATCCTTCGGTTGACTTGGTCAAAATGGGTTTGACCAGGTCAAAATGGGTTTGACCAGGTCAAAACTGACCAAAATATGACCCAGGCTTAAATTGCCTGATGTTGCAAGTGCAAATGGTTAAAGCATGCTCCTTTTAATCATTCTAATAGAAAGACTCAAAGTACAAAGTAGCATATCACTGGAGGTTTAAGAAAATAACATTAAATATAAGTTAAAAATAATCGATTACTCAAAACAGAACTTCAAGAATATACTCATTTCATGGTCGTGATCATTTTGCTAAGATTGGGTGAGAGTGAAAAATGAAAGGCTAGTCTAAGGGGATGACTTTACTAACTCAACACTGTGATACTTTGGATAAGGGGAAAGGGAATACACACTTAAGCTTATGTTGGATAATAAACACACAGGGAATGACAGTGTCTCACAAATGGAATAAGTTGTGTTGAAAAGTGCTTATTCAACCTTGACAAATGTCTACAACTCACATCCAAGTTGAAACAGCTTCGTGAAGATATTTTTTAGAACCGCCATGACTGGGTTCTCGGTTAACCATTACTTGAGGTTCTAGGGGACACTTAGAATTAGCTGTCCCTTACTCCATCTCACATAACAACTCGTAGGCTCCGTGAGGAATTCAATCATTACATTTATTTTATCATGGCCAACAGTCTTTGGATTTAGCATTCATTTAACCACTGCTTTCTTAGGCCTTATGACCCTTTGGATTTCTTGTGTGCTTATAAGCACAACTAATTGCAGCTTTTATCCAGGGTGTTTCATTCAATTTCATATCCCTCTTTCATTGTGCTAAGAAGAACATTTTAGTTTGTTTCAATGGGATTTCACAAGAGATATACAATAGTTCATTTATGCATGTAATTATGGTAGTACTATTTGCTTCAAGTTTAGCCAACACAACTCATGCAACTAGGGGGATCATCTACAATTAAGACCAAACATTGGGGCAACCGACTAGAGAGATCAAGGTATCAAATCCAACTCACCTAAGCTCAGGAACTGGCACAAACAGGTTCTCCTGGCCTAGAAGGATCAAGGATTCTGTAAGTTATGTTTCCAACTCATAGCCGAGACACAAACTAACAGGGATGCTATCCAACAAAAAGAAAAAGTGGGGAAGTCCTCCGTATCACAGGCTAAGGTGTATGCCAGGGTAAAACCAAGAAGTGGAAGAGAATAGATGGATGGGGAAAGTGAAGGTGATGCCAAAACTGGCAAGCCGTAAATGTTGGAATGATCACGTCCATTCTCCTAGGGAGGGTGAAACTAATGAGTATAAACACAAATTTCATACTCAGAGTGAATTAGACCATTTTAGAAAATCATTGAAACAAACATGTCCATATAACATACATATATATCGCCAGATCATAACTACTAGATACCAAGTCAAGCCACCATAATGAGAAAAATAGAAGCAAATCATAACCAATGCATATCCATATACCTGCTGGGTCATATACCTCTACATATCATTCCACTATCATTGGAATACTGTTGTTGCACATCTAGGGACTGCATACTTCTCTGTATGGAAAAATGGCTACATCAGTCATCAAATCTGAGGTCATGAGGCTCAGTCATGGCATAAGGCTTTACTGTCTGCTCAGGGGCTGTATGAAAGCATGAGTGATCCTGGAATGAATGCTCATCAAATGCTGATATCAAGCATCTCAATGTAAAGGACTGGCTGAAAAAGGTATTGGAATCCGATCTGAAGATATGGTAGCCCTGTTTACTATAAATGTGATAACAATATCTTTTGCTTATTTTGTTTATGAGAATAAAGAGACTTTGGAGGTCAAGCTTAGTGTAGTTCTTTTGATGAGTGGATGAATGTCATGGTTTTCATTGAGGTAACATGTATTTGAGCTACTTACTTTTCTCTTGCATCTAAATCTAGCTTATTGTAAGGATCTGTATCGATTTATAAGGAAGGTTAGGCAATAATTGGAGTCTGAAGTATCGATTTTTAGTCAGGATTCCGAGCATCATCGCATAATCGAAAATAAAGCGCTTCATTTCCCTTTTCAGTCATCTTTGATGAATAACATTTTCAATTTTCCAATCCTTCTTGTTGGTGGCTGGAAAAGGTATATAAAGATCAATTTCATCTTTTTTGCATTTTTGAACAACAAGTGGGCTAATCTCGGTCTCAATTTTATTTCAAAATTCATCCCTACTTGGTTTGTATATCATTCATGGAGTGAAAATAATTAATTGTCCTAGTCAGGTAGATGAGGAAGCAAAGAATAGCTTAGGAGGGTTGAATCGTGTGTCATATTATGTTCTTCCATCAATCCTAGACTTGCATTATTTTTATGATCCTATCAGTGTTTTGATGGAAGAAATTTGCAAAAATTAGTCCCAACCCCGGCATAATTTAATTTTGCACTATCCGTATCTTTCTTTGAATTTCAAAAAGCAAGATAGAATGGCATCAATTTTCATTCACATTACTTCCAAACCATCTCTAACTTGTTATATCATTAACTGTAAAGAAAGACCAATTGATGCGTTCAGCAAGTGGTTACATTGGATTTATGATTTTACTTAGCACTTGTTTGACTGGTTAGTTTAGGGTAGGTAGGTACCGAATAAGCTCACTTGAGTAGTAGTTAGTTGTCTTTTCCATTTAGACTGGCACTTTCCTTCTTTCAACCTTGCCAAAGAGTCAGGAAGTTTGTCTTGAGTATCTTTTCCTTTCCTTTTTCTTTTCCTGCAAAAACATAATAAAGCAAAATTTTACTTTTTGTTATTAGATTAGCATTTTACTTTCAACATTTTATTTTCAGTACTATTTATTTTTATTTTTGTACATATGCGGGCTACTGACGACCGGTCTGTGTGTTTGGTATAGTGCTTTGCATTTTGCAAATGATAGGTACACATTTGGAAGATGATGTAGAGCTAGAGTGCATGTTCGAGGATACAAGTAGCAGAGTGATGAGGACTAGAGATTCTGAGGTTCTCAAACGCTCTATTCAGTAGAGCACTTGTCCTAGTTGGAGCCAGATGTTATCACATTTATAGTAGTCGGGGATACCATGTCTTCAGACCAGATTCCAATACTTTTTTGAGCCAGTCCTTTACTATGAGATGCTTGAGATCGGTAGATGATGAGCAGTTATTCTATGATCACTCGAATTTTCAGCAAACCCAGAGCATATATTTTCAACCTTATGCCATGACTGAGCCTCATGACCCCAGAGTTGATGATTGACGGTTTTCTTTGTTAAATTTTCAGAATTTACTTCAATCTGATCTAGGATCTTAACTGAGAGAACAACATGTACAACAAATCTACAGCATATCAATCATGGACACAATAATGCAAGCACACAAGAGACACAAAGTTTACTTGGTGAAAACCATAAAGGTGAAAAACCCCAATAACTTCCTCAGAGATAAATAGAGAAATGATACAACCAGAATACAAGAGATAGTCTTCTCCTAGCAGCAGAGCCTCCTCCTCCACAAGTGCGCCACTCTCCCAAGTGTGAGTGAGAGAATAGAATGTGTAAAATGAGAGAGACACACTCTCTATTTATACACTAACTTGACTTGACCTTTACTCAACTAGGTTGGCCTCAACTTAACCACATAACATAATGCTGACTGGGCCGACCCCCACTAGGGTGGTCTAATAACCCTTTGACCCACATGGCCGACCCCCAATAGGGTGGTCTAATAACCCTTTGACCCACATGACTTATACAGGGCCGACCCCAACAAGGTGGTCTAATAACCCATCAAGTATAAGTTATGACACTTACAATATAAATGATGACACTTCCATATAGAGAAATAATAACATCTTTATAGGAATACAATATGCATATATGTGAAATACATTCCGAAGTTACATATACATCAACACTCCCTCTTAACTAGGAAGGTATTTCTGGACACAGGTCTTCTAGCACAAGCCTTCTTCTCTGGATCATCGTCACTGGATAATCGTCATCGAGACATCATCATCGTCACTGCTGCTGCTATCTCAATCAATCTCTGAATCTACTCGTCATAGGAAGTTCTACAGAGCTA
The DNA here is from genome assembly GCA_027924585.1 of Larix kaempferi. Lineage (NCBI taxonomy): Eukaryota > Viridiplantae > Streptophyta > Pinopsida > Pinales > Pinaceae > Larix > Larix kaempferi. Next base: position 1,868,717 of record BSBM01001032.1, read on the forward strand.
GTCCTTTTTCATACTGGATGTAGGCCCACCACCTGGAGGTCTTCGTCATCACTGGCCATACTGTGGAATCCTCGGGACTTATTACGTGCGTCACAAAACCTCGAAAGAGCATCCCAGGCTGTTACGAGCACACGACTCTACCTATAGGATCTCCTAGGGCCATATTATATGTGACCTCACCACAAAACCTCGCAAGAGCATCCCAGGCTGTTACGAGCACGCAGCTCTACCTATAGGATCTCCCAGGGATAGATTATATGTGGTCACCACAAAACCTCGCAAGAGAATCCTAGGCTGTTATGAGCACGCAACTCTACCAATAGGATCTCCCAGGGACAGATTATATGTGGTCATGGCAAAACCTCGCAAGAGCATCCCAGGACTTATTACGGGCACAAAGCCCAACCTATCAGATCTCCCAGGGACAGATTATATGCCATAGGAAAAAACCTCGAAAGAGAATCTGCCAGATATCCCAGGGCACGAATTATATGCCATAGGCAAAACCTCGAAAGACTATCTGCAGATCTCCAAGGGCCAAATTATATGTCCTCCCAGAGCAAAACCTCGAAAGAGCATTTGCCAGATATCCCAGGGCACGAATTACATGCCATAGGCAAAACCTCGAAAGACTATCTGCAAATCTCCTAGGGCCAAATTATATGCTCATCTGCACAACCTGATCCACGGCCATAGAGTATCAACCTGATACTCACCACACATCATCCTGATGTACACATGATCATCCTGATCATCATCACTGCAACATCCTACTGCATGTCATCTGGAGCAACATCCTGAAGCTCGTCATCCACGATCATCCTGATCATATAATGCATCTACCTGATGCATACCAAGTATCTACCTGATACATATCATCATACATGATCCACCTGATCATACAATGTATCCACCTGATACAAATACAAATACATGATACATATCACCATACAGGATCCACCTGATCATACAATGTATCCATCTGATACATATATAGATACATGGTCCAAGCATCCAACATGATGCATACAAAATACATACAAATGATCCTACTGATCATATCCAGCATCCAACATGATGCGTACATACATATACATATAAATGATCCAGCTGATCATATCCAACATCTAACATGATGCGTACATACATATACATATAAATGATCCAACTGATCATATCCAGCATCCAACATGATGCGTACATACAAAATGATCCAACTGATCATACAAAGCAGAAACCAGAACATCATCCTGATGTTCATCATCCAGCGCTTATATCCACAGCCATGTGAAGGATCCTCCTTCCAACATGCTTGGAATGGCTTCAGCAAATGTGTCCATCACTTCTTCCTCGAAGTGTCCTCGATCTGAAGAACACCAAGCCTCTCCCTGAAGTACTCGGGCTTCACCCTGGCTAGTGGCTTCGTCAGCACATCTGCAATCTGCTCGTCCGTCACAATGTACAGGAGCTTCACAGCTTCTCTTTGCACCATATCCCTGATATAGTGATATTTGATCTCTATGTGTTTCGACCTGTCATGATTCACTGGGTTCTTGGACAGCTTCACACAACTCTGGTTATCACAAAAGATACCAGTAGCATCCAACGGGAGATCAAATAACTCAGACAGTAGCTTCCGTAGCCATACTGCCTCACAACTAGCTAAACATGCTGCAACATACTCTGCCTCAGCTGTACTCAGTGCTACGCAGGACTGCTTCCTGCTGAACCAAGAGATCACACCTGATCCCATACTGAAGCAGCACCCAGATGTTCTCTTCCTATCTGCAGCACTGCCTGCCCAATCTGAATCAACATAACCCTGCAGGTTAAACTTTTGATTCGCATCATACTTGAGCCCATAATCCACTGTACCTTTTAGGTACCTCAGAATATGCTTTACAGCAACCAGGTGAACACTCCTTGGAACTGTCAGGAACTGGCTCAATGTGTTCAAAGAAAATATCTGGTCTCATGTTCGTCAGGTACATCAAGGACCCAATCATCTGACGATACATAGTGACATCAACTGGTTCAGATGAAGCATCACACAGAAGCTTCAGGTTCGATGCCATAGCCTCGCAGTCCATCATCCCGAACCTCTTCAGGATCTCTACTGCATTCTTCCCTTTTCCAAGGAAGATTCCATCTGCACTCTGCCACACCTCCATACCTAGAAAGTGGTGCATCATACCCCAGTTCTGTACATATATGACTCCCTATCATGTGTCTCAGAACCAAGTGGCTGCTCCACATACACTTCTTCTTCAACTACACCATTCAAGAAAGCTGTCTTGAAATCCATCTGGTGTATCTTCTATTTCATCACTTTTATATTTCTCTATGCTGCCATCTCCGGCATGCTTGATCTTGATAGATCCATATGGAAGTCATAACAAACTTCCCTTCAGGTCTTGGGACTACATCCCAAACATCATTCTTCGTGATCAACAGATCATGGCATTCTTCCCATATCCTGGGAACTTCAATATCTTCAATAGATAATTTTGTTGCTGAACAAATGTTGTATTTTTTCTTTTGTAGGTGATGGCATACGATCTTTCCTACACAACAAGTTAAATTGCATGATTAGAAAACATCTCATAGTTTTCAGAACAAATTCTTACACATAAAGAAATATATCATACAGTCATGCAATTATCTTATCCAATGCTTCAATACAACATTTATCCATATCCCGTAACTTTTTAGATGCCTTCCAATCTCTACCAGAACATTGTTAAGAGTGTGCACAACTCCCAACATGTCAGCAAAGAGGTTTCATTCTAGATAAGTGGCAATGGAATGTTGTACAGTTCCATAGGCCACGTACCCATGCATATTAGTAGTATACTGTTCATCAATGCAACTATTCTAATATGCATAATACACAACCTAATTCTAGGAACATCAGTATATACATTATTGAACAGTATTATTTAAACAATAAAATATGCAAGTAATGACAATTCAAATACTTATCTTTGTTTGTTTGTTGGGTTGACTTCCTCTCAGTCTTTGCTTCTTTTCTACAACTCCATTCTTTTGTGAGAAGTGGTCAACTCCTTCTGAATATCTGCATCCTTGCAGAAACTACTGAAGTGTGCTCCTTTGCTTTCTTGCAGGAACAACTGGAGTGTGCTTCCTCTTGATCTTTGCTTCCTGGATTACCTGTCCTTGAACTTACATCCATCCTTAATCACTATGCATGCTTATTAGTATCATCATTGTGTTATCCTTGAGGTCTCATACATAATCACGCATTTATTAGTATAATCTTAATACTATCAAAACACAATAATCTTAAACATGTATATTCATGATCATTCACATATAATAAACATTAATATTCAAGGTTTTAGGGAAGTCTTCTTTTACTCATATATTTTCTTATTTGATCATAGGACTCTTCTGGTTAGTTGAATCATCAATCAAGATAAGAGATATAATATGCATAAAACCTGTGATTATTCAAACCTATACCTTCATGATTCTTCTGGTTAGTCATATCATCAATTATGGTAAGAAACATAATATGCATACAACCATGATTATTCAAACCTATGACTTCATGAATAATCATTATCAACAACACAACAGTATAAGATCCTAACACAAGGTAGGATTTTAGCTTGATATAGGAAAAACAGACCTGGATTAGCATGCTAGCTAGTTATGTCTAACATACCCGCATAATGTCTTCTGGTTCTCTTCAGTGACTTGTGCTAGTAACCTGCATGTCTCATAAGTTAACCATTGTAGAACCAAGTTATACATACCTCGAAAGTAGATCTTCTATGTGGTCCATGACAATGGATGAATCCTTGTCTTCATGTCACCATGATCATATGTTCTTGAAGTAGAACATGATTTGTCTTTCTTGGTGTACCTTTTATGTTAGCAGACAACATAAACCTCATACAACACCATAATGCATTAGTACAATCATAAGTGTCAACACCCTAACCAATGAATATCTTCTATCATGCATTCATAATTTTGTTAAGGTGATACGACAAATCTAAAATCAAGATTGTACTAACCGTAATAACATGAAGACAAACATACCATAAACTTAATCATGAACAAATATCGAAACATACCTCGATGAGTCATACCTGTCGAGATCGCTTGTAATATTACTATGTAAGGCCTTAGCCTCATCTCCCTCTGAAACAGGAACTTCTTCACTTATGCAGGTGACCAATCCATCTTCTTCTAGGATTAACCCAATCCACTTGATTTGCAAGAACTGGACCTGGAGCTGGATATGGGTTTGTCAGAGAAACCCCAAAAATTCAAACTTTGAATTTCAAACTTCCGAAAGGATAGAAATATGCGCCTTGATGAGCTGATCAAGCTAGTATATTCAGAATTTGAAAACTGCAAAGTTTCACTCCTCAATTTTTCCTTTGAAACTTTCGGATTCACTCGACGTGACCCTGAACTGGGGTCTGATGAAGCCCACTCTTCTGACCAATCAAAAATTTTGATCCAAAGCTCTAAGCTTCTATTTTTCTGAGGAGCTTCCAGCCGTGGTCACAGATTTCAAAAATTCCCATTTTTACAGAAGCCCTAATTTTCCACTTTTCTAATCAAAGTCCCGAACTAGGGTCTGATCAAGCCCGGCCTTCTGCCCAACCAAAAATTCTGATGTTGGTCTCTAAATTTTTATTTTGATGAGTAGCATTCAGCCGTGGTCTCCAATTACAAAAATTCCAACTTTCTCCGAAGCCCTAAATTCCGGAAGCCATGAATGAAGGTACTAAAAAATAATTCTGTTTTGACAGAAATATGTACCTGATTGTTTCTGGTGTAACTCTGAACTTTTCGATCCACAGGGTCTGAAACTTTTTCCTGAGATAGCCCGACGTGTTATATTTCCATCTCGACAGGTCTGACCTCAATTGGATTCTCTGAGACAGAGTTATGCCAAGTGTCACAACGCGACCTGTTTATGGGATAATACAAGAGATTGAACTTGTTCGGAGTGCCACGTGTCACTGGTTCAACTTCGGCCTCTGAACAATTTTCCTGAGATAGTACAGTCTGTGTACTACCTGTCACTTTTTACGAAATTTCATTTGGATCTTCCTATCCCAAGTTATGAACTTTTTCCCAAGGTCACCTGATTTTGACTCAGATCTGGAAGAGGCAGAAACCCTATATTGTACAGATCATAAATCAGAAAGTACAATGAATTAGAGGTTTTCCTTTGGACACAAGGTACATGGGGATTTAATCTTCGATCTGTAAAGGTTTCAGATCCAAAAACATCGCCAAAACGGAGTTATAGTGAAAGTGCTACGATGACTGGTTTTTGCTATATCAAGCCCCTGCATCGTAAGTGCAACAAGTGTCATACATGCCATATCATGCCTTCTTTCAGGCTAGCTCTGATACCATGTTAAATTTTCAGAATTTACTTCAATCTGATCTAGAATTTTAACTGAGAGAAAAACATGTACAACAAATCTACAGCATATCAGTCATGGACACAATAATGCAAGCACACAAGAGACACAGAGTTTACTTGGGGAAAACCATAAAGGTGAAAAACCCCAATAACTTTTTTAGAGATAGATAGAGCAATGATACAACCAGAATACAAGAGATAGTCTTCTCCTAGCAGCAGAGCCTCCTCCTCCACAAGTGCGCCACTCTCCCAAGTGTGAGTGAGAGAATAGAATGTGTAAAATGAGAGAGACACTCTCTATTTATACACTAACTTGACTTGACCTTTACTCAACTAGGCCGGCCTCAACTTAACCACATAACATAATGCTGACTGGGCCGACCCCCACTAGGGTGGACTAATAACCCTTTGACCCACATGGCCGACCCCCAATAGGGTGGTCTAATAACCCTTTGACCCACATGACTTATATAGGGCCGACCCCAACAAGGTGGTCTAATAACCCATCAAGTATAAGTTATGACACTTACAATATAAATGATGACACTTCCATATAGAGGAATAATAACATCTCTATAGGAATACAATATGCATATATGTGAAATACATTCCGAAGTTACATATACATCAATAGTCTTCCATCCAGAGCAGTGATATGACAGTTCCGAGAGTTATGCAGCAGTAGTGTTCCAGTGATAGTTGATGGTTTAGGTGATGGATACAAGTATATGACCCAATAGGTATATGGTTGTGCATTGGATATCTATGTTGTGCTCTTTTACTTATTTTAGTAGCTTGACTGGGTATTTAGTGATCATGATCTGGCAATATATATATATATATATATATATATATATATATGCATGTGGTTATTGGTTGACCGTTTATAAAAGAAGTGATTTAATTGCTTGGAATTAGAATTTCTTGTGCATACTCATTGGTTTCACCCTCTTAGTAGTATGGACTTGGTCATTCCCACCAGTTATGGCATCACTTGTCACTTTCCTCGTCCATCCGTTATCCACCGTTCTTGGTTGTGACCTCACTTATACTTTAGCCTGTGATATTGAGGACTTCCCCACTTATGCCTCTATGTTGGATAGACTCCCTGTTATTATGTGTCTCAGCTTTGAGTTGTGCAACAGAACTTGTCGAAGCCTTGATCCTTTTGGGCCAGGAAAACCAACTGGTGTTGGTTCCTGAGCTTAGGTGAGTTAGTTTCTGAATCCTTGATCTCTCTGGTCAGTTTCCCCTGATGTTTGGTCCTGATTGTGGATAATTCCCCCTAGTTTCCTAAGTTGTGTCGACTAATATTTGAAGCAAATTGTTCTACCATCATTACATGCATTATGTGATTCATTGTTATATCTTTTTAAATGCAAGCCCATAATATATATAAAGTAAAACTGTGCTTTTAGGCATAATGAAGAAGGCCATGAAATGAAATCTAAAGCACCCTGGATGAAAGCTGCAATTAGTTATGCTTCTAAGCACATGCAAAATCCTAAGGGTCATAAGGCCTAAAAAGAAGTGGTTAAATGTATGCTAAATGTAAAGACTGCTGGCCATGCTAACTGAAATGTAATGATTAATTCCTCATGGAGCCTACGGGTTGGGATGTGAGATGGAGTAAGGGACAACTAATTCTAAGTGTCCCCTAGAACCTCAAGTTACGGTTAAGTGTGCACCTAGTCATGGTGGTTCTAGAAAAGATCCTCATGGAGCTAGTTTCAAGCTTGGATATGAGTTGTAGACATTTGTTAAAGTTGAATGGGCACTCCTATAAACAACTTATTCCATTTGTGAGACACTGCCATTCCTTGTTTGTTTTCTGTTCAACATATGCTTAGGTGGTTTTCCCTTTCCCTTTATCCAAAGTGTCACAGTGTTGAATTTGTAAAGTCATCCCCTTGTTCTAGCCTTGTCTTTTCCACCTTCACCCATTTCTAGAAAAATGGCCATGTCCATAAAATGAGTATACACTTGAGGGTCTTGTTCTTAGTAATTGATTGCTTTAATATGGACTTATATTTGATATTTTATTTGCTTAATCGCCAGTAGAATGCCACTTTATGATTTAGTTTTGCTATTGACATATTTAAAGGAGCATATCTTATGCATTTTCACTTGCAACATCAGTCAGTTTGAGCCTGAGTCATTATTTTGATTAGTTTTGACCTGGTCAACCCAGTTTGATCAAGTCAACCAACGGATCCGAGATGAGTTGGACTGATGATGTTCGAGATTGATTATTTGTGGTCCTATGGTGCCCATTTGATGTTTCCATGCATCAGACACAGGTTTCATGTGATGGTTTGATGGATTTTTATTTTTATTATTATTATTTACAGACCATTATTTTTATTGTCTAGGCATGGTTGAGCTTACAGATGATAATCCAGGTGGTCACATGATGTATGAGTACTCATCCTTACTAGAATTAGACCTTTTGAGTTCATTGGTACACTCAGATATCAGTTTCAGGCACTTACAAATGAGGTTATGGTCAATTTATTGCTTTATTGCATATTTGCCATATAAAATGGCATGTCAACACATTTTAAGATCTTTTTGGTTCTCCTAGGGCACTACAGAGGGAGTATGCATGCCAACCACTCGTTATTACCATATTACCATGCTTCTAGATATTTTGGTGCAGTCAAATTGGTGCCCGTGGCACTTGGCAGAGAGTTGCAGACATTTTATTATTATACAGGTGATATTCCGACAATAAAAATGGAAGAAATGGTCACTGGGGAAATCGATTTGGGAAAATGATGCAAGAAAATGGCATGAGTTTTGATCAGAGAGTTATTGTGATGCAGCCCACACCTTCCGGCACATTCTACAGCTTTAGTGGGGTCCACATGTCCTCCGGGTTATTATTTGGGGGTTATATATTGTATTATTGGGACAAAACGTCCTAGTGATTTTTATCACTTTATTCATGTTATATTATTTTGATGTAGTTGGGGCATTAGTCTAGTGAAGATAGTATCTCCTGGCCCCCCCCCCAACAAAGTGTTATGTTGTGTTTCATAGTCATGTTATGTCACACGTCCCCATTACAGTGTCATTGAGGAAACACGTTTCCCTCTCTTAGAGTGATCCATGTATTATTGTTCCGACTCATCTTACCCGTTGATTATCATTGTTGTATCTTATGATCTCAACCACTCATTCAAAAAGTGGTTAGGGTTTTGGTCTCTCTCATCCCTATTTAAAGAAGAGAGCCCCCTCATTGTAAAGGGACTTTTGGCTCTGGATTTCTGGAAATAAAGAATTATTTTGGGAAAAATCTTGTGCCTTTGTTATAGATTGTTCTTGTGCTTGATTGTAGCTCTGATAGGATGTCACATCCTTGCTATTTGATGATATATCCATGCTAGACGTTTTGGCTTAGTGTGTGCTCTGGAGGAGGGCGATTTCACTGGAGGATTTCGTGGGGAGTCTCCGGATCTCTTCATTGGATGAGTAAAATAATCAAGGAGTAATTTATATTGTATCTTTGATCAATGTTTATTCTATCTGATTCTTCTTGCTTCATTTACTCTCTTTCTGTAAATCAATTCTCATTGAGATTGTCATTTGCAGGAAGGGGGGCGCATTAGCTGCTAGAGGCAAATCGATTTCTTCTTGGAGACTGTCAAATCAACTTGGAATTGCTTCGAGGGGGTCAGAACATCATTGTACTTGGAATTTGCAAGTCACAAGAGGTAAGTACCATTGTTTTTCTATTCCATTAGTCTGCTGCTATTTTTATTTCAAACCCTAAGCTGCTAAAATTTATAAAAATTCTCTAGCTCAAACAACTTCAAATCGTGGCAAACAATTTCTGGGTTTTTACCTTTAGGTGTAGTCTAAAGTGGGTTCTCAAGGGCGCCACCCTTGGTGGACTCCATCTTTCCCAATCCCCTAGGCACTGTTCTACTACTCTAGCGCACTCCCAGACTTAGCCATTTTTTTTATTTGTTTGATGCCGGTTTTGACTTGTGAGCTAAGACACTGTCATATTCTTCACCAAGTCTCATCTAAAGGTACTATTATGACACCATAGTATCTGGGATACCATGATTGTAGAGTAGTCATCTACATTTTTTTGAGCTTTGCCTTTGCACAGTTGTTATCGCACTAACTCTAGCTGCTACTAAAGATATCCCATCCGGGATGGTAGAGGGAAAGCAGCCAGGTAGGTGACACCTGCAAACACCAAGTCCACCATTCGAAGAACGGTCGTCACATCGGACAAGGCCTTTGTCACTTCAGACAAGGCAAGTAGCCAAGTCAGGGGGGATACCCCGCTCAACCAGTGATGGTTGAGAAACAAAATGGACACCCAAATCCCAAAAGATAAATAGATAGAAACAAAAGATGAGTGTTAACTAGACCCTAAGCTTGATTTCAGCCAATGACTAGACACAATTGGTGAAATGAGAGTGATGTAGAATGTGACCAGCACTTAGGTATGATGAAATATAATGAATTGGATTAGCAATTATGTGGCTGGAAATCAATTAAGGATGCAAATTAAACTAGAAGTGAACAGATGAAGCGATTTTGCCCAAGGAAGAGGGTTAAACAGTGAATTAGTGGACCTAGGGCAGCGACAAATTAATGTTTTGAGACACTTCTAGCAATTGATAGTTTGATTTCTAATGATAAAATGACGATTTAAACACAAATCAAAACTACCCACAACCCCAAAATGACCCAGCTGGGCAGCAAGAGAAAAACGCTCAAGGAGGGCGTTTTTGCCAAATGGACCAGTGCTAGTTCTAAGGGTAAATGGAGTCGAATCAAATTGAAATTTTGGATTTAAGCATTTAACAATATTTCAAAAGTGGGTTTAGAAAGAAAAACAAGTTTTAACGATGAGTTTTTAAGATTTTAAATTTTCCCTTGGTTTTTATGCAATTTCAGCTCAGCAAAACACATCAGAAATATAAATGGAGCTTTAAGCATGAGAGAAGTACCTGAAACAATGATGAATGGCTGAATATCGTGTGAAGACTACTTTCCAAATTCAAGTGATGAGCAACTAGCACTTTCCCTAAGCATTTGAGCCAGCCAAAGACCAAGTGCGCCCTTGCTACCTGCCACAAAAATGGAAAATCAAAGATCTGAAACAAGTAGATAGTTTGCACAGCAAAATGAAAGACAAATGATTGAGAAATTGAAAGACAATAAGTAAATTCAACTCCCTTGTTAAATCCTTGAAGAAAAACACAAGTGTGGAGCTCCCACTCCAAAAATTGCACCCTTCTTCAAGTGGTCTCTCAACCTGCAATTCGTTTCAGCTATAGATGGTGAAAAAATGCACTAGATAACTCAACAATACATCAACAAATAGATATCAGTCACAACAATGCTCATCCAAACAAACAATGTCTCAAGAACTCTCCAAGAATCTTCTCTATTTAGTCCAAGTGTTCACAAAAAAATGCCCAAGAGAGCTACAAATGAGAGAGCTCCTCTCTTAAGTAGAGAAGGCTCTCAATCTAGCCCTAATTCCCTCCATAATCAATGGCTGGGATTAACTCTCCCCAAACCCAGTCGAATGGTGGAGATGCAATCTAGTGAGGGGGGGGCGAATCGCCTTCTAGCGCCCATGTGGAGGATGGGGCCCATAAAACATGTACAATAGGTGGTCGGGGGGTGTCTATGGGCTGGTTTAGCCCCCCATACCACTCAGCCATAATCTCAATACATAAAACCCCAAAATATGAAGTTTTGCTAAGTCAAAAACGCCATTTTATGGGCAAATTCGCCCCATGTGATGAGCTGGGAAAAAATGAGGGCCCCACAACATAAATTGAGTGTCCAAACATTACAAAAATTACCCTAGGAGACCCCCTTACCTTAGCCAACCTTTACACTTACCATTTCAATAGTTACCTTTTCCATATTTGATTTTCCATGTTTAATTTATTGCTGGTTTTATTGTTGAAGATGTAATTTGGGCTTTTGACCCACTTATATTGCCCGGATTGACGAACCGTCCGCTGCAATGCGATCGTAGACCCCAAATATAGTAGACATGGTCACTTGAACAACCCTGATCCATCAATTAGGCACTGTTTGCCCAAAATCCAAGATTTTTAATTAAAACAGGTCCCTGGTGACCCATAATAATTAAAAATATCATCAACGCCTCAACCTTTTCTGATTTTGACACTTGGAGGCACATATGGGACCCCACGACATAATAAATGACCAAAATCAAATCTTGATTGCAACTTTTTTTTCGGGCCCATTTTGGCCTAGTCAACCTGGTTTGACCAAGTCAAATCTGGTCAAAATGGCAATGGCTGAAAACTTGCATGCAACATGAAGCGTGAAGGCTTCCTTATTTATGTTAGTACATTACTCAAAACATATAATGCCGATATGGTGATCAAAACATATAACATCTCAATAAAAATAGGCCCCGGGTGAGGTGGGCCCATCACCTCCAAAAAAGACTCAAAACTGCTATGCACAACTTATAGACTTGACCACTTAGCTAACTTTGGGTGAGGTCGATAAACAAGGTGAAGGATACAGGAAGACGAGGACCAAGACCATGTGACTCTTCGGATAAACGGAGAGGCGGGACCCAATGACATAAGCATACCATGATAAAACACAGGGAAGGGCGGTGCCTCACAATTGGGTATAGTGCAGGGAAACCACCACTGATCATCTAACATGCACCTTGCAACTCACATCCGTGCCTTCAGAAGACTCCGTGAGGATCGTTTCTAGAGCCGCCATGACTGGGTGTCCGACAAACCGTAACTTGAGACTCTAGGGGACTGTTATCACACAACTTGTAGTTGCCCCTAGTGGTATCCCATCCGGGACGGTAGAGGAGATGGACAACTAAAGAGGTGACCCAAGAGATGCCACGGTTCCCAATGCAAGGTGGGAGTCACGTCAACCAAGGCACTCTTCACTTTAGATCTAGATGAACCTAGGGGGAGACCCTATTACCAATCAAAGATGATTGGACCCAAACAAAGGTTCCTAGGGATAAGTAAATAATGAGTTACGGAAACCAATGCAAGGTTAAGTGGACCTAGAAGTTAAAGTATGGTTGATGGTGGTTTGAAAGATGATTAGTGTTTCAACGAATATATGATTTAGGCCACATGATTAGTTATAATGACAAGATCTAGTACCATGTGTTACACAAGTGGGACCTACTTTCTTGAGATATGTGAATGGTTCAAATGGGACCCACAAGGTGAAATTAAGGGATGCAATTGGTACTAGTTGATATGTATTGAGTAGATCTATGGATCTAAGTTGAAATTAGGAATACCCACCTATAGGATCTAAGGTTTGACACAATTCCCAAGGAGTGCGACTTGCTTAAGGAAGGCTAGTGCCTTGTTGGATGGGTTAATGGAGTCAAATGCTATGTCAAAGTGTAGATCGGGATACCTAGAAGTCAAATCAAGCGGGCTAATTAGGATAGAGTGGTTGGATTAGACTAGATCTAGGTTGTCATGAAATGACCCAAGTGGACCACAATCCCTTAAAACAAGGAATGCTACCCCCAAGGCAGATCGTCACAAAATGATACTCTAGATATAGGTTTCAAGGTATGCCCGTTCCAAATCCATTGAAATCTCAACTACCCAGGTCCTAGAAGTGGGCAAACTCAGTCACCCAAGGAAGTGCAACCTTGCTCAAGGAGGGCTAAAAGATGGATAAGGTGTGTCAAATCAAGCCCAATGGCCACCAAATTGTAGATCCAAGTGGTTTATGCAGTGATCTATATGGATCTAGAAAATCAAGACAATCCAAGGGTTAGATCTTACTAGATCTGAGTTTTAAGGTGCCACGTAGTTAAAAAGGGGATTTTAATCCCTTAAAATGTGGAATGACGCCCACAAGGTATAAATCACCAAAGTAAGAGTCTAGGGGTAGGTTATCAAATATGTAGATTGCAAATCAAGTGGGATTTCACCTACCCATATGCTAGATCTAACCAAACAAGCCTCTCCAAGGAAGTGCAATTTGGTTCAAGAGGGCTTTATTGCCTTGAAAAGTGTGTCAATTTTAACCCAATCTCCACCAAACTATAGATCCAAGGGTAGATACTATAGAGGTGGGTTTTTAATATGTCTTCAAAAACAAGGCTAGATCTAAGTAGATCTAAGAAAAACCAAAATGAGGTATTGATTAATTAGGGTTTTTATGATCTATAAATTATGGATGATTCAAAGAAGAAGAAGATCATACCTTTGGAGCATACCTGGATGAAGAGATGAATCCTAGTTGAGATGAGGATTACTTTTGCCAAAGATCAAATGGAGAATTTTTGAAGCCCTCTTGCCAAATCGATTTTTCCAAGCCACATATGTGTCCCTCTAACCTGTCAAAACCAAGGAGCAAAGCATCAATCAGTTTAACATGTTGAAGGTAGATACAAGCAAGAAAGAGATAAGCAAAGAATAGTTGGTGCAAAGACAAAACCACTCCCTGTTTAACCCAAAACGTCCTCCTCCAAGCTTGAAGGGCAAGCCTCCCCACCAATTCGCACTTGTTGAAAAAGTCTTCTCAACCTGTAAAACGATATGGCAAATATGCAAGATAGTTACAATAGATCCTCCAGTGCAATGGACAAAAGCATTTACAATCAAAACAACCAACATCCACTCCAACCCAAGCATGTACTTCAAAAGATAGAAATTTTATTCCAAGAGCCAAGAGCCAAAAATCTCTAGATGATTTTACAATGAGAGGCTCTCTCCTTAAATACTATAGAGAGAGACCATAATCCTAACCAATTTTTACATGAGTGGCTAAGATTAAAAGATCTAATCAATGGTTGAGATGAGCTCAACAATAAAATACATGGATCGACCATAAAATATAACCATAAGTGGACAAAATCGCCCTAGGAGAGGGGATCCCACCAAATGATGATGACAAAATATAACAATAAGCTTATGGTGGGTCCAAGGGGTAATTTTAGCCACCCTTGGTCAATCCCCATAGCACAATAATAATAAAATAGTCATCAAAGTACCAAAACATGCCTCTATGGACAAATCGTGGGCCTTAGGAGGCCTCATAAATCATCAGAAAATGCCATAAGTGATGGATGTGGGCCCCGATGAAGCTGAAACTGCTGGAGAAGGTGCAGAAAACATCCCACTCATCATCACTGATCATCCCATGTCAAAACTTTGCCTCAGTATCCCAAATCGAATTCCTCTGTAGCCATTTCTACCAATCCAAACTGCCTCGGGAAGCGTGTACCTGCCCCAAACTGCCTCCTGGAGTGCATGCACTATCAAGGTGAGGGAACCAGTGTGTATGGGAGGGGGGTAATATGGTAAAAACAAGTGGCTGGACCACCCCCTCCATCATCAGCGCCCTAGGTGAACCAAATAAAAATCATCTCTGCTTTGACAGGGTCTCCGACAGACCAAAACTGCACTGGGACAGCCTACTGAGGCTCAATCATCACTGTAACTACCCGGAACTGAAAACAGATTGTCTCATTGGACTCAGAAGGTCCAAAACTATTCAAGATGTGTACTCATACACCATACAGATCTCTGCATGATCATATAATCTATCCAATATACCGGAACAGGTGAAATAATAAAAATCTGTAAATGATCAAATAATGCTGAAAACCATAAATCATCATCATAAACCTGTATATGATGCATAGAACCATCATGTACATGTACATAGACCATATATCATCTATCTGTGTCATCATAAGGTCCAATAATCTCATGTCCTGTGATTGACCTTGGTCAAACTAAATTTGACCAAGTCAATATTGACCAAATATAACTCAGACTACCATTAGAAGCTGCTGCAAAGTGTCAAAGGTTAATGCATGCTTTACAACTCATTCAAATAGCAATTATAACAAAGAGTAATCATTACTGGCGATCTACCAACAAATATATAGTGTCATTAATTATTATTATGACTCGGACTAGACTTTCAAGATCATACCCACTTCATAGTTGTGATCAATTTGCTAGTGAAGGGTGAAGGCTAAAATAAACTGGTTAGGCCAAAGGGTGACTGACTGACTTAACATTGTGACACTTTGGATATGGGAAAGGGAATACACACCATAGTATATACTGAATGAGCAACAACACAGGGAATGGCGGTGTCTCACAAATGGATAAGTTGTTTAGAGAGTGCTTATTCAACTTAGGCATCATGTCTACATCAAGTTGATCCAGGTTCATTAGGATCATTCAATTTCATTTTATGGCATTTTTGGCCTACATAACCCTTCGGATCTCAGGTGTGCTGATAAGCACAACTAGTTGCAGCTTGCATCCAGGGCATGTTTTTATACATATATAAGGTCAGCAATTGTTTAGATATAGCTTTTAAGAATCATTGCTTTTTGGACCTTTCTTATACTCTTCGAGGAGTATTTTTTAGCAGTTCATCGCTCTTGCCCTTTTTAGTTTCCATGGACGAATTTATCAGTTTCCATAAGTAGTACATGAGCTTTCAGTTTTAGCCAACAACATCTCAAGTGACTAGGGGGAGTTAGAGCCAATGCCAAACATCGGGACAACCAACCAGAATGATTTAGGCCTACAATCCAACTCACCAAAGGTAAATTTTGTCACCAACTCAGAGCCGAGACACAATAAATAGGGAAGCTCATCCAATACAGAGACTACAGTGGGGAAAGATCCCCCATGCCACTAGTCAAGTAGTAAGTCAGGGTGATAAACTAAAAGGTAGGTAATGGATGGATGAAGACAATGAATAGTGGAGCCAACACTAGCAAGCCAAGGTATGGTGGAATGATCACCTCTATTCTCTCTAGGGAGGGTAAAACCGATGAGTATGAATAGTGAACTTCTAAGTCTGAGTGAGGACAGTAGAATATATATAATAGGATCAACCAGGTCCACATATCTATATGATCGCCAGATCATGACACTAAATTCTAAGACATGCCATAAGAATGAATATAAAAGCAATATAACCACAACACCATGATATACCTGGTGAGTCATATACCTAAATGCTCATCCTCTGAACCATCATCTGTCCTCTGAAATTGCTACTGTAACTCTGGGCAGTACTGACTGCTCTGTATAAATGGTATAATGGCTACATCGGTCATCTCTCTGAGTGTCCCGAGACTCAGTCATGGCATGGGGAATACATACGCTGTCCAAAATTTGATAGTGATCCATGGATAGATTGTCATCTCATCATCTCAATGTAAAGGAACTGGTTGAAAAGTGCTTTCGAATCTGGAAAATAATGTATGGTAGCCCAGCTACTATATATGTGATAACAGGGATAATTTGCATAGTTGTCCCTTACTCCATCTCACCTCCTTGCTCCGCAGGACTAGGTGACGAAATAACCACTACAATGCTCTGATACATAAGGCTGACCTATGTCCGTGTGTGTTCAAAAACACATTACTTGGACTTTACATTTGACTTTCATACTTAGCCTTTTTTGGCTTGATTTTACATTTCACATAGCCTTTTTGGCTTCATTTACATTACATTTCATTACATTTCATGGCCCTTTTTGGGCTACATACATATCTCAAAAGATATAACAAGGCGCTCATGTTGCAAAGTAATGGGGGCAAGTGTACATGCTTCAATGACCAATGGGGAACACCCGGTGAGTCTACACAATCCTATATTGCATTGCAACATTGGGGGCAATCGACAGAAACAAATCCCAGGTTTGATAATGCATCTCACACACTAAAGAGCCGAGGCACAAGAGACAGGGAATCATGGCATACTCAGAGGTCAATGGGGAAGGGGATCCTCAAAGCCATGTTATCACATATATAGTAGCCGGGTTACCATACATTATTTTTCAGATTCCAACACACATTTCAGCCAGTTCCCTTGCATTGAAATGCTGAGAAAAGCATCTATTATGGATCACTATCAGATGATGGACAACAGTTTTGATTCCCCATGCCATGACTAATTCTCAGGACACTCAGAGAGATGACCGATGTAGCTATTTAGCCATTTGTACAGAGCAGTCAGTAGTGCCCAGAGTTACAGCAGCAGTTTCAGAGGACATATGTTGGCTCAAATGATGAGCATTCAGGTATATGACTCAGCAGGTATATTATGGTGTTGTGGTTATATTGCTTTTATTTCCATTCTCTTAGCATGTCTTAGCATTTAGTGTCATGATCTGGCGATCATATAGATATGTGGACCTGGTTGTACTATATATATATCATATTTGTCCCTACTCAGACTTGAAATTTCTTGACCTATACTCATTGGTTTTACCCTCCTTAGGGAGAATAGAGGTAATCATTCCCACCATACCTTGGCTTGCTAGTGTTGGTCTCATTATTCACTATCTTCATCCATCCATGACTTACTCAGTTTGTTCATTATTTTGACTTACTACTTGACTAGTGGCATGGAGGACCTTTCCCCACTGTAGCCTCTGTATTGGATGAGCTTCCTTTTTTATTGTGTCTCGGCTCTGAGTTGGTGACAAAACTTACCTTTGGTGAGTTGGATTTCCTTGAAAAGTCCCCCTAGTCACTAAAGATGTTGTTTGCTAAACCTGAAACTTTTAGTGTTGCCATTAATGCAAAGTATGGAAATGAAATGTTGTATCTTGTATGAAAAGCCCATTCATGCAATGTGTTTCTCAACACACATGAATGAAAGGCAAGCCAAATGGAAATGGCTATGAAATATCAAATGCTATATCTATTATGAAATGTAAATACCTAGGTAAACAAGCTGTCTGTGACACACCTGGAAGTGCTCCGTTAAACAAGTGCCTTAAAAACACACCTGCAGCAAGAAGCCTCATGAACTGTAAATCTATGCAATGTGTTTATAAACACACATAGATCAAAGGCTATGGAAACGTTAGGCCCAAAAAGCAATGGAACTTAAATTCTATATCAAAAAGATTGCTAGCCTCATTTGTATTATGGATAGTGCGCATCAGTCAAGGTGAATAAACACTCTTTGAACAACTTACCCATTTTTGAGACACCGCCATTCCCTGTGTTGTTGCTCATTCAGTATATGCTATGGTGTGTATCCCCTTTCCATTTCCAAAGTGTCACAGTGTTAAGTCAGTAAGTCATTCCCTCTAGCCTAGCCTTTGCAATACAAAGCCTTCACCCTTCACTAGCAAATTGATCACAACTATGAAGTGAGTATGACCTTGAAAGTCTTGTCTGAGTAATAATAATAATTAATGACCTATTATATTTTGATTTAGATCGCTAGTAATGATTACTTTTTGTTATAATTGCTAGTTGAATGGATTGTAAAGCATGTTTTAACCTTTGACACCTTGCAGCAACTTGATGACAGTTTGAGTTATACTTTGGTCATGTTGACTTGGTCAAACTCAGTTTGATCAAAAGTCAACCACAGG
This sequence comes from Larix kaempferi, assembly GCA_027924585.1. Taxonomy (NCBI): domain Eukaryota; kingdom Viridiplantae; phylum Streptophyta; class Pinopsida; order Pinales; family Pinaceae; genus Larix; species Larix kaempferi. Next base: position 1,887,528 of record BSBM01001032.1, read on the forward strand.
ACATGAGGTGGAAGACTTGAGATAATATAGATAGATGATACATGGTCTGGTACAGGTCACAATGGTGGGCTTATGCAGTGGTTTCAGGCTTATGATGATGATTTGTGCTTTTCAACACTTTTACATATTATTATTATTTGATCTGCCGGATATGATGAGCATTTATTTTTGACCATGCAGAGGTCTATATGGCATATGAGTACACACTTTAGATGGATTTGGACTTTCTGAGTCCAATGATATAGTCTGTTTTCAGTTTCGGGCAGTTAAGGTGATTTTTAGTCTCAGTTGGCTATCCTAGTGCAGTTTTGGCTTATCGGAGGCCTTGTCAAAGCAGAGCAGAAATATGATTGGTTCACCTAGAGCGCTATTGATGGAGGGGGTGGTCTAACCACTTGTTATTACCATATTACCCCCCCTCCCAAACAGCCTGGTGATCTTACTTTTTGGAGCCATGCACTCCAAGAGGCAGTTTGGGCAGTTTCACACTTCCCGAGGCAGTCCAAAAATGGTAAAAAAATGGCTATAGAGGAATTCGATTTGGGCTACTAAGGCAAGGTTATGGCATGGGATGATTTGTGATGATGAGTGGGATGTCTTCCACACCTTCTCCAGTAGTTTCAGCTTCATCGGGACCCACATCCATCACTTATGGCATTTTTTTATGATTTCTGGAGCCTTCCAAGGCTCACGATTTTCCCAGAGAGGCACTATTTGGTGCTTAGATGATTATTTTATTATTATTGTTCTATGGGGATTGACCAAGGGTGTTAGAAATTATCCCTTGGACCCACCATGAGCTATTTCTTATATTTTATCATTATGATTTGGTGGGATCTTCTCTCCTAGGGTGAGTTTGTCCACATATTGTTATATTTTATTATTGATCCATGTATTGTATTGTTGAGCTCATCTCAACCATTGATTAGATCTTTTGATATTTTAATCTTAGCCACTCATTCAAAAAGTGGTTAGGATTGTGGCCTCTCTCCATTCTATTTAAAGGAGAGAGCTTCTCATTGTAAAGGGGTCTTTGGCTCTTGTTATCTTGATATAGAAAAAAAATTCTGTGAAAATTCTTGTGGTCTCCTTTGAATCTGGTGTTCTTAGATGGTGATTGAAAAGTCTATTATATCCTAGCATTTGGGCATTTGTTGGAAGATCTATTTTTCGTGGAAACTTTGTCTTGTCTACAGGAGGGCGAATTCATCTTGGGCGTTTTTGTAAGGCTTCTTCAACTCGCTCCACTTGGCATCCACTTGTATCAGGGGGTTATCATTAGTATCATTGTGATCTATGCTTTTCTCTTGTTACTTCTTCTATAGCAGTAGTCTTTATCTCTTGATGCAGTAAATCTGATATTGTTGACATTTATTGTGCATGAGAGAGGAAGCATTGGCTTCCTTGTGCAAATCGACTTCATAGAAAACTACCTCAAATCGCTTCAAATTGATCGGGTTTGCATAGATCATCATCATCAAGGCATCTACAAGGTTATCCAGGTAAGATCCATAGGTTTGTTCTTCTTTTCTTGGTTCCAATCCATTGGCATAACTACTTCATTGATAAAACCCTCATATTTCAAACCCTCATTTTACAATTTTTCAGATCTAGCAAGATCTACTTGGCTTTTGGGTATAAAATTGGAAACCCACCTCTATAGCATCCACGACGATTCGGATCTATAGTCTGGTGTGGATTGGCCTTCATCCGATCCATTTTCCAAGGCAAATTAACTTTCCCAAGGGAGGTCGCACTTCCTAAGAGGGTGAGTTTGCTAAGATCTAGCACCTAGGTAGGTGAGATCCCACTTGATCCTTAATCTACATAATTGATAACCTACCCCTAGTGTGTCACTTTAGTGATTTTCACCTTGGCCCCATTCCTCATTTTGAGGGTTGAGCCCCACTTGGGTCACTTGGTGATACATTTCAATCTCAGATCTACTAAGATCTAGCCATTGGATGATCCTAATTTTTAAGATCCGCCTAGCTTGACACCTCAACATCCCTGATCTACATTTTGGGGGGCATCTTACTCCATTTGGCCCATTTCCCAAGGCACTGATCTCTCCAAACCAATTCGACTTTCTTGGATTGTTGAGTTAGCTTGTGGTTTGATCTTTGTCTTACATGCTTGAACACCTAAACATTGTTATATCCATTCATCAAGCTCATCTTTGGTACTGGTTAGCCCCAATTTGGTCCTTAACTACCCTACATTGGACATGGCTCCCAAGGCAGTGGATTTTCTCATCTTTGACTAGTACCCTGATCCTGGATCTTGTTTCAAACCTCATAAATCACTCACATAAACACGTTGGACCAAATCTACATTGCTTAAACCTCTTGATCCAACCTATTCCTTATCTTGTGACTTCATCCATAGATCTAGGGTCTACCATGCACCTTACGTACTTCATCCATACTTGATTTGATCTGGTGTCTTGGTCTGATCGCTCCTATCGGGAGTAGATCTGGGTCTCCCCCTTTGTTGTCTTGGGCTAGATAACATAAAGTGAAGATTGCCTCGATTGGCGTGACAACCATCCATTGGGAGTCGAGGCTATATTGGTTGCACCTCTTTGGTTGCCTATCCCCTCTGCCATCCATCTTGGATCTATCTCTAGGGGCAACTACAAGTTTGGTGATAACAAGCCACAAATGAAGGTCCAAGTCGGGCAAAACCAACATGAATGAGTCGGATGGGTGGAGGGAAGAGACAGGTGGATCCAAGGTTAGCTGCCAAGGAGGACAAAATGACCAAGTCTATACCGATAGTGGGGTAGGGACTGTTATCACACAAACTCTAGCTGCTTAGTGCATGTATCCCAATAGGGACGGTAGAGGAGCACAGCTAGGCCGGTGTAACCAACAACAACCAAGTCCTCTGTCCAAGGGACAGAAGTCACACCGGACGAGGCTGCAGTCACTTTAGACAAGGCACTTGGCCTAGTCAAAGGGGAGACCCTCTCAACCGGTGAGGGTTGAGACTCAACAATCAGACACCCTAAACCCAGCAAAGATGATCCAAGCAATAGACATAATGGATGACTGAAGGTGAAAGTTCTTCCAGCCTTAGTGGAATCAAGACTCTGGGTAAGAAGATGTACTAAGTAAAACAACTCAGATCTGATTACACATATAAAAGGTGAATGAAATGAAGAATTAGAAGGCTGGAAATTAAATCAACAAACAGAAAATGCTAGAATAGTGATTAGAGACCCTGCCTATGGGGAAATGAAGCCCATAATGATTTATCAATTCATGGCAGCGGTAGATAAGTGATTTAGAAACATATTCAAGCAATTATATCTTAATTAAATGGCTGATTTAAGACACAAAAACAAATCAGCAAGCAAATGAAATGAACAGCCCTAGGGGGATGAGCTAAACAGTAAAAATGTGGACCTAGGGCAGTAAAAAAAAGGCGTTTCTAAGCATTTCTAGCTGCTGAAACTTGGTACTTCATGGTAAAATGATGTTACGGAACAGATTAGAGAGTACCCACAACCCCAAAATGCACCCAACAGGCAGAAACAGAAAAAACGCCCTAGAGGGGCGTTTTTGACCAAGTGACCAACGCCTAAAATATGGGTAAATGGAGTCGGAATCTAACCAAACTTGGGATATAAGCTTTTGAGGGCAAATAATAAGCAGGTTTTAAAGAACTAAATATTTTAACGGTTGAAAAATGAAATATTAATTTTTTGGTTTTTTATGTTAGTTTTTCTCTTAGCAAACACACCAGAAATCTAACTAGAGAATTGAGCATGAGAGGAATACCTGAAACAAAGTGAATGGATGAATAATTGTCTGAAGACCACTTGCCGAATCCAAATGATGAGCGATCAGCGCTTTTCCTAGGCGTTTGAGTCAGCCGGAGAGCAAGTGAGCCCTAGCTACCTGCCACAAGAGATGAAAGATTAGAAATCTGCAGCAAATAAGTAGTTAACACAGCAAATTGAAAGACAAATGATTAGAAATTGAATGACAAAACAATAGATTCAACTCCCTCTTTGAAATCCTTGAGAAAAAACCCAAGTGTGGAGCTCCCACTCCAAGAAGTGCGCCCCTCCTCAAGTGGACTTCCAACTTGCAAATCGATGCAGCTGTAGAAGATGGATAAAAACACTAAAATGCTCATCAATACATCAGCAAATGGCATCAATCATCACAACATTCATCCAAGCAAAATGTTTCAAGAGCTCTCTTGAATCTCTTCTCTATTTCAGTCTAAGTGTTTACAAAAAATGCCAAGAGGAGGCAAAATGAGGTGAGTCCATTCTCTTATAGAGATGGCTCACTCTCAACTAGGTTTCCCCCCAAAATGGAGGGTTGAGATCATCTCCCCATCCACAAAATCGAATGGTGGAGATGAATCCCAAGAGGGGGGTGCGAATTGCCCCAAGGAGAGCGCACTATGGAGGAGAGGGGGCCCATTGTGGGCCATACATCAATACAAAGGAGGTTGGGGAGTGTCTATATAAGGTTTTATTCCCCCAACATAATATATCAAGGGCCCCACCATCAAAACTATGCAAATCGAATTCCCCCACTAAGGAGAAAAACGCCGCCATGGGCAAACTCGTCCTCTAGTGAGAGCTGGGCAAATGAGGGCCCCACCACCATCAAATATAATGTGAAAACATACCAAAAATACCTTATAATTTACCTTTACCAATGCCAACCATTGAATTTGCCATTTCACTATAGTTGCCTTAGTCAAAATTCTAATTTCCATGTATTTTATGCCGGTTTATATGGCTGAAGATGAAAATTGGGCCTTTGACCCACTTTTATTGCCCGGATTGTGGAACCGACTGTTGCAATGTGATCGTGGACCCCAAAAGTAGTAGGGATGACCACTCGAACGATCCCGATCCATCACTTTGGCAATATTTGCCTCAAATCCATGATTTTTAATTAAAACAGGTCAAAGTTGACCAATAATAATTAAAAATCTCTCAAATCGCTCAATGTTTTGCAATTCTGTCAGTTGCATGCTCATATGGAACCCCTGTAGATAATGAATGATCGAAATCGAAATTCTGATCGCAACATTTTTTCGGGCCCATTTTTGGGCTAGTCAACCCAGTTTGACTAAGTCAAATCTGGTCAACTATAGTGCTAGCTGAAACTTGTATGCAAGCATGAAGTGATAAGGCTCAATTAAACAAGTTAGTACATTACTAAGCAATAAATGATATCATGATGATCAAAAATACATTAAATCCCGAAATAGTACAAGGCCCTGGTGAAGTGGGCCCACCACCTCTAAACGACTAGGATGCGATACATCTCCATAGAATTGACCACCTTGCTGACTCTAGGTGATGTGGACAACATGGTAAAAGATATGGGAAGACGAGGATAAGGATCATGTGACCACTAAGACAACTCGGGAAAGCGGGGTCCACTAAGGTAAGTATGCCATGACAAAACACGGGGAAGGGCGGTGCCTCACAAATGGGTATAGTGCAAGGAAACCACCACTAGTCATCTAACAAGTATCCCAAAACTCACATCCATATCCGAAGACTCCGTGAGGTTCTTTTCCAGAGCCGCCAAACTAGGTGTCCGGCAAACCATAACTTGAGACTCAAGGGGGCAATCTTGAGCTTGTACCTTGCTCCTTCTCACCTCCTTGTCCCGCAGGACTAGGTGAGGAATAACTACTACAAATGCTGACATGTATAGCTGACCAGAATCCATGTATGCTCATAAACACATTGCATGGATTTTACAATGAATTTCATACTTAGCCCTTTTTTGGCTAGATTTTACATTTACAACATAGAGGCCTTTTTAGCCTGATTTACATTTCATTTCTTCATTTCTTCATGGCCCTCTTGGGCTACATACATATCTCAAAAGATATAAACATGGTGCTCATACTGCAAAGGTAATGGGGGTGGGTAATACCAGCTTCGACGACAAGTGGGGAGCACCCGGTGAGGCTACACAATCCTAACTGCATTGCAACATCGGGGGCAACCGACAGGAGCAAATCCTAGGTCTAACCGTGTATCTCACACACTAAAGAGCCGAGGCACAATAAACAGGGAGTCATGGCAAACTCAGAGATCAGTGGGGAAAGGGGGTCCTCGTGATCACAAATCAAAATCCAAGTCGGGGAAGAAGTGTCATGGATGAGTCGGATGAGTGGAGGAAGTGAAGATGGTGCTAAAGCCAGCTACCGAGGGGCTAAGTGATCAAGTCTAAGCCAAGTATACAGGACATGACTCAGCGTGCATATACATAAGTCTAACTAGAGGGGTGGACTGACATCACTAATAGGCCCAAACATATCATATCATAAGCAGATCACCAAATATATCATCTCATGCAAAGTTAGTGTACTAGCAAGTGTAAAAGAGTCTAATCTACAACATGAGCAATAATCAATATATGCAATACCTGCTGCACCATATACCTGCTGCTACTGAACCTGTATCTAAGTTGGATCTCTGCTGAATCTGGGCATACAATAAACCAGCACTGTACTGTGACAATCTCTATCATAATATGACTAGGCACTATCTCAAATGGGCTTGTGTCAAAGCCTGGTAAGGAAAGGTAACCCTGTGGTATATGGTAAGTCCAATTGCCTGTCCCCTCTGATGTATCTTCTAGGGGTAGTCTGAACAAAAATGCCTCCTCTGAAGGCAGCTGATCTCTGATCTGGAAAAAAAAAGGTACTGTGCGGTCCTCGGCCACACATTCTGCAGTGTGGAAGCTGCTCCCAACATAAAATATGATAACAGGGACCAACGTGCATATACATGAGTCTACTAGAAGGGGGTGGACTGACCTCACCAAGGGCCATACACATCATAATGAAAAACCGAGATCACCACATCAAACATCATACGTCAAGTCCGCATACTATCATAAATAAACAAGTCTAAACAACGACATGAGCAATAAACCATAAAGTGCTATACCTGCCATACCATACACCTGTTGTTGAAGCTGACTGTGGAACTGGATCTCTGCTAAATCCGGGCAATAAGTGGCAAACCAACAATACTCTGTAGTACTCTCATCACAATATGGCTAAGTAACTCTCTCAATGGGATCATGCAAAGCTCGACAAGGAAGGGTGACCCTGCGATCACTGCTCTGTAATATATCTGGACCAATATAAAACCATCTGCCCCCTCTGATATCTCTGCTCAGGGCAATCTGAATACAATGAATGCCCCCTCTGTAGGCATCTGATCTTTGATCTGGCAAAAAAATGTAGTATGGTCCCCGACCACACAATCTACAGCATGGTAGCTCCAGCTAACATGGATGTGATAATATCTGGCTCCAGCTGGGACAGAGAGTGCTTGAGAACCATAGAATCTCTGATCCGTAGCACCCCTTTCATCATCATCAAAGCGCATGCACATACATGCTATCTGCATCATCATCATATATGTACCTATCCCTGTAAAATGCAGACGCTATACCAATCTTTGCAGACCGCTCGTCAGGACATACAATATATATATATAAAATCCAGCAGAAATATAAACAAAATGACAAATGCTGAAATGGAAATATATCAATAATGAAATGTACTCTACATCATTTTAAGTTTTTATTACGCCGACACATAAGGTGTATAAAAAGGTGAAAAACAAGAAAAGAAAACTAGGGTACAGACGCAAACCAGAAAAGGAAAATGGTGTCAACAGTCAGAAAAGAAAAACAAAACAAAAAGGGAAACGGGTCATCAAGCAAAGGTGTGACAGTCAAAGGAAAAGGACAACCGGCTGTTTCTCTCGAGAGCTTATTAGCCGCAAAAAGGGGAAGGGCAAGGCTCGAGGTCAAGGAATATCTCCCCGGGTGGACCCGGGAACGTATGCCCGAAGATGGTGACCGCTCACAGGGACGGAGAAGTAGTGTCCATCCTCGGTATATAGGAAGTATACATCTCTATCGGAGATCTCGACTCTAAAAGGACCAACCAGAAGCCCACTGTGGTTTCCAGTCATATGATGAAAGACGTGACTCGGTATGACTACTTGGTCACCCGTAGCGAAGCTCCTTCTATTCACCGAAGGTGGGTCTACACCTATATTCCAGAATACCGACACATCGGCATTCCCACTATCGTTGGGATGGCGGTCCCTGTGGCTGATACGAGAGACAAATCTATGGGAGCCACCATCGAGCGGGATTGCAACTTCTCCTATCAAAACTTCCGGAGTAACTTCCCTCATAGGGGTCGGGCTAGCTCAGGGACCAAAGAACCTAGGGTGTGAAATGCCTATCTTGGTCTCGCCAATGGTCCCAAAATCCGGAGGCTGGGCAAACAGGATCTCGGTGGAGGGGTGGGTGGAGGGTGAAGAGGAAGCATGAGTGCTACACCCTTCTCCCGACGGAACAGGAATCTCAGCCGGTAAAAGGAAACTCAGGAAAGCGTGTGGGCGAGGAGAGGGAGGTGGAGTATCTATCGGTAAGGGCTCAAACTCTCCCGTGATATCCGTAGGAAGGGAGAACTCCTAGAAGAAAGTATGATCCGACGAATCGCTCTCTAATCCAGGGGGATCCTGGGAAGATGGCTCCTCCCACCAGTAGCGTGGGGGTAGGCCTCTGGCTTACCTAGCGAGGTTGTCATTCATAACGGCCAACATCTCAGGGATCGTTCTTAAACTTCTCTCTTTAGGGGGAGGGATCCCCCTCACTTCCCAGTCCTCGAGAGGATGGGGAATGCCATCGTTAAGTTCCTCCATCCGGTGATCCTCCTCGCTATGTGTGTGCAACTCATGCGTGGCAGCCCCAAACTCAAACGTCGGGGAATGCTCCAACTCCTCTTCTATCATGGTGGAATGGTCATCTATGGACAGTTGAGCCAACTGATCCTGGGGGCTTGAAGGATGAGGGTGACCCCTAGGGGCTTCCTCTCGTATCTCTATAGGCTTGTGCCACTCGAGAGGTGGTGTCATCTCACTCATGAGATCCTCGTGGATGAGTTGGTGGATGCACTCCTCCTCGGAATCATCCTCGGATGAGAGCAACCCAGGGCTAGAGAGCCACCGCTCGAACTGGTGTCCTACTCTGGCATGATCATCAAAATCTTCCGTATCGTCACCAAAGGCCATGAACATCCCCTCAGGGCTTGGTTCACACTCCCCATAAGTCTTCCGCATGGCCTCCTCCATGCCCTCGATATGACCTTCATAAAAGCGCTCCCGATACACCCTCACTAAAACCCCATTTGGATCCGGAATGGAGGCGTAAGATAGGTCCATGTGTAGGTGTCCTCCTAATCCAGCTGCCCATTTCCTGGACAGGAGCATGCCATACACAGGGGGTTGATCAATAACCACCACGTCCATGAGTGTGGATATGTCCAAACACGAGAAAAGATCGGCTTTGAGGTTCTTGATCAAGCCGTAAGTTGGAACCTATCTGGAATCTATTCCGCACACATTCTCGTAGGGTCGTGTCACTTCCAGGCCCAAGGCCTTCATGATACACAAGGGCATGACATTCATTGAGGCCCCTGAATCAAGCATGTAGTTATGCAGCAGCATGTCTTGAATACGAAGGGTAAGGTAGAAGGGCTGATGCCCCCCATTCTTCCGCTCATATATGGCAGTATGAATAGTGACTCGGGGGTCCTCCGTCTCTCTCTCATCCTCATGGGCTATGTCAGTACTGCTAGGGACATCTGTGGAGGTAGTGAATAACTCCCTTTCTATGGGAATACTATCGAGGAACTCAATGATCTGGTCCCAAACTGAAGGGAGCTTCGCGAGCTCGGACATGGGAACATTTTGCATGATCTTGGCTTACTCCTTTTCCAGTTCTATACTACACCCAAATACCTCGTCGGATGAATGGAGGCGAGTGTCAAGGTCTGGTTGGGGGATCTCGTGCCTCTCCATGAAGGGCGTGGGTCTCGGTTCCTCCCTGTGTCTTCTATAGATTCTGGTTCTTTGAAGATCATCACTCACAGGGTGAACCGGTAAACAAGAAGGGCCAGCCTCTTCTACAACATCTTCTTCTTCCTCCTCATCCTCAATGAGGATCCGGCCGAAGTCCAAGTCAAAAGGTATGTCATAAATGAAGTTAATATTTTCCACATGTTGCTCAGGTTCAGTGTAATGACACTTGGACTCGAGATGCTCATCCTTGCACCTCTCACACCAATGAATGGCTCTTGTGTCAGGGGTATCAGGGGTAACAGGGGGTATTTTGTTTTCTTCGGTAGTTGGCCTCCTGTTCGGGTTCTAGTATGGCTTGGGGACATATGGAGCCTTGTACCTATCTAAGTCCCTATTCTTAGCCAGGTCTCTAGTAAGAAGAGTCAAGGTTTTCATCATTTCTTTCATATCTTCAGCCATCCCAGACTCAGTGTCTTCTTTTGCAGGTTCTTTTCCCTTGCAGGCACGGGAATCGATGCGTGAGGACGAGAGAGCATGGTGGTCGAAAAAGTTTTGTTTCACCATGGATGCTGCGTTTGCTTAAGCTTTCCTTGCATTGTCTTGGGCTATTTTTAATGTAGTGGGCTCCTTGTCTTGTAGATGGTAACCTAGCCATCCTTTGAAAGAATCTAGATAAGTATTAGGATGGCGGGGTCCTTAGGGCGGATTGCTTCAGGTATTTGTGCCACAACCTTGTTGAAACGCTCATTGAATTCATGTGTGGTTTCGTTTTCTCTTTTCTTTATCCTAGATAGCTGGCTAAGCAAGTAGTTGCCATCTAACTTGACTGACCAGTGCTCGGTAAGTTTGGTCACGAAGTTGTCGTAACCATCTATTGAACCTACTAGCAGCTGGTCAAACCACTTGCGAGCATCGCCCTCAAGTGACATAAACAATCCTCCCATGAAAACATCTTCGTCTATGGCCCCATAGGCCTCCATGTGTTGCCACACAGACTCAACGTGATCTTCTATGGTGATGGCATTACTCCCACTGAACTTAGGAATTTTTTCAAAATATTTATCGGGCATGTCATGGGGAGCACCCCGAATTTGGGCAAAGTCTAGAGGTGAAGCTCTCGCCCTATTTCCAAAGACTCGTGGACCAAGGTTGGCATTATCCATCTGGTTGTTGTTCAGGGGTGGATTAAGGGTTGTGGAAAAGGGTGGCACTACAATGCTAGGTGAGGCTGCAGAGTTGACTTCCTACCAAAACGAGCTAGGGGAGTGTTCACCAAGGTTTTGTCTGACGTAAGTGATGGGTGTACCGTGTAATGTGTCAGAACGGTCGGAGCTACGAAGGTTGTAATGATGGGTTCGGCCTCCAGTGGAGCCGCGGCGTGGAGTCGCTAGGTGAACTAGGAACCTTGTTCACCGAAGGTGGAATGTCGTAAGGGGAAGTGGAGAGTGAAACAAAATGGTGTTGGCTGCAATAAATTATGCAAATGGAAATCAGCCAACAGAGTTTTAAGTACATATGCGATGATAAAAAAAGGAAAAAAAAAAGCAAAAAGGCTCAAACTCAAGAAAAACACGGGTAGGCCTCTACCTCCCTGGAAGTGACGCCAAAAATGCTATCACACTAACTCTAGCTGCTATTAAATATATCCCATCCAAGATGGTAGAGGGAAAGCAGCCAGGTAGGTGACACCTGCAAACACCAAGTCCACCATTCGAAGAACGGTCGTCACATTGGACAAGGCGTTTGTCACTTCAGACAAGGCAAGTAGACAAGTCAGGGGGGAAACCCCGCTCAACCAGTGATGGTTGAGAAACAAAATGGACACCCAAATCCCCAAAGATAAATAGATAGAAACAAGAGATGAGTGTTAACTAGACCCTAAGCTTGATTTCAGGCAATGACTGGACACAATTGGTGAAATGAGAGTGATGTAGAATGTGACCAACACTTAAGTATGATGAAATATAATGAATTGGATTAGCAATTATGTGGCTGGAAATCAATTAAGGATGCAAATTAAACTAGAAGTGAAGAGATGAAGCGATTCTGCCCAAGGAAGAGGGTTAAACAGTGAATTAGTGGACCTAGGGCAGCGACATATTAATGTTTTGAGACACTTCTAGCAAATGATAGTTTGATTTCTAATGATAAAATGACGATTTAAACACAAATCAAAACTACCCACAACCCCAAAATGACCCAGCTGGACAACAAGAGAAAAACGCCCAAGGAGGGCGTTTTTGCCAAATGGACCAGTGTTAGTTCTAAGGGTAAATGGAGTTGAATCAAACTGAAATTTTGGATTTAAGCATTTAACAATATTTTAGAAGTGGGTTTAGAAATAAAAACAAGTTTTAACGGTGAGTTTTTAAGATTTTAAATTTTCCCTTGGTTTTTATGCAATTTCAGCTCAGCAAAAAACACCAAAAATCTAAATGGAGATTTAAGCATGAGAGAAGTACCTGAAATAATGATGAATGGCTGAATATTGTGTGAAGACTACTTGCCAAATTCAAGTGACGAGCAATGAGCACTTTCCCTAAGCGTTTGAGCCAGTCAAAGACCAAGTGCGCCCTTGCTACCTGCCACAAAAATGGAAAATCAGAGATCTGAAACAAGTAGATCGTTTGCACAGCAAAATGAAAGACAAATGATTGAGAAATTGAAAGACAATCAGTAAATTCAACTCCCTTGTTAAATCCTTGAAGAAAAACACAAGTGTGGAGCTCCCACTCCAAAAATTGCGCCCTTCCTCAAGTGGTCTCTCAACCTGCAATTCGTTTCAGCTATAGATGGTGGAAAAATGCACTAGATAACTCAGCCATACATCAACAAATAGATATCAGTCACAACAATGCTCATCCAAACAAACAATGTCTCGAGAACTCTCCAAGAATCTTCACTATTCAGTCCAAGTGTTCACAAAAAAAATGCCCAAGAGAGCTACAAATGAGAGAGCTCCTCTCTTAAGTAGAGAAGGCTCTCAATCTAGCCCTAATTCCCTCCATAATCAATGGCTGGGATTAACTCTCCCCAAACCCAATCGAATGGTGGAGATGCAATCTAGTGAGGGGGGGCGAATTGCCCTCTAGTGCCCATGTGGAGGATGGGGCCCTTCGTGGGGCCCATAAAACATGTACAATAGGTGGTTGGGGGGTGTCTATGGGCTGTTTTAGCCCCCCATACCACTCAACCATAATCTCAATACATAAAAACCCCAAAATATGAAGTTTTGCTAAGTCAAAAACGTCCCTCTATGGGCAAATTCAACCCATGTGATGAGCTGGGAAAAAATGAGGGCCCCACATCATAAATTGAGTGTCCAAACATTACAAAAATTATGTTAGGAGACCCCCTTACCTTAGCCAACCTTTACACTTACTATTTCAATAGTTACTTTTGCCATATTTGATTTTCCATGTTTAATTTATTGTTGGTTTTATTGCTGAAGATGTAATTTGGGATTTTGACCCACTTATATTGCCCAGATTGACGAACAATCCACTGCAATGCGATTGTAGACCCCAAATATAGTAGACATGGTCACTTGAACGACCCCAATCCATCAATTAGGCACTGTTTGCCCAAAATCCAAGATTTTTAATTAAAACAGGTTCATGGTGACCCATAATAATTAAAAATCTCATCAATGCCTCAACCTTTTCTGATTCTGACAGTTGGAGGCACATATTGGACCTCAAGACATAATAAATGACCAAAATTGAAATCTTGATCGCAATTTTTTTTTCGGGCCCATTTTGGCCTAGTCAACCTTGTTTGACGAAGTCAAATCTGGTCAAAATGGCAATGGCTGAAAACTTGCATGCAACATGAAGCGTCAAGGCGTCCTTATTTATGTTAGTACATTACTCAAAACATATAATGCCGATATAGTGATCAAAACAATAACATCTCAATAAAAATAGGCCTCGGGTGAGGTGGGCCCACCACCTCCAACAAAGACTCAAAACTGCTATGCACAACTTATAGAATTGATCACTTATCTAACTTTGGGTGAGGTGGATAAACAAGGTGAAGGATACAGGAAGACGAGGACCAAGACCATGTGACCCTTCGGATAAACGGGGAGGCAGGACCCACTGACATAAGCAGGGAAGGGCAGTGCCTCACAAATGGGTATAGTGCAGGGAAACCACCACTGATCATCTAACATGCACCTTGCAACTCACATCCGTGCCTTCAGAAGTCTCCATTAGGATCTTTTCTAGAGCCGCCATGACTGGGTGTCCAACAAACCGTAACTTGAGACTCTAGGGGACAATTCGCATAGTTGTTCCTTACTCCATCTCACCTCCTTGCCCCGCAGGACTAGGTGAGGAAATAACCACTACAATGCTCTGATACATATGGCTGACCTGTGTGTGTGTGTGTTCAAAAACACATTACTTGGACTTTACATTTGACTTTCATACTTAGCCTTTTTTTGGCTTGATTTTACATTTCACGTAGCCTTTTTGGCTTCATTTACATTTCATTTCATTATATTTCATGGCCCTTTTTGGGCTACATACATATCTCAAAAGATATAACAAGGCGCTCATACTGCAAAGTAATGGGGGAAAGTGTACATGCTTCGATGACCAATGGGGAACACCCGGTGAGTCTACACAATCCTATACTGCATTGCAACATCGGGGGCAACCGACAGGAGAAAATCCTAGGTTTGAGAATGCATCTCACACACTAAAGAGTCGAGGCACAAGAGACAAGGAATCATGGCATACTCAGAGGTCAATGGGGAAGGGGATCCTCAATGCCACAAATCAAGGTCCAAGTCAGGAAAAACCAACATGAATTAGTCGGATGGGTGGAAGGAAGAGACAGGTGGATCCAAGGTTAGCTGCCAAGGAGGACGAAATGACCAAGTCTATATTGATAGTGGGGTAGGGACCAGCGTGCATATACATGAGTCTACTAGAATGGGGTGGAATGAGCTCACCAAGGGCCATACACGTCATAATGAAAAACCGAGATCACCACATCAAACATCATACATCAAGTCCGTGTACTATCATAAATAAACAAGTCTAAACGACAACATGAGCAATTAACCATAAAGTGCTATACCTGCCATACCATACACTTGATGTTGAAGCTGACTCTGGAACTGGATCTCTGTTGAATCCGGGTAATAAGTGGCAAACTGGCAATACTCTGTAGTACTCTCATCACAATATGGCTAAGTAACTCTCTCAATGGGATCATGGAAAGCTCGGCAAGGAAGAGTGACCCTGCGGTCACTGCTTTGTAATATATCTGGACCAATATAAAACCATCTGCCCCCTCTGATATCTCTGCTCGGGGTAATCTGAATACAATGAATGCCCTCTCTGTAGACATCTGATCTCTGATCTGGAAAAAAAATGTAGTATGGTCCCCGACCACACAATCTACAACATGGTAGCTCTAGCTGACATGGATGTGATAACAACAGTTTCAGCAAGATCAACTATGATGAGCCGTGTTATTTATGATCACTCACACATAAAAGCAACCATATATCAGACGTCCAATAGACATTATGCCAAGGATGAGCCTCTTGACCTCAGATTTGATGACTAAGATGACCTTTTATTCCATATAGATGCGGTGCAATGTTTGTAGCTTCAGCAACAGTGTCCTCAGTGGTTACAGTTGGTTCAGATTGCAGATACAGTTATATGGCCCAGCAGGTATATTATGTGCATTGGTTCTTATTATCTTGCTGTCTTGGTCATTTTGATAGCTTGACTTGGTATAGAGTATTCATGATCTGACAGTATCTATATATATAAATGAAACTAGTTGTTATTGAATATCTATATGGTTGTATTACTTGCATTTAAAGCTCTTGTTTTACACTCATTGGTTTTTACCCTCCTAGGAAGTGTGGACATGATCATTCCCAGTCTCTATGACTTGTTAGCTTAGGCATCACCTTCACTTCCACCATCCATCCATTACCTTCCCTACATTTTTTTGTTATTACCCTGACTTACACCTCAACCCGTGATATGGAGGACTTCCCATTTTTGCCTCTGTGTTGGACTGCATCCATGTTAGTTTTGTGTCTCGGCTCTGGGTTGGCAACAAAACTTACCATTGGTGATTTGTATTTTATGCCTTTATCACTCTAGTCGGTTTCCCCGATGTGTAGTTTTGATTTGTGGATTTCCCCCTAGTTGCCTGAGTTGTGTTGGCTAAAACCTGAAGCAAATTGTACTACCTTGGAAACTATTGTTATATATTTTGTAAAGCCCAATGAAAAGGGTTGTGAAATGAAATGCAATGAAATGTTAATGCACCCCGGATGAAAGCTGCAATTAGTTGTGCTTCTAAGCACATGCAAAATCCCAGAGGGGTCCCAAAGGCCTAAAAAGCAATGGATAAATGTATGCTAAATCTAAAGATTTCTGGCCAAGAAAGTGAAATGAAATGAAATTAAAAAGGTCCAAATATAGCAGTGGTTAAATATATGCCGAATCTAAAGACTGTTGACCTTAAGTGGAAATTTACCTCATTGAGCCTACGGGTTATGATATGAGATGGTGTAAGGGACAACTAATTCAAAGTGTCCCCTAGAACCTCAAGTTACGGTTAGCCGAACACCTAGTTCATGGCGGATCTAGTAGTAGACATTTTTCCAAGGTTGAATAAGCACTTCTCTAAACAACTCATCCATTTGTGAGACACCGCCATTCCTTGTGTATTCTTGTCCAACACATGCTTAAGTGTGTAACACCCTATCCTTTATCCAAAGTATCACAGTGTTGAGTCAGTCAACTCCTTCCCCTTAGCCTAGCCTTGCATTCTCGAGGTTCTTTAGTAAAGTAAACTATTATCTAACTTAATGATTTCTTGTAATTAAAAGCTAACTGCTAGTGAAATGATTGTTTAATGATTCGTGTCTTGCTATGAAAATGATTAAAAGAGCATGTCTTAACCATTTTCACTTGCAGCAACAGGCTCTCCTAGCCTGGGTCATATTTTGATCAGTTTTGACCTGGTCAAACCTAGTTTGACCAAGTCAACCTTGGGATCTGTGATGAGTTGGACTTATGATGATGTATGATGATGATTTATGGTCCTTGATGCACCTTATGCTGATTCCATACAATGGACAGAGGTTTCAGATGATGGTGTATATTTTTATTGATGATTATTGTCTCCAGACCATTATATTATTATTGTCCGGGTATGGTGGATGCTACAAATGAACTTACAGGATTCTGCTGGGTGTATGAGTACTCATCCTTAGTATATTTGGGTCTTCTAGATCCATTGGGACACTTTATTTTCAGTTTCAGACACTCTTAGAGATGATATGGGCATTTTCCCACCAATTGACCAGTTTGGTCATGTTGAGCTGGCCTGTCCAGCAGATGTTTGAAGGCAATTTGTTGCCTATGGTGCTACAGAAGAAGGGGGTGGTACAACCACTTGTTTTTACCATATTAACCCCCTTCCGGACATGATGGTGCAGTCAGATTTTGTGCCCGGGAAACTAGCAGTTGTTTTTAGGCAGTTTGATGGATTTTTAGGTGGGATAAAAATTGAATAAAAAGGTCATTAAAGAAATCAATTTGGGCAATTGAGGCAAGGTTTTGGCATGTGGTATTCTTAGAGGTAATCTATGGTGTATCCCACTCCTTCCAGATCAGTTTGCAGCATTCAGCGGGGTCCACAGTCTCTCGGAGGTCTTTTGATGTATTCTTTTCTCTGTTGAGGGGGCTAGGATTTGATCATTTGTTCACTTGGACATGTCATTGAGTCATATGTTATATTATTGTTCCACGGGGTCATGCTAGTGAAGGGAAGTAATACCTCCTAGCCCCACCATGTGATCCTAGTCACTTGTCCTAGTCATCTTTTGTTGCACACATGTGTTTTAGTCATCCTTATGTTTAGCACCATCCCCCCTAGGGCATCCTAGTGATGTGTGCCCTCCCTTCTAGTGAGTTGATCCATGTCATGTTGTACTGGCTCATCTTAGCCGTTGATTATATTATTGTATCTTCTGATCTCCACCACTAGTTTTCAAAAGCGGTTTAGGGCTTTGGTCTCTCTCCTCCTATTTAAGGAAGAGACCCCCTTATTGTAAAGGCACCTTTTGGATCTGAAAAACTTGGAATAAAATACTATTTTTTCAGATCTACTTCTCTTGCTTTGATGGGATACTCTTGTACATGATTATACATCTTTTGCTTTAGACATCTTTGCTTCTTACAAGTGATTTTGACAGCTAAAGAGGGAGGCCGAATTGACTTGCTGCAGGGATGCGCCTTGCTTGAAGGGAAGATTGTTGGGGTTTCTCACATCCCCCTTGGGAAATACATTTTCATCTTGAAGGGAGTTTTTCAATTGCGCTTTTTCGATTGATTTACTTCTTTTGATATGCCATGCTTAGATCTTGCTTTCCTGTGGATCAAATCTAACATTTTGTAGTTTGTTTTGCAGGTGAAGTAGGACGTTTTTGCTTGGAATCACTTGGATCTAGCTTGGAATTGTAACTAAATGCGAGGATCATCTATGTCCAAGGTAGCCACAAGCATTTGAGGTAAGATCTACAAGGTACGTATCCATTTTCTTGTCTTTCATCCAATTGGTCATAAAAACCCTCATAATCAAAACCCTGATTTTTTTTGTTTTTCAGATCTATGGAGATATAGCAATGGCTTGGGCTTAATAATTAAAACCCACCTCTGTAATAAGCTCAACATTCCCGATCTAAATTTTGGTGGACATCCGACTCCATTTTCCCCCCGATCTAAGGCACTGGGCCTCTCCAAGGGAGGTCGCATTTGTTGGGTAGGTGGCCATTTGCTAGATCCCATTCATGGGTATTGCTCATTTCTTGTTTAATTGTCATATCTACATCATAGAAAACCCCCTAGTGCCATTTTACCTTGATCTTCACCTTATGGGCCCCTTTTTGGTCATTTTCCTCATTTTAAGGGTGGGCCCCACTTGGATATCCATACTTGGCATTAGATCTATCTATATCCACTACTTTAAACCTATAAGTGACCTTATCTTTTACTTGGTTGAATATTTGTCATCTCATAAGCCTCTTCAACCGATCCCTAACCTCTTGGGTCCAGTTATCCATCTTAGATCTAGATCTATCCCTCTTGATTTCCTTATACTTCATCTTTCAAACTTCCCTAGGAGGTCTTGAGTGGTTCACTAGTCCTCATTGGCTAGATAGGGTTTCCCCCTTGGTCTTGATTAGGATTGATCTAAGGTGAAGAGTGTCTCAGTTAGCGTGACACCAACTTTCATTGGGAACCGTGGCATCTCTTGGGTCACCTCTTTGATTGTCCAACACCTCTACCGTTCTGGATAGGATAACCTTTAGGGACAACTACAAGTTGTGTGATAACATTTTTGGCATCGTTGCCGAGGAGGTAGAGGCTTACCTCATGTGTCTGCGAGTGTCCGTGCGTAACTCATATCTTATCGCATTCGATCTTATAATTTAGATGGTTATCATTTTCATCCTTAATTTAAACATAACCATCTCATTGCCACTCATCTCTCCCCACTATTTTAACGGCATATCTTTTGGTAGAAAAGAATTAAAGTCTACTTGGCGACTCCACAAAAGCGACTCCACTGGTGATCGATCCTATCATATCTAGAACCCATGGGGTACATCAATTTGCAATTAAGCTCCCGAATTTCCTATCAGTTATCATCCATGGCTGCTTCTGAAAGGCCAAGGACTTTCGATCGATTGAAAGTTTTTGACTTCTAAACAATTGTTGGGTAGCCTCATCAAATCCCTCGTCAAGCCCGTGAAAGGTTTCCTAAATTTGATGGAAGTTATGAGGTATATGCTAAAAGGAACCTTGAAATATTTAGGGAAATTGTTAACGAATTATCTATAACCCATGAGGATGTACGTATGAAACTATTGGCCTCATCTTTCCAAGGAAGAGCTGAGTTCTGGTTCTTGAAATTGACGACCAATAGCATTTCCGGATATGACATTTTTGAAAATAAATTCTTAAAAGAATGGGGAAATGAATACGATGATCAGATCCAAGATCCAAGCCTTCTCTTTTCCGATCCTATTGTTGAATCAATTAATAATCAAATATCAAGTGAATTGTCAAAATACAGAGATGAACCCTCCTGCCCAATTTCTTTTGATAATGAGTCTTCTGCTTTTGAATCTATCGAAAATCAAATCTCTAATCATTGCATGAATGGCGAAACTTCAGATCAATTCTTAAGAATCCATAGTCTTGATCTTAAGGAAATTTTTGAGGTTGAGCTTTTAATCAGTCAGTCTATTGAGGTTCCTCCGGAAGAGAAACTCATTAGTCATTCTATCATTAGTGATCGTTCGACTTCTTATCACCTTATTAAAGAAGAAGAAAGTAGGGACATCGACCACGATCCTTTCGTTGTGATTTCACTTGATCATTGTGCTAATAATCAGGAAGTTTCATTTATCCTTATACGAATTTAATGATAAATCAATGGAAGATAAATCTCAAGAGTTAGTAAATCACAACAGATGCTCTGGTCATTGTTCTACTTCTTATGGTGAGTCTTTAGGTTTTCCTTTTTCCATCCTTAGTCAAGATAACTTTATCCAATTCTTGGAGTTAGAATCTTGTCCTCAGATTGTAAATATTGGACTTGATCAAAAGCTTGAAATCATTCCTAAGATAAAGAGTGTTACTTTGAAAGGCTTTTCCTTTTGTCAAATTCCAAGGTCAAATTTTTTTATCCATTTGGGAAAATGTACATATTTTCAATCCACCCTCCTGTCCCAGCTTTTTCAATCTTCTTTGGGTTTGTGGTCTAGTAAATTTTTTGCTTTTGAAATTTTCATTAGGAAGTATGAACATTGTCGCATAATTGGAGAAAAAGCTCCTCATTTCCCTTTTCAATCACTTTGGAACAATAATGCTTGTTGTCAATTTATCAATCATTCTTGATGGCTAGAAAATGTGTTTAAAGATCAGTTTCATCTTTTCTCTATTTTTGAGCATCAAGTGGGTTTGATTTTGATTTTTCGTCTTTTAAGCTTTAATTTGTCTCCACTTGGTTTTTGTTTCATCATCTGTCCCAAGGAAAACCAAATTGAATATGTGAGAGAAGTGAATGAAGAAAGTAATATGAGTCATGGGAAGTCAAATCTTTCATCACATATTTTTCCTCCATCCATCTCGAAGATTATCTTGCATAATTTTTATGATCCTATAAATTCTTTGATGGACGAGATGTTTGCATCAGTCCATATTCTCCTTGGCATAATTTCATTTTGCACCATTCAACCCCTTTTGCGAATTTTGAACAAATCAGGAAAATTGTGCTATCAAATTCATTAATCTTTAATCCAATCCTGACTTGTTTTATTAGAAAAAATCAAAGAAGATTCATTAAACTGTTTGATGAATGGTTGCACTGGATTTATGACTTTACTTAGCACTTGTCTGACTAGTTAAAGTAGGGTAGGTAGGCTTTCGAATAAGCTCACTTGAGCAGTAGGATTTGAGTGCCTTTATTTTCATGTGTGTTGAGTGTCTTTTGAGTCTTCTGATCTTCTTTGAGTGTTGAGTGTTGTCCTTTTTTCTAAGTGTTGATTTCCTTTGTGCTGAGTGAGTTGAGTCTGCTCCTTTCCAAGCCAATTCATCTCCTGCATTAAAAATAACAAAATAAACATGTTTAATGTTAGGTTAGTATTTCCTTTTATGCATTTCAATTTTTGCTCTAGATTAGATTTTCATTTTCAGTATTTTATTTTATGTTATTTTATTCCATACATGCGTCACGTGGTAGTTTGCTTTCATGTGTGTAGAAATAGGTACATTTAAAAATTAAGCAAAACAAGTTGGTGCTAGATTGAAGATTGATGCGGTGTGTGTTGGAGACCAGAGATTCTCAGGTTCTCAAGCACTCTCTCCCTTAGAGCACTTGTCCTAGCTAGAGCCAGATGTTATCACACCATAGTAGCTGGGCTACCATGATTGTAGAGCAGTCATCTGCATTTTTTGGGGCTTTTCCTTTGCACAGTTTCAACGAGATCAGCTATGATGAGCCATGTTATTTATGATCACTCACACATCAGAGCAACCTTATATCAGACATACAGTAGACCTTATGCCAAGGCTGAGCCTCTTGACCTCAGATTTGATGACTGCGATGACCTTTTATTCCATACAGATGCAGTGCATTGTTTGTAGCTTCAGCAGCAGTGTCCTCAGTGGTTACAGTTGGTTCAGATTGTAGATACATGTATATGGCCCACCAGGTATATTATGTGCATTGGTTTTTATTATCTTGTTGTCTTGGTCATTTTGATAGCTTGACTTGGTATATAGTAATCATGATCTGGTAGTATGTATATATATATATATATATGAAACTGGTTGTTATTGAATATATATATGGTTGTATTACTTGCATTTAGAAGCTCCTGTTTTACACTCATTGGTTTTTACCCTCCTAGGAAGTGTGGACATGATCATTCCCAGTCTCTATGACTTGCTAGATTAGGCATCACCTTCACTTCCACCATCCATCAATTACACTCCCTACATTTTTTTGTTATTACCCTGACTTACACCTCAACCTGTGATATGGAGGACTTCCCATTTTTGCCTCTGTGTTGGATTGCATCCATGTTAGTTTTGTGTCTCGGCTCTAGGTTGGAAACAAAACTTACCATTGGTGAGTTGGATTTTATGCCTTTTATCACTCTAGTCGGTTGCCCAAATGTGAGGTTTTGATTTGCGGATTTCCCCCTAGTTGCTTGAGTTGTGTTGGCTAAAACCTGAAGCAAATTGTACTACCTTGGAAACTATTGTTATACCTTTTGTAAAGCCCAATGAAAAGGGTTGTGAAATGAAATGTTAATGCACCCCAGATGAAAGATGCAATAAGTTGTGCTTCTAAGCACATGCAAAATCCCAGAGGGGTCCCAAAGGCCTAAAAAGCAATGGATAAATGTATGCTAAATCTAAAGATTGCTAGCCAAGAAAGTGAAATGAAATGAAATTAAAAAGGTACAAATAAAGCAGTGGTTAAATATATGCCAAATCCAAAGATTGTTGACCTTCAGTGGAAATTTACCTCATTGAGCCTACGGGTCATGATATGAGATGGAGTAAGGGACATCTAATTCAAAGTGTCCCCTAGAACCTCAAGTTACGATTAGTCGGGCACCTAGTTCACTACGGTTCTAGTAGTAGACATTTTGCCAAGGTTGAATAAGCACTTCTCTGAACAACTCATCCATTTGTGAGACACCGCCATTCCTTGTGTATTCTTGTCCAACACATGCTTAAGTGTGTAACACCCTATCCTTTATCCAAAGTATCACAGTGTTGAGTCAGTCAAATTCTTCCCCTTAGCCTAGCCTTCACCCTATGCTAGCAGATTGATCATGTCTACAAATGAGTATATTCTCAAGGTTCATTTGTAAAGTAAACTATTATCTAACTTGATGATTTATTGTAATTAAATGCTAACTACTAGTGAAATGATTGTTTAATGCTTTGAGTCTTGCTATGAAAATGATTAAAAGAGCATGTCTTAACCATTTGCACTTGCAGCAGCAGGCTCTCCTAGCCTGGGTCATATTTTGATCAGTTTTGACCTGGTCAAACGTAGTTTGACCAAGTCAACCATGGGATCCGTAATGAGTTGGACCTATGATTATTTATGATGATGATTTATGGTCCTTGATGCACCTTATGGTGATTCCATACAGTGGAAACAGGTTTCAGATGATGGTTGCTGTATATTTTTATTGATGATTATTGTCTCCAGACCATTATATTATTATTGTCCGGGTATGGTGGATGCTACAGATGATCTTACAGGATGCCACTGGGTGTATGAGTACTCATCCTTAGTATATTTGGGTCTTCCAGATCCCTTGGGACACTTTATTTTCAGTTTCAGAAACTCTCAGAGATGATATGGGCATTTTTCCACCAATTGACCAGTTTGGCCATGTTGAGCTGGCCTGTCCAACAGATGTTTGGAGGAAAGTCGTTGCCTAGGGTGCTACAAAGGAATGGGATGGTCCAGCCACTTGTTTGTACCATATTAACCCCCTTCCGGACATGATGGTGTAGTCAGATTTTGTGCCCGGGCACTTGGCAGTTTTTTTCAGGCAGTTTGACTGATTTTCAAGTGGGAAAAAAAAGAATAAAAAGGTCATTAAAGAAATCAATTTGGGAAATTGAGGCAAGGTTTTGGCATGTGGTCTGCTTAGAGGTCATCTATGGTGTATCCCACTCCTTCCAGATCAGTTTGCAGCATTCAGTGGGGTCCACACAGTGTCCAGGAGGTATTTTGATGTATTCTTCTCTCTGCCGAGGGGGCCAGGATTTGATCATTTGTTCACTTGGACATGTCATTGATTCATATGTTATATTATTGTGACATGGGGTCATGCTAGTGAAGGGAAGTAATACCTCCTAGCCCCACCATGTGCTCCTAGTCACTTGTCCTAGTCATCTTATGTGGCACACGTGTGTTTAAGTCATCCTTATGTTGTGCGCCATCCATCCTAGGGCGTCCTAGTGATGTGCGCCCTCCCTTCTAGTGAGTTGATCCATGTCATGTTGTACCTGCTCATCTTAGCCGTTGATTATATTATTGTATCTTTTGATCTCCACCACTAGTTTTCAAAAGCGATTTAGGGCTTTGGTCTCTCTCCTCCTATTTAAGGAAGAGACCCCCCTATTGTGAAGGCACCTTTTGGCTCTGGAAAACTTGGAATAAAATACTATTTTTGCAGATCTACTTCTTTTGCTTTGATGGGATGCTCTTGTACATGATTATACATCTTTTTCTTTAGCCATCTTTGCTTCTTACAGTTGATTTTGACAGCTAAAGAGGGAGTCCAAATTGACTTGCTGCAGGGATGCGACTTGCTTGAAGGGAATATTGTTGGGGTTTCTCACATCCCCCTTGGGAAAGACGTTTTCATCTTGAAGGGAGTTTTTCAATTTTCCTTTGTCCATTGATTTACTTCTTTTGATATGCCATGCTTAGATCTTTCTTTCCTGTAGATCAAATCTAACATTTTGTAGTTTGTTTTGCAGGTGAAGTAGGACGTTTTTTCTCCTTGGGCTTGGATGTTTTTGCTTGGAATCACTTTGATCTAGCTTGGAATTGTAACTAAATGCAAGGATCATCTATGTGCAAGGTAGCCGCAAGCATTTGAGGTAAGATCTACAAGGTACGTATCCATTTTCTTGTCTTTCATCCAATTGGTCATCAAAACCCTCATTTTTTAAAATTTTCAGATCTATGGAGATCTAGAAATGGCTTGGGCTTAATAATTAAAACCCACCTCTATAATCATCTCGACATTACCGATCTACATTTTGGTGGACATCCGACTCCATTTTCCCCCCAATCTAAGGCACTGGGCCTCTCCAAGGGAGTTCGCATTTGTTGAGTAAGTGGCCATTTGCTAGATCCTGTTACCACCTAAAGTTGCACTTTAATTGGACTTCAGTGAGCCGCCAGTATTGCACAGTTACTTGTGCTCTTTCAGAGTTCATAAGTTCCAAGGTTGGCCTGTTCAGGGCCCCTTTTTTAATTTTTGTAGTGCATGACCATGCCCCACGAGGTTTGTAATAAAGTGTTCTAGCATGGTGGCGTTTGAGTGACTCGGTTCCCTAGGACTTGACAACCAAAGAAGGTAGTCCAAGGAGTTTTTTCCCTTGTCAATTATGGTTTGCCTTTAGCCGAGTATAATCGATGAGTTTTTCTCCTACACCTCCAAAGTTGGAATGCCCAAAGTGGTGGTTAGGCCTTAGGGGGTTATTAGAGTCCATTTTATAACATTTATAAACATGCTAGATGCTAAAATTTTATCGTTTGGTCATGTACTAGGTTCCCTAGAAGTTTCAGTCAATTTTGAGAATTTTTTTTTTTTGCATTTTAAGCCATTTTTAATGGTTTAAATGAAAAAATTCAAATGGTGATAAAAGTGTGATCCAGAGTCGGAATTTGGCGCAGGGATGCTCGTTTTCACGCTCAGGGCATCCGCTTTACTCTGGTACTCAGTTTTCTTATGTTTCAGGCGATCAAAACGCCCCATGGAGCAGTTTTTCCTATCTGAGCTACGAAATGGCACTTTAATGCTAAAAGAGCATCAAATTGCATCATAGCCAAAAATTAAAAAATGTAAAAAATTGATATTTGGCACATGCCAAATGACATGGCATTAGTTCAATTAGTTGGGCGATTATGTAAAGGAGACAAAGCATTTGATTGGTGGTCAATTTTAAAGGTGAGCGCGTTATTTCCAAAGGGAAGTCGCTTTCCACCTTCACGTGGGGCCAGACTCCTTCAACACGACATCTTGGGCTTTGGTTGATGGTAAGCCATAAGGTGGGCAGTTACCTCATCGTGAGGTGGCACAACCCACGTGGTGGGGATGCAACTTAAAACAACTCACCAACGTTCCATTCCAACGCAACAACAACCTCAAGTTCACCCTCTCCTTCATGTGGACCGGATCTACTCCATGCGGCATCTACGATTTGGATTGAGGATAAGTTCAAGGTGGTGGCGACCAACTCATTATGAGGTAGCACAACGCATTTGGGTGGCTCTTAATTAAGGCATCCAATCAGAGCCCACCATCCAAGCTTTGAAAGCATGGAAACATCTCACCTTTCGACCTCTTCCTCACATGGATTTCTCCACAAACTCGACTTCTTCCATTTTCGAGTGATTTTTTCCAAGTGAGAGGGCACAGCTCCATTGGCTGTGAGTTACCTTGCTCTACAATTAAGGAGAACTCTCTCCTTAGGGTTTTGCGCCCTAACTTGCTTACCTTTTGTTTTAAATCGAGGTGCTTTGGTCCATTGTAAGGATTGAAAGGTGAAATCTTTGCTGGCATCATATTGTAATATTTTTATTGAGTTAATAAGAAGGCTTTGGAGGCTTACCCTGTTGTTTTCCTTGGTTGGATTTGGTGTGCTTTGATAACATGAGGTAACCTATATCTTTTCTATTTCATGCTTGTAATTGTTGGGATCCATGTCTTTTAAAGGGAAGTTATCTTTCATAAGGAATAGTGAGTAATGCTTTATAGGATGCTTACTTTCGTCAATGATATTAGAATGCTAGAAGTAATATGATATCTTGTTTGAATCTATTATTTCTCAATTTTTCTATTGTTCATTTACACATATGCTTTTAATCCTCTTTGCTAGTTGTGCTGTGATTCTGCAGGTTGCTTAAGATGGAGGATGTGGTGAGCATGTTAGCTCTACACTCCATCCAATAGATCCGATCAAGACACTCGATTCCACCGGTGCATCAGGAAAGAGACTCCATTTCCCATCTTCGGCGCTCAACCCCCATGGGTTCAAACCTCTCGATCCACTTCTTCTATTCTAAATCGGTTACTGTTAATCATTTAGATCTACTTCCATGATTCTATCATTAAAATAGATCTAATTCCTTTTTTGCAATCTTAAAGTCTTTTAAAATTTCATGTAAATCATAGATATAGGTTGCAAAGTTTCTCATTTTTCAAGCTTGCTACCAGCTGAATTGCACCTCAGCTGGATTTCAGTGAGCCGCCAGTATTGCACAATTATGTGTGCTTATCCGAGTTCAGATGTTCCAGCCTTGGCCATCTTTTGCATTTCTGTAATAAATGACCGTGCCCCATGGGGTTTGTAATAAAGTGCGCTAGCATGGTGGTCTTTGAGTGACTCGGTTCCCTAGGACTTGACAACCAAATAAGGTATTCCAAAGAATTTTTTCCTTATCGATTATGCTTTTCCTTTAGTCGAGTATAATTGATGAGATTTTCTCCTACTCCTCCAAAGCTGAAATGCCCAAAGTGGTGGTTAGACCTTAGGGGATTATTAGAGTCCATTTTGTAATGTTTATAAACATGCTAGACGCTAGGATTTCGTCTTTTTTTCATGTACTAGGTTCCCCTGAAGTTTCAGTCAATTCCGAGAAAAATATATTTTTTTCGCATTTTTAAACCATTTTTTAATGGTTTAAATGAAAAAATTCAAATGGTGATAAAAGTGTGATCCGAAGTCGAAATTTGGCGTAGGGATGCTCGTTTTCAAGTTCAAAGCATCCTCTTTACCTAGTAACTGGTCTTCCTATGTTTCGGGCAGTTCAAATTGTCCTGGGGAGCAATTTTGCCTATTAGAGCTACAAAGTGGCATTTTAATGCTAAAGTGCATCAAAATGCACCAAGTACAAAAAATTAAAAAATCAATAAATGAAATTAACACATGCCAAAATGACATGGCATTAGTTCATAATGGTGGGAGATTATATTATTTAGCTAAAGCGATGGAGTTTGGTTAATTTAAAAGTAAAACTTATGGAAATAAGATTTAAAGATTTGCCCATCCCTCACATGGGCCAACCTCTCTCGTGACATGGCATTAGTTCATACTTGATGGGCGAATGTCTTAAAAGATCAAAGTGACATGTTACGAAGTATTATGGTGGTCGAACTAAGGGTTAGCGAGTATCATTTTTTGGAGAATGCGCACACTCTTAAGGCTTGGCGTCATCCTTCCATTCGGCAGCTCGCACTTGGAGTTGATATTTCCAATGGGGAGTGCGCCTACCTCATGGAGAGGTGGCGCATCCCCATTGAGTTGGAAATCCAACCACAACCTAAACCAACGAATTGACTTCACATTCAAACTCATGCGTAGAGAGCAAGCTCACGTGGAAGCTCACGATTGGAAATGATGATCCCTATGTTGAAATGTGCCTACCTCATGGAGAGGTGGCGCAGGGATCTTGTTTTGGCTGCCATTCAACTCTAAATCGGTGCCAACCCACTCAACGTTTATCTCTTCAATCAAGTTGGTCGCCTTCTCTTGGATTGACACCCTCTATGCATGTGTTTTGCTATATAAGCAGAGTTGAGATCCATTGTTATTCTATCTGAAAGGCGGAACCTTTGCTTACAATACATTGTATTATTTTTCTGAGTAATAAAGAAGGCTTTGGAGGCTAGTCTAGTGATTGTCTTTGGTTGGATCTTCATGCTTAATGCTTATGAGGTAAAATGTATTGTGTTTCATGAATTAGTATTGTTGGGATTATATGTCTTGTGAAAGGAAGCTATCTTCTTATGGATCTGTAAGTAATACTTTATAGTTTGCTTACTTATGTTGATGATATTATGATGCAAAGAATAGTGATAATTCTTGCTTGAATTCATTACTTCATTGCTTTATGTTTATTGTTTACACGTATGTTCTTATCCCCTTGCTAGTTTTTTTGCAGCTGTTTACTACTAGCCTAATTTGAAAAAGACTACGAACTTGTTTGATCATGTTTTCATTCAACAAATCGATTAAAGCGTAGATCCCACCGGTGCGTCAGGAAGCTTGACTCCATTGCCCTTTCTTCAAAACACTCAAACCCCATGGGTTCAATTTTCTAGATCTCTTCTTATAATTCTATCTTGGTTACTATCCTTTTAAAAAAAATCTTTTTTCAAAGCTTATTTGATTAGTAGATCCAAGCAAGTAGCAATCTAAAAGTTTTAATAAATTTCATCTTTTACTTAGATCTAGGTTGCTAAGCTTTTCCATTTGCTAAGAGGTTAAAATAGATCTCAAAAAACAAAGTGGATTAGCTTTTCCTTGAAGTCTTTCAAAGTTATATCAAGTAAAATAGTACTTTGATTTTATTTTCATCTCTTAAAGAGACAAGCAAAGATCCTAAGAAGACAAGCTTTCTAGTTTGCCTTAGTTCCTTTTCTCAATTTTTGTGTTTTTTTTTAAGTTAGAATTTTTTTCCATTTTTGGCATATAAACAAACACACTCTTAAAGTGTGTTTTGGTAGATTTCAAGCATTTGATAGCTTGCTGGTTTTTGCATTTAAAATATCAGTCCTAACTTTTTATTTCAGTTTAAAGTTAGTCTCAAGTTCCAAAAGTGCCTAAAAATATCATTTTTTCATACTAGTCGCATTGTAGTTCATTTTGGCAAGTTATAGTGTTGCCAGAACACTCTTAAAGTGTTATGATTGTGATTTCTAATCCATTTTGTTTGCTGGTCTGATTTTTGTATTTGATAGGTAGAAGCTCGATAAACAAGAAGTTCACCATCTCAACACTTCCCAAACACTTTCAAGAGCCAACAGTTCGAACCTTGTTTCTTTCCATCAATAAGTTGTAAACTGACTTGTTTCCCTAAGTAAAAAGGGCAAACAGTAGTTCACTTCTTTTTCATCTTGTAAAAGCTAAAATAAAAAGAGCAAGCAGGCAATTACAGCGCCTGAACCCCAATCCCCCTAGGGGGGATTCACATTTTTCACTTTTTTCTTCTTTTCTTGGTTTAGACTAGTTTACTTTTTGCTATTAGTAATTACATAACATTCACAAAGCACACAATGGGTCCCAGGGGGACTTACAATTTTTTTCAATCTCTCACCTAAGTGCTACAAAATAAACCACAATCTTGTTCTAAAATTTTGCAAGTAAAATTTACCCCCTTGCTCTACCAAAGTACTCCACCTTGGTGTGAAGAAAAGATACTCTTGGGGTTTGGTGTAGTCTAATCATCCATTTTTTCAATCATAATAAAAACTTACCAACGCCCCAAGCCCAAAGTATGCTCTTGGCCACTGCAGCTTAGTCGGAACAACTGGACCAATCAAAAACGGGTGTAAGGTACTTAGTTTAATAAGACAATCCATTAGAGCCAAATTCTAAGAACTCGGGAGGTTGCGTGGGTTGAAACTATAGAGTTAGCAGGCTACTTTAAGAAGGTTCATCCTCGCCTAGTTGGACACTTGGTAAAGCTGCTAACGCACTCAGTTCGAAGGGTTAGGTTTCTCTTGGGCCAAACCAAGAATTAACCCATTCCTCTAACTACTCATTTAATAAATCATAAAATAAACCAACTGAGACACTGCAATACTTTCGCTGAGACTACAGAAGCAACCCCACACAACAACATTCGCAAACATTTTACATTCTCGACACTGGTCATTATTTTCTTATATTTCAAGTTCAATCATATATGTCGTGAATGCTTTCTATCTCGTGTGGTATTGATCTTTTGATTTAAATTCACAAAGCAGTACTTAGTTACTATTTCTTTCATTTCATCATTTAACTCCTAGATTAGACTTTTATTTCTGTTAATAGATTAAAAGCCTTAGTTTTACTTTTCATAGGGACCACCTCCCTTGGCTTCACTAAGAGTAAGCCTAGATGGAGGATTCAAGTAATCAAGTGACAACACTTGACTCTCACTTGCCTGTTAAATTTTGAGCATTAATTCACAATACTTTAGGATCTTCACTAAGAGAATAACATGTATAGTATATCAATGCATCACAATCACAATAAGCATGACAAGCATCACAAGAATCAAAAGCATGAGAGACAAGAGACACAGAGTTTCCATGGGGAAAACCCTAAGGTGAAAAACCCCACAACTTCCTCAGAGATAGAGAGAGCAATGGCTCAACCAAAGTACAACCAAAATACACTGAGATAGTCTCCTAGTAGCAGATGATCCTCCTCCTCACTAGTGTGCCACTTTCTGAGTGAGAGAGATATAACTTTCCGAATGATCTAAATACAGATCACCTGATCTCTATTTATACTAACCTGTTTTCCCAATGACCTTATGGGGCCGACTTGTCTAGCTAAGTACATCCACATTATAATATATATATTTCAAGGCCGACCCCACACATGGTGGTCTAATAACCCATCGGTAAGTACACACACTTGCGACACTTGTCAATCCACATGACTACACTTCCTTATAGATGAATAACACATCTCTAATAAGGGTACAATAAATATATATGAAATACATAGATGAAATACATTCCGAAGTTACATATACATCAACACTCCCTCTTAACTAGGAAGGTATTTCTCGACACAGATCTGCTAGACAAGTCTTCTTCTCGGGATCATCATCATCAATGCATCGTCATCATCATCGTCACTACTGCTGCTATCTCAACCAATCTCTGACTCTACTCGTCATAGGAAGTTCTACAGAGCCATTCCTTTTTCATACTGGATGTAGGCCCACCACCTGCAGGTCTTCGTCATCACTGGCCATACTGTGGAATCCTCGAGACTTATTATGTGCGTCACAAAACCTCGAAAGATCATCCCAGGCTGTTACGAGCACACGGCTCTACCTATAGGATCTCCCAGGGCCATATTATATGTGAGCTCACCACAAAACCTCGCAAGAGCATCCCAGGATGTTACGAGCACACAGCTCTACCTATAGGATCTCCCAGGGACATATTATATGTGGTCACCACAAAACCTCGCAAGAGCATCCCAGGCTGTTACGAGCACACAGCTCTACCTATAGGATCTCCCAAGGACAAATTATATGTGGTCATGGCAAAACCTCGCAAGAGCATCCCAGGACTTATTACCGGCACACAGCCCAACCTATCGGATCTCCCAGGGACATATTATATGCCATAGGACAAAACCTCGAAAGAGAATCTGCCAGATATCCCAGGGCCAGATTATATGCCATAGGCAAAACCTCGAAAGACTATCTGCAGATCTCCCAGGGCCAAATTATATGTCCTCCTAGAGCAAAACCTCGAAAGAGCATTTGCCAGATATCCCAGGGCCAGATTATATGCCACAGGCAAAACCTCGAAAGACTATCTGCAAATCTCCCAGGGCCAAATTATATGCTCATCTGCACAACCTGATCCACGGCCATAGAGTATCAACCTGATACTCACCATATATCATCCTAATGTACACATGATCATCCTGATCATCATCACTGCAACATCCTGCTGCATGTCATCTGGAGCAACATCCTGAAGCTCGTCATCCATGATTATCCTGATCATACAATGCATCTACCTGATGCATACCAAGTATCTACCTGATACATATCATCATACATGATCCACCTGATCATACAGTGTATCCACCTGATACAAATACAAATACATGATACATATCACCATACATGATCCACCTGATCATACAATGTATCCACCTGATACATATACAGATACATGGTCCAAGCATCCAACATGATGCATATACAAAAATACATACACATGATCCAACCGATCATATCCAGCATCCAACATGATGCGTACATACATATAAATGATCCAACTGATCATATCCAGCATCCAACATGATGTGTACATACATATATAAATGATCCAACTGATCATATCCAGCATCCAACATGATGCATACATACATACATGAAAATGATCCAGAACATCATCCTGATGCTCATCATCCAGTGCTTGCATCCACAGCCATGTGAAGGATCCTCCTTCCAACATGCTTGGAATGGCTTCAGCAAATGTGTCCATCACTTCTTCCTCGAAGTGTCATCAATCTGAAGAACACCAAGCCTCTCTCTGAAGTACTTGAACTTCACCCTAGCTAGTGGCTTCGTCAGCACATCTGCAATCTGCTCGTCCGTCGCAACATACAGGAGCTTCACAGCTCCTCTCTGCACCATATCCCTGATATAGTGATATTTGATCTCTATGTGTTTCGACCTGTCATGAAACACTGGGTTCTCAGAAGATACCAGTAGCATCCAACGGGAGATCACACAACTCTGGTTATCACAGAAGATACCAGTAGCATCCAACGGGAGATCAAATAACTCAGACAGTAGCTTCCGTAGCCATACTGCCTCACAACTAGCTGAACAGGCTGCAACATACTCTGCCTCAACTGTACTCAGTGCTACACAGGACTGCTTCCTGCTAAACCAAGAGATCACACCTGATCCCATACTGAAGCAGCACTCAGATGTTCTCTTCCTATCTGCAGCACTGCCAGCCCAATCTGAATCAACATAACCCTGCAGGTTAAACTTTTGATTCGCTTCATACTTGAGCCCATAATCCACTGTACCCTTCAGGTACCTCAGAACATGCTTTACAACAACCAGATGAACACTCTTCGGATCTGTCAGGAACTGACTCAATGTGTTCACCGCAAAGCAAATATCTGGTCTCGTGTTCGTCAGGTACATCAAGGACCCAATCATCTGACGATACATAGAGACATCAACCGGCTCAGATGAAGCATCACATAAAAGCTTCAGATTCGATACCATAGGTGTGGCCATGGCCTTGCAATCCATCATCCCGAATCTCTTCAGGATATCTACTGTGTACTTCCCTCGATCAAGGAAGATCCCACCTGCACTCTGCCACACCTCCATACCTAGGAAATAATGCATCATTCCCAAATCTTTCATATCAAACTCGGCAGCAAGCTTTCTCTTAGTATCACACCAAGTTCTGGGAGCTTGCTACAAGCCATACAAGGCTTTCTTCAATCTGCACACATGTGACTCCCTGTCAAGTCTTGGGACTGCATCCCAAACATCTTCTTCATGATCGACGGATCGTGGCATTCCATTTATTCATCCCAGATCCTGGGAACTTCAATATCTTCAATAGATATCTTTGTTGCTGGAACAAATGTTGTAGTCCTTTTGTAGGTGAAGATAGACGGTCTTTCCTACAAAACAAGTTAAATTGCATAATTAGAAACATCTCGTAATTTTCAGAACAAATTCTTTACACATAAAGAAATATGTCATGCAGTTATCTTAGACAATGCTTCAATACAACATTTATCCATGTTCCACAACTTTCTAGATGCCTTCCAGTCTCTACCAGAACAATGTTAAGAGTTTGCACTACTCCCAACATGTCAGCAAATAGGTTTCATTCTAGATAAGTAGCACTGGAATGTTGTACAGTGCCATAGGCCACTTACCCATCACATGCATATTAGTAGTATACTGTTCATTAATGCAATCATTCTAATATGCACAATACATCTCCTAAGTCTAGGAACATAAGCATAATATTATCTAAACAAACAAAATAGGCAAGAAATGATAATTGAAATACTTATCTTTGTTTGTTTGTTGGGTGGACTCCCTCTGAGTCTTTGCTTCCTGGCAGGAGCTGCTGAAGTAGCTTCTTCTACACCTTTCTGTTGTGGAATGTAGGAAGATGGTCAACTCCCTCTGAAAATCTGCATCCTTGCAGGAGCTGTTGGAGTGTGCTCCCTCTTGATCTTTGCTTCCTGGATTACCTGTCCTCGAACTTATATTCATCCTTGCTAACATCAATCTTCTTGAATCCTGGAAAGTATATTCTGTAAGCCTTCGAGATTTCACTGTAACCCACAAAGATACCCTTCTTTCCTGAAGGATTTAGTTTAGTCCTCTTTTCCTTTGGGACATGAGTGTATACTGGACAACCAAATATTCTGAGATGGCTGACTTCAGGTTTCTTACCAGAAAAGACCTCTTCTGGTGTCTTGTTGTCCAATATCTTGTGGGGTGTTCTATTCTGCACATATACAACTGTTCTAGCTGCTTCTGCCCATAGATGCATAGGTAGATCCTGGTCATGCAGCATTGCCCTTGCTGCTTCCATGATAGTTATGTTCTTCATTTCTGCAACTCCATTTTGTTGAGGATTATAAGGAGCAGTCAACTCCCTCTTAATCCCTGAATCATTACAAAGCTTCTTGAAGTCACCTGAGGTGAATTCTCCACCATTGTCGGATCTAAATGTTTTGATCTTCTTGTCAGTTTGATTCTTCATCAAGGTTTTGAATTCCTTGAACTTATCAAACACCTCATCTTTGTTCTTCAAGAAGTATACCCAAGTCTTCCTGGAGAAATCATCAATAAATGAGACATAGTAAACATACCCACTAAGAGAACTGGATGACATTGGACCACATACATCTGAGTGGATGATTTCCAGGATATCTTTGGCCTTGCTTTCACTGCTTGGGAAAGCCTTCTTAATGTTCTTACCTTTTGCACATCCTTTGCAAACACCTTCATGTTTGGTCTTGATTTCAGGAAGACCTTCTACAACCTTGCTTGTAATTGGAAGTGCCCTATAGTGCATATGAGCAAGTCTTCTATGCCAGAGTTCACTTGGCTCCATGGATTCATGCACCATGGCATGTTCAGGTTGTCCCTTCAATTTATACAATCCTCCCTATTACTCTCCAATCACTACTGCATCATCTATGGTCTTTCCCTTTGGCCACATTAGGACTTGGCCATCCACAAATGCAACCCTCATACCTTTTGAATCCAATGCAGAGATGGAGAGTAAGTTCTTCTTGAGCCCAGGTACATAAAGGACTTCTTTCATCTTCAAAGATTTTCCAGAATCTAGGTTGTAGGAGGCTTTGATAATCATCCCCAAGTTTCACCTTATGGGGTGATTCATGTTCAGATAGATTCACAAAAGATTCCTTAAACCCAGTCATGTGTTTGGAAGCCCCACTATTAATCAACCAATCATTACAACCATGGGAGATAGTACCTATGAGAGGAGAGATTAGAACATACTCTTCTTCACTTGATGAGTCATCATCACTTTCTGCCCTAGCCTTCTTCTTTGGAGGTTCATCATCTTCGGCAGCATGAGCATGGAACTTTCTTTTGCTGCTCTTTTTCTTCTTGCTGAAGTTGTTGTTATTATCCCTTTTGTTCTTGGGACAATCTGAAGCAAAGTGACCCTTCTCATTGCATGTGCAACATCTTAGATCCTTCTTATTCTTTTGATAGGATCTTTTGTAGCGAGAGTGCTCCTTCTTGGGCTTGGTTCTTTTGGTGTGAGTTGCGAGAGCTTGATCTTCATCTTCCATCTTTTCTTCACGAGCTACAAGCCTAGCTTCTTCCTGAGAGCATTCCTCCCATAGTTTACTGAAAGAGATCAATTTCTTTCTTGCACAGATTCCTTGAATAAAGGAGTTCCATGACCTAGGTAGGCCATTCAGAGTGGTATAACAACTTCACCATTGTCCACTACTTCATCCACAGCTTCAAGTTGCTCCTTGATCTGAGAGACCTTGGAGAAGTAAGATTGAATGGTTTCTCCATTCAACATCTTGACCCCTTTCAATTGATTCCGCAGAGTCATCTTCCGATTTATGTTCTTCCCTTCAAATAGCTTGGTCAAAGAGTAAAACATCTCCTTGGGTGTCTTTAGAGAAGACATATGGGTATGAGATGGTCTTTGATAGAATCAACAATGATTCTCTTTGCCTTGACCAAGTTCTTCTTATGCAATACCTTGGCCTCTTCATCCTCTGGGATAGGGATGTCTTCTTTTATATATGAGTCCAACTCATTCTCTTCCAGGATTAACCCAATCCTATACTTCCAAGCTCGGAAGTTATCAGCCCCTTAAAGCTTATCCTCAAGCTTGGTGTGGTGAGACATCTTAAAGAGTACTTCAAATGGAAATAGAAAATATTTAGGTCTTACCACTTGAAATGCTGAAAACTGGATCTGGTCCCGGATTAGGGTTTGTCGGAAAAACCCTAAAAATTCAAAATGTGAATTTCAAATTTCTGAAAGGATAGAAAGATGCGCCTTAATGAGCTGATCATCCTGGTGCATTCGGAATTTGAGATCAGCAAGGTTTTACCCTTCAGATTTGTCTTTTTGTCCTCCCGGGTTCACTAGGGAGAGCCCTGAATTAGGGTTTGAGTTTCCCGGAGATCTACCCAGCCAAAAATCTCAATCCAAAGCTCTAAACTTCGATTTTTGCAAGGAGCTTCCAGCTGTGTCTTCAGATTTCAGAAATTCCTATTTTTGTGGAAAACCTAATTTTTAGGGCCAAATCTAAAAATGCTCGGAATTGAATTCTGATTGGACAGATAGATGTGCCTTGATGAGTAGATTCAATCTACTATACTGATTTTCCAAAATCTGTGGAGAGAAACCCAATAAACAAGAAACTCAAGTTTCCGTCACTGCAAAATGTCTTCTTCTCAGGTTAGCTCTGATACCATGTTAAATTTTGAGCATTAATTCACAATACTCTAGGATCTTCACTGAGAGAATAACATGTACAGTATATCAATGCATCACAATCACAATAAGCATGACAAGCATCACAAGAATCAAAAGCATGAGAAACAAGAGACACAGAGTTTCCGTGGGGAAAACCCTAAGGTGAAAAACCCCACAACTTCCTCAGAGATAGAGAGAGCAATGGCTCAACCAAAGTACAACCAAAATACACTGAGATAGTCTCCTAGGAACAGATGATCCTCCTCCTCACTAGTGTGCCACTTTCTAAGTGAGAGATATAACTTTCCGAATGATCTAAATAGAGATCACCTGATCTCTATTTATACTAACTTGTTTGCCCAGTGACCTTATGGGGCCGACTTGTCTAGCTAGGTACATCCACATTATAATATATATATTTCAGGGCCGACCCCACACATGGTGGTCTAATAACCCATCGGTAAGTACACACACTTGCGACACTTGTCAATCCAAATGACGACACTTCCTTATAGAGGAATAACACATCTCTAATAAGGGTACAATAAATATATATGAAATACATAGATGAAATACATTCTGAAGTTACATATACATCAACATTGCCCCCAAGGACACATCAACATTGTCCCCCCATGTGTGTATTAGGCGACAACAAAGCTCTTACAAGTTTAGATCTAAAAGAATTTTTGAGAAATTATGTAAAGTGTTTTAAAAAGTTTTATTCAAGCAAATCGAAGTGCCAAAGTATTTACTTGCCATCTCTTAAA
Organism: Larix kaempferi; assembly: GCA_027924585.1. Taxonomy (NCBI): domain Eukaryota; kingdom Viridiplantae; phylum Streptophyta; class Pinopsida; order Pinales; family Pinaceae; genus Larix; species Larix kaempferi. Next base: position 1,926,012 of record BSBM01001032.1, read on the forward strand.
GAGGCAAGTAAAGACCCTAAGAAGGCAAACTTTCTAGCTTGCCTTAGTTTATTTTTTCATTTTTTTAACTTAGTTTTGCATCTTGAATAAAAGTTAGTTTATATCATTTTTAGAGCATTTTAATTGTTTTTAGTTCGCTGGAATTTTTGCATGCATATTAGTCCTAAATTTTAATTTCAATTAAAAGTTAGTTTAAGATCCAAAATTTGCCCAAAAAAGAGGTTTTTTACGTACTAGTTGCATTAGTTTTCAATTTGGCAATTTGTAGTATTGTCAGAACACTTTAAGAGTGTTCTGATTCTCATTTCTAACCAACATTAGCTCACTGGTCTGATTCATGTTCTTAACAGGTTGGAGCTAAAAATTTCACAGAAAAGTCATCATGAAGCTCCCAGAACCACCCTGTGAATCAGCTGTTCAAGTGTTGTTTCACTTTCACAATAATTTGTAAAATGTCTTGTTCCCTAAGCATAAAGCGAAAGCAATGTTTAATCTCAAGTTTCATATTGTAATTAAAAGAATAAAAATAGCTCAGCAGACAATTCCAGCGCCTGACCCCAATTCCCCAAGGGGGATTCGCACTTTTTCTCTTTTTTTACTTTTACGCAACTTTTTCTTTTTGTTTGTTTGTTTTAGATTAGTTTTATTTGGGTAGTAGTAATTAAAAAACAACATCAAGAACACAAAGCATCCTCAAAGGACTTACAATCATTCGTTCAATCATTTTACTTTTGTGCTACAAGCAACTACTTTTGTTCTTAAAATCTAATCTTAAAATTAACCCCTTTCTCTACCGAAGTACTCCATCACTTTTTGGTGCGAGGAAAATATATTCTTGGGTTGCAGTTAAGTTAATCATCCACTCACACATTTTAATAAAACGAACTACACCCCAAGCCCAAAGCATGCTCTTGGCCGCTGCAGCTTAGTTGGAACAACTGGACCAATAAAAAACGAGTGCAGGGTACTTAGTTTAATAGGACAATCCAATCTCATCTTTCTTGGTGGATTCGGGAGGTTGCATGGGGTGTATACCGTAGAGTAAGCAGGATACTTTAAGATTGTTCATCCTCACCTGGTTGGACACTCCGTTAAGCCGCTAAAGGACTCAGTCTAAAGAGTTAGATTTGGTTGGGCCAAACCAAGAATTAACCCATTCCTTAATCCACTCATTTAATATTCTTAAAATTCACCAACTAAGACACTGCAATACTTTCACTGAGACCATAGAAGCAACCCTCGCAAGAACTCCATTTTCATCAGCACTTACCTTTAATATTTCTATGTTTATGTTAATTTTTACCATTGTCATGAATTGTGTTGTATCTTAAAAGCTGGGGGTTTTAATTTCATATTGCAATGGTTTATGGTTTATTTTTAAGTTATTTCATCATAACTCCTAGAATAGACTTTTATCTTTTGTTGTAGATTAACAGCCTTAGTTTATTTTTCATAGGGACCACCCCCTTGGCTTCGCTAGGAGTAAGCCTAGATGGAGGATTCGAGTAATCAGGTGACATCACTCGACTCTCACTTGCCCCCAAGGACACACCGAGCGGCTTGAAGGTTTCCTGCCGTGTCCCCCCCAGGTGTGTATTACGCGGCAACATATCCCATTCGTGAGTATTGCTCATTCCTTGTTTAATCGTCAGATCTACATCATAGCAAACCCCCTAGTGCCATTTTACCTTGATCTTCACCTTGTGGGCCCCTTTTTGGTCATTTTCCTCATTTTAAGGGTGGGCCCTGTTATCACCTAAACTGTAGTTACCCCTATGGATGTATCCACTCATGGATGGCAATAGGGAAGGGCAACTCAAAAGGTGCAACCATGATCACCTCGACCTCCAATAGATGGTTGTCATGCCAGTCGAGGCAACCTTCACTTTATGTTATCTAGCCCAGACAACAAAGGGGGAGACCCGATCTACTCCTGATAGGAGAGATCAAAACCAAGACACCAAATCAAGTTAATTCTAAGTGAAGTAAGGTGTATGGTTTATCCTAGACCTTAGGATGAAGTCACAAGACAAGTGAGGGGTTCAATGAGTATAGCTTTGGTTTATTATTGATGTGAAAGTGACTTATGATTTGTGAAATAGGATCCAGGATTAAAGTACTAGTTCAATGTGAGAAAATCCTCTGCCTTGGGAACCGTGTCCAATGCAGGGTAGTTTAGGGGTTGAATTGGGGCTAACTAGTACAAGTGACAAGCTTGATCATGAAGTATGATGGCATCAAAGGGTTTAGCTCACCAATCAAGGGTAAAACCACAAGTTAATCCAACAATCTAGGAAAGTCGAATTGACTTGGAGAGAGACCAGTGCCTTGGGAATTGGGATAATGGAGTCAAAGTAAAGTTAACTTGTGGTTAAGGACTCCTATTGCATGAGACAAGTGGGTAATTAAAGTCTTGATGGATGAATAGGTCTAGATCTAGGTTTGACCTAAGTGGACCACAATCCCTTAAAACAAGGAATGCTATCCCCAAGGCAAGATTTGACAAGGTGACCTACTAGACCTAGCTTTTGAATTACTCCCATTCCAAATCCACTGAAATCTCATGTACCCATGTCCTAGAAGTGGGCCAACTCACTTCTCCAAGGTGGTGCGACTTTACCCAAGGAGGTTAAAAAGTGGGATAAGTGGGGGTCAAGACAAGTCCAATGACATCCAAACTTTAGGTTCAAGCGGTTTAAGCAAGTGAGAGTATGGATCTACAATTTCAAGGCAATCCAATGGCTAGATCTTACTAGATCTGAGTTTGAAGATACCAAGTGGTCCCAAAATGGGGATTAAATCCCTTAAAATGTGGAATAGGGCCCACAAGGTAGAAATCATAAAAGTGACAATCTGGGGGTAGGTTATTGGATGTGTAGATCATGAATCAAGCGGGATCTCAACTACCCACATACTAGATCTAGGTCAACCCACCAAACTAGGAAGTGCGCCCTTGCTTGGAGAGGCTAAATGCCTTGGGAAGAGGGCCAAATGGAGGCCAATCCTCACCAAACTATAGATCCAGGATGTCGTGGATACTATAGAGGTGGGTTTTAAATTTCTTGCCCAAGAAGCCACTAGATCTTAGTAGATCTGAAAAAATGTAAAAATGGGGTTTTGATTAATTAGGGTTTGAAATATTTTAGACAAGTGGATAGATAATGGAGATAGAAATTACCTTGAGATCATACCTGAGTGATGTGAATGAGATGCCTTGATGTTGAGGAAGATTCCCGCATAGATCAAATGAGAAATTGTTGATTTTGCTTGCCAAATTGATGCCCTAGCCCACAAATGCGCCCTCCTCTACCTATTAATCCAAGGAAAATCGATTTCAATCAGAGAGGTCAAGTATGGAGGAAATACAAATAAAATGCAATGATAACATAGAATAGAAGGTCCTGAGACAGTAATACTCCCTGTTACCAACGCAGAGATCCAAAGAAGAAGTAGGGAGAGTCTTCCCCTACCAATACTTCCTCCTTAAAGCAAATCGACCTCCACCTGTAGATGCAAAAACGTGGTACAAAAGATATGGCAAACAAGATCTCCAATAACTCAGTCCAAAGGAACAACCAACGAACGAACACCAAAAACATTCACCACAACACTGGAGATAGATGCAATAATAATTTTCTATTCCAATAATCCAGAGCCAAAAGTCCCCTTACAAATGAGAAGCTCTCTCCTTTAAATAGGAAGGAGAGGCATCAAAATCCTAACCACTTTTTGAATGAGTGGCTAAGATTAAAAGATACAAATGTCTAATCAATGGTTGAGATGAGCTCAACAATAAAATACATGGATCACTAATAAAATATAATATGAGTGGACAAAATCGCCCTAGAAGAGGGGAATCCCACCAAATCATGATGACAAAATATAATAAGAAGCTTATGGTGGGTCCAAGGGGTAATTTTAGCCACCCTTGGTCAATCCCCATAGCACAATAATAATAAAATAGTCATCAATATACCAAATCGTGCCTCTATGGACAAATCGTAGGCTTCAAAAGACCTCAGAAATCCTCAGAAAATGCCAGAAGTGATGGATGCAAGCCTCGATGAAGCTGAAACTGTTGGAGGAGGTGTGGAAGACATCGATCCATCATCACTGATCATCCCATGCCAAGACATTGCCTCAGTAGCCCAAATCGATTTCCTCAATAGCCATTTCTACCAATCCTGAAATGCCTCGGGAAACATGAAACTGCCCCAAACTGCCTCCTGGAGTGCCTGCGCTATTAAGGTGAGGGCACCAGTCTGTCCGGGAGGGGGGTAATATGGTAAAAACAAGTGGTTGGACCACCCCCTCCAAGCACAGCGCCCTAAGTCAACCGGATAAAAACCACATCTGCTCGGACAGGGTCTCCGACAGACCAAAACTGCACTGGGATAGCCTACTGAGGATCAATCATCACTGTAAGTGCCCGGAACTGAAAACAAACTGTCTCATTGGACTCAAAAGATCCAAATCCATCCAAGATGTGTACTCATACACCATATGAGTCTCTGCATGATCAATATATATATCCTATATACCGAAACAGGTCAAATAATAATAATTTGTAAATGATCAAATACTGCTGCAAACCATGAATCATCATCATAACCCTGTAGCTGCTGCATAGAATCATCATGTACATGTACATAGACCATATATCATCTATCCATATCATCACAAGGTCCAACCATCTCATGTCCTATGGTTGACCTTGGTCAAACTAGGTCTAACCAAGTCAACATGACCAAATATAACTCAGACCATCATCGGAAGCTGTTGCAAAGTGTCAGAGGTTAATGCATGCTCTACAACTTATTCAAATAAAAATTATAACACAAAGTAATCATTACTGGTGATCTAAATCCAAATATATAATGTCATTAATTATTATTATTACTCATACTAGACTTTCAAAATCATACTCACTTCATAGCTGTGATCAATTTGCTAGTGAAGGGTGAAGACTAAAATAACTGGCTAGGCTAAGGGATGACTTGACTGACTTAACTTTGTGACACTTTGGCAAAGGGAAAGGGAATACACACCATAGTATATACTGAATGAGCAACAACACAGGGAATGGCGGTGTCTCACAAACGGATAAGTTGTTTAGAGAGTGCTTATTCAACTTAGGCATCATGTCTACATCAAGTTGATCCAGGTTCATTAGGATCATTCAATTTCATTTCATGGCCTTTTTGGCCTACATAACCCTTTGGATCTCAGGTGTGCTGATAAGCACAACTAGTTGCAGCTTGCATCCAGGGCATGTTTTTCATACATATATAAGGTCAACAATTGTTTAGATATAACTTTTAAGAATCATTGTTTTTTGGACCTTTCTTATACTCTTCGAGGAGTATTTTTCAGCAGTTCATCGCTCTTGCCCTTTTTAGTTTCGATGGGCGAATTTATCAGTTTCCATAAGTAGTACATGAGCTTTCAGTTTTAGCCAACAACATCTCAAGTGACTAGGGGGAGTTCGAGCTAATGCCAAACATCGGGACAACCGACCAGAATGATTTAGGCCTACAATCCAACTCACCAAAGGTAAGTTTTGTCACCAACTCAGAGCCAAGACACAATAAACAGGGAAGCTCATCCAATACAGAGGCTACAGTGGGGAACAGATCCTCCATGTCACTAGTCAAGTAGTAAGTCAGGGTGATAAACTAAAAGGTAGGCAATGGATGGATGAAGACAATGAATAATGGAGCCAACACTAGCAAGCCAAGGTATGGTGGAATGATCACGTCTATTCTCCCTAAGGAGGGTAAAACCAATGAGTATGAATAGTGAACTTCCAAGTCTGAGTAGGGACAATATAATATATATAATAAGATCAACCAGGTCCACATATCTATATGATCACCAGATCATGACACTAAGTGCTAAGACATGCTATAAGAATAAGTATAAAAGCAATATAACCATAACACAATGATATACCTGCTGAGTCATATACCTGAATGCTCATCAATCTGAACCATCATCTGTCCTCTGAAACAGCTGCTGCAACTCTGGGCACTACTGACTGCTCTGTACAAATGGTATAATGGCTATATCGGTCATCTCTCTGAGTGTCCTGAGACTCAGTCATGCCATGGGGAATATATACTGCTATCCACAATCTGATAGTGATCCAATATAGATGATCATCTCAGCATCTCAAATGTAAGGGAACTGGCTGAATAGTGTACTGGCATCAGAAAAATAATGTGGTAGACCGACTACTATATATGTGATAACAGGCCCCACTTGGATATCCATACTTAGCATTAGATCTATCCAGATCTACTACTTTAAACCTATAAGTGACCTTGGCTTTTACCTTGTTGAATATTTGTCATCTCATAAACTTGTTCAACCAAGCCCTAACTTCTTGGGTCCACTTATCCAACTTAGATCTAGAACTATCCCTCTTGATTTCCTCATACTTCATCTTTCACACTTCCTTAGGAGGTCTTGAGTGGTTTGCTAGTCCTCATTGGCTAGCTAGGGTCTCCCCCTTGGTCTTGCTTAGGCTTGATCTCAAGTGAAAAGTGCCTCGGTTAGCATGACACCAACTTGCATTGGGAACCGTGGCATCTCTTGGGTCACCTTTTTAGTTGTCCAACACCTCTATCGTCCTGGATAGAATAAACTTTACGGATAACTACAAGTTGTGTGATAACAGGTATTAGATAGCCTCATCTTGATCTTAACCCTTCTACCTTGGACACGTTTCCCAAGGCAGAATAAATCTTTCTCATTTGCTAGTGCTTTGATCCTAGATCTAGCTTCCATACTCATAAGTCACTTGTAATTTCACATTGGGTCAACATTTACATCTTTTAAGCCTCTTGATTCAAATTTAACTCACCTTGTGACTTCATCCATAGATCAAGGGTTTATCATACCTTACACCTTACGTATTCTAGCTTACTGGTTTGATATGGTGTTTTGGTTAGATCTCTCCTGTCGGGAGTTGATTTGGGTCTCCCCCATTGCTATCTAGGGCTTGGATAGCATAAAGCGAAGAGTGTCGCGATTGGCATGACAACCAATCCAATTGGGGATCGAGGCCCTCTCAAGTCACCTCTTTAGTTGCCTATATCCTCTACCATCCTGAATAGGATCATCGTTGGGGGCAACTACAAGTTGGGTGGTAACAGTAACCTCAACTTTATAAAATAAAGTTGACATCTAGAGAGTACCTTTTTAAGATGTTCTCACATGCTAGACACCAAGCCAATGTGAGAACACCTATCCGAGCTAACTTTTCAACATTACAGTCAAATTGTAAGCTAGTTATTGCAAGGAAAAAATAAAGATGAAAGAAAAGGCAATCACTATTACCATCACAACAAATTTCCAAAGAAATTCTTTTAGGACTCAAATTATATAACTCAATTGTTCTTGACTGAATGTAAACTACAACTTACCAATTATATGCAAATTAAGCAACAACGATGCCATGTTTGTGACACCAAATGGAGATGTGATAAGAATATAGATCACAAAAATGTGAGTAGTTAAATACAGCTGCAATGAGAAATAATTGGTGTGTTAAAGTTACGAGAAATCTTGATCATGGAAATAAATGATATATATTTAAGTCAACTGGCAGTTGTCACAGTCAGGCTATAATAGTTGGATTACCAAAAGAAAATAGTTGCCTTGCGTGAATCATAAATAACTCATGAGAATTGTATGAGGGGTGTTCTGTAAGACAATCTCATCTTGTAAGCATTACATATTGTCAAAAAAAAGAAATCCTTGCCACCATACCATGTATCATGGGAGTGATATCTTATACTTCAGAGAGAAAATGACACAAGTGACATAGGTTTAGTTGTTTATGTATTTTTCTTTTAGCTATTGCAGAGTGTGTAACAAATTAAAAGAAAACATTAACTTGAAATTTTTTCAATTCAACCAAGCATCAATCATTAAAAAAATAAGGAAAAGTCATCGCTTTGGAATAGTAATCCATCAAATGGTAAGTGCAAACAAGTAACAATTTACAAGTAACTTAAGAAAGAAATGACATAATTGAGAGATGTTTAGTTGTTTATGTATTTTTCTTCTAGCTATCGCATAGTGTGGAATAAATTGAAAGAAAACTTTAACTTATGTCTTTTCACACCAATCATTAGGAAAATAAGGAAAAATACTGCTTTGGAATTGTAACGCATCAAGTGGTAAGTGCAAAAAAGTAACAGTTTACAAGTAGCTATGCCATGAATTTAGGTTAAATTTCTTCCCTTTATTAATTGATCAATCTTTTTGAGCATTAGTATGTAATACATTGGTATAGTAAAGATTAATTTTTTATTTTGTAAAATGGCTTCAAGTACCAACTTTCTATTATTATGCTGTATCAAACATAATGATAATATGATTATCGAATATAATGATAATATGATTATCGAATATAATGATAATATGATACTTCGAAAGTTCGAAGAGCCAAAATATTCCATTTGTTTGTGGTGTTCTTCCCTTTTTGTTAGTTGTTCATCCTGAAAGGTCTGTATCTTCAAATTTGAAAGGCTGCTATTCCTTTGGAAGTCTTGGGGTATAATACTGGCCTGTTAGGTATCTCTTTGAATAGGGATGGAATTTATGGTTGAACTTGAAATGAAAATTAATCCTCTGAGTAAACTGATACTGCAAAACAAAATGTTGAAATTCAACCACCTTATTTGGGAGACGATTTGTCCATAAGTTAAATAAAGAGATTAACAAAGACATTGCTAATTAATGTCATTCATATTCCCTTGATTTTCTAGATAGAGAATTTATTTTATATTGTTTATAACTTTATACATACTGGTTCAAAAGCCACTTTCATACCAGAATTTTCCAACAACAGTACAAATTGTGTTTTCATGGAGAAGCTATTCACAATGGTATTTGTAAAGTAGAGAAAAGATTCCAATGTTCTTCAAATTCTATTCAGAATTGATAACAAAATAACACATCAAAATTAAACAAAGTTCTTTACCAAATCAGCTTCAGGGGATACTTTCATTGTGTTTAGAAGTAATGTTTCTATCCTTGGGAGATATCAACAATGATTGCACTTGTGCAATTTCTTTTAGAAATATAGAAGAAGATTCAAGGGTTTTATGCATTTCCAGTAGAATGGAAAAAATAGAGATCATCTGGTTTTTGTATGTTCTGACAATGGATGGTTTTGTGCAACATCCTATGCAGTATACTAAAGACATGTCATATGAAGACTGCCAATAAATCAATATTTCCATAGGTATGCACATAGAATAAATTGTTCATAAACTACAGGAACAAATCTTAAACAAACTCAGAAAAATCAGTTCCAAAGCTCAAAATACAAGGAGCAAACTATGTCTCTCAGAATGGGTTATAAATAATTATAAATTGATACAGTGAAACTATGGTTTTTCCTTTCTCAATGTCCTATACTGTGCTTATCCTTGCTTCACTTAAGAAATAATGCTCACTGTACCTACATATCATGTCATCCAGAAGCTCATGCCTACTAAGATGAAATTTAATCACTGCGTGTGTCCATGAATCGTTGGGCCAGATAATCCCCATATTTGACAGGGAAATGCCTGCCAAGAACAGTAATCCAAACTATTCAACAAATGCCTTATAGAAATTCACACAAGAAAACCAAGACGTCATTGACAATACCAGAAAAAGAATTAAGGTTTGGTGAAGAATAACCATTCAATTCAAAAGAAACTTGCAAAGGGGAAATGCAACCAGAACCTGGCTTAAAGAGACTTTAGAACATACAATGCAATATTCTTTCACTCTCAATAGTCAGAAACTGTTCAAAAGCTACCTTGCAACCAATAGAAGATAAAACCTTTACATGCTTTTTCCTTTTTGGATATGCAGTAAACCTTATAACTTTGAAATCTCCCTGGTATTAGAAAATCTATTTGTTTCTAAATAATATCCTAAAGCTTTGGATGTTCACAAAAATATGTTCTTTTAATGAGTAGATCATAAGATCATGACATACTTGGGAGGATTAGTCTCTGAATGACAAGTTGGAAGGCATTCCACCAGACAGTCAGGACCTGGTTCCAAGAAAAATGCCACCTGTAGACAGAAACAAAAGGATTGCAAAATTTTAAATGAATATATTCTACAAAGCAGAATGGCTTCCATTTCCCAAATCCCAAATACTATCATGAACTTTCCATTCTTAAAACACAATGTAGAATCTAAATCAAGTCATGAAATAACACAAGGGCGCAGAGCATTTAACAGTACATTTAAAGTGACACCGACCAACATTCAACCTCAGGTATGGAGGATAACGTGCTGCATGTTTACCCTTGTTACCTCCTGGATCTGCACACAAGATAAGTCCAATCTTCTAGGTATAAAACCTAGGGGAACTCTCAGAAGTTCTATCCACTGTCACCTCAATAGAACCTCCCTTCACTTTAGTCCGGCTATCCTCCAGCACAAGGGGGGCTTCCCTAAGTGAATTTATGAAATACTTTGAATTTAAGTGGATAGTGGGTTGCTAAGATCAGTGCCAATCCAAGGGTTATGGGGTTAAGGAAATCAACAAAGAGGGTTTGAACTTATATGGAGAAGACATAGTCAAGCCATACACTGATGTGCCATGATTTAGTCCAGATGGATTCTTAGGTTATATGAGTGGGTGAGAGCCCTAACAATAGGTGCACCATCACAACTAATGTGTTTAAAACTTTAAAGCCGACAAATAATGTGGACCCAATTAGTAAAGGAAGAACCATAACATGAGATTATAAAGAAAATGACCAAGAAAGACCACCTTCAAAGGAATGGAAAGCCAAGCAACAAGTCACATCTTCAAAAACAATCTCATAGGATTAAATTAGCTGTTAACATGTGCCACATTAAATCTTTTATTACAGCAGAAATCTTCCCCAATATCCAATATTACATCAAGGGCTGAGGGATAAAATCCTCACACTTAGTCCTTTCTCATGTGCAAAGACTTGCCTTCCAAAGAGATCATTTCCAGCAATAAGAACACTAGTCACTTAGACATATACCATGATCATCCAAGAGAAAAGAGAGATGAAAAGAGAGACTGAAATATGTTTGCTTGTATCTTCACTTCCATCTCCTACATGATTTCAACTAGGGTTAGAGGGATTTTCCCTATCAAACCAACCATTAAAATAATGAGGAATGGCCATTCTTTAAAGTTTATATAGATTATAGCTCATCTTCCTTTACAATAAGATAATAGTTTCTTCTCCTAGAACCACTATTTTGCTCAACAAATTTTCCAGATATAGCATAAAGTGGTTTAGATCCACTTTTCTCTCCAAGCAAAATAATAAAATAATGCTAGGTCATAACCAACTCATGTTGTGAAGTCAACAATGAATAAAATAATATCGTGGTTATGCAAAGTGTCTTCTTCCAAGGTGGAGGTTTACCTCTTCAAGGGAATAAAACAAGAGATACCTCCTCAAACAATGGTTTGAACCAAGTCAAAGATGCTCCAAGGTAGCATGTGTGCTTCCTCCATGATGAGATACCCCCTCAGTCAAGCATAGAAAGTGGGAAATAAATCAAATAAAGGCTCCTCAAAGTATTATGTGTAGACTTCCATTAGTGCAATGTCTCCCTACTTTGACTTTTTCAAGGGTCATATCCTCAAAACATGTGCAATATATCCCTCCATCTAAGCATTACACCACTAAAGAATAAGATAGGTGATGTCCACATGCCAATCATAGTCCTTCAAGATAGGATGTCACCTCCAAATGGCTCAATATCCCAAGTTCCAACTCATCAAAGAATGTGCAAATGCTAGGCCCATGGGATGAGGAGTCCGCCAATTAGGATAATAGCATCAAATCAAGTGCAAGGTCCCTAAAACACTCAAATAACCTCATGAAGGAAGGGGACAGCCCCTTCTTCAAGCAATAAAGTATGCATTAAAATGTGTCTGGCCCAGGTAATCTCGACCAATTACCGATTCCTCTAGATTTAAAAAAAATGTGTTCCAAGAAGATGGAATCAAGGACGCTCTACTAGGAATGATAGCCAACCATGCCCAAGATATCATCCACATGCCAAGTGTCTCCATAAAAAAAGGTGTTCACAATGAGCACAAGAAGAGTGTTCCCTAGAGACAGACACGTTCCAATCCTTTAAATACTAAGATGTGTGCATGCCTCAAGATATGTGCTACAAGAGAGGGCACTCCAAGGAAAACCAAACATTATCTTGCAATAAACCATCTCCACGTGTGAAAATCATCCAATCAGATAGGTTTCTCCAATATAAAGCCTCTGAATATCATCATCAACATTTGTGCAATAGGTGATTGCTCAACCAAAGGGGATTAAGCATGTCATAAGCAAGTGATACATTTGTGTATTCCCCTTATATCTTCTATGGTGTTCTAGTTAGAGGCCTTCAACCATATGAAAAGCATCAACGATTCTGATGTAGCCATGCAAAGCATATTTCAAATGACTAGTGCCAAATATCCCCCACTCCATCCAATGAATCATCCTACAATTCAATCTTTTTTATCAAAATCACAAATGTAACCAGCATACAATATGAGGGGTAACAACCATAAAGCACAACATGTTTGAAATATTCGTGTAATTTGTACATCTGTCCTCATTCATATGCATCACTAATACACTTGTAATCAGATTTTATTCATTTATTATATTACTAGGTTGAGGCTAAAGCCAACCTAGTGAACTTTGATAGTGGGAACTGTAAATACTCTTTCAGAAGAAATTCCTCCCTTTTGTAGGTCATGTGATAGCTTCCATGAGGAGTCTACTTGTGCTATATTTAAATGGTCAATGGAACAAAATCCGTCAGAAGCCAGTAGCAGTGTCAGATTAGCAAGCGAGCCTGAGAACCAGCCTGAATATATCAATGTTGTGGGTCAAACTCACCCTGTCTCCAAAGAAACTTGGGAACAAGCTAGACATTACAGCCAGGACTTAAAAGATAAAGCTACCCTTAGATTTGGTGAGATGCCTCCACCAGAGAAAATTCTTGAGATTTCAAAGTTCAAAGGTTTAACATATCAGAGAAAGGACAATATTGGAACATCAAACTCGAATCAGAATATTCCTAAGGTAACACCTTCTTCCAACTCTGAAAATCTTCATGTTGATTTGGCTCAATAGTTATCTTCTACAAAGATTCCTGTTCTTGTCACTGACCTTATCAAAATTCCCAGTTTAAAAGAAAATCGTATGAAAGTGATAAATCATCCTCAACAAGAAAAAGGCAAAGCCCCTATAGACTCTGAGAGAGTGAATCTTAGCCAGACTAGAGAAGAGCCTAAGCTTCAAAACATAGTCAATCATAAAGATGACCCAATTATTCTGCATAGCCTGGATCCTCATAAGGAAGACCACCCTCCCTTCTATGTCTCCTTGCTTGTCAATAATATGCTTGTGCACAATTGCATGTTGGATTCTGGGGCTTCTTCAAACGTTATGACCAAAAGGGTTATGGATCAATTGGGTTTAAAAACAACTAGACCCTATCACAATGTGTGTGCCATGGATTCGAGGGAAGTTGATACTATTGGTATCACTATAAATCTACCTGTTAGGTTGGCTAAGTATCCCGATGTCCATTTAACCATGGATGTCGTAGTAATTGATGTGCCAGACAATTGGGGAATGCTTTTATCAACAAAGTGGGCTGCATTTTTAGGGGGTGACATAAGGATGGATTGGTCATATGCTACTATTCCTGCATCAAAACATACAACGGTTAAGTTATACAATGAACAAGCTAGAAAGCTCCATGTTGAAGATCCACAGAATCTGGCTAATGAATTTGTGCATGAAACAGACAACTTTGGAAACTATGCTATCTTATCAAATTTCATAGCACTTTTTAAAGAAGTATCCAAAGATGAAAAGAAAGATAAGGTATGGAGGATGAGTTTTAGAGGGGCATCTTCAAGATATGGCAAAGGAGCTGGAATTGTCATAACTTCTCCTTTTAAGCAAACTTTCAAATTTGCTTTCAAACTTGAGTTTGATGCATCAAATAATGTGGCTGTGTATGAAGCCCTTTTGCAAGGGTTAGAAATCGCCAAAGATATGGGGATTAAAATTTTATCTATTAAAGGTGATTCTGACTTAGTGGTTGCCCAAGTTAAAAACATATTTGCTTGCAAAAGTCAAAGGTTGAAACAATCTAGGAATGTTGTCTGGGATACTATGGAATAGTTTGATGCTTTGAATATCATGGCAATTCCTAGAGAAGAAAACACTGAGGTAGATCAACTAGCTGTGGCAGCTTCTACACTTCAACCAACTGAGGAATTATTAAAGGGTAATGGGAAATTTGAAATCAACTTTAGACCTTTAATCCCTGACAACATAGATCATTGGCAAGGGTTTGATAATGACAAGCAAATTCTCAACTTCATCCATAACCTTCAAGAATTTTCTGATTGTCAAATCACCTATCAGGAAGAAGGCAAAGAGTATCCAGAGTAAGAGGATCAGCCGAGGAACAAAATACCCAAAGGCATCACCCGGTTAGAGCAGCTCTTCGATAGACAAGATGGCCATAAAAAGAAAAAGAGTTCAATAAAACCAGGGGAGTTTATTGAAATAAACATAGGAACTGAAAAAGAACCAAAAATGATAAAAATTGGAAAAGGAATATCTGAAGAAGAAAGAAAAGCCTTGATTGACTTGATCTATGAATATAGGGATATATTTGCTTTCAGCTATGATGAACTTAAAGCTTATCGTGAGGATATTTTTCAACATACAATCCCTTTCAAACCAGGTGTTAAGCCTTTTCGCCAAAAACTGAGGCGAATAAATCCCAAGTTGGCCCCCATGGTTTACAAAGAACTTCAAAAGATGTTGGCAGCAGGCATCATTGCTCCAACAAGACACTCTACTTGGTGTTCTAACTTGGTTGTTGTTAGAAAAAAGAATGGGGATAACAGATTGTGTATTGACTTCAGAAAATTGAACTAGGCATGCCTAAAAGATAATTATCCTTTGCCAAGCATGGACACTTTACTTCAGAAGGTAACTGGATCAGGTATGATGTCTTTTCTTGATGGATTTTCTGGATATAACCAGGTGCTAGTAAGCAAGGAAGATCGACATAAAACTACTTTTACTACACCTTGGGGCACTTTCATGTACCTTAGAATGCCTTTTGGTCTTACTAATGCTGGTGCTACCTTTCAACGTGCTATGGATGTTGCTTTTAATGGGTTAATTGGTAAAATTATTGAAATATATCAAGATGATCTAACGGTATATTCTAAGGAAAGATCAGATCATGTTGGCCATCTTAGAAATATTTTTGAGAGATGCAGAAAGTATGGCATATCTTTAAATCCAGCTAATTCTGTGCTTTGTGTTGATGAGGGCAAACTATTGGGACATATTATCACTAAGGATGGTGTAAAGGTTGATCCTGAAAGAGTTGAGGCCATTAAAAGGGTTCCTATCCCTACCAATGTCAAAGCTCTCCAATCCTTCAATGGCCAAATTAATTTCATTAGAAGATTTATTCCAAATCTAGCTGAGCTAATGAAGCCTCTACAACTCTTACTTAAAAAAGATGCTAAGTTTGAATGGAGTAAGCAAGGAAAAGAAGCTTTTGCAGGTATCAAGGATGCCATCTCTAGAGCCCCTGTGTTGATAAGCCTTGATTATTCAAAAGAATTCCAAATCTTTTCCTTTGCTTCTGAGCATACTATTGCTAGAGTTTTACTTCAGAAAAATGACCAAGGCCAAGAACAACCCATAGCATTCTTTAGTAAAGCTTTACAAAATTCAGAGCTTAAATATACTATAATGGAGAAACAACCTTAGGCCCTTGTTAAGTCTTTGAAACATTTCAGAATATATATTGGGTATTCCAAGGTTGTGGGTTATGTTCCTCATACCGCAGTTAAAGATATATTAGCTCAATAGGATTGCCTTGGTATAAGGGGAAAATGGGTGTCCAAAATACAAGAGTATGACTTGGATATAAAACCTACCAAGTTAATCAAAGGTCAAGGTCTTGCACGCATGATGACGGAAAGCAATGAGAAAGCTGTAGGAATGATTTGTCAAAATAATGAGTCAGCACCTGTCATATCTGAAGAGCTTCAAAGATTAAGTCAAACACAATGGTATTCCGACATTATTTACCTTCTTAACAATTTTACTTGTCCTGAACATCTTGTTGGTCACAAAAGAAGGTCTCTAAGACTTAAAACCACTAAGTATTGCATAACTCAAAATGGGTTAGGTTGGAGAAATCCTGATGGCTTAGTTCTTAGATGTGTTGATGAACCAGATTCCAAAAAACTTCTGGTTGAGTTTCATACTGGATTTTGTGGTGGGCATTATGTAGCAGACACCACAGCCCATAAGATCCTTAGATCAGGTTACTATTGGCCCACTTTGTTTACTGATGTGCATAAGTTTGTCAGATCTTGTCCCCAATGTCAATTGTTCACTGGGAAACAGAAGTTGGCAACTTTACCTCTTGAGCCAGTAGTTGTTCAAGCCCCTTTCCAACAATGGGGTCTTGATTTTATCGGTCAGTTTAAGGAAAACTCAAGCAATGGTTATACCTGGATCCTAACTGCCACCGATTATTTCACCAAGTGAGTGGAAGCAATCCCCACTAAGTATGCAACAGATAAAGTAGTTATGGACTTTCTTGAAAATCATATCATAACTAGATTTGGGGTGCCATCCAAGATAACAACTGGCAATGGTCCTAGTTTTAGTTCCATGGCCTTTTCAGCATTTTGCTTCAAGTATGGTATAATCCTTTCCCACTCATCCAACTATCATCCCCAAGGAAATGGATTGGCTAAATCAACCAACAAGACCTTAATTAACATTTTAAAGAAAACTGTTGGGGATAACAAGAGGTCTTGGGATTCTAAGATAAAATTTGCTATATGGGCTGACAGAATAACACAGAAACGTGCTACTGGGAAAACCCCTTTCCAGTTGGTTTATGGTTTAGAAGCTTCTGTTCCCATTCATATTCAGTTGCCAGTGTATCAGATGTTGCATGATTATGATCCAAATGATGATGGTATGCAGAATAGAATTGAGCAAATTATGAAATTGGATGAGACTAGAAGAAAGGCCTTAGACCAAAGTATCAGAAATCAGGACAGGGTTAAAAGGACTTTTGACAGATCTGCTAAGCCAAAAGATTTCCATCCAGGAGATTGGGTTCTTTTATGGGACAAACGAAGGGATAAGCCAGGAAAGCATGGAAAGTTTGATAGTCTATGGTTGGGACCATATGTTATATTTGAACCAGCAGGGGTTAATTCTTTCTTCCTCTGCAGTATGGATGGAGAAAGGTTGACTCTCCCAGTCAATGGACAACATCTCAAGCTGTTCTTCAAAGAAGATTTTCTAATGCCCACGGGGCAGATTGATAGCAGGGCCATCTCTAAACCTTTGCCTTGCATTTTGTATATTATTGATGTATATTAGTTTCTTTTGCTTGCTTTAGTTTTACTTTGAAATAAATGTTGCAACTTATGTTTCATTTGGAAAAAGATGTGGGACTGATGCATTTTAATTTTGTGGCAGGAATTAGAGATTCTTGGATTCTCGCATACTCTCTTTGATTGAGAGAATCAGATCGAGCACGCATCCCGCAGTTGGAGCCAGATGTTGCCAACTAAGTTGTACTTGGTTGGATTATGAAGCGAGCGGGCAGAGTTGAACATGGTACATGTTCGTTTTTGATGATTTGATATCCAGCTGGCCTTTTAACGGGCCCCGGTTTTAACTTTTTTCCACATGTCCATGGCCCTGCGGGGTTTGTAATAAAACGTACTAGCATGGTGTTTTGTAAAAGACTTGGTTCCCTAGGAATTTTTGGCTAAGTCAAGTATTCCAAGGAGTTTTTTCACCTAGTTATTATGTCTTGCATAGTGCATAACATAATTTTTGGGTTTTTCTCCTGCTCCTCCAAAGCTGGAATGCCTGGGGAGGCTGACGGGCCTTAGGGGGTTGTTAAAGTCTGCGGGTCAATGTATATGAACATGCTAGGCGTTATTTTGAGTCATATGGACATGTGCTAAGTCCCCCTAGGTTGTTTTTATTTTTCGGCGAAGCTTATTTTTTCCGTAAATTGGGCCATTTTTTTAATGGTTCAATTAAAAAATTTGTAATTGGCCTGGAAGTGGCGTCTGGAGGTCTTTTTTGCCTTAGGGGTGCTCGTTTTCTAACTCAGAGCACCCCCTAAACCTCTAAACCCGCTTTTCCTAAGGTTTGGATGCTTAATATTTTCCCTATAGCCAAAAAAGTCAAAAAACCAAAAAAAGTCATGAAAAAATCAAAAAATTGGAAAATGACTTACAAAAATAAAAAAGATTTTGGAATGTTTTTATGACTGGATTGGGCCAGCACTGTTTATGGAGCAATATGAGCTGAAAGTAATGACTAGTGGGCGGCTATATTAGTGGGAGTGTGTCCCCACTCAAACTTGGGCGCATTTCCTTCATGAGGGGCACACTTCCTATTTTAATACCCACGTTTTGGGGTTGTTACAGAAGGATATTTCGTGCTGATAGGGGCAGCAATGTAGGTGCTGATAGGGGCAGCTAAGAAGGTGGAGTGTGCAGCCCTATCTCCTCCACCATCCATGCCACCACTCCCCCTTTCATTTGGCAAGTGCGCCCCTCCACTCCTCACTTGGTTTTTCTATAAATTGTGTGCTCCTCTCCATTGTTCACTAGGGAGAGTTGGAGCAAGAGACATATCATTGTATTACTCATTTTGTTTTAAATGTGAATAAAGAAGACTTTGGAGGTCAGCTTGTGGTGTTCTTGTTAAATGTGGATGTACTATCTTGTGTCTTTTTCCAAGATGACTTGCGTATAAACTTCATTCTTCAAAGGTGTGGTGTGCTCATCGGAAAGATTGTTACCAATCTATGAGATAAGTTGTTTCAGTTTTGTTTATTGCAACAGCTTAGTGACGTGTGCTTGGTAAGAGATTATTTTTGCATTTTCCATTTGTTTATGCACATGCAACAGTAGTTTCTTGTGAGTGTATATCTACACTTTAACTTGTGTTGGTGAGGTCTGTGATATGCAGGTGCTTTCTTGAGTTGGCAAAAGGAGGATCTTGTTTGTTTCCCCCTTTTCTAATCATCGTTTGCAGATATAGTCCCTTCGAATATCACTACACCATCTCCAAAAGCTTCGGATTTCAACGAAGGATTTGTTCCCTCTCTCTCTCATATTCAAAAAATTAAATATTCTGGTTACTGGTTACTGATCGAAAAGTGGATCTGATTTACATACTGCTGATAAAAACTTAAATAGGTCAGATTCTGTCATCAAGAAGTTTTAATCTTTCATTTCATAAAGAGTTCATTGTTCGTAGATCAAAGCTTCTTGGTTATCCAGCACTTTTTTTTCGAAAATTGGTTTAAATTGTCAAATTTTTTCAAGTTTTTCTGAAGTAGTGTTAGATCTGATCTCAAAGTATTACCTGGTTGTCCTAGAGCTTGAAATTTGCAGCCATTAAAAGATAGCAAAGATCCCAAGTAGACAAGCCCCATAGCTTGTTTTGCTTGGTTACTTTCCGTCATTTTAACTTAGAATTTTAACTTAGTTTTTTCTAGGTTTTTAGGAGGTGTTCCAAAGACACTATTAAAGTGTTTTTGGGCATATTTATTGATCTATTGCTTGTTGGTTTGCAGCATTTAAAGAGCAGATAGAGAGAATTGCTGGCCAATTTTCCAGGATCCAGGCCATTCGGAGCATCTAGTTTGAAAATTTCCTAAACCGGTCACTTTTTCTCTTCTATTTTGTAAACCACTAAGTCGATTTTTGACTAAAGCATCAAACGAGAGCAAGTGGGCTAACCAAGCGCCCACACCCCATCCCCCCAGGGGGGAAAACTGTGTTGACTCAAATTTCGTGGTTTGCATTTTTTTAGTTTAGATTTATTTTTCTGCAACTAATAAAATCAAACTAGGATTAAAATCAACCTTGTTGGTCCGTTCCACTGGCGGGCCACAAGTTCACTCAAAACGTAGTTTTTATCATTTTTTTTACAAACTCAAACGTCCCCCTCGCTTTCCCGAAGTAGGGTTTCTGTACAAGGGCTTGCCTGAGTACGTGCCTGAAAAGAGACTCTTGGGGTTTAAAAAAAGATAAAATTTTGGTTCATAAAATTTTCTAAAAATACCAAGGTCTTCTCCCGTATGCTCTGTGGCCGACTTGCAGCTTAGTCTGATCTAGTTGGTACGCATCAGAAAGGAGGAGATGACTAGTAATAGGATCTAACACTGCCCCTAATAAAAAATCCTTTATGTGAAAATCTGACACATCGCGAGCATTTTGTTGTCGTGGGGAAATTTCTCAGAAGGCTTGGGACAAAACTGAATAGTGACCTCTTGGAAACCGTTAGGCTTTCCCTCGTTGGTACAGCATCTAAACACCTCCTCGAGACTCCAATTCAGCCCAAGCCAGAGAGGGAAGCCACACATCAAAATTCCGGACATGTTCCCCCATGCCTTCGCGTATATTGGGAACCAACCATAATAAAAAGATCACCTTCACATTAATTTTAAAATAAACCAAGAACACTTGCACTACATTTACTTTTCTGCTCATGCATTTATTTGACTCCATCACAAGGCACTGGTCTATATTAATGTTATTTCATTGACAAATGATGCAAATGAATGATAATGATAATGAATGAGAGCAAATGATGTATTGATGAATGATTGCTTTGCTTTACAAAAGTATATGCTGCTTTGTCTTGGTTATCAAAAACATTTTTCTAACTCCTAGATTAGACGCCTTAGTTTTGTTTTCATTTTTAGGGTCCACCCCCCTTGGCTTCGCTAGGAAAGCCTAGACGGAGGAGTCAAATCCCAAGTGACAACACTTGACTCTGACTTACCCCCAAGGCCACACCAGCAGCTTGAAGACTTCTTATGCGTTTTCCCCAGGTGTGGAACCAGGCGGCAACAATCCCCCTAGTTGCCTGAGTTGTGTTGGCTAAACCACGAGCAAATAGTACTACCATCATTACATGCATATTGAAACTATTATCATATCTTTTGTGCAAGCCCATGGAAACAAATTAAAACTATGCTTCTCAGCACAATGAAAGAGGGCTATGGAAATTGAAATGTTAAAGCACCCTGGCTGAAAGCTGCGATTAGTTGTGCTTCTAAGCACATGCAAAATCCAAAGGGTCCTAAGTCCTAAAAAAAGCAGTGGCTAAATGTATGCTAAATCCAAAGACTACTGGCCATGATTAAATGTAATGTTTAATACCTCACGGAGCCTACGAGTTGGGATGTGAGATGGAGTAAGGGACAGTTAATTCTAAGTGTCCCCTAGAACCTCAAGTTACGGTTAGTTGTGCACCTAGTTATGGCAGTTCTAGTAAAGATCCTCACGGAGTTGGATTCAGCTTGGATGTGAGCTGTAGACATTTGCCAAGGTTGAATAAGCACCTCTCAAAACAACTCATTCCATTTGTGAGACATTGCCATTCCCTGTGTGTTTATTGTCCAACATATGCTTGAGTGTGTATTCCTTTTTCCCTTATCCAAGTTATCACAGTCTTGAGTCACTAAAGTCATCCCCTTATCCTAGCCTTGAATTTCTCGCCTTCATGCATTGCTAGCAAAATGATCACGGCCATGAAATGAGTATATTCTTGAGGTTTTGTTTTGAGTAATTGATTATTTTAAACTTATATTTGATGTGATTATAAATACTTGAATGTAATCTAATCTACCCAAGAATCTCTTTCAGGTTTGAAACCTTACTCGGGAGAACATGGGGGTTAGTCAAATCAAAGCAAAAGAACTCTCCGATAGAGAGCACTCTTGATCCACCTTTCAGTGAGATTCAAGAGATTTTGGTTCGTTTTAACAACTTTATATCAAAATGAAAAATACTAAAAATAAGACTAAACTAGTAGTATATCAATATTGAAACTAATCTAACTTATTCTAACAGTTTATTGTCCAGGTATAAAGCAAAGTAAAATGCAAAATCAGACAGTGGGTGATATAGGCTTCCCCCAAATGGGGGAAGTGGGGGTGTGGGAGCCGTTATCCCACTTGCTCTTATTTGACTTTTTACAATGTTTTTTGGTTTTTATTCTTCACTTGAAAGCACGAAATGGATGGGGGAATGAAGAAAATGGGAAGTGCTTTTCAAGGAGCTGACTTGCTTGCTTGGTTTTGCTTTTGATATTAGTCTTTGGGCTCTTTGCTTGTTTGATCTTTTTGTTCACCTGTGGATAAGAGCTCTTAACAAAGACTAGTTAAGATGTTAGAGAAAACCAAATTGACTTAGGATCTAGAAATGGACAAATATGCAAGATGAGAAGATATCATGCAAGCCAGGTGTAAAAGTGGAACTTTGAACTTATGCAAACTTAGGAAAGTGAAAAAATGGTTCAAAGTACAAAATGGATCTTGATGTAAAAATGAAACTAAGCTATCAAAGTTTGAAGAAAAAGAGAAGATGAATAAATCAAAAAGAAAGTGGAAAAAGACCAAAAATAGTCAACTAAAGTCAAACCAAGATGAAAAGTCAAAAAGAGAAAGATGAAAGGATCAAAAAGAGGAATGCCAAAGAGATAAAAAAGTGACGAAAAACAGTGATCTAAGACAAAAAATCAGCACTTTAAAAAAAGCTGAAAAATGCACGGTTTTCAAGGCAATTTAGACACGTTTTTCAAGATAAAAAAGTTTTGGAAAGTTTTTAATGTTTTTAGGCTAATTTCCAGAACTGTAAATTAGCAAAAATCAGCAAGAAACAACGAGCTAAATAGGCTGAAAATGACACCTTTTTCGAGAAAAAATAGGAAACATTTTGGAAAAAAAAAATTGGAACTTTTTTTACTGTTTTAGGCTAATTTCCAGAACTGTAAATTAATGAAAATCAGCAGAAAACAGTGGGTAAAATGGCTGAAAATGGGCACGCTTTTCAATGCAAGTTTTAGGCACTTTTCAAGGTAAATTTTGGCACTTTTTCAAAGGTGTTTTGGGCACTTTTTAGAGGTTTTTTGGCACTCTTTTTAAGGTGAAAAAGGCAGACAAATCAAAAATAAAAATGGATTTACAAATTTTAAAGAAATCAAACAAAGACTAGATCTTAAGAAAAAAGAAAAAGATGGATTTACAAGTTTGAAGAAATGACACTAGATCTCTAGAAATTATGCTTTAAAAAATAGATCTAGATAAATGAAGTAGATCTAAAACTTATAAAGCCTAGATCTACCTTGGTAAAAGAAATGCAAGCTTGAAATAGAGATTTTGAGGAATTTTCAATCTTTTACAAAGAGCGGAAATGAGAGAGATAAGAACCTTTAGACTTGAGATCTGCTTGTAGTAACCAAAAGAGATTTGAAATTGTCTTTTGATAGTGGAGATGAGAAGAAGACGAGCACTTTAGATCGTTGGATCAAGAAGAGACCATGTAGATGCCATTGAGCATTCAAAGATGATGATGCCTTTGAGGCTTGAAGAAGGGGTAGATGCAACCTAGCTCATCCCTTACTCTAAGATATACCTGAAATTTATTAGTCACACACTTAAACAAGAGAGTTTAGATCTTAGTATGTTAGTACAAAATTTTTTTAAAGAGCATGTATTATAACCGACTAAAGCATGCTACTCTAAGATCTTTTAAATACTAAGCATAGACAAATAACTTGAAGCCTACAAATACTTGCCCTATGTGCTTGATAACAAACCTTCTAAGCTAGATCCAAACTCAAATAGATAAGCATGCCTAAACTTGAATAATATTACCTCAACAAGACATAATGTACCATGCATGCACCAAGTGGACCTCCAAAGTCTCAATCTTATTCAATGTTGCACAAACGGCAAAAGTATTACACAGTAAATCACCAGAGGTTTCTTGCCCAAATAATCCACACTGAAGAGTGAGGCAAGACCTCTTATTTATACAAAGAGAAGGCACCAAAAACCTAATTCGAATTGGCATGCACTGGAAGAGAGCCAAGCTCACGATTGTGGAGTTAACTGACTCTTGGAAGGTAGGAGAGGGTGAGGTGGCCTCCACCTAGGCAAGGCGCCCACCACTCCTCCTTGTAGTTATCACCCATCCAACCCACATCCTCCAACAAACTAAAATGTGAATGCATGACGGGAGGGCGCAAATCCCAAGGCTCAGTTGAGTAGAGTGCTCCAATGTTGATCTGAAACTGGTTGGTGAAGATTGGAATCATCATTAATGCCTCCTGCCATGTCACTATGATCTTTACTTTATTCAATTTGGATTATTTTGGAGAGATTTGACTTTTCTCCAAAATAATATTTTCTGAATATTTTAATTAAATATTCTTCATTTATTGATTTTGAGGAAATATTTAATTATGAGGCCAAATAAATGTCTGGAACTTAGGATAAGTGGATTTAGGGGTTAACTAGACACTTTGGCTTAGAAAATGATCACTTATTTGCCAAAATCCACCCCCAAACCACTTAATTATTACAAATTGAAAATTTTCAATTAAACCATAGTAAAAATGGTTTAATTAATTGAAAATTTTAATTATTAAAATGATAAAAAATAAAAATCCAACGCGTCCAGTAAAAAAATTTCGGACGAATTTTTAAAATCACCTAGGGACCTAGGAAATGACCATAGGACATACAAATAGTGTCTAGTAGGTTCATATTTAACTGTTGGACTCTAATAACCCCCCAAGGCCTAACCGTCAAAATCTGGCATTCCAGCATTGGAGGAAGCAGGAGAAAAACTCATCGATTATTACTCGGCTAAGGCAAAATAATCGACAAGTGAAAAAACTCCTTGGAATACCTTAGTTGACTGTCAAGTCTTAGGGAACCAAGCCACTCAAGACCCCCTAATAGCACACTTGCAAAGTCTGACAAACTGAACCTCTGATACTCTGGATATGAACATGGATCATGTTCAACAATGGCGGCTCAATGGAAGTTCAACTATTGTACAAAATAGTTGGTAACATAGTGCAACTCAGGTGGTAACAGGTTCTAGACTCATAGTTGCCCCTCAAGAACCCACCTAATGGGTTGGAGACTTTTCTGCGGTTAAGTGTGTTTTAGGCAGCAACACCCGGTCTGGAATTTAGGCACTTTTTCCCGTTTTCAACCACCTTAAAAATCATAAAATCAATGTTTACTTTCAGTTTTGCGACCTAAAATTTACAGCAGAAATATTTAACTTCAAATTTTCCCATAAGCCTAGAAAATCATTCAATTTCATTATCTTTAACTAGACTTAAATTTATGTTATGTACATCTGGAATCTCTTTGCTGACTAAAACACCAGATTTACCCCAAGTCCTAGAGCAGCTTTATTTATTGTCTTTGTTCAAACTTAGATTACCTTAGGGATTCTCTCCTTGTTCTGGAGGAGATCCAAATTAAAGAGAGGGAAAGAACTACCAAGGTGAGAGTGGGTATTTTTTTTAGGTTGCCTTTAGGGTTTCACATTTATGGTTGCGATTTTTACATCATAAGTAAGAACCTGGGAGGTAATAGTGACTATGGGACATACATATAAAACACAAGTGAGATAATTAAATTAAGATCACGTTTCCTACTAAAAAGAAAATAGCCTAAAGTTTATAGAACTAGAAAGCAACTACAGATCTCCCTAAAATTTTCATCAAAATCGAATATTGACTCTCCTAACACCTTTACATGGTTTTTAAAGGCATATTCTTTATGATTTACTTTATTTTGAGAAATTTTTTGACTCTAATCCATGACAAATAAACTTTAAAGCAAAACACTACCATGAGATGTGGTTTTTCAGTCTTACCGAATAACGCTCTTGGCCAGATAATACAACTCGATGCAGAGTAGATCTACAACACAATGAATGCACATTAGATAATATGTCAAGACGGTTTAGAAAGGAAAAATAATAATAAAACTCCCAGCTTTTAAAAAAACAAAGTATCAAGAAAATCAACATTCATGAATACACATATATATAATATCTGTTTAGCACACATTAAAATACTGATGCAAAGAACTGTACAACTGCTTGTCTAAAGACTTGCTTGGTGGTGTTCAGCCTACCAATCCATAAACTAATTCTTAAATCCATAATTAGAATCTGATTGCCCATATTCTAACTTCTATACTTCATGATGTTTCTGATGCCAACCCAAAAGAAAATAGTCTATAACATGCTTATGATATTTAGCATTTCCATAGATGAAAATATTTCCTTGAAGTATTTTATAGAGTAGGTAACTGGATTTTCTCTATAATGGTCTCCAAATGTAGTGCAATGGAGGATATGACTTTTTCTTCTAGTAAGTTGGCTTCATTTCCTCCTTTTCTTGTATTTGCTTGTGCTAGCATTACTTGGTGAAATTGTGTTAGTTGTTAGTGCTATTCATAAACACATTTTCCTCCTAACATGTCAAGTAAGATATTATATGTTGGTGCTACAACTAGCATGGATAATGCTAGATTATGCTATATAGTTAACATTGGTGTAATGCATAGTAATGTAGTATACTTGGTAGCATTGATGTTAGAATCACTTTGCTTTTAATAGTTTGGTAGTGTGTATATACCTTACCTTAGCCATGCTATTGTTCTAAAACAATATATATACATTATCAACTTAATTTGATCTCCAAGTACAAGATTTTTCCATGTATAATTTTATAATTCAAAATTCACTACTGTGTTGCATGAATAATTTTATAATTCAAAAATCAAATATTTGCTCCAACAACTGCCTTCCCATTTTTTAGTTGAAGTAACTTATAGTGAAAGTACTAGGAATACATGATAACCGATGGTGGTTTCCCCTTCATGCAATAGATCTACGATGTTAAAGCTTGTTAGTGTTTGTCACAAGTTGAAATTTGCCCTAGTAAACAATAAGGAAAGTAGTTGGTAATCCCTTTATCTAGATATCAAACTATTTCCGTTTGCAAGAAGAGTCCTCAAATGCTTGTTGTCCTATGACTCCATATGCCCAATGAACTTAACATTGGTCTTGATCCTCCCATCAACCATCCTTTATAATCTATCATTTTAAATTATGTTTTGCTAGCGTTAACTTTTCTTTTTCATCTTGAGCTTTTATGATACGAATTTGGCAATCCTATTCCTAGGGAATCCCCCCTTGTGTTGGAGGTGAGCCAACCTAAAGTGGAGAAGAGGTTTGGTGAGGTGACAGTGGCCTCCCTCTTAGTTACCCTTGAGTCTTCATCTTGTGAATTAGGACTTTGGAACAATGGGTGAGGATTTAAGATCAAACATTAGAGAAATTTTGAGGTCTAAAATGGGCCTCCTAAGGAAAATTATAAAATAATAGTGGAAATAATAAAATAATATTAGCATACCTCATCAAATTTTGGAGGAAGAAAGAAGAAAACTACTTTTTTCAACTCGTATTTTCAACTTATCTCTTTGTATATTCACTCAAATTTCGAGAAGGAGCACTCGTTGGATGGGGAATTCAATTCTGCATCCAACAAGTACCAGCTCGGCATACTTTTGATGGACCCCGCTCCCTGAAAATCAAGAAATACATGAAAAAACACATCATCGTCATGCTTTTTCATGTATTTCTTGATTTTTGGGGAGCTGAGTGCATCAAAAGAAATGTTTTAATAACCGGTCCGGTCCGAACCGGAACCGGCCGGTTTGACCGGTCAGCAGAACAAGAGCATCAAACCGGCCTTTAAACCGGACCGGGGGCCCGGTTTGGTATTGAACCGGTCCTAACCGGACCTAACCGGACCGGTTCAATACCAAACCGGTCTAGCCGGAACTAACCGGTCCGGTCCCGTGATAAACCGGCCGGCCAACAAACTATCACATCCGCGGGCCCAAAATACGATTTTTTGATTTTGATTTTGATTTTTTTTTATTTTTTTCATTTTGGACTGTAGACTCTAGAGGATATAGAGCCTCATTTATATTGTATTTTGTTTCAGAATTTGAGATATATGCTATGAGACTTTACTATGAGTATGTAGTGCACTTGGTGCCATTTTGTTACCCATACATGGTTTATGGATTTCCGATTTATATATATGAGTAGACTTTACAAAGTTTACATATTATGTGAATGTCAATGTGTCTACTAGTCTACTGGTTTCACTTTCAAATATGCATATTATGTGTCTAATGCTTCGAAATATAGCTTGGAATGTTAAATATAATTTTTATGATTAAAATTGTAATTTTTTTTGTATTTTTTAATAGTCCGGTTCATTGAAATCAAACCGGTCCGGTTCATTACCGGTTCCGGTTCCGGTCCGAGTTGACCCCAGACCGGTTTGATTCCCAGTTCCGGTTATTAAAACATTGATCAAAAGTATGCCTAGTGGGTACTCGTTGGATGCGGAATTGAATTCCCCATCCAACGAGTGCTCCTTATCGAAATTTGAGTAAATATACAGAGAGATAAGTTGAAAATACGACTTGAAAATGTAGTTTTTTTACTTTTTTACTTTTTTACCTTTTTACGAAAAAATGGTGATTCATCTTCCATGGTTGACATCATCATCTTGAATCCTATTGGCTATTTTTGTTGTACAATATTATTGTTTTGAGGCCCATTTTTTACCTCAAAATTTCTCTAATGACAATATATAAGACTGTTTTTCCCTTCTCTTTATTGGGCAATAAAGAGGGAAAAAGATTTTCCAAAAGTGAAAGTGGAAAAAAATTTATTTGATAAAACAGGTTTTTTAGTTTTTGTGATTTTTTTCACAATATGTAAAATGAGCAAGTTAAACTATATATGAAACAATCCACTTTTTATATGAAAAACAAATCATTCAAATAATATAACCAAATAATCCACCTCAATTGATAATATCACAAAGAATTTAGATGAAATAGTTTGTTGGGTTATTTATCAATAGCTGCTCCAAATAATGTACTAAAGAATGATTTATTTATTATAAATTTATGACCGACAAAATTCGTTTAGTTGGTTTATCCAACCTTGAAAATTTGTCTCTATTTCATTTATGAATGTGAAATGATACTCTGGTCGCTAATTATCCTTTAGCAACAAATGACTGTAATATTTCTCTATTGAATCTAGCTAGTCCAAGTTTGAAAAGAAATGAGTGAATGGTAAGAAATCTAAAAGGATCATGTCCTTATAGAAGTGCTCTAATACAAAGGTGATCAGTGCTTCATAACTTTGTCCCACTATCAATTAGGATCATATCTTTGATATTTTCAAAAATTGCAATTCAATATGGTTTTGATTATCAAGTTGAATAGCTCATATCGAGCATTGATAGTAGATATAGAAGATGATTTAGATGCTCTTCTCTAAGGACGCCTAGCCAAGTAGTCGAGACCCACTCAATCAGATAGACACTAGATGGTTCAAATAGGTTTTAGGCCTCATTAGTTGGAACTGATGATTAGAACCAATTTGAAATAGTTTTCACACGAAACCAATCCAAACTAGTTGGTTCCATTCCATCATCCCCCCCCACACCTATTATCACACAACTTGTAGTTGCCCCAAAATATGATCCTATACAAGACGGTAAAGGAGATAGGCAACTAAAGAGGTGACCTAAGAGGGCCTTGATCCCTGGATGGATTGATTGTCACGCCAATCGAGGCACTCTTCGCTTTATGCTATCCTTAGATAACAATGGGGGAGACCAGATCAACTCCCGACAAGAGAGATCTAACCAAAACACCAGATCAAACCAACAAGCTAGAATATGTAAGGTGTAAGGTATGTTAAACACTAGATCTGTGGATGAAGTCACAAGGTGAGTTAATTTTGGATCAAGATGCTTAAAAGATGTAAATATTGACCCAATGTGAAAGTATAGGGGACTTACAAGTATAAAAGCTAGATCTAGGATCAAGGCACTAACAACTGAGAAAGATTTCTTCTGCCTCGGGAAACGTGTCCAAGGTAGAAGGGTTAAGATCAAGATGAGGCTATCCAATACCTTTAGATGAGACTTGGTGAAGAATATGACAGTATCTTAGCTCACAAGTCAAAACTGGCATCAAACAACTCAGAAAAAATGGCTAAGTCTGGGAGTGCACTAAGGTAGTAGAACAGTGCCTAGAGATTTAGGCAAGATGGAGTCCACCAAGGGTGACGCCTTTGAGAACTCACTTTGGGCTAGGACTAAAGAGAAAAACCCAGAAATTGTTCGCCAAGATTCCAAATTAAATGAGCCAGGGAACTTTTAGAAAAATTAGGAACTTTGGGTTTATAAAAGAAGTAGCAACAATCTAATGGAATAGATAAATAACTCAAGAAAAACAATGGTACTTGTTACCAGCTATTTTGTACAATAGCTGAATTTCTTGTGAGCCGCCAGTTTCCTGAACATGTTCAATGTTCATCGTCAGTGTTCAGAAGTTCAGAATTCATTTTCAGGGCAATTTTTCCCCATTTGTAATAACTGCATGTTCATACCCCCATGGGGAAATTGTAAAAATTTGGTCTAAACGGGGTCCTTTTATAAAAGACTCGCCTATCCTTAGGTTTAACTGTCAGGGGATACTTTAGAGTGTTTTTTCCTTAGGAATTATGCATTGCGCTTCAGTCGTGTATAATCCCTGAGTTTTTCACTCACACCTCCAAAGCTAGAGTATTTACCATGGTGGTCGAACCTAAAGTGGTTATTAGAGTCTTGTGTCTAGGATTTTTTCCGTGTTAGCCATCTCGATTGAGTCGTATGAACATGCACTAGGTCCCCTAGGAGTTTCGTTTCATTCTGAAGAAAATATTTATTTTTTTCCGTAATTTAGACCATTTTTAATGGTTTAAATGGAAAATTTCAAAATGTGATAAAAGTGTCATTTTGAGGTGGAATTAGGCGTGGGGAGGCTCGTTTTGACGCTCAGAATGTCATCTTTACCCTAGCGCCCTCTTTCTTCAGATTTCGGGCGGTTACGTCACCTTTAAGAGCAGTTTTGGCTAAAAATGCATCAAATAACACTTTAATTGTTAAAAAATGAGAAAATGCACCATGGACAAAATTGAAAAAAGACAAAAATCATTAAAAAATCATTTTTGAAAGGTTGAATATGGTCTTCATGGGGTGTACAACTACATCAAAGGTATAAATATCACATGTTATAAAGCCATGGTTTGATTTTCGAATTGTTTTAAAGACGATGACGTGAGTGTACAGACTCCCTCACGTGGGTCTCATTCACATGGTCAAATCTCCATTGTGGTGGGCGAGAGTGCCAAGGTTTGGGTGTTGTTACTTATGTGGAGGCCTTGCCATCCTATCATACCAACCAAACTCCACCTACCAATGCAGCAAACCTCAATCACACCATCCTTCACGTGAGGGATCCTCACGGCTCCCCATGCTAACTCATGCGTGAAGGTTCCAAGGTTTTTTGTGGTGGGCTATGTATCCAAAGGGAGGGCGTTGAAAGCCATGGTGAGGTGGCTGCCACCTATGGCAATCACACGAACCAACACTCGCTTCAATTGCCAAGCTTGCAATCAGTGTGAGTCTCTCCATGAATCACTCTTGCGCCTCCCTCTCCATGCTTAAGCCCTACCTCTCTCATCCTGATTCGAGTTGGATCTCTCTCTTTGTGTATAAATAAGAGCTCTCTGCTCTTGTTTAGGGTGGATAATTTTCTGTAAAGAAACTCTGCTCAATTATTGTCATACTTTTTTGCTCTCATGCAAATTATTGAATAAAATAAGGCTTCGGAGGCTTATATGTGGTTGTGCTTGGTTCAATTCGCTTTGGTGGACTAGGTGATATTATTCCATAATCTCGTCTTGCTTGTTAGTCTTTGGTTAAGTATTTCATGCTTTAGAGGGCTTACTTAAGCACACAAGAACAAACATTTGTAGTCTCAAGTTGTTTGTTTACTCATTTATTTTTAGAGATCTAAGAGTGCATCGTTTTACTAGGTTGTAGCTCATGCCTCTTGGTTTCAATCAATAGATAGTACATGTTCTAACTCCATTGTTTGCAAGTATTTGAGTTTTTGTGTTTACAGATCTCCCTATTTCGATCAAGTAGGAAGTTGAGCTAGCTTGCATCTCTTCCTCTTGAAGCCAAGCGAAAGTCCAATAATCAATTACTAAGTGGATCCAAAACCATCTCGAGATTCAAGAGCTGAGTATTGTCCATTCTTATCCTCTTCTTTAAATCAAAATTTCAAAATTCCGGTTACTTGGTTACTTGTTGTTTTCAAGCAAAAGGTATTTGATCTTTCAAGCTTATCCCTTCAAAACTTTTTGCTCTTCTTCTCCTTTTGATTTTTGCTTCTCTTCTCTTCTTGTCTTCTTCATCTCCTACATCTTCTTCCTTACTGTTTTCATTCTTCTTTTTCATCTCTGATTTTTTTACTCGCTGCCATCTTTCTTCATTTTCAACCTTCTCCTTGCTTGCCCCCAAGGCCACACCTTTCCCACTTGGGAAATAGCTTTCGAAAGATTTTTCTTGCTAGTGTGCACATCGGCGGGCAACAATACTTACCTCCTGTGACTTGCAGATGCCAAGTGCAATGATGCTCTGACCCCCTTGAAGCAATTCCAAGTTGATTTGACAATCTCCAAGATGAAATTAATTTGCCTCCAATAGCTAGTGCGCCCCCCTTCCTGCAGATGACAATATCAATGAGAATTGATTTATAGAAAGAGAAAGTAAATGGTGCAAGAAGAATTAGAAGGCATAAACATTGATCAAAGATACAATATAAATTACTCCCTGATTATTTTACTCATCCAATGAAGAGATCCGGAGAAACCCCATGAAATCATCAAGTGAAGTCGCCCTCCTGCAGAGCACACACTAAACCAAAACGTCTAACATGGATATCTCATCAAATAACAAGGATGTGACAAGCTATCAGAGCTACAATCAAGCACAAGAACAGTCTATAACAAAGGCACAAGATTTTTCCGAAAATAATTCTTTATTGCCAAAAATCCAGAGCCAAAAGTCACTTTACAATGAGGCAGATCTCTTCTTTAAATAGGAATGAAAGAGACCAAAACCCTAACCACTTTTTGAATGAGTGGTTGAGATCATAAGATACAACAATGATAATCAACAACCAAGATGAGCCCGAACAATAATACATGGATCACTCTAAGAGAAAGGGACATGTTTCCTCAATGACGCCCGAGAGGGGACATGTGATACAACATGACTAGGAAACACAACATAACACTTTGTTAGGGGTGTCTAGGAGATACTATATTCACTAGACTAATGCCCAAACTACATCAAATAATACATAAATCATAAATTGATAAAAATTACTAGGACGTTTCGTCCCAATAATACAATAAAAACCCCCAAATAATAACCCGGAGAACCACCGAGTGTCCCGAGCACCAAACTGACTGCACCAAAATGTCTGGGAGCATGGTAATATGGTAATAACGATTCGATGGATCCCATACTCCCCCTGTAGTGCCCTAGGAGAACCAAAATGATCTCAAAATGTGCTGACAGGCCATTTTATATGGAAAATATGCAATAAAGTGATAAACTGACCATAACCTCATCCGCAAGTGCCTGAAACTGATATCTGAGTGTACCAATGAACTCAGAAGGTCCAAATCTAATAGGTTTTGTTATCCACTAAAATTGCACTTAGTGGATTCCGAGTGAACCGTCGAAGACTTGAACAATCTAATTGTTCATCATTAGAGTTCAGAAGTCCATCAGGCCTTCTAGGCCCTTCTTTATTTTTGTACCACATGTTCATACCCCCTCGAGGAGTTTGTAATAAAATGTACTAGCATGGTATCTTTATGTAAAAGACTGGGTTTCCTAGGAAATTATTTGTTGTTGAACAAACGACTAATAATTTTCGAGTTTTTCACTCTATCCTCCAAAGTTGGGGTGGTCGGCGTGGTGTTTAGGCCTTGGGAGGTTATTAGAGCCTAAGTGTCAATATATTAAACCATGCTCGGCATTAATTTTGAGCCGTATGGACATGTATTAGGTCCCCCTACATTTTTTTAAGTTCCGAGAAAAAAATAATTTTCAATAAAAACAAGCCATTTTTTAATGGTTTCGTTAAAAAAATTTGAAAAAGTGATAAAAGTATGGTCTAGGGGTTGTTTTGGCCATGGGGGTGCCCATTTTCTAACCCGGAGCACCCACATTACCTCTAAACCCACTTTCCTAAGTGTTTAGACACTTTATTTTTCATCTATTTTACAAAAAGTCAAAAAAGTCAAAAATGAGAGAAAAAATGCAAAAAAAATTGAAAAATCCCCAAAAAATCAAAATCCTAAATTTTGGGTATGTGTATGAGATTTTGGATCAGCTATGTTTGGGGGCATGTAAGAGAGATTTTATGACACTTTTTCAGCAGCTAACTTTAAGGGATCACTTCCCCATGACTTGGGCGCATTTCCCAAAAAGAGTGCCCACGATTTGGGGATTGTTGCAATTTATTTTTAGGGCCTCTTTGGGCTGATTTGATGTTGATTTTTGGCATCCAAATAAGTGGGAGGAAGCCCTATATTCTCCTTAACTCATGGCACACTCTCTCCCTCAACAAGTGCACCCTCCCCTCTCTTCTTCTTCTATAAATAATGAGCTCCTCTCTCATTCCAAACTAGTCAGCGTTGGATGAGAGAAGCTTGCTCTTGTAATCTGATATATGATTTTTGCATTGAGAATAAAAAGCTTTGGAGGCTGAAATGTGTAGTGCATTGGTATGTGGATCAACATTGTGATGCTATTCATATGGTAACTAATACCTTTGTTGTAATTTTCTTGTTTACTCTTGTTATAGATCTTGCATTAATGATTCTTTTGAATTAATAGGAATAGGAAGTTGTAAGTAAATTTACTTTCATTTTCTATCTTTTCATGTATGATTGTAAATAAAAAATTTGCATGTTAAATAAGTTTATTTGCATGCTATTTTAATTTATGTTTGTATGTGTTTATAAGATCTCATGGGTATGCAAGTTTTTGTGATTTAGCTTTCAGGTTGCCAAGCTTGGAGGAGGATTGGATCGAGTTTGACTCCACTCCATCTTCAACAATCTTCAAGAACATTGTCCCTCAACACTCCACAAAGAAGCATTCTCAGTTTGATATTTTCTGACAACAAGCTCTCTTCTACTTACTCTTTCTCTTATAAAAATTATTTCTTTTTGGTTACTGTATTTGGGACACTTTCAAATCTGATTTGCTTAGTAAGTTTATCATAAAATCAGATCTTATTTTTTTATGCATAGATCCAAGATAGTTCAAATTTATCATTTCTTTGTTGGGTCTTGCATGGAAAAGGGTCTTTAAATAATTTTTTCAAGTCAAATTTTAGGATTGTTTAAAGATTTCTTCCTTAAAAGTTTCAAGGTTTATATCAAGCAATCAAGTGCTTTATTGGCTGCCTTTTCAAGGTTGTCCAAGACCCTAAGAGGTTGATTTTTTAGTCAATCCATCTTAGTTCCTTATTTCAGTTAACTAGTTTTAACTTAGAATTTTTTCTAGTATTTTTTTATTTTGCCCAAGTCACTTTTAAAGTGATTTTGGGCACTTTTTCTACTAATATCGTTTGCTAGTTTTTGTTTTATGACAACAAATAGAAGGTTTTGAAGCACTCGCTTTGACCATATTGGATGATCTAGAACCTTCCTTGAACCTTGCCTTCCCTTCCTTACTTTGCCTCTATCATTTGTAACCTCTTTTCTCCAAGATCCATCATTTCTAGTTTGGCATTATAATATTGTAATAAAAGTGTTTTTGGAAGCAAGCTCACAAAGCTCACAAAGTGTTTTTTGGAAGCAAGCTCACAAAGCTTGCTTCTCATCACCCCAGGGGGGATTGGTGTCGGTGCAATTCTTGTGGATGTTGTCATTTCTCAAACCTATCAATTTTCACATTAGATTAGATTAACTTAAAATCAACCAAGTTAAAATAAAATCTAATGTCATGGTCCAATCCAAATATTGGGCCATTGACTCTGTCAGGACTTAGGAACACTTTTGTTTTCGTTTTTGCAGACCGTATACTTTTTCACTACATTTTTTGTCATCTTTTGCAAAAAGTAAATCGAATACTAACCCACTACCTCAATAATGTAGTAATTAGAAAACATTTCATTTTTCAGTTATTTAATTTGCAAAACACCCCCTTGCTTTCCCGCAGTAAGGTTTCAGGATAAGGGCTTGCCCGAGTACTAGCCCGAAAAGAGACTCTTAGGACATAAAAGGTAAAATATTTGTTAAAAAAATCTTTTAAAATAAACAAGGCTCTGTCCCAAGTATGCTCTGGATCACTGCAGCTATGTCTGAACATGCTGGTCAAACCAGAAAGGGGCTTAGCGACTAGTAATTAGTTTAACATTTCCCAAATTAACCTCCCATATACGAAAATCCCGTGTATCGTTTTTTTGGCATAGTGTGGGGAAATTCATCAAAGGAAGCGGGAACCACTGGGTAGCAACCTCGGGATACCGTTAGACTACACCCTTGTTTGGTGTAGTGTTGAACACCTCCCAGAGACTCCGATCCAGCCCACATATCTGAGTGAGGAGCCACCTTGCCATAATCCGAACATATTTCCAGTGCCTTATGGAATATTGGAAAACCCCTTTCCCCTAATAATCCACTCATTTTCACATTAATTTAAAATTGACCAAGAGCATTTGCACAACATTTCAATTCCAGCATTACAAACAACATTTCATTTTGACTCCATTTTTCAGCACTGGTCTTTCTTATTTATCATTGCAAATTATATTTAATTGCTATCATGTATTAAATGAATTGATAAACATGTTTAATTTCTATGCTGTTTATGTTGTTATGCTTTCAAATTATATTGCAAATCTCTTGTGTCAGTTTTGTTGTTAAAAAACTCCTAAAAAACCAACTCATCCATCAGAACTAGCTAGCTTAATCAGCCTTAGCAACCTTTAGGGTCCACCCCCCCTTAGCTTCGATAGGAGTTTGCCTAAACGGAGGAGTCAAGATTCAAGTGACAGTACTTGACTCGAGGCTTTCCCCCAAGGACACACTTAGTGGCTTGAAGATTTATGCCACGTTAATCCCAGGTGTGTTTCGGTGGCAACATTTCTTTGGCGTCGTTGCCGAGGATAAATCTTTTTATTCCCGGAGTACGACTTTTGTTTTCCCTTTTTTGTTTTTTCTTTGTTTGATGAATGTTTAGAGTAGATCTTTTTATTTTCATCTGGAGACTCCACTAACTTTTCATTTTTCTTTTTATAAATTTTCAAAGAAAAACAAAAAATAGAAATTTTTGTGAGTATTTTAAATGCATATTTGTATTCTCACATGGCAACTCCATTGAAGGGATAAAACCCTTGTATCTCATAACATTGTTGAGACTTATTGTGTGTAGATGGGCCCATACAATACAAAAAAATTTAAAGGCTCATTGCTAGACAAATCTGCTTTTTCAGTAGCTAAGATCATTGATTTGTTTGTGCTATGGATGGTAATAAGGAAGGGATTTGTGCTCACTTGTTCGAGGCATGCCCCTCAATAGATTTCTCAAATATCCATGGGTTTCCTAATGATTTCTATGATCATCATGGGCTATATAGTGTGGCTCCAGAGTTTTGTGGAAATAGTAGTGATTCAGCCATTGATCATATTGCTTCGTTTCTCAAATTGGTGGTTGACTTCAATGTTATTCCTGAGGATGATCTGATGACCATTTTTGCTTTCTCCTTGGTGGGGGATGCAGTGAATTGGTTCTGTGACCTTCTTGACAAATGCACTACCTCCATTTCAAGTTTCTTTGAGATGTTTCTTGAACGGTGGCATGATGATGAGATTGATATGAAAGAATTTATAGAAAATTCCCTTGCCATCCTTCCTAAATCAAAAGCTATTTCAGAAACTAAAGAAGAGATTCAAGAAAAGCACCCCGAAGACCAAAGAGATATTATTGAAGCTCCTCCTTGTGTGGTTGTAATAGAAAATATTAAAAATATGGAGCTATCTCAGGATTATGAAGATGATCACATGTGTATGCCAGATCTACCTCAAGAAGACACTATTATAGAAGATCATGAAGGAATCCATGATATAATTTGGGATGTGTATGATGATACTGCTTCATGTGCTCCACATGGTGATGAAGGATTGATAAATGCATTCACTTTTGATATTTTTGAAACCAACCCTTCTAAAGATGATAATTATGAACACGAGGACAAGTATAGCCTAGAGCATGTTGTAAGTGATGAAGACTCTCTCATATCTAACATAGATGGGGGTGATGACTATTGGGATTTCATTGAAAATCCAACCTATGAGACATTTGAAAATATTATTGAGAATCCCATCTATGATATGTCCAGCAAGGGGAGTATCTATACAGAAATTTATCGAAGACCGATTTATGATTCATCCAAAGAAGGGAGTGTTGATCTCAAGACTTGGGAAAGCCTTGTTATGGAAGAGGAACATGCTAACCTTTTATATGATTAGTATGAGCCATGCATGAGCATCAACAAGGAAGACCTGAAGAAGTAGTACAATGAGGGTTTAGATCAGATGCAGCTAATTGAAGAGCAGTCTCAACAATCATCTTCACATACAGTGGTTCCTTATGATTTGGAGCAGCTCGAGGCTTATGCTTTCACAGAAAGTTATCTTTAGAAGAGCCCTTCAAATCAGTACGATGAAGTAGTTCATCTGCCTCATCATTCAAAGTTTTTCTCAGTCCTATCCAGTCATGGATAGAAGAGGCCTGCAGGAAGACTTACCATTTGGGGAAGCACTTCAAAGATCTATTACATACCTATGATTTCCCATCCAGCCCTTCCATCCAGAATATCCATGAAGGTTTGCACTTTCTGATAAATGTTTCCTTGCTTTGGCTGGTAACCAAAGACAAGGCAAAAAACTGTTATATTGATGAAATGTTAAGGTGGTTACATTGGATTTAGCATTTTACTTAGCATTTTACTTTATACCATGCTTAGAGTAGGAAAATAAGCTCCTTAAAGTGAGCATTTACTTTACGTATTTCTTTCTAGTACTTAGGAATGATAACTTTTTTTCCATAGCTAGTTTTAGTTTTTATGACCTTTTGTTTCATACAGTTTCAGTTCAGTGCCTAGAGTTCCGGATTTTATTATTGCAGCAGTGTTTCAGTTGGTTCTTGATTGATGATATCACATGATATGACCTGTAGACTTGTGATTGTTAGCATTGATTATTATCTTGTTGCTTTAGTCATCTTCATAGCATTAACTTGGCATATAACTCATGACGTGGCAGTATTATCTAATAAATAAAATGAAATATCTTGGTCGAATATAAATGATGAATTGGATGTATTACTTGCACTTAAAGGTTCATTGACTATACTCGTTGGTTTCATTACCCTCCTATGAGCATGAACATGGTCTTTCATGACATTTATGTTTGCTAGCTTAGGCTCCACATTCACTTGACTCCATCCATCCATGACCTTCCCTACTTTGGCTTTCACCCTGACTTGCCTTTTTTACTTTTGGTATGGAGGACTTCCCTGTTCCTACCTCTGTGTTGGATTGCATCCATGTTTGTTTTGTGTCTCGGCTCTGAGTTGGTGACAGAACTTTCCCTGGTGAGTTGGATTTTATGCCTAGAACATTCTATTCGGTTGCCCCGATGTGTGGCTTAGCGCGGAATTCCCTCTAGTTGCATGAGATGTTGTTAGCTAAAACCTGAAGCATATGTACTACTTGTATGGAAATTGTTGGAAATCTAGCCTATGAAATTAAATTCTAGAATGTGTTTTTAAACACACGATGAATTAAAGGCTAAAGCAATGAAATGCTAAAGTACCCCATGAAGGGTCAAGAAAGGTCTAAAAAGCAATGGTTAAATAAATGTCATATCTAAAGATTGTTGACCTCATAAATGTAAATATACCCCAGATGCAAGCTGCGAATAGTTGTGCTTTTAAGTGCATGCAAAATCCTAGAGGGGTCATATAGGCCAAAAAGACCATGGAAATTAAATGAATGATCCTAATGAACTTGGATCAACTTGATGTAGACATGATGCCAAGGTTGAATAAGCACTCTCTAAACAACTTAATAATCCATTTGTGAGGCACTGCCATGCCCTTTGTTTATCTTTTCCAGCACAGTGTGTAGCTCCCCTTTTCCCCGTCCAAAGTATCACTTAGTTAATTTGGTCAAGTTGTTGCCAGCAATTTTGTACAATAGCTGAATTTCTTGTGAGCCGCCAATTTCTTGAACATGTTCAATGTTCATCATCAGTGTTCAGAAGTTCAGAGGTCATTTTCAGGGCAATTTTGCCCCATTTGTAATAACTGCATGTTCATACCCCCATGGGGAAATTGTAAAAAGTTGGTCTAAACAGGGTCCTTTTATAAAAGACTCGGCTATCCTTAGGTTTAACTATCAGGGGGATACTCTAGAGTGTTTTTTCCTTACGAATTATGCATTGCGCTTCAGTCGTGTATAATTCCTGAGTTTTTCACTCATACCTCCAAAGCTGGAATATTTACCATGGTGATCGAACCTAAAGGTGGTTATTAGAGTCTTGTGTCTAGGATTTTTTCTGTGTTAGCCATCTCGATTGAGTCGTATGAACATGCACTAAGTCCCCTAGGAGTTTCGTTTTATTCCGAAGAAAATAATTTTTTCCGTAATTGAGACCATTTTTTAATGGTTTAAATGGAAAATTTCTAATTGTGATAAAAACCTCATCTGGAGGCAGAATTTGGCGTGGGCAGGCTTGTTTTGACGCTAAGAGCGTGCTCTTTACCCTAACGCCCACTTTTTTCAGGATAAGGGAGATTACATCACCTCTAGAGGAAGTTTTGGCTAAAAAAGCTACAAACTGGCATTTAATTGCTAAAAAAAGAGAAAATGCACCAGAGAACAAAATCAAAGAAGGACAAAATTGATTAAAAAATTGATTTGTAAAGATTGAAGATGGTTTGCATGGGGTGTACGACCACCTTAGAGGAATAAGTCACATGTAATAAATTCAAAAGTTGAAGGTTTCATTAAAGTGGAAAAGCGTGGCCTCCTTCACGTGAATAGATGGTGGCCTCATGAGACTCACAAGTTGGGCAAGTAAGGACTCCAAGTGGTGGGCGACCATGTTTAAATTAAAGCCCATGCCAATTTCAAGATAGGATAGCAATGGTTTAAATTAAAGGGGTGAGCGTGGGTCTCTCCTTCACGTGGGCGGCTCACCACAAACCGGCTCACATGTTGGGTGGGCGAGAGTTCCTACAGTGGGCGATTGTTCCAAGGGAGACGGACGCCCCTCTCATGAGGTGGCAACCACCTCATCCCTCTTACCTACCAATCAACGCCAACCTACCAAACTCATGCGCCAATCTCCCTTGTTTGAGCTCTCGCCCTCCTCTCTTCCTCATTCGCATCCCTTTGTAATCCATCTATAAAATGAGGCTCTTGCTCCACCATTGTTAGTGGAAAAATTGTGCAAGGAACCTCTGCTATAATGTTGTTGAATGCTTGTTGCTATTTGGCAATCAAGATTGGAATAAAGTGGACACTTTGGAGGTCTAACGATGGAAATGCTCATGGCATGTGTTTGAATTGAGGTGACATCTCTCTATTTTTCTTTCCTTTTGCAATATCATTGATCAATCCTAGCTTAGAAGGTTATTGTTAATCCATAGGGTAAGCATTTGTACTTTCAACTTGTTTATCTATGTTTTGTATTTGAAGTCAAGGAATAGCCAAAAGTAGTTAGTTATACTTAGGCTCTCTGAAATTTCTTTTATTGAAATACACTGGATTTGATCAAGGTTTGCTTTTAGTGGTGAAGTGTTGCAAGTTGTCACCAAAAGGAAAAGTAGGACTTGGAGTTCAGTTGCTTCCAACCCTCTTTGCTACATTTTTATGCTAATCAGTTTGTTTTACAGGATCCTACAAAGTGATTCATTTATTCAAGCTTGGGCTTGAGCTGCTATTCTTTCACCCATTTAAAATCAAAATCAAACCTCTTTCCTTCCAGTTGGTTACTTAAAGCAAATCTCATTTTTAAAAGCTAAATCTTTCAAGTGCATTCATTTTCTAAAGGCAATA
This sequence comes from Larix kaempferi, assembly GCA_027924585.1. Classification (NCBI taxonomy): domain Eukaryota; kingdom Viridiplantae; phylum Streptophyta; class Pinopsida; order Pinales; family Pinaceae; genus Larix; species Larix kaempferi. The sequence goes on from BSBM01001032.1 coordinate 1,968,054, forward strand.
GGTTGTTAGTTGCAAATTTTATCTCCCTAACCTATTCGCTATTGTGCATGCAAGTAGCTTAAAATCAAAGTTTCAAATCATACTTGCTTGCTTGTTCACTTCTAGATCTTAGTTACTTGTTAAAGTTTGCATCTTTGCTCTTGTAAGATCTAGTTTGAAGTTGTATTTATTGTTTATAAACTAACCATACTAATCATTATTTGTCTTGAGCTCTTACTTATAGGAAAACAAGAAGGTCAAACCAAAGAAGCCCAAGGGCTAAAGGAAAAACCAAAGAGGAGCAAAGAGCTAACTCCTTGAAAAGCATAAAAATTCATTTTCCCTCTTCCTCATTCCCCTTTCTAACCTGTGCTTTCAAGAAGGAGAAACACAAACACATTGTACAAATCTTAATAAAAGAGCAAGTGGGATAACGGCTCCCACACCCTACTTCCCCCATTTGGGGAAGCTTGTACTTGTCCTTTTCTGCAACTTTACTTGCTTTATATCTGCAAAGTAGAGTAGTTTCAATAGTTAGAGTTAGTTTTCATTTTGATAATTGTTAGATCTTTGATACTTTAGTTTGTCTTTTTCAAGTTTTAGCTTAGTTTCAATTTCATATAACTTGTTAAAAAGAACCAAAGTCTCTTGAATCTCATTGAAAAGTGGATCAAGAGCACTCTCTATCAGAGAGGTTTACCTTTTTGTCTAAGTTAGATTTCATGTTTTTCATATAAATTGCTAATAAAAGGAACCAAAATCTCTTGAATCTCACCGAAAGGTGGATCAAGAGTGCTCTCTGTCGGAGAGTTTGTTGTCTCAATTTCAGTTTATTTTCAAGCATTTTTACAATCTTAAATCTCTTGAATCTCGCCATAAGGCGGATCAAGAGTGCTCTCTATCGGAGAGTTACAATGGTTCTTGTTCAAAACATTTTTTAATAAAATTGGAACAAACGTTTGCTACACTGCGTATGCTCTGTCCACTTGTGGGATACTCAGAAACAGTGTAGATTGATCAATTCATCACATCTTAATCCATTCAAACCATAATAAAACACTCTCCCATATAAACCAACGAAAATCTGGCGTTGATCGTCAATATTCGAAAGTGGGCAAATTCTGCCTGGGGAAGCTGAAACCACTGTATCGAGATCTTAAGGGCACCGTTAGACTACATCCCTGGTTAGCGTAGTGTTGAACACACTCTGGAGACTCGGACAACCAACATGTCCTTGTACGGAACCACTTAGAGTATTTTCCGGACATATATCTTGTACCGAAAGGTATATCTTGGAGATATCCCTCCCATTTAATAATCAACTCATCTTAAAATTTACAGTAAAATTTACCAAGAACACTTGCAAAACGATCTCAAAGTACACCAAGACTTATTCAGCATCCCAAGCACATGTTTTGACTCCATAAGGCACTGGTCCTTCAAATACATTTATTTTACTTGGTCAGTTTGAGGGTTTCCAGGAGGGCTAAAAAATGGAATAAAAAGGTCATTGAGGAATTCAATTTGGCCAATTGGAACAAGGTTTTGGAACTTGGTCTACTTAGAGGTCATCCATGGTGTATCCCCCTTCTTCCATATCAGTTGGCTCCAGTCAGTGGGGTCCACATGGGCTACAGGAGATTTTTTATTGTATTTCTCTCTCTGATGATGGGGACACGATTTGATCATTTGTATACTTGGACATGTCATAGACTCATATTTTGTATTATTGTGTCATGGGGACATGCTAGTGAAGGGAATTAATACCTCCTAGCCCCACCATGTGCTCCTAGTCACTTGTGCATGTCTTATGTTGTGGCTCCATGCTATCTAGCCACCCCCCATGTGTGACATCACCCCTCCTAGAGACACTTTAGCTATGACGTCACCCTCTATTTGAGTGATCCATGTGTTATATTGTATTGTCTCATCTTAGCCATTTATTATATTGTTGTATCTTTTGATCTTAACCACTAGTTTTCAAAAGTGGTTTAGGGTTTTGGTCTTCCTCATCCTATAAAAGGAGGAGACCTCCTCATTGTAAAGGCACCTTTGGGCTCTGGAAAACTTGGAATAAAATACTATTTTTGGAGATCTACTTCTCGGCTTTGACTAGGTTGCTCTTGTACATAATCATGCATCTTTGCTTTTAGACATTTTTTGCTTGTAACAAGTGAATTCGACATCAAGAAAGGGAGGCCGAATTGATTGAAGCTAGAGTGCGATTTTGCTTGAAGGGAAGATTGTAGGGGTTTCCCACATCCCCCTTAGGCGAGATGTCTTCATCTTGAGGGAGTTTTTCAATTGTGATTTGTCCATTGATTGCTTCTTTGACATGACATGCTTAGATCCCATTGATTTGCAGATCAAATATAACATTTTGTAGTTTGATTTACAGGTTGAATGGGGCATCTCTCCTCCTAGTGCTTGGACGATTATTCTTGGATTTGTTTGGAGCTAGCTTGAAATTGTAACTAATGGCAAGGATCATCTATGTGCAATGAGGCCACAAGCTTTTGAGGTAAGATCTACAATGTATGTATCCATTTCGCTTGTTACCCATCCTATTGGTCACATAAACCCTTAAAATTCAAAACCCTCTTTTTTCTATTTTTTTAGATCTACTTGGATTTAGCATGCTTTTGGGGATAACATTTAAAACCCACCTCTATAGCATCCACGACAATTAGATAACTTTCATTTTTTTAGTCTTTCCTTTTCTTTTTAGTTAAACCCCTTTCTTTCCCGAGTATGGTTCACAGACCTAAAAGAGACTTTTGGGGTATTAATAAACAAGAAAACTTTGTTAAAAAATCCTTAAAATTAACAAGGCTTCGTTCCCGTATGCTCTAGATCTATGCAACCTCAACTGAACAGTTGATCATACCAGAAAGGGACGTAGTTACTAGTAATTAGTCTTCACACTTTTCAATTAACCTCCCAAGACGAATATCTAGCGTCTCATGTTTTCTTCTATTTGAGAAACTTTCACAGAGAAAGAGGGAACAACTAGATAGTGACCGCGGGGCCCCGTCAAATTACACCCTCGTTTGGTGTAGTGTTGGACACACCCTCGTGTCTCCGATCTAGCCCACATTTTCTAGTGTGGAGCCACACTTAGCGAGTCTGGACATATTCCCAGTACCTTCATGGTATATCGGGAATCCCCCTCCCTAATAATTCACTTATCTTCTCACAATAACTTAAAATTGACGAAAAGCATTCGCAAAAAAAAAATTCAAACACTACAACAACACTCCATTTGACTCCATTTTCAACACTGGTCTTTACTTTAATCATTACAATCATTTTTTTAAATTCTATCATGTGTTGAATGGTTGTGGACCCTTTATGATATTTATGTTGTTATGCTTTAATTTTATATTGCAAATCTCTTGTTTCAATTTCATTTTTATAAACTCCTAAAAAACTCACTCATCCAACAAAACCACTAATTAGCTTAATCAGCCTTAGTAACCTTTAGGGTCCACCCCCCATGGCTTTGTTAGAAGTTTGCCTAAACAGAGGAGTCAAGAATCAAGTGACAGTACTTGACTCGAAACATGCCCCCAAGGGCACACTTAGTGGCTTGATGATTTTTGCCACGTTAACCCCCAAGTGTGTGAAAGGCGGCAACACTTCCTACACAAGAGGTTATAAGAGCATGCAAATAAACAAATTATACATGCAAATCCAAAATCTCTAAACATAGAACAATAGCAAATAAAATCAAACTAGAATTATTTACCCTGTGAGTTGATACCAACTTTCATCAAGGCCAGATCAATCACCACAAGATGCAAAATTGAAACAATACAAAGTTACCTCTTCTTTGTCTTCTTTCTGTTGAGTTTTGGCTTGAGATATACTGTTATCACATATATAGTAGCCGGGCTACCATACATTATTTTTCTGATTCCAGTACACTATTCAGCCAGTTCCCTTGCATTGAGATGCTGAGATGAGCATCTACTATGGATCATTATCAGATTTTGGACAACAGTTTTATTCCCTATGCCATGACTGAGTCTCAGGACACTCAGAGAGATGACCGATGTAGCTATTTAACCATTTATACAAAGCAGTCAGTAGTTCCCAGAGTTGTAGCAGCAGTTTCAGAGGACAGATGATGGTTCAGATGATCTTTCAGGTATATGACCCAGCAGGTATATTATGGTGTTGTGGTTATATTGCGTTTATCTCCATTCTCGTAGCATGTCTTAGCATTTAGTATCATGATCTGGCGATCATATAGATATGTAGATATGTGGACCTGGTTGTACTTATATATATCTTACTTGTCCCTACTCAAACTTAGAAGTTCTTGGCCTATACTCATTGGCTTTACCCTCCTTAGGGAGAATAGAGGTGATCATTCCCGCCATACATTGGCTTGCTAGTGTTGGTTTCACTATTCACTGTCTTCATCCATCCATGACTTACCCAGTTTGTTCATTACCGTGACTTACTACTTGACTAGTGGCATGGAGGACCTTCCCCACTGTAGCCTCTATATTGGATAAGCTTCCTTGTTTATTGTGTCTCGGCTCTGAGTTGGTGACAAAACTTACCTATGGTGAGTTGAATTTCCTTGTGAATTCCCCCTAGTCACTAAAAATGCTGTTGGCTAAACCTGAAACTTTTAGTGTTGCCATTAATCCAAAGTATAGAAATAAAATGTTGTATCTTGTATGAAAATCCCATTCATGCAATGTGTTTCTAAACACACATGAATGAAAGGCAAGCCAAATGAAAATGGCTATGAAATATCAAATGTTATATCTTTTGTGAAAAGTAAATACCTAGGTAAACAAACTGTCTGTGACACACCTAGAAGTGCTCAGGTAAACAAGTGCCTTAAAAACACACCTGCAGCAAGAAGCCTAAATAAATGTAAATCCATGCAATGTGTTTGTAAACACACATAGATCAAAGGCTATGGAAACTCTAGGCCCAAAAAGCAATGGAACTTAAATGCTATATCAAAAAGATTGCTGGCCTCATTTGTATTATGGATTGTGCGCATTTGTGTAAGGTGAATAAACACTCTTTGAACAACTTATCCATTTGTGAGACACTGTCATTCCTTGTGTTGTTGCTTGTCCACTATATGCTATGGTGTGTATTCCCTTTTCCATTTCCAAAGTGTCACAGTGTTAAGTCAGTAAGTCATCCTTTGACCTAGACAATTGTTTCTTAGCCTTCACCCTTCACTAGCAAATTGATCACAACTATGAAGTGAGTATGACCTTGAAAGTCTTGTCTGAGTAATAAATAATAATTATGACTTATTATATTTGGATTTAGATCGCCAATAATGATTACTTCTTGTTATAATTCCTAATTGAATGGATTGCAAAGCATGTCTTAACCTTGGACTCCTTGCAGCAGCTTGATGACAGTTTGAGTCATATTTTGGTCATGTTGACTTGGTCAAACCTTAGTTTGACCAAAAGTCAACCACTGGCCATGAGGTGGCAAACCTCAGATATTATAGATAGATGATATATGGTCTGATACAGTTCACCATGGTGGGATTATGCAGTAGTTTCAAGCTTATGATGATGATTTGTGCTTTTTAGCACTTTTACAGATTATTATTACCTGGTCTGCCGGATATGATGAGTATTTATTTTGGACCATGCAGAGGACTATGTAGTGTATGAGTACATACTTTAGATGGATTTGGACCTTTTGAGTCCAATGAGACAGTCTGTTTTCAGTTCCAGGCAGTTACAGTGATGATTGAGCCTCAGTTGGCTATCCTAGTGCAGTTTTGGTCTGCCGGAGGCCCTGTCAGAGCAGTGATGAGATTTACTTGGTTCACCTAGGGCGCTGTGCATGGAGGGGGTGGTCCAACCATTTGTTATTACCATATTACCCCCCTCCCAAACTCATTGGTGAGCTCACCTTGACAGCGCAGGCACTCCAGGAGGCAGTTTGGGCAATTTCACGTTTCCCGAGGCAGTTCAGAAATGGTAAAAATGGCTACAGAGGAATTCGATTTGGGATACGGAGGCAAGGTTATGGCATGGGATGATCAGTGATGATGAGTGGGATGTCTTCCACACCTTCTCTAGCAGTTTCAGCTTCATCGAGACCCGCATCCATCACTTATGGCACTTTTTGATGATTTATGGAGCCTCCTAAGGCTCACGACTTTCCCAGAGAGGCACGATTTGGTGTCTAGATCATTTATTCTTAGATATTGTGCCATGGGGATTGACCAAGGGTGTTAGAAATTACCCCTTGGACCCACCATGAGCTATTTTATATGTTTTATCATCATGATTTGGTGGGATCCCCTCTTCTAGGGTGAGTTTGTCCACATATTGTATTATTTTATTAGTGATCCATGTATTGTATTGTTGAGCTCATCTCAACCATTGATTAGATCTTTTGATCTTTTAATCTTAGTCACTCATTTAAAAAGTGGTTAGATTGTGGACTCTCTCCCTACTATTTAAAGGAGAGAGCTTCTCATTGTAAAGGGGACTCTTGGCTCTGGATTATTGGAATAGAGAATTATTATTGCATCTATCTGTTGCGTTGTGGTGAATGCTTTTGGAGTTCGTTCGTTGATTCTTCCTTTGCACTGGGTTCTTGGAGATTTTGTCTTGCTATATTTTTGTACCACGTTTTTGCATCTACAGGTGGAGGCCGATTTGGTTTGAAGAGGACGTATTGGTAGGGGAGGACCCTCCCTACTTCTTCTTTGGATCTCTTTGTTGGTAACAGGGAGTATTACTGTCCCAGGACCTTCTATTTCATGTTATCATTGCATTTTACTTGTATTTCCTCCATACTTGATTTCACTGATTGAATCGCTTTCCTTGGTTTGACAGGTAGAGGAGGTCACACTTGTGGGCTAGGGCATCATTTTGGAAATCAAACTCAACAATTTCTCATTTGATCTCTGCGGGAGTCTTCCTCAACAACAAGGCATCTCATCTCATCACTCAGGTATGATCTCAAGGTAATTTCGCTTTCCATGATCTATCCATTTGTCTAAATGCTTCAAACCCTTACTATTTCAAAACCCTCATTTTACATTTTCTCAGATCTAGTAAGATCCACTTGGCTTTTGGGTATAAAATTTAAAACCCACCTCTACAGTATCCACGACAATTCGGATCTGTAGTTTGTTGAGGATTGGCCATCATTTGACCCACTTTCCAAGGCAAAGAAGCCTCTCCAAGGGAGGTCGCACTTCTTGGGAGAGGTGAGTTTGCAGGGATCTAGCACCTAGGTAGGTGAGATTCCACTTGATCTATAATGTACACATTCAATAACCTACCCCTAGTGTGTCACTTCAGTGATTTTGACCTTGTGGGCCCCATTCCTCATCTTGAGGGTTGTGCCACACTTGGGTCACTTTGTGGCATACTTCAATCTCAGATCTACTGAGATCCAGTTATTAAATGACCTTAATCTTTTAGATCCACCTACCTCAATACCTCAACATTGCAGATCTGTAATTTGGTGGACATCTGACTCCATTTGGCCCATTTCCCAAGGCACTGATCTTTCTCCAAGCACATTCAACTTTCCTGGATTGTTGGGTTAGCTTGTGGTTTGATCCTTGTTTTGGTTGCTTGAACCCTTTAACATTGTCATATCACTCAATCAAGCTCATCTTTGGTACTGGTTAGCCCCAATTCAGTCCTTAACTACCCTGCATTGGACACGGTTCCCAAGGCAATGGATTCTCTCATAATTGACTAGTACCCTAATCCTAGATCTTATTTCAAACATCATAAGTCACTCTTCCACCCATAATGGACCAAAGATACACTGTTTAAACCCCTTGGTCCAAACTATTATTCATCTTGCGACTTCTTCCATAGATCTAGGGTTCACCATACACCTTACGTACTTCAACTATACTTGACTTGATCTAGTGTTTTGGTTTGATCTCTCCTGTCGGGAGTAGATCTGGGTCTTCCCCTTTGTTGTCTTGGGCTAGATAACATAAAGTGAAGATTGCCTTGATTGGCGTGACAACCATCCATTGGGAGTCGAGGCCATCTTGGCTGCACCTCTTTCGTTGCCCATCACTTCTGCCATCCATCTTGGATTCATCTCTACGGGAACCTACAAGTTTGGTGATAACAAGTACCTTGGGATTTCATCCCAAGGGGCACACTATTTTGTGGCTACTTCTCTATCCCCACTAGCATCCTTGCGGACAGCCAACTAGCTGGAAGGTTTTCGAGACTAGTGTTCTAGTGGTCGCATTGTTCCAAGGTTTGACCCTACCATTGTTTGCTTCTTGGATTTTTTACTTGCTTTGGCCTTTCGTCCTCTTTATTTTTGTGTCTTCATCCTCTTGATTTTTGCTTCCTTGTAGTTTCGTCCTCCTCCCCTTCTTGGTCAATTCGGCCTCCTCCCTCTTGGTAGCTTCGTCCTCTTTTACTTGTTGTTGTCCTCTTGTACTTGTTGTTGCTGCCCTCTTCCTCACCTCATTTTGCTGCTGTCCTATACATCTTCTTCTTGTCCAAACTTCTCTTCTTCTCCCCCTTCCTCTACCCATTCTTCAAAGCCCTTGTTTTAGTTAGTATAACTTAGATTGCATTATAATTCTTAGCTAGTTTTAGCTGCATTTCTTTTCTCATTTAAGATCTCATTTATAAAAGTGAAAGCTTGCATTACTTTTAAAAGTTTGCATCTTGCATACTTAGATTAATTTGTTAAAATTTGCACGCTTAGCCTTAGTTGTTTATTTGTTAGATTCATTTCAATTTCTCATTTAGATATCATTTCAAAAGTTAAAACTTGCATTAAAAAATGATTGTGCATATAGATTAGTGGTTAGTTTGCATCTAGTATCTATTATTGCTTCTAGATCTTAAGTTTTTGCACTTGAGTCTCACTTAGTTTCATTTTTTGCAAGCTTAGATCTAGTTAGATTCAAGTTTGTTTTAATTTTGCACTAATGCTAATGGGTGCATCAATGTTGGACTGTTTTTTTGTAGGTGTTGAGAAGAGAAGAAATCATCAAAGAGAAGCAAGAAGAAACTTGAACCAAAATCATTTGGAGATTACCCAAAGAACAGGAAGAACTCATCAAGAAGAGAAAAAAACCATAAGGAAGATCCAAAACCAATGAAGATGACTTTAACCAAGAAGATTTAAAACTTCTCATTCTCCTTTTGTAAAAGAAGTCATAAGACTTCTTGTTTCAAGTTCTTTTTACTTTCAGTTTCTCTCATTGGTTGAAATTCCTCAAAAGTTGTAATCATTAATAAAATATCATTTTGAGTGGGGTTTTTAAGTCCCCACTCCCAACTTCCCCCATTTGGGGAAGTTTGTTGTGTGTTGTTTGCTTACTTTTTCCGCACTTAGCTTAGTTTTACTTTCAGTTGGTTTACTTCACATATTGCAAGTACATTACATGTTTATATTGCTAAATCAATCAACTTGCTTGCATTTTTATTGCCTTGCATTTGCATTTAGTTCAAATAAGTCTCTTGAACTTGTCGCAAGACGAGTCAAGAGCACTCTCTATCAGAGAGCATACTTGTATTGTTGCATCCTGCATTGCATGTAGATTAACTAAGACTCTTGAACTTTGTCATAAGACGAAGTCAAGAGCACTCTCTGTCGGAGAGCTCTCATTGTGCTCTTAATAAACTACTTCAAACTCACACCCCCTTTTAAAATTTATTTCGTTGCTTTCCACCACCAAGTATGCTCTGCCGACCCCAAAAAGTTGGATTTATTACTCAAAACGGTGACTGGATTTGATTAATCTGACAAGTGATAACCATAATAAAATCTTCACCCCCATAACCAACGAACCGGCGTTGATGCGATAAATACTCAGGTAGTGGGCAAATTCTTGCTGGTGACGCCGGAATCAACCGTTGTCAAAGAGTTCTAGCTTGCTGGTTAAGTTCATTGGACACCTAGACTAAAATACTGGATGGACACCTAGACTAGAATACTGGACGGTCCGTCAGGTCATCGAGAGGAGCCACTGAAAGTATTTTTTCCCGATTAGATTCAATACCTTGCTTTCTTATCCCTAATAATCAAGATCACTAAAACACTTAAAATCAACCAAGATAACTTGCAAAACGATCCAACAAACATTATCTTGAGACTTGTATTGTTAGCATCCCTTAGCACCTCACACATTTGACTCCATTTGGTGTTGATGTATATGTAACTTCGGAATGTATTTCACCCATGTATTTCATCTATGTATATTGTACTCCTATAGAGATGTTATTATTCCTCTATACGGAAGTGTTTGTATTTCTATAGAGATGTTATTATTCCTCTATACGGAAGTGTCGTCATTTATATTGTAAGTGTCATAACTTATACTTGATGGGTTATTAGACCACCTTGTTGGGGTCAGCCCTGTATAAGTCATGTGGGTCAAAGAGTTATTAGACCACCCTATTGTGTGTCGGCCCAATCAGCATTATGTTATGTGGTTAAGTTAAGGCCAACCTAGTAAAGGTTATTAGGCAAGTCAAGTCATGTATAAATAGAGTCCGGCAGGCACTCTATTTGATCATTCTATTCTCTCACACACACTTTGGAGAGTGGCACTCTTGTGGAGGAGGAGAAGCTGATGCTAACAGATGTCTATCTCTTATGCTTGGGTTGTATCATTCCTCTATCTATCTCTGAGGAAGTTAATGGGGTTTTCACCTTTATGGTTTTCCCCAAGTAAACTCTGTATCTCTTGTGTGCTTGCATTATTGTGTCCATGATTGATATGTTGTAGATATGCTGTACATGTTGTTCTCTCAGTTAAGATCCTAGATCAGATTCAAGTAAATTCTGAAAAACTAACATGGTATCAGAGCTAGCCTGAAAGAAGGCATGGTATGGCATGTATGACACTTGTTGCACTTGCAATGCTAGGGCTTGATATAGCAAAAACCAGTCATTGTAGCAATTTCGCTATAAATCCATTTTGGCGAAGTTTTCGGATCTGAAACTGTTACAAGTTGAAGATCAAATCCCCATGTACCTTGTGTCCAAAGGACAACTTCCAATACGTTGTACTTTGTGTTTTATGACCTGTACAATCTAGGGTTTCTGCCTCTTCCAAATCTGAGTCATAAACAGGTGACCTAGGAAAAAAGGTCATAACTTGGGCTAGGAAGCTCCAAATGAAATTTTGTAGAAAGTGAAAGGTAGTGCACGGACTGTACTTTCTCAGGTAACTTTTTCAGAGGCCGAAATTGAACCAGTGACACATGGCATTCCGTACAAGTTCGCTCTCCTGTTTTATCCCATAAACAGGTCATGTTGCGACACTTGGCATAACTCTCTCTCAGGGAATCCATTTGAGGTCAGACCTGTGGGGTTGGAAAGATGACAGGTCAGGCTACCACAGGAAAAAATTTCAGACCCTATGGATGGAAAAGTTCGGAGTTACATCAAAAACAATCAGGTGCATATTTCTGTCAAAACAGAATTATTTTTTGAGCACATTCATTCATGGCTACGGGAATTAGGGTTTCGGAGAAAGCTGGCATTTTTGTAATCGGAGACCACGGCTGAATGCTACTCATCAAAACCGAAATTTAAAGACCAAGATCAAATTTTTTGGTTGGGTAGAAGGCTGGGCTTGATCAAACCCTAGTTCGGGACTTTGATCGGAAAAGTGGAAAATTAGGGCTTCTGCAAAAGTTGGAATTTTTTAAGTCTGTGACCACGGCTGGAAGCTCCTTAGAAAAATCGAAGTTTAGAGCTTTGGATCAAACCTTTTGGTTGGGCAGAAGGGTGGGCTTTATCAAACCCTAGTTCGGGATCCTGTCCAGAAGATCCGGAAGTTTCAAAGGCAATTTTGAGGGGTGAAACTTTGCAGTTTTCAAATTCTGAGTATACCGGCTTGATCAGCTCATCAAGGCGCATCTTTCTATCCTTTCAGAAGTTTGAAATTCAAAATTTGAATTTTTAGGATTTCTCTGACAAACCCTAATCCAGCTCCAGATCCAGTGTTTGCAAATCAAGTGGATTGGGTTAATCCTAGAAGAAAATGGATTGGTCACGTGCATAAGTGAAGAATTTCCAGTTTCAGAGGGAGCTGAGGCTAAGGACTTACATAAGAAGATTACAAGCAATTTCGTCAGGTATGACTTACAAGTATGTTTCAAAATCTGTTCATGATTAAGTTTATGGTATGTTTGTCTTCATTAAGATTAGTACAATCTTGATTAACTTTAGACTTGTCGTATCACCTTAATAAAATTATGAATAGAAGATATTCATTGATTAGAGTTTTGACACTTATGATTGTACTAATGCATTGTGGTGTTGTATGAGGTTGATGTTGTCCACTAATATGAAAGGTACATCAAGAAAGACAAATCATGTTCTAGTTCAAGAACATATGACCATGGTGACATGAAGACAAAGGTTCATCCATTATCATGGATCACATAGAAGATCTACTTACAAGGTATGTATAACTTGGTTCTATAACGGTTAACTTATGAGATATGCAGGTTAGTAGCACAAGTCATTGAAGAACAAGAAGACTTCATGTGGGTATGTTAGACATAGCTAGCGAACATGCTAATCTAGGTATGTTTTTCCTATATCAAGTTAAAATCTTACCTTGTGTTAGGATATCTTATATAAGTATACTTGGCATGATTGATTATGATTATTCATAAAGTTATACGTTTGAGTAATCATGGGTTTAGGCATATTATGTTTCTTACTTTAATTTATGATATGACTAACCATAAGAGTCCTTGAATACTAATGCTTATTATTTCTGTTTGAAATGATCATGACTACACATGCTTAAGATTATTGTGTTTTGATAGTATTGAGAATATACTAATAGATGTATGATCTCGAGGATATCACAATAATGATAAGCATGCATAGTGATCGAGGATGAATATAAGTTCAAGGACAGGTAATCCAGGAAGCAAAGATCAAGACGGAGCACACTCCAGTAGTTTCTGCAAGGATGCAGATATTCAGAGGGAGTCGACCACTTCTCACAATCCACATCAGAATGGAGTTGCAAAGATTCAGAGGGAGTCCACCCAACAAACAAACAAACATAAGTACTTGAATTATCATTTCTTGCATATTTGATTGTTTAAATAATCCTGTTCAATTATCTATATACTGATGTTCCTAGAATTAGGTTGTGTATTATGCATATTAGAATAATTGCATTAATGAACAGTATACTACTAATATGCATGTGATGGGTAAGTGGCCTATGGCACTGTACAACATTCCATTGCTACTTATCTAGAATGAAACCTCTTTGCTGACATGTTGGGAGTAGTGCAAACTCTTAACAATGTTCTGGTAGAGATTGGAAGGCATCTAGAAAGTTACAGGATATGGATGAATTTTGTATTGAAGCATTCGCTAAAATAATTGCATGAATGTATGACATATTTCTTTATGTGTAAGAATTTGTTCTAAAAACAATGAGAAGTTTCTAATCATGCAATTTAACTTGTTTTGTAGGAAAGATCGTATACAAGCACCTACAAAAGAAGGACTACAACATTTGTTTCAGCAACAAAGTTATCTATTGAAGATATTGAAGATATTGAAGTTCCCATGATTCGGGAAGAATGCCATGATCGAGGAGTACCAGTCGATCATGAAGAATGATGTTTGGGATGCAGTCCCAAGACCTGAAGAAAAGTCTGTTGTGACTCCCAAATGGATCTATAAGATCAAGCATGCTGCAGGTAGTAGCATAGATACTTTTGCTCCTGTAGCCAGATCCACTTCCATCAGATCAATACTTGCTCTGGCTGCAGTGATGGAGTGGAAGATACACCAGATGGATTTCAAGACAGCTTTCTTGAATGGTGTAGTCAAGGAGGAAGTGTATGTGGAGCAGCCACTTGGTTTTGAGACACATGACGGGAAGTCATATATGTGCAGAACTTGGTATGGTAGGATAGACAGCTTTCTATCCAGTTTGGGCTTTACCAAGAGTAAAGCGGATTCCAACCTTTACTACAAGGTTGAGGAAGGCAATCCAGTGATACTACTTTTGTATGTGGATAACCTGTTTGTTACAGGTGAGGATAGATTGATTGCCAACACGCAGCGGAAGCTTGCTGCCGAGTTCGAGATGAAGGACTTGGGTATGATGCACTACTTTCTTGGCATGGAGGGGTGGCAGAGTGTAGATGGAATATTCCTTAGACAAGGGAAGTATGCAGTAGAGATCCTGAAGAGGTTCGAGATGATGGACTGCAAGGCCATGGCCACACCTATGGCATCAAACCTGAAGCTTCTGTGTGATGCTTCATCTGATCCGGTTGATGTCACTATGTATCATCAGATGATTGGGTCCTTGATGTACCTGACGAACACAAGAGCATACATTTGCTTTGTGGTGAACACGTTGAGCCAGTTCCTGACGGATCCCATAGCTGTTCACCTGGTTACTGTAAAACATATTCTAAGGTACCTAAAGGGTACGGTTGATTATGGGCTCAAGTATGATGCAAATCAAAAGTTTAACCTGGAGGGTTATGTTGATTCAGATTGAGCAGGCAGTTCTGCAGATAGGAAGAGCACTTCTAGGTGTTACTTCAGTATGGGATCAGGTGTGATCTCTTGTTTTAGCAGGAAGCAATCCTGCGTAGCACTGAGTACAGCCGAGGCAGAGTATGTTGCAACATGTTCGGCTAGTTGTGAGGCAGTATGGCTCCGGAAGCTACTGTCTGAGTTATTTGATCTCCCACTGGAGGCTACTGGTTTCTTTTGTGACAACCAGAGTTGTGTGAAGCTGTCCGAGAACCTGGTGTTCCACGACAGTTCGAAGCACATTGAGATCAAATATCACTATATCAGGGATATGGTGCAGAGAGGAGCAGTGAAGCTCCTGTATGTTGCGACAGATGAGCACGTTGCAGATGTGCTGACAAAACCACTAGCCAGAGTGAAGTTTGAGTACTTCAGAGAGAGGCTTGGTGTTCTTCCAATTGATGACACTTCGAGGAAGAAGTGATGGACACATTTACAGGAGCCATTCCGAGCATGGTGAGAGGAGGATCCTTCCATCGCTGTGGATACAAGCGCTGGATAATGAGCATCAGGACGATGCTCCAGTTATTGCTCTGTATGTGTATGTATGCATCATGTTGGATGCTGGATACGATCAGTTGGCTCATTTATGTATGTATGCATCATGTTGGATGCTGGATATGATCAGTTGGATCATTTATGTATGTATGCATCATGTTGGATGCTTGGACCATGTATCTGTATATGTATCAGGTGGATACGTTGTATGATCAAGTAGATCATGTATGTTGATGGATACATTGTGTGGATCATGTATCTATGTATGCATCAGGTAGATACATTGTATATGATGATATGTATCAGGTAGATACTTGGTATGCATCAGGTGGATGCATTGTATGATCAGGATGATCATGGATGACGAGCTTCAGGATGTTGCTTCAGATGACATGCATCAGGACGATGCAGTGATGATGATCAGGATGATCATGCGTACATCAGGATGATGTATGGTGCGTATCAGGTGGATACTCTGTGGCCGTGGACAAGTTGTGCAGATGAGCATGTAAGTAGACCTGGGAGATCTGGACAAGATGAAAAAGGCCTCAGATGCTCTTTCAAGGCATTGCTCTGGGAGGACATATAGTAGCGCCCTGGGAGATTTGCAGATGCTCTTGCTAGGTTTTGTCGTTGGCATATAATAGCTCCATGGGAGATCTGGCAAATGCTCTTGCGAGGTTTTGTCCTATGGCATGTAATGTGTCCTTGAGAGATCTGACAGGTAGAGCTGTGTGCTCGTAACAACCTGGGATGCTCTTGCAAGGTTTTTCCATGACCACATGTAATGTGCTCCTAGGAGATCCGACAAGTAGAGCTATGTGCTCGTAACAGCCTGGGATGCTTCAGCCAGGTTTTGTGGTGTACCACATGTGATGTGCTCATGGGAGATCCGACACGTAGAGTTGTGTGCTCGTAACAGCCTAAGATGCTTCAGCCAGGTTTTGTGGTGAGATCACATGTAATGTGCTCCTGGGAGATCCGACAGGTAGAGCTGTGTGCTCGTAACAGCCTGGGATGCTTCAGCCAGGTTTTGTGATGGATCACATGTAATGTGCTCCTGGGAGATCCAACAGGTAGAGCTGTGTGCTCGTAACAGCCTGGGATGCTGCAGCCAAGTTTTGTGATGCACGTAATAAGTCCTGAGGATTCCACAGTATGGCCAGTGATGATGAAGACTTGCAGATGGTGGGCCTACATCCAGTATGAAAAAGGACTGGCTCTGTAGAACTTCCTATGACGAGTAGATTCAGAAATTGATTGAGATAGCAGCAGCAGTGACGATGACGATGATTCGAGGATGATGATTCGTTGATGATGATCCAGAGAAGAAGACTTGTGCTAGCGGATCTGTGTCGAGAAATACCTTCCTAGTTAAGAGGGAGTGTTTATGTATATGTAACTTCAGAATGTATTTCACCCATGTATTTCATCTATGTATATTGTACTCCTATAGAGATGTTATTATTCCTCTATACGAAAGTGTTTGTATTCCTATAGAGATGCTATTATTCCTCTATACGGAAGTGTCATCATTTTTTTTTCCTTGAAAAAAAAGCGTAATTTTATTTCATCTTGCGAGTACAAAATTACATTGGATCTTCTTCACTCTTGAAGAGTGTATATGCTGCTAAGCAGTACCAATAAATGTAGAATAAACTACTTCGAACATTGGGCTTTAAACAAATAAGAAAAACTCAGGTACTAAAGTACCTCAGATAAAAAATACAGCTAAAGACCTTATTCCGGGCAGCCTTGAATGGCCTTAGAAAGAAAAACGAGTAAAAAAAATGCAGTAGATGAAAGGCGAAAACAACATGAGAGAAAACGTTTCCAAAAACCTTGAATAAGAAGCAGAGCCAGTAGCATCTGTAGAAAGAAAACCCCAACCCGCCAAAAGGATGTCTCTCCTCGGCTGCCCACATGGGAAGCTCCCCGATCTCCCACCGAGAAGAGGCCGCCACCGCCATCTAGCGAACACAGGGCGAACGAACTCGGGGCAGAGAAACCCCATCGCGCGTCCTCCTCATCCGATCCGTTCTCAGCAGCCCACGTGGGGAACAGCTCCCCGATCCGCCACCGAGAAGAGGCCGCCGCCACCATCCAGCGAACACAGGAACTAAAACCCCATCGCATGCCTGCCTCAGCAAAAACCGCCATCCTTCGAACGAACTCGGGGCAGAGAAACCCCATCGTGCGTCCTCCTCAACCGATCCGTCGTCTGCATAAAGGAGCCTGGAGCTCATTGCTCAACAGTCCTTGCTGCCGAAGACGCCCCGCCCTAGAGCTGCATCCCACTGCACAGATGCCACTGCCGCGGCCGCTGGGAGCCAAAGAAGCTCGCTACCCAACAGGTCGCTGCGCCAACGCGCCGCCAATCGATCCAAAGCGAAAAGGAAACCCTATAGTCGGCCAAGACAGGTAGTAGACTCATGGGAGAAGGAGGAGAGCAGCCATGGAAGAATCCATGGCCGCCAAAAACTGCTGTAGCCGCCTATCAAAACCCTAGTTGCAGAGCTCTCTAAGTTCCGGCCCTCCCTTACTGTAGCACTATTATTTTAGACTAGCCTTAATACAAATGACTATATTATCAAATAGTCCTATTAAATTCATTAGCAAGTGTCGTCATTTATATTGTAAGTGTCGTAACTTATACTTGATGGGTTATTAGACCACCTTGTTGGGGTCGACCCTATATAAGTCATGTGGGCCAAAGGGTTATTAGACCACCCTATTGTGTTTCGGCCCAGTCAGCATTATGTTATGTGGTTAAGTTAAGGCCGACCTAGTAAAGGTTATTAGGCAAGTCAAGTCATGTATAAATAGAGTGCGGGAGGCACTCTATTTGATCATTCTATTCTCTCACACACACTTTGGAGAGTGGCTCTCTTGTGGAGGAGGAGAAGCTGCTGCTAGGAGATGTCTATCTCTTATGCTTGGGTTGTATCATTGCTCTATCTATCTCTGAGGAAGTTATTGGGGTTTTTCACCTTTATGGTTTTCCCCAAGTAAACTCTGTGTCTCTTGTGTGCTTGCATTATTG
Organism: Larix kaempferi; assembly: GCA_027924585.1. Classification (NCBI taxonomy): domain Eukaryota; kingdom Viridiplantae; phylum Streptophyta; class Pinopsida; order Pinales; family Pinaceae; genus Larix; species Larix kaempferi. Next base: position 1,986,124 of record BSBM01001032.1, read on the forward strand.
TGTCCTTGATTGATATGCTGTAGATATATTGTACATGTTGTTCTCTCAGTTAAGATCCTAGATCAGATTGAAGTAAATTCTGAAAAACTAACATTTGGCACTAGTCTTTTTAAACTTTCATATATTAACTTACTCTGGGCCATTTGTCCATTGGAATTTGTTTAAGTTATTTATCTGTGGATTCTATCGTATTTCACAAGTCTTCATTGTATTGTTTATCTCTAAATCTTGTATCTTGTGATCGCAACGTGGATTGCTTTTTATCTTGTGTTTATCTCACTTTTATAAACTGTGATCTCATTATGAAACTCCTAAAAAACACCCATCTGCATCCGCAACACCTTAAAACATTTAAAAACATAGAGCCATAGACAACTCTTTGTAGGGACTACCCCCCTTGGCTTCGTTAGGAGTTTGCCTAAACGGAGGAGCTGGGATTCAGGTGACAGTACCTAGCTCATTGCTTGCCCCAAGGCAACACCTCTCCCACTTGTAGTGAGGAGACAACTTTCGAAAGATTTCTGTTGTTGGTGTGCATCTCAGTGGACAACATCTTTGGCGCCGCTGCCGGGGACAAATCTTTTTGTTCCTGGACGACCTATTTTTCTTTTTAGTTTTTTACCCTTTTTCCCTTTTTTGGTAGATTTTTTTTTAGTACAATCACTCTCCGAAATTAGACTTGAATCCACCTGGCGACTCCACTGTCAGTAAACACCTCGAGGTATTCAACTAGAAGAAACTCTGAAGGTTTACTCAATTTCATCCCCGAGCTTGAAAAGGTTTACAGGAGGAGATTGAATAAACTTGCTTCTCGTCGGATCCTTGAAGATCTTGGATCTCAGTCTATTTCAGACATCCATAATTTATTTCAAGAAAACTTTGAAAACTTTGAAAATAATAACTGTTTCCTTACCACGATGAACAAGTATTTTATTTAGTTGGATTTCTCTCAGATAGCAGGTCAACCCCATGAGGTTCCTGAGAAGGCTATAGATAAACTCATCACTTTCACTGACACGGATGCCTCTACCTCTACTGAGCAACATCTCAGAAACTTTTCCAGACACTGTGGTTCCTAGGTCAAGGGTGCTGACAAACAGGAAGATGTACACATGACTCTTTTTGCTTTATCTTTAGATGGTAAAGCTGGAAACTGGTATGACAACTTGCCAAATAACTCATTCGCTACCATGGCAGCCTTCAAGCTGTTTTCCTCAACAAATTTGGCAGTAAAAAAGAACTTAGACATCTAGTGGCATCCTTTACCAGTATGAAGAAATCAGATACTGAAACCATGGATGAATTCAACACTAGGTTCACGGAGTTGTCTAATTCCATCCCTGCTACTTATGCACCTTCTGCAGCTTCCACATTGGATTATTACATAGAAGCATTAAGTGGCAAGATACAGTATCAGATAAGAGACAAGGAACCCACCACATTGCTTCAAGCTCGGGAATTGTCTATCAAAATTGACAGAAACATGCAGTCTTCAGGAGAGTCAAACATCCAAGGTTATTCTAGATCGTCAACTCCTCTGAAAATTGTTGAGCCTAAAGAAAAAGAGCCTTCAAACAATGCATATGAAAAGAAGCTTATGGATATAACTGAGAAAATACAAGACATGGAGAGGAAATACTTGGCACAAATAAAGGAGGTTCAGAATCGGGTCATTACTGTTGAAAGGACTCAACCCCCACCACCTCCTAGAACATTTCCTGCAAAACCAACATGGCAGAGAAAAATTCCCAACCATGAACAAAGGCCTCCTCATCAATTAGAGGCTGCTAACATGGTTGAATCATACAAACCTTTTTGTAGGGCATGCAGAGATTTTCATGAGGAATCTGATTGTCATTATGCATGCTATGTTGAGGAGCATGGTTATCCTGAGGGTTTTGGTCCTAGCACGTCTGCAAGCGAGCCTGAATTCATCAACCATGTAGGGGACATCTATGGCAATCCTAGGGATAGTTGGACTCAAGCCAAACAAGGGTTGATAACTTGACTCAATATTATGGTGAGATGCCATCTAATGTCAAGAACAGTCGGAACTTCAAAGGCATAGCTTATCAAAGAAGACCGAAGGAAGGACCATCCACTCAAACAGCTCCTAAGGTAACAATTCCTAACACAACTCAAGAAACTAATGATGAAAAGGAAACTGTTGCTTTAAGTTTTGATTTAGGTAGTTGGTTGGCCAACTCTAAAGTTCCAGTCCCCGTATTGGAGCTATGCAACATTCCTGGTAAGAAAGAGAAGCTTTTGAAAATGCTAGACACTCAAGCAGATGATGTTCCCCCCCCTATCTCAAAACCTGTAGCACCTGAAAGACCTTCCACTCCTATGAGACCTTCCACACCTACAAGGCCTTATACTCCCAAGAAAGTGACTTTTGCTAACACAGTGGAACAACCTTCAACTAGTCAAGAAAATATATATGAAGACCCCCTCTGTAATCTTGCATACTAGTGACCCAAGAAAAGAGGATCACCCTCCTTTTTATTTATCATTGATGATAGGTGATCTTCTCCTGCACAACTGTATGTTAGATTCAGGATCGACATCCAATCTCATGACTAAGAAGGTCATGCAACAACTTGGCCTTAGAACCACACGCCCTTACAAAAATATATGTGCCATGGATTCTAGACCTGTCAAATTTGAAGGTATGATTGAGAAACAACATGTTAAATTAGCCAAGTATCCGGACATTCATGTTACCATGGATATCCTCCTCATAGATGTACCGAATAAATGGGGCATGCTATTATCTAGAAAATTTTGTGCCCCTTTGGGAAGATGCATTCAAATGGATTGGACATATGCCACTATACATGCATGAGAAGACTCACTAGTTAAGTTACACACTGAAAAAGAGAACAGATATCATTTTGAAAACCCGGAAATACCTTCAAATGAGTATGTAAACAACTCTAGTGAACTTGGAATATATCAGATTAACTCCACCTTCTTGGAACCCATCCAAGAAGAGATTAAGAATGAAAAAATTAATGAATTGTGGAGAATGAACTTTGATGGGATGGTGCATATTCGAGAGCTGGTAAGGGGGCTGGGGTTGTTATCATTTCACCAGAGGGAAAGGTTTTTAACTTTGTTTTCAGATTAGAGTTTGAAGCAACAAACAATGTGGCAGAGTATGAGGCACTTCTACTAGGCATTGAGATAGCCAAGGACATGGGAATCAAATTGCTGAGTATTAAGGGGGATTCTGATTTGATCGTCCAACAAATTAAGGGTCAGTTTGCATGTAAGTGTCAAAGACTTAAGAAGTATTGAAATGCAATCTGGGACACAATGGAATTTTTGGATGCCCTTATTATAGAAGCAATCCCTCGAGATCAAAATAGTGCCGCTGACAGACTTGCAGTTTCATCTTCGAAACTTCAGCTATCAGATGAGATGTTAGAGGGGGATTGTCCTTTGGAAATTAACTTTAGACCTTCGATTCCTGATAATATTGAACATTGGCAAGTTTTTCAAGATGATGAACAAATACTAAAGTTCATTAATAATATTGATGAGTTCTCCAATGATAAAGCCAATGATCATGAGGAAGGTAAAGAGTATCAAGATGAGGGTAACCGCTTCAATCCTGTCCCACATGGCTTTGTTGCCTTAGAGAACATCTTTGACAAACAGGATAGAAGAAAGAGTAGTGTTGACCAAATGAAGCCAGGTGAATACATCGAAATCAATATTGGGACAAAAAATAATAAAAATTGGAAAAGGTACCTCTGAAAAGGAAAGGAACATCCTTATAAACTTGGTAAAAGAATATAGGGATGTGTTTGCCTTCACTTATGACGAGCTTAAAGCATATAGGGAAGATGTCTTTCAGCACACCATTCCCTTGAAACCTGAATGTCAAAAAGGCAAGCCTTTCCAACAAAAACTTAGGCAAATAAACCCTAAGTTGGCACCCATTGTAAAGAACGAGCTAGAAAAGATGTTCGCAGCAGGAATAATAGCTCCTACAAGACATTCAACATGGTGCTCTAACTTAGTAGTAGTTAGAAAAAAGAAAGGGAGTTTAAGGATATGTATAGATTTCATAAATCTAAACATAGCGTGTCAGAAGGACAATTACCCCCTCCCCAACATGGAGACCCTCCTCCAACGGGTCATTGGATCAAGCATGATGTCAATGCTAGATGGCTTTTCAGGTTATAATCAAGTAGTCATTCAAGAAGAGGATAGACACAAAACCACTTTCACAACTCCTTGGGGCACATTTGAATATCTGAGAATGCCTTTTGGTCTTTTGAATGCCGGAGCTACCTTCCAAAGGGCCATGGATTATGCCTTCAAGGAGTTGATTGGCAAAATCATTGAGAACTACCAAGATGATCTCACTGTATTTTCAAAAGATAGATCCAGCCATGTTGGTCATCTCAGGCAGGTATTTGAGCGATGTAGGAAATATGGTATTTCCTTGAATCCGGCTAAGTAAGTTTTAGGTAATGAAGAAGGAAAGCTTTTGGGTCACATTATTAACAAAGACGGGGTCAAAATTGACCCTGAAAGAATAGAGGCTATACAAAATATTCCTCTTCCAAGAAATGTTAAGGGTCTCCAATTATTTAATGGTCATATTAACTTCATAAGGAGATTCATTCCTAACCTAGTTGAACTCATGAAACCTATGCATGCCCTTCTAAAAAAGAATGCTAAGTTTATATGGACAAGTGAAGGAAGAAGTGCTTTTGACACCGTAAAAGATGCCGTCACTAGGTCACCTGTCTTAGTCAGCCCGGATTACACGAAGGATTTCATGATCTTTTCTTTTGCCTCAGAAGACACCACTGCCGGTGTGTTTCTCCAGAAGAACTTCGAAGGGTTCGAGCAACCAATTGCCTTCATGAGTAGAGCCTTGCAGAATTCCGAGCTAAAGTACACAATCATGGAAAAGCAAGCTTATGCCTTACTAAAATCTTTAAAGCATTTCAGAACTTATATTCGATATTCAAAGGTCATTGGATATGTCCCCCATGCTGCAGTGAAAGACATCTTGTCTCAACAGGATTGCTTAGGAATAAGGGGCACATGGGTAGCGAAGATCCAGGAATATGATTTAGAGATAAAGCCCACCAAGTTAATCAAGGGGCAGGGTCTTGCTAAAATGCTCACTCAAAAGAATGAAGAGGCCATTGAAATGATTGTTGAAAAGAACACTTCTCAACCAGCCATGACTCCTGCACTTCAAGAACTTGACAACCACTGGTATTCCGACATCATTTTCTTCTTGCTCCATTTCACTTGCCCTGATCACCTCGAAGGTCACAAACGAAGGGCTTTAAGACTCAAAACTGCTAGGTATTGCCTTACCCAAGAGGGTCTAGGTTGGAGGAACCCAGATGGCATCATACTTAGGTGTGTTAATGAACAAGATTCCAAGAAAATCTTAACTGAGTTCCACTCAAAATTTTGTGGAGGCCATTATGCAGCAAATACAACTGCCCACAAGATCCTGAGAGCTGGATAATATTGGCCCACTATCTTCGCAGATGTTCATAAACATGTTAAGTGTTGCCAAGAGTGTCAACTTTTTACTGGGAAGCAGAAGTTGCCCGCACTTCCCCTTACACCAGTTGTGGTCCTTGCCCCTTTTCAGCAATGGGGGTTGACTTTATCAGCGAGTTCAAGGATAACACCAGCAATGGATTTTGTTGGATTCTTACGGCAGCCGATTACTTCACCAGGTTCGGAATCCCCTTAAAAATAATAACCGATAATGCCAAGGCCTTCAATTCAGGATAAGTCAATGACTTCTGCTTCAAGTATGGCATTATCCTATCCCACTCCTCGGATTATTACTCACAGGGAAATGGACTTGTTGAGTCCACGAATAAAAACCTAATGACCATTCTTAAGAAAACTGTGGGTGACAATAAGAAAGCATGGGATAGCAAAATTAAGTATGTTGTGTGGGTTGATAGGATAACCAAGAAGAACTCTACAGGGAAGTCCCCTTTTGAGTTAGTATATGGTCTTACAGCCACCCTTCCGGTCAGCATGCAGATTCCAATCTTCATATTGTTAAGTGAGTATGGAACGGAAAGATTGGAAATGGAATAGAGGATCAATCAGATTATCGAGTTAGATGAGGCGAGAAGAGCTGCCCTTGATCAGTCCCTAAGACATCAAGAAAGTATGAAGGGCACCTTTGACAAGTCAGCCAAGCCGAGACTCTTCCAAGTGGGAGATATTGTTCTCTTATGGGACAAAAGAAGGGAGAAGCCTGGGAAGCATGGGAAATTCGACAGCCTTTGGAAAGGCCCATTTATCATCCATGACATTGTTGGCTCCAATTCTTTCTTGCCGAATACCATGGAAGGAGAAAGATTGAGCCTTCCCATGAATGGGAAACACCTGAAGCCTTTCTATCAAGATAACATCCAAGATGACCAAGGGGTCATCTCAGGGCTTCTCTAAACCCATCCTTGTTGTATTTTTATGTATTTTACTTCTGTATCATATGCATGTATAGTATGTTGTATCATAGCATTTGTATATTAGTTGTTGTATCATATTTCATATATATGTTAGAAAAGGAAAAAATATTTCATGTACTTTTGATTAGAAAAGTAAAAAATATATTACATGTTGGTATTTCATTTTGGCATATTTTTATCATGTATATGGGACATACACTTTTGTTTCCATGCAGGAAACATCTATTCTAGGGTTCTCGAACACTCTCTTTGATCCATGGATCAAACGAGTGCCCGTCCTACAGTTGGAGCCAGAGGTTACCAACTTATTTCTACCATAGTTGGATTATCTAAAGAGCCGCCATTCCAGTGTATCAGATGATCCATTTTTTGTGCCTACCAGTTTTGGCTAGTCAGTTTGTTGTCTATCTTGAAATGACCATGCCCCACGGGGTTTTTGTAATAAAGTGTACTAGTAGGATTTGAGTGACTCGGTCACCCATGATTGGTTTATCAACTAAGGTATTCCAGGGAGTTTTTTACCATGATGAATTATACTTTGCCTTCAGCCGAGATATAGTTGACAAGGTTTTCTCCCGCTTCCTCCAAAGCTGGAATGCCCGATTTTGAAATTTTGGCCATGGGGGGTTATTAGAGACCAACTGATGTATATAAGCCTACTAGACACTATGAGTCGAGTCAGTGGTCATTTCCTAGGTCTGTAGTGGTTTTTAGACGTCGTCCAAAAAAAATTTACCGAACGCGTTGGACAGTTAATTATTTTATTTTTTAATTATTTTTTAATAATTAATTTTTCCATAGTTTAAATGGAAAAATTCAATTTGTAATATGTCAGTCGTCCGGGGGTGTTTTTCAGTGATTGGAGGCTCAATTCCTAAGCCAAAAATCACCCTTAAACCCCAGACACCTTTATCCTAAGTTTTGGATCGTCATTTGACAACTTAATTAATAATTCCTCAAAAAATCAATAAAAGAGGATTATTAATTAATTAAATCAAAAAATTAATAATTGGAGATAATCCAATTCTCTCAAATTTAATCCAAATGGATTAAAATAAAAGGCTAAATGACATGGCACCAGGCATTAATTATCATTCTATTCATCTCCAAGTGGACCTGTGCAACTATCCAGACAGCATTAGTTCATCTCCTCCAAAATAATTCGCCTACCTCAAGTGGATATTCGATTTTGTGATGTGGAGAGGTTATCAAAATGTGAATTGAGTTAAGTGTTTGTTGCCTTGAATGGGAGTGGGGGCGCCTTGCCTAGGTGGAGGCCACCTTCCACTCTCAACCACCAAGTTCTCAATCAAGTGCGAGTTCAACACCAAGCATATCTACCTCATCCACACATGTTCTCTCCTCCCTCACGTCAATCTAGGGTTGGAGCTCGGGTTTGCTATGTGGCATTCAATTTATGGTTTGGTTGTTAGTCCATTGGGTGGAATGGGGGGCGCCTTGCCAAGGTGGAGGCCACCTGCCCATTCACCTTAACTTCAACTCAAGTTACAATCAATCAGTTGGAGATCAACTCGCACTCCATCATCCACATGTCACCTATTATTGGAGTTCGACTTCACCACCGGAGTTTTGACTGGAATTTTGAATTTGTGAATGGTGCCATTGGCTCTCCTTCATGCCAATTCGAATTAGGGTTTTGGTCTTTTTTTTTGTTATTTAAGAGAGTTCTTTTCCTCTCTTCTAAAAGAGAATTGGGCATAGAAACTCTGGTGAAATTGTAAGCATTCTTTGTTAATAAAATATTTTCGACTTTGGAGGTCACTTGCATTGGCTCTTGGCATTGTGTCTTCATTCTATGATGAAGTAATATCTCTTTCACCTGTTATCACATCCATGTTAGCTGGAGCTACCATGCAGCAGATTGTGTGGTCGGGGACCATACTGTACTTTTTTTCCAAATCAAAGATCGGATGCCTTCAGAGGAGGCACACAGTTTTGTTCAGATTGCCCCGAGCAGACATATCAGTGGAGACAGATGGTTTTATTGTATTGTCCAGACATGTATACTTTATTGCCTACAGAGGCACCCTTCTTTGCCAGGCTTTGCTTAAGCCCATTGAGATAGTTGCCTAGCCATATTTTGATAGAGTGCTACAGAGTATTACTAGTTTACCACTTATTGCCCGGATTTAGTTGAGATCCAGTTTCAGAGTCAGCTTCAGCAGCAGGTATATGGTGCAGCAGGTATAGCATTTGATGTTCTATTGCTTATGTTGTTGATTAGACTTGTTTATACATGATAGTACACTGACTTTACATATTATGTTGTTGCGGTGATCTAGTTGTTATTATGATGTGTTTATCCCTTGGCGATGTCAGTCCACCAGCTTCAGTAGGCTCCTGTCTATGCACACCGGATCACATTCCCACTATTGGTATAGACTTGGTCACTTAGTCCCCTTAGGCAGCTGACTTTGGATCCACATTCACCTTCTCCACCCATCCGACTCATTCATGATTGATATTTCCCAACTTGGATTCTGATTTGTGACCTTGGGGATCCCCTTCCCCACTAATCTCTGAGTATGCCATGATTCCCTGTCTTTTGTGCCTCGACTCTTTAGTGTGTGAGATGCACTCTCAAACCTAGTATTTGCTCCTGTCGGTTGCCCCCGATGTTGCAATGCAGTATAGGATTGTGTAGCCTCACCAGGTGTTCCCCATTGGTCATCGAAGCATTTATGCTCACCCCCATTACTTTGCAGTATGAGCACCTTGATTATATCTATTGAGATATGTATGTAGCCCAAAAGGGCCTTGATGTAAAATGAAGAAATGAAGAATTGAAGAAATGTAAAGCAAGCCAAAAGGCTCTTGTAAATGTAAAATCTAGCCAAAAAGGCTAAGTATGAAATGTAAATGTAAAATCCATGCAATGTGTTTGTAAACACACATGGAAACTGGTCAGCCATACATATCAACTTTGTAGTGGTTATTTCCTCACCTAGTCCTGCGGGGCAAGGAGGTGAGAGGGAGCAAGGGACAAGCTCAAGATTGTCCCCTAGAGTCTCAAGTTACGGTTTGTCGGACACCCAGTTTGGCGTCTCTAGAAAAGATCCTCACGGAGTCTTATTAAGACACGGATGTGAGTTGTGAGATACTTGTTAGATGACCAGTGGCAATTTCCCTGCACTATACCCATTTGTGAGGCACCGCCCTTCCCCGTGTTCCGTCATAGTATGCTTATCTTAGTGGACCCCACTTCCCGAGTTATCCAAAGGGTCACGTGATCTTAGTCCTTGTCATCCCTTATCCTTCACCTTATTTTCCACCTCACCCAAAATCAGCTAGGTGATCAAGTCTATAGGTTGTGCATACCAGTTTGAGTCTTTTGGATGTGGTGGGCCCACCTCACCATAGGCCTCGTATCTTGAGATATTATGTATTTTTGATCACCATATTGACATTTTATTATTTAGTAATGTACTAACTTGTATAAGGAAGCATATCACTTCATATTGCATAAAGGTATTCAGCCAGCACCATGTTGACCAGATTTGACTTGGTCAAACTAGGTTGACTAGGCCAAAAATGGGCCCGAAAAATATTGCGATCGAAATTTCGGTTTTCGTCACTTGTATTCTATTGGGGTCCCATATGAACATCCAAGCATCAGATCTTGGAAAAGTTGAGGCAGCGATGAGATTTTTAATTATTATTGGTCATTAATGACCTGTTTTAATTAAAAATCATGGATTTTGGGCAAACAGTGCCTAAGTGATAGATCGGGGTCGTTCAAGTGGCCATATCTACTATTTTTGGGGTCCACGATTGCATTGCAATAGACGGTTTGACAATCCGGGAACTATAAGTGGGTCAAAAGCCCAAATTACATCTTCAGCAATAAAAACCAGCAATAAATTAAATGGAAAATCAAATATGGCAAATGTAACTATTGAAAAATGGCAAATGCAAAGGTTGGCCAACATAAGGGGGTCTCCTAAGGTAATATTGGTTATGTTTGGACATTCTATTTATGTTGTGGGGCCCTCATTTGGCCCATCTCATCACAAGGGGCGAATTGGCCCATTTTTGGACATTTTTCACTATGTAGAACTTCACATTTTGCAAATATAATGTATTAATACTTTGGCTAAGTAGTATGGGGGCTAAAATAGTCCATAGGCACCCCCCAACCACTCATTTGATTGTTGTATGGCCCCACCATGGGCCCCTCACTCCACATGGGCGTTTTTTAGGGTAATTTGCCCCCCCTCTTGAGAGCAATCTCCACCATTCATTCGGCTTGAGACAGAGTTAATTTCAGCCCTTAGTTTTGGGGGGAATTTGGTTTGAGAGTGGTCTTTCTCTATAAGAGAAGACACTCACCTCATTTCTCCCTCTCTTGGCACATTGTACATTTGACATTTTGAGTGATATTGAGACATTCCTCTTCCGGTTTCTTGAGAGAACTTGTATGGATGTTCATGGCTTTGATTGTTAGCTGATTTCCATTGCTTATGGAGTGATTTAGATGAGTTTGCTGCCCTTGTGTGACTAACACGAATTGCAGGGAGATTGGCCATTTGAAGGGAAGTGCTACACTTGGAGTGGGAGCTCCGTTCTAGTGTTTTTCCTTCGAAATAATCACAAGGGAGTTGTCTTTGCTTTCAGCTTGCCAATTCTTTCATTTTCAGCCATTCATTTTCTGTTATTACTTATTTATTTGCTGCATATGCTGATTTCTCTCATTTGTGGCAGGTATCCAGGCAAAAGTTGGTTACAAAGCTGCTCAAACGCTCACACAAACTTGTTGGTCGCTCTACTACTGAATTGGAGTTGGTCTTCAAGCCATTTCAGCCACACTTCTTCATCCCAGGTATGCTTCTCTTACTGGTCGCATAGCTTCAAATTCCATTTCTGTGTGTTAAGCTGCAAAAACCACCATTAAAACCCCCAAAAATTAAAATCTTTAAATTCCACCGTTAGAATCAGTTGTCCTTTAAAACCCAGTAATGATATGTGCTTAAACCTCTGTATTTCAAGTTTCATTTAATTCGGACTCCATTAACCCATAGATCTAGCACTGGTCCTATTGCCAAAAACGCCCCTCTAGGGCGTTTTTCTCTTCTGCTGGTTTGGGGTCACTTTGGGGTTCTGGGTACTTTTGATTTGGTTTCAGAACGTCGTTTTACCTCTAGGAAATCAAGTACCGATTGCTGGAAGTGATTATAAATGCTAATTATTCTCTGCCCTAGGTCGATTTGTCCACTACCTAATCCCTTTCCTATGCAGTTTACTTCACCATTTCACTTCCAATTCAATTTACATCCTTAGACTATTTTCAGCCATTTGATCTTTAATCTAATCTATTTGATTCATCACACTCGATCGTTGGTCACGTTTCATTTATGTATTTATTTCATCCGTGGTCCAACTGGTGGCTGAAACTAGACTTAGGACCTATTTACACTCAACTCCTGTTTGTTTTTCTTTCCATCTTTTAGATTTGGGTGTACTTTTCTCTCTCAACCATCACTTGGTTGAGCGGGGTCTGCCCCCTGACTTGGCTACGTGCCTTGTCTAAAGTGACAGTAGCCTCGTCCGGTGTGACTTCCGTTCCCAAAACGGAGGGCCTGGCTATTGCCGGTTACACCTTCCTAGCTGTTCACCTCTACCATCCTTGTTGGGACACCTACACCAAACAGCTAGAGCTTGTGTGATCACATTTTTGGCGCCATTGCCGGGAAGGTAGAGGCCTACCTGTGTTTTGTTTGAGTTTGGGTCTTTTGCTTGTTTTCTTTCCTTTTATCATTGCATCTGAACTTAAAACTCTGTTGGATGATTTTGTCTTCATTTACATAATTATTGCAGCCAACACGTTTTGTCTCATTCACCACTTCCCCTACGACATTCCACCTTCGGTGAACAAGGTTCCCAAGTTCACCCGGCGACTCCACCCCGCGGCTCCACTGGAGACTGAACTCATCCATACAACCTTAGAAGCTTAGATCATTCCGATACTTCACATGAGACTCCACCAGGAAATCTTAAATTGAGAAATCAGAATGGACCCAGATGTTCTCCTTGGCCTTTCACAAGCCATAAAATAAATAAATGAACTTATGAATAGGTCTAGAAGGGGACAAGAGGAAATAAATGAATGGGATGCGCAATCTTAGTATGGGGAGGAATATGAACATAGTTATGGGTATGAACCTGTATATTAAAATTCTTATGATCCCCATCATTTACCTCAGCCATCTAATAATTTTCCTTCCCCAAACATCTAGAGTGAACGAATTAAAAAGTATCAAACCCAACCAGGGCTTTTGGTGAATGATTCTCGCTCAACTTAAGCAACCAGAACCTTTAGGAAACCCAAGCCATCCCCTTTTGATTTTTCAGAAATATACAGGGCACCTCATCTTATGCCAAATGGATACATCAAGAGGTTGCCTCGCTTTTATGAAAATGATGGAACATCTATTGAAAGTCATTTGGATGCCCTCTGGAACCATATGGAATCTCTGGGTGCTGATGGTGAGGATGTCTATATGCGATCCCTTGGTGCGTTTCTAGTAGGGGATGCATGTTTATGGTTTGATAATTTAACACCGGGATCCATCACTGGATATGACATGTTCACGAGGTTGCTAATACATGAATGGGGTGAGAACATTGATAAGTCTTTGGAATGCCAATCTAGCACTGATTGCATCATGGATGATGATTATATTGATAATTTGCTTTCTCGATTGGATCATTCCTCTCCTGAGATGTTCCAAATTATGAGTGTGCCTACAATCCATACAAATGTTACAGAGTATCTTGAGGATAATGCTTCAAAACCTCGTGTGTAAATTAAAAAGGGCATCAATCGAATCATACAAGATACTTTGTCATCCTTTCCCGAGGCAGTTGAAAGCCGAATTCTTGATCTAATTCACCTTTCCATTGGTGACTCCAGTAAAGGATCACTAGAAGAGCGATTTCACAATCATCACGCGGTTGACAGTTGTCTTGATCAATGCTCAAACGATCCGAATTGTCAGTCATATTTTAATCATCTCTCTGAAGAGGAGGAGAAAGGTGAGGATTGTCAGATTTCATGCGAGAAACAATCTAGTGATCATCATATAATTGAAAACCAACTTTGTGAAGACGAATGGAGTGAAAACATTGATGAATCCATGGAAGAACAACCAAATGAGGATCAATGTCATGAAGACGAGCAGGATAGCAACGATGAAATGATCAGTGATTGTCCTTATCAGTTTGATTTCTCCTCCCCCGAACCAATGGTGAGTGTGCCTTTGATTCAGCTTCTAAATGAGCCTTCAATCTATAAGAATGTAGTAGAGTATTTGAAGAATATAGGACATGAATCTCATGATGAAGTTATGTATGATAGTGAGCAAGTCTCAACCCCTCAAGATTTTGACCTTGATATTGACTTAGAAGGGGAACTTACTAAAATCATACGAAGCACTTTGTCATCTTTACTCGAAGAAGGCTCAAATGAAGGGGATTCCATTGATCATCAAAGACAAAATTCTATGGTTGAGCTTTCAACCAGTGAATCCACTAGAAGTTCTCTTGAGAGGCAGCCCCATAGTCATTGCTTCGTTGGCAATTGTTCAAGTCAATGCCCAAGTGATCTTGACCTTGTTGCACTTTCCAATCATACCTTTGAAGAACAAGAAGAAAAAGAAAATATTGAAAATAATCAGACTTCTGTTGAGAGTGGATCAAACGATCATCATGTGCTTGAAAGTCAAATGTGTAAAGATGATGGGGGTTTCAAAAAAGATTATATCGATATACCTCCCTGTCAAGATGATGATGATCCAGTTATGTATCAACTCGACCTTGAGTGTTCTTTGCTGCAACCTGCAAGATGGAATCAATGTCACAAAGAACCTTCTAAAAGTGGCATGCTTAACATCAACAATATTCCTCGCCTTCTCCTTGGTCAAAATGAGTTGATTGGGAATATGAATCAAAATGAGCCTTGTTTTCGGAAGGATGGTGTTGACCCTGATGATTTCCTTGACAAGTGTCCCTTATCTCACATAGAATCGGGGAGGACAATCTTAGGAAGTGCTAAACAAGCCTCTTCGTTTCAATCCTCCCTCCCATAACAACTCATGAAGTCAATGCCTATTTCAAACCTAATCTTGTTGTGCAAAGGGTTCGATAAGGAGTTTGTGGAATGCCAAGCGGTTGATGGTGAAACCTTCTATTTTCTTTTTCAGTCATCCTGGGTTAACCCTATTTTCCAAACTGATAGTCTCATTGATGGGTTGACCGAGAAGCTTTTCAAAGACCAATTTCATCTTTTCGCAATTTTTGAGCAACAAGTGGGAGTAATTTTGATCTTAGTTTTAGTAAACTCCAGTTTGTCCCCACTTGGTTCTCTCATCAATCAAAGGATGAACGCCATTGAGAATACCAACTTGATAGACAAGGAGAACAACATGTCCCAGGGGGGGTTGAGTCAAGTGTTATATTATTTTCTTACATCTAATTTAAAAGATAACTCACACCATTTTCATGATCCTTTTTTCCTATTGATGGATGTGTTTTGCGAAACCCAGTCTCAACCTCGGCATGATTCCATTTTGCACCCCTCTAACCCTTTTCCAATTTGTGAACAAGTCAAGAGAATTTTGATCTTAAACTCATTAATTCTTAATCCAGTCTTGACTTGTTTTGCTAAACAACATCAAAGAAGAACTATTGATCTATCATTTTACTTAGTCTTTGTCTAAATCGGTTAGAGTAGGGTAGGTAAATTGAATAAGCTCTCGTGAGCAGTAGTTAGTTGTCCTTTTTGTTTTGCTTTTTGCTTTTCTTACCTTTTGACACCATTTCCCCTTTTTTTGGCTTTCTTTTCTTTGTTTTTCACCTTTTTACACCCCGTGTATCGGCTTAATAAAATTTAAAAATGCTGTAGAGTACTTTCATTATTGATATATTTTTCTTTCAGCATTGTCATTTTGTTTATTTTTGTTGGATTATATTATATATATTGTATGTCGTTACGAGCGGTCTGCAGAGATTGGTATAGCGTCTGCATTTTACAGGAATAGGTACACATATGATGATGATGCAAAGAGCATGTACGTGCATGCGTGTTGATGATGATGAGAGGGGTGCTACGGACCAAAGATTCTGTGGTTTTCAAGCACTCTATCCCTTAGAGCACTTGTCCCAACTAGAGCACTCTCTCAAGTAGTGGGCAAATTCTTGCTGGTGGCGCCGGAATCAACCGTTGTCATAGAGTTCTAGCTTGATGGTTAAGTTCCTTGGACACCTAGCCTAGACTACTGGACAGTCCATCAGGTCATCGAGAGGAGCCACTGAAAGTATTTTTTCCCCGTTGGATTCAATACCTTGCTTTCTTAGCCTTAATAATCAAGATCACTAAAACACTTAAAATCAACCAAGATAACTTGCAAAACGATCCAACAAACATTATCTTGAGACTTGTATTGTCAGCATCCCTCAGCACTTCACACATTTGACTCCATTTGGCACTGGTCTTTTTAACTTTCATATATTAACTTAACCTGGGCTATTTTCCCATTGGAATTTGTCTAAGTTATTTCTCTGTGGATGCTATCTTATTTCACAAGTCTTCATTGTATTGTTTATCTCTAAATCTTGTATCTTGTGATCGCAACGTGGATTTCTTTTTATCTTGTGTTTATCTCACTTTTATAAACTGTGATCTCATTATAAAACTCCTAAAAAACACCCATTCGCATCCGCAACACCTTCAAACATTTAAAAACATAGAGCCATAAACAACTCTTTGTAGGGACTACCCCCTTGGCTTCGTTAGAAGTTTGCCTAAACGAGGAAGCTAGGATTCAAGTGACAGTACCTAGCTCATTGCTTGCCCACAAGGCCACACCTCTCCCACTTGTAGTGAGGAGACAGCTTTCGAAAGATTTATGTTGTTGGTGTGCATCTCGGCGGACAACACCACCAAAAGTGAATGATAAAACATAAGATCTAGCTCATGGTGGGTCCAAGGGGTAATTTCTAACACCCTTGGTCAATCCCCACGGCACAATATCCAAAAATAATAAGCTAGACACCAAATCGTGCCTCTCTGGGAAAGTCGTGAGCCTTAGGAGGCTGCAGAAAATCATATAAAATGCCAAAAGTGATGGGTGTGGGTCCCACTAAAAGCTGAAATTGATGGAGAAGGTGTGGAAGACATCCCACTCATCATCACAAGTCATCCCATGCCATAACTTTGCCTCAGTAACCCAAATTGAATCCTTCAGTAGCCATTTTCACCATTTCTGGACTGCCTCGGGAAGTGTGAAACTGCCCAAACTGCCTCCTGGAGTGCCTGCCCTGTCAAGATGAGGCCACCAAGCTGTCTGGGAGGGGGGTAATATGGTAATAACAAGTGGCTGGACCACCCCCTCCATGCACAGTGCCCCAGGTGAACTCAACAACTCTTTGCTCTGCTCTGACAGAGCCTTTGATAGGCCAAATCTGCACTAGGATAGCCATTTGAGGATAAACATCACTGTAACTACCTGGAACTGAAAACAGACTGTCCCATGAACTCGGAAGGTCCAAATCCATCTAAGATGTGTACTCATACACCATATAGACCTCTGCATGGTCAAAAATAAATACTCATCATATCCGGCAGACCAAATAATAATAATCTGTAAAAGTGCCTAAAAGCACAAATCATCATCATAAGCCTGAAACCACTGCATAGAACCATCATGGTGACCTGTACCAGACCATATGTAATATCTCTGTATCATCTGAGGTCTGCCAACTCATGTCCTGTGGTTGAATTTTGGTCAAACTTGGTTTGACCAAGTCAACATGACCAAAATATAACTCAAACTGTCATCAAACTGCTACAAGGTGTCAAAGGTTAAAACATGCTTTACAATCCATTCAAATAGCAATTATAACAAAAAGTAATCATTACTAGTGATCTAAATCCAAATATATAAGGTCATTAATTATTATTTATGACTCAAACTAGACTTTCAAGACCATACTCACTTCATAGTTGTGATCAATTTGCTAGTGAAGGGTGAAGGCTAAAAATAAAATGGCTAGGCCAAGGGATGACTTACTGACTTAACACTATGACACTTTGGATATGGAAAGGGAATACACACCATAGCATATATTGGACAAGCAATAACACAGGGATATGGCGGTGTAGCATATATTGGACTTGGCAGATGCTCACAATCCATAATACAAATGAGGCCAGCAATCTTTTTGATATAGAGTTTAAGTTCCATTGCTTTTTGGGCCTTTAGTTTCCATAGCCTTTGATCTATGTGTGCTTACAAACACATTGCATAGATTTGCATTTCATTAGGCTTTTTGCTGCAAGTGTGTTTTTAAGGCACTTGTTTACCTGAGCACTTCTAGGTGTGTTTTTAGACATCTTGTTTACCTAGGTATTTACATTTCACAATAGATATAACATTTGATATTTCTTTGCCAGTTTCATTTGGCTTTTCACAATAGATATAACATTTCCTTTTTCATAATTTTTATTCATGGCAGTACTATCTGTTTCAGGTTTATCCAACAACATCTTTAGTGACTAGAGGGACTAATCCAACTCACCAAAGGTAAGTTTTGTCACCAACTCGGAGCCGAGACACAATAAACAAAGAAGCTTATCCAATACAGAGGCTACAACAGGGAAAAGTCCTCCATGCCACTAGTGAAGTAGTAAGTCAAGGTAATGAAGAAACTGTGTAGGTAATGGATGAACGAAGACAATGAATAATGAGACCAACACTAGCAAGCCAAAGTATGGTGGGAATGATCACCTCTAATCTCCCTAAGGAGGGTAAAACCGATGAGTATAGGTCAAGAACTTCTAAGTCTAAGTAGGGACAATATGATATATATAAAAGTACAACCAGGTCCACATATCTATATGATCGCCAGATCATGATACTAAATGCTAAGACATGCTACAAGAATGAATATAAAAGCAATATAACCATAACACCAAAATATACTTGCTATGTCATATACCTGAATGCCCATCATCTGAACCAACATCTATCCTCTGAAACTGCTGCTGTAACTCTGGGCAACACTGATTGTTCTGTATAAATGGCTAAATGGCTACATCGGTCATCTCTCTTAGTGTCCTGAAACTCATTCATGGCATGGGGAAGAAAACTGTTGTCCATAATCTGATAGTGATCCATAATAGATGCTCATCTCAACATCTCAATGCAAGGGAACTGGCTAAATAGTGTACTGGAATCAGAAAAATAATGTATGGTAGCCCGACTACTATATATGTGATAACATCTGGCTCCAGCTGGAACAAGTGCTCTGCTGAAAAAAGCACTTGAGAACCTCAGAATCTCTAGTCCTCGAACTCTGCAACTCATATCCTCGATCCAGCACTCTATCTCTACAACTACTACCAGCATACCACCTACTACCTGTAAAATGGCCAGAGCTATACCCAACTCATAGACCGGATGTCAGAACGGTGCATGTATGATCAAATAAACAACAATACTGAAACTAAAATGCCTGAAATATAAAAAGCATAAGAGTAAATCTAATCTACTAACATAACTTAAAAAGTTTTGTTTTATTGTGCAGGAAAAGAAAATGACAAGTACTAATTTAAACTAAGAGCTTCGAAAGGAGCTTATAGAAAAAAGAAACAAACAAAAGGTGCCAGACTCAATGGCCAAAAAGACTAACTACTGCCCAAGCATGCTTATTTAGTTCCTACCTACTCTAACCTACCAGGCAAGCAAAATACTAAGTAAAAGCATAAATCCAATGCAACCATTCATCGATTTGATTAATTATTCTTCCTTGATGTTTTTTAATAGAATAAATGAGGATTAGATTAAAGCTTAACAAATTTAAAATCAACACATTCCTGACTTGTTCAAAATTTGAGAGAGCATTGGAATGGTGCAAAATGAAAACATGCCAAGGGGAAGTTTGATTGATGTAAACATCCTCCATTAGAATATTGATCGGATCATAAAAATTATGCAAGTTACTATTGAACATGTGTGGAGGAAAAAGATGCAATAGCAAATTCAACTCCCCTTGTTTCAAACTACTTTCCTCATCTACCTGACCAGGACACTTAATTCTGACTACTCCAGGAATGATGCATAGACCAAGTGGGGATGAATTGTAAAGCAATGAGAATGACATTAACCCCACTTGTTGTTTAAGAATGGAGAAACGATTAAATTGATCTTTATATACCCCTTCCATCCTCCAAGAAAAAGGATTAATAAATTGAAGAATATTATTCATCAAAGATGTCTGAAAGGGAAAATGAAGCACTTTATCTCCATTCATGCGACAATATATAGACTCTTGATTGAAAATCTCAAAAGTAAAAGATTGACCAGACCACAAACTCAAAGAAGATTCGAAAATCTGGGATGGGAGGGTGGATTGAAAATTGATTGACCTTGAATTTTTCCAAAAAGGAAATAACTTATTGCGAGCACCCAACCCCAAAAATTGAAAAGGGCAATCCTGATAAAAAATTGAATTGAGAAGAATATAAACATTGGATGAGTTAAGTGAAAGATTATTTCCGAGCTTCCCATAAACGTTCAGATATTGGTTTGAGGATTCTATTAAGGGAAGCTCTTGATTAGTTTGATTCACTAACCCATCCTCATCATGAGATTTCTCTTCCATTGGTTTATCATTAATTTCATTTGATGAAAGTTTATCAGTGATTGCATTGACAAACTGATTAACAACTGCTTGATCATTTTCATAATATTGATCTCTAAAAACTAAATGATCATTGGTTTCTAAAGAAACTTGGTTGTTGTCCCTATTTTCTTCTTCTTCAAGGTTATGGTCAGAAATATCATTAATTACACAAGGATTGAAAACAGGGATCCCAAAAATATTTTCAAAAGAATCACTAATGGAAGACTCAACCATGGATGCTTCTTGATGGAAATCATTTGTATCATCCTCTTTATCTGAGACTTCTTCAGGTAATGATGACATGACTCTCATAAGTTCCCCTCTTATATCAATATTAAGGCAATAATCCTGAGGGATTGAAATTTGCTCACTGTCATTCATTACCTTTTCACGATACTCAATTGGCTCAAGAAAAGAGGAATCAGTTTGATAAAGACTACCATTAGTTAATTCATTATCAGTATTTTGATCATCTTCATCAAGTTGATTTTCATCAAGACACTTAGTTTCTGATTGTTCTTCCATAACTTCATTAATGTTTTCTCCCCACTCATTTATTAACAAATCCATGAACATGTCATACCCAGTGATGGATCCTGGGGCTAAATGATCAAACCACAGACGGGCATCCCTTTCTAGGGACACACCAAGGGCTCGCATATAGACATCCTCACCATCAGCACCCAGAAACTCCATATGGTCCCAGAGGGCATTCAAATGACTTTCAATAGATGTTCTATTACTTCCATCAAAATGAGGCAACCCCCTGATGTATCCATTCGGCATAAGATGAGGTGCCCCATATATTTCTGAAAAATCAAAAGGGGATGGCTTGGGTTTCCTAAAGGTTCTAGTTGCTTGAGTTGGGCGAGGATCATTTACCAAAAGCCTTGGCCTAGTTTGATCATTTCTAATTGGTTCATACGGGATATTTTGGGAAAAATTATTAGATGGATGAGGTGAATGATGGGTATCATAAGAATCTTGATATGCAGGTTCATACCCATAAATATTTTGATAATTACCCTCATACCTAAATCTCAAATTTCTTTCATTAATCTCTGTTAATTCTTTTAAATCCTGCTTAAGACTTTGAAGAAAATCAGGGTCCATTAAAAACTAAGATTTTTAATGGAATATATACATGGGTTCGCTTCCCAGCAGAGTCACGATTTAAGATTTTATGTTGGGTTTGTTCCTCAGTAGAGTCGCGAGGTGGAGTCGCCAGGTGAACCACACAAGTAATTCATCGAAATGAAAGTATGTCGTAGGAGAGGTGAGATGAGTGTTAATTAAAATGGGGATTGGGATAGTTATGAAATTTAAAATACAATCACCAAGGCAAAATACTGGATGCGATAAGATAAGAGTTAACGCACGAGCACTCGCAGACACCGAAGGTAAGCCTCTACCTCTCCGGCAACGGCGCCAAAATGTTATCACCAAACTTGTAGTTGCCCCTAGAGATGGAACCAAGATGGATGGCAGAGGGGATGGGCAACCAAAGAGGTGCAACCAAGATAGCCTCGACTCCCAATGGATGGTTGTCACACCAATCGAGGCAATCTTCACTTTATGTTATCTAGTCCAAGACAACAAAGGGGGAGACCCAGATCTACTCCCGATAGGAGAGATCAGGCCAAAACACCAGATCAAATCAAGTATGGATGAAGTGCGTAAGGTGTATGGTAAACCCTAGAACTATGGATGAAGTCACAAGATGAGTAATGGGTTGGATCAAGAGGTTTAAGCAGTGAAGATTTGGTCCAACTTGGTTATGTGAGTGACTTAGGAGATTTGAAACAAGATCTAGGATGAGAAAATCCACTGCCTTGGGAACCGTGTCCAATGCAGGGTAGTTAAGGACCAAATTGGGGCTAACCAATACCAAAGATAGGCTTGATGAGTGGATATGACAATGTCTAGGTGTTCAAGCAATAAGCCAAAGACCAAACCACAAGCAAACTCAACAAACCAGAAAAGTCGTGAGGGCGTGGAGAAAGATCAATGCCTTGGAAAGTGAGCCAAATGGAGTCGGATGTCCACCAAACTGTAGATCGGGGATGTTGAGGTGTAAAGCTAGGTGGATCTTGAAAATTAGGCTCATCCAATGGCTAGATCTCAGTAGATCTGAGATCTAAGATGTATCACTAAGTGACCCAAGGGGGGCTCAACCCTCAAAATGAGGAATGGAGCCCACAAGGTGAAAATCACTAAAGTGACACACTAGGGGTAGGTTATCAACAGTGGAGATTAAGGATCAAGTGGGATCTCACCTTCCCAGGTGCAAGATCTAGCCAAACTCACCTGTCCAAGAAGTGCGACCTCACTTGGAGAGGCTAATCTGCCTTGGGAAATGGGTCGGATGAAGGCCAATCCATACCAAACTATAGATCCGAATTGCCAT
The DNA here is from genome assembly GCA_027924585.1 of Larix kaempferi. Taxonomy (NCBI): domain Eukaryota; kingdom Viridiplantae; phylum Streptophyta; class Pinopsida; order Pinales; family Pinaceae; genus Larix; species Larix kaempferi. The sequence continues at coordinate 2,008,708 of BSBM01001032.1, forward strand.
GGATGCTATAGAGGTGGGTTTTAAATATTTTACCCAAAAGCCAAGTAGATCTTAGTAGATCTAAGAAAATGTAAAATGAGGGTTTGAAATATGAGGGTTTTAACAATGAAGTATTTGTGCCAATGGATTGGAACCAAGAAAAGAAGAACAAACCTGTGGATCTTACCTGGATAACCTTGTAGATGCCTTGACGATGATGATCTATGCAAACTCGATCAATTTAGAGCGATTTGAAGTAGTTTTCTATGAGATCGATTTAGTCCAAAGAAACCAATGCGCCCTCTCTCCTGCACAACAAACGTCAACAATATCAGATTTGCTACAAACAAGAGATAACGCTAATGCCACAATAGAAATAACAGAAAGATAGCATAGATCACAATGATACTAATGATAACCCCTTGATACAAGCGAATGCCAAGTGGAGCGAGTTGAAGCAGCCTTGCAAAAACGCCCAAGTGAAGTCGCCCTCCTGTAGACAAGATAAAAGTTTCCAAAAATATAGATCTTACCACAAATGCCCAAATGCCAGGATACAATAGACTTTCCAATCACCATCTTAGAACACCAGATGCAAAGGAGACTGTTGCCAACTAAGTTTTACTTGGTTGGATTATCAAGCGAGCGAGCAGAGTCGAACATTTCAGTGTTCATTTGTTGATGATTTGATGTCCAACAGGCCTTTTAAAGGGCCACTTTTTTAATTTTTCCACATGTCCATGGCCCTGCGGGATTTGTAATAAAATGTACTAGCATGGTGTTTTGTAAAGGACTTGGTTCCCTAGGACTTTTTAGCTAAGTCAGGTATTCCAAGGATTTTTTTCACCTATTAATTATCTCTTGCGTTATTGCATAACATAATTCTTGGGTTTTTCTCCTGCTCCTCCAAAACTAGAATGCCTGGGGAGGCTGACGGGCCTTGGGGGATTGTTAAAGTCCATGGGTCAATGTATATGAATATGCTAGACATTGTTTTTGATTCATATGGGCATGTGCTAAGTCCCCCTAGGTAGTTTTTTAATTTTCGACGAAGTTTATTTTTTCCGTAAATTGGGCCATTTTTTAATGGTTCAATTAAAAATATTGTAATTGGCCTGGAAGTGGCGTCTGGAGGTCTTTTCTGCCTTAAAGGTACTCGTTTTCCAACTCAAAGCACCACCTTAACCCCTTAACCCACTTTTTTTAATGTTTGGGTGCCTAATTTTTCACCTATGGTCAAAAAACCCAAAAGACACAAAAAAGTCATGAAAAAATCAAAAAATTGAAAAAATGACTTAAAAAAATATTTATTTTTTGGAGAGTTTTAATGACTGAATTACGTCAGCATACTTCAAGGAGCGTTTGGGGCTGATTTTCATGATGAGTGGGCAGCCCAAATAGTGGGAGTAACTCCCCACAACAAGGGGGCGCATTTCCTCTTCTCTTGGGCGCATTTAATGTTGGAGTGACCCACGTTTTACGCTGTTGTTGCAGCATGTATTAAGCTGCTGTGTGGGCACCTTTTTGGCTGATTGGGACAGCCCTAAACATGGGGAATGGGCAGCCCCATTTTCTCCATTCATTCCCCCACTCTCTTATTGCTATTTCGCCCTCCCTCTTGCTCACTCTATATAAACAAGTGTGCTCTCTATTTTGGAGTTAGTTGGAGTTTGGGAGTTAGAGCTAGCACTTGAAATTTGATTTTGTACTTGTCATTTTGCCTAATGAATAAAGAGACTTTGGAGGTCAAGCTTGGCGTAGTGCTTTTGATAAGTGGGTGAATGTCATGGTTTTCATTGAGGTAACATGTATTTGAGCTACTTGTTTTCTTTTGCATCTAAATCTAGCTTTGGGAAGGATCAGTATTGATTTATAAGGAGGATTAGATAATTTGTTTATTATTTAGTCTTTTATCTATGCAAGTGTAGAGATATGATTTAAATGTGTCATTTGTTTATGAGCATTTCCTTTTGATTTCTCATATGTATATTTCTAGATTTGATCATTTGGTTCCAAGTTGATGTGATTTGTAGGTTATTTCAAGTGGATGAGTGGAGGGTCTTCATTGTTTCATTTACTTTTCTAACATCTTTTTGCAGACGTAGCCCCTCATTTCTCCACCAAGAAGGCTCCAAGGCTTCTTCAAGGAAAAAATTGATAAATTGATAAATTGATAAAACTCTCCATATCTCCTTCTTTTCTACTTCATACTTTCACCTTGGTTACTGGTTACTTTTTGAAAGAGTAATAGTGGTTTGCAATCTGAACTTTACATTCTGATTTATTACTCTAAATGTCTGATCTATTCCATTTACAAAGTGTTCATCTTTAATAGATTAGATCTTTTTATTTATCTAGCATTTTACTTTTCTCAACTTGTAAAAAATTGTCAAATCTTTAAAAGTTTTGAAGAGTAGTGTTAGATCTGATTTAAAAGTTCATTTGGCTGTTATAAGAGCTAGTAATTTGCAGCTCACTGAGTTTGCAAAGATCCTAAGGAGACAAGTCTCACAGCTTGTCTCACTTAGTTAATTTTTTGCACTTTTACTTAGTTTTTCACTTAGAAATTTTTGGGTTTTTAGTAGGTGACCCAAACACACTCTTAAAGTGTTTTGGGCCATCTTCTACTAATAATTGTTTGCTGGTTTGCAGCAGATGATGATCAGACAAAGGGAGATGTTGGCCCAAAATTGAAGATCTGGGCCATCCGAAGCACCCAAAGCTAAAAATTTTCAAAACCAAATATCTTTTCTCTCTATTTTTGTAAGCCACTAAGTCATAAAATACCGGGGCACTTCTATTGTATTGTAAAGACAAATTAAATGAGAGCAAGTGGGCTAGCCAAGCGCCCACACCCCATTCCCCCAGGGGGGAAAACTGTGTCGACTCAATTTTCGTGGTTTGCTTTTTTTTTTTTAGTTTAGATTTCATTTTCCGCACATAATAAAATCAAACTAGGATTAAAATTTACCTTGTTTGTCCGTTCCACTGGAAGGCCACAAGTTCACTCAGGACTTAGATTTTATCATTTTTTTACAAACTCAAACGCCCCCTTGCTTTCCCGAAGTAGGGTTTCAGAACAAGGGCTTGCCTGAGTACTGGCCTAAAAAGAGACTCTTGGGGTTTTAAAAGATAAAATTTTGGTTCATAAATTTTATTTTATTTTTTTTAATTTCCAAGGTCTTCTCCCGTATGCTCTGTGACCAGCTTGCAGCTCAGTCTGATCATGTTGGTACGCATCAGAAAGGGGGAGATGACTCGTAATAGGATCTGACACCACCCCAATAAACAAACCTTTTGTGAAAATCCGGCACAACGCGAGTATTTTGTTGTCGTGGGGAAATTTTTCAGAGGGCTTGGAACAAAACTGAGTAGTGACCTCTTAGAAACCGTTAGGCTTGCCCTCGTTGGTACAGCATCTGAACACCTCCTTGAGACTCCGATTCAACCCAAGTCTCAGTGAGAAGCCACACATCAAAATTCCGGACATGCTCCCCGTACCTTTGAGTATATTGGGAACCCACCAGCCCTAATAAAAAGATCACTACCACATTAAATTTAAAATAAACCAAGAACACTTGCAGGACATTTACTTTTCACGCATCTTTTTGACTCCATTTAGGCACTGGTTTATATTGTTATATTTCATGTTATTGATGAATGTTGTTAATGATGATAATGTTGAATATTTGCAAATGAAATGTTGATAAATGATACTTTGCTTTATATGTATAAATGTATGTCGCATCAGCTTGGTTTCAAAAATACTTCTAACTCCTAGATTAGATACCATAGCTTCTTTTCATTTTTAGGGTCCACCCCCCTTGGCTTCGCTAGGAAAGCCTAGACGGAGGAGTCGAGTCCCAAGTGACAGCACTTGACTCTGATTTGCCCCCAAGGCCACAACAGCAGGTTGAAGACTTCTGCTGCATTTTCCCAGGTGTGGAACCAGGTGGCAACATTTTGGCACCGTTGCCGGGGACAAGTCTTTCTATTCCCGGAATACGACTTTTGAGTTTTCTTTTTTGTTTTTGCTTTGTTTGATGTATGTAGTGAATTTTTTAAATTGACTAAGAACATCTTGCGACTCCACTGTCAACAAATTTACCAAGGCGTTTTTCAAGAAGGAATCCTCAAAGCTTGCTTCAGTTCTTTCCTGAGCCTGAAAAGGTTTACCACAGAAGGAAAAGTAAGCTATCTTCTCGAAAAACTCTTGAAAAACTTGGTTCTCAGTCAATTTCTGATATTCACCTTTTATTTCCAGAAAATAATTTGAATAATCCTCCTTTTGAAATGGCTGATTTTGGTCCTTATGATTTTACTGCTATAGTTGGTTATCCCCATGATATTCCGGAAAAAGCTATTGATAAATTGCCATCTTTTCAAGGAAACAATGCTATTAGTGCTAATTCTCATATAACTCGTTTTTGCCACTGTTTTGACAAATGGTGTTTGAGTGCCAAGCATGAAGATGTGAAAATGAAGTTATTTTCTTTATCTTTGGAAGAAGATGCTTATGAGTGGTTCAATAAATTGGAAGCTAACAAGTATAAAACCTACAAAGAAATTGAAACCGCTTTCCTTACAAAATGGGGGGACATCAAAGAAGACCGCTACCTTCTAGCTGCCTTGACCAACACTAAGAAGAAAGAAAATGAGACAATGGAAGAATTTACCAAGAAATTCAATGAAATTGTGGCAAGACTTCATGCTAATATCAAGCCACTTGATAATTCCATTCTCATTTACTACATGGAGGCTTTTGATGGAGAATTGAAATATCAATTGAATGATAAAGAGCCTACCAATCGAAAAAAGGCCATGGAAATTGATAGGAATATGATAAACTGTGGCAAGTCCCATCTTCTTGGTTTCACAAGGTCAAATGTTCCTATGAAGCAAAATGAGAATAAAGAAAAGACCATTAATGTTGAGATCAAGGATCCTTCAAAGGAACCTTTGAAAGAAATTGCTCAACTCTTAAAGGACGTTGTTTCAAATCAAGCTTCAAACATGACTGCCATACAGAACAGGTTGATCTCCATTGAAAGATCTCAAAACAACCAAGTCTCTAGCCAGTATGTGCCTAAACCTCAATATGCTCCTAGGCCTCAATTCCAGAGAAAGGCACATTTTCAAGATCAAAGGACCCCAAATCCTTTGGAAACTGCAAATGTTGTTTCAGAAGAAATTCCTCCTTTTTGTAAAGCTTGTGACAATTTCCATGAAGAGTCTACATGTGTTGTGTTTAAGTGGTCAATTGAACAAAATCCGTCAGAAGCCAGTAGCAGTGTCAGATTACCAAGCGAGCCTGAGAACCAGCCTGAGTATATCAACGTTGTGGGCCAAACTCACCCTGTCTCCAAAGAAACTTGGGAACAAGCTAGACATTATAGTCAAGACTTGAAAGACAAAGCTACCCATAGGTTTGGTGAGATGCCACCACCAGAGAAAATTCTTGAAATGTCAAAGTTCAAAGGTTTAACGTATCAGAGAAAGGACAATGTTGGAACTTCAAACTCGAATCAGAATATTCCTAAGGTAACACCTTCTCCCAACACTGAAAATCTTCGTGTTGATTTGGCTCAATGGTTATCTTCTGCAAAGGTTCCTGTTCTTGTTACTGACCTTATCAAAATTCCAAGCTTAAAAGAAGATCTTATGAAGGTAATAGATCATCCTCAACAAGAAAAAGCTAAGGCTCCAATTGACTCAAAGAAAGTAACTCCTAGCTAAACTAGAGAAGAACCTAAGCTTCAAAAGATAGTCAATCATGAAGATGATCCTGTTATTTTGCATAGCTTGGATCCTAAAAAAGATGATCACCCTCCCTTCTACATCTCCTTGTTTGTCAATGATATGCTTGTGCACAACTGCATGTTGGATTCTGGGGCTTCTTCAAATGTTATGACCAAAAAGGTTATGGATCAATTGGGCTTAAAAACAACTAGACCCTATCACAATGTGTGTGGCATGGATTCAAGGGAGGTTGATACTGTTATCACCTATTTTGTACAAATAGTTGAATTTCTCATGAGCCGCCAGTTTCATGAACATGATTCATGTTCATCATCAGTGTTCAGAAGTCATTTTCAGGGCAATTTTGCCCCATTTGTAATAACTGCATGTTCATACCCCCATGGGGAAAATGTAAAAAGTTGGTCTAAACGGGGTCCTTTTATAAAAGACTCAGCTATCCGTAGGTTTAGCCATTTGAGGGATACTCTAGAGTGTTTTTTCCTTAGGAATTATGCGCTACTCATCAGTGGCGTATAATCCCTGAGTTTTTCACTCAAACCTCCAAAGCTGGAGTATTTCCCATGGTGGTCAAAACCTAAGGTGGTTATTAGAGTCTTGTGTCTAGGATTTTTTACGTGTTAACCATCTCGATTAAGTCGTATGAACATGCACTAGGTCTCCTAGGAGTTTCGTTCGATTCCGAGAAGAATAAATTTTTCCGTAATTTAGACCATTTTTAATGGTTTAAATGAAATTTTTCAAAGTGTGATAAAAACCTCATCTGGAGGCGGAATTTGGCGTGGGGAGGCTCAGTTTTACGCTCAGAGCATCCTCTTCACCTTGGCACCTTCATTCTTCATTTTTCGGGCAGTTACGTCACCCCAGGAGCAGTTTTGGCTAAAGATGCCTCATTCTGGCATTTAATTGCTAAAAGATGACAAAATGCACCATGAACCAAAAATTAAAATAAGTCAAAAATATGATTTTTGACTTTGGAAAAGGGTTGGAGATGGTTTGCATGGTTGTACGACCCACTTGAAAATATTCAAGCACATGTGGAAATTTAAACTTTGGAAAAAAGTTTGAATATTATTTTGGATAGTGTGGGCCTCAAGTGGTCCCCTTACTCCACGTGAAGCAAACTCACGGGTTATGGTGGGCATGTATGAAGGGCGACCATGTTTTATTATGAAGCATATAATAAATAAGGGATAGTATATACATGTTAAACTTGGATGACGTGAGCATAAGTTTCAAGCGTGAGGCCCTTCACGTGGACAACCTTCATGCATGCTCACGATTTTGTGAGTTGGCAATTGGTAAATGGATGGTTGAATTGCATTTAAGAGAATGGTGGGCGATTTCCTAAGTTTGAGGCCACCTCATGGCTCGTCTCCCAATAAACTCGAGTTACAACTCATGATCTATCTCATGCTACCATTCACGTATCTCCTTCATGCTCACGGCTACCCTACATGGCACTCACGCATTGGAGTGAAGAAGCTTCCAAGGTTGGAATGGGGGGTGCCTTGCCAAGGTGGAGGCCACCTCCCCATTCACCTACCATAAACTCGAATTAGTGATTGATGTTTCACTCCAAGCATTGCACTTGATTGGGAATTCGACCTCTATTGGCTCTCTCCTTGAAGTCAATTCGAAATAGGGGTTTGGTTGTCTTGTTTTGTTATTTAAAGAGAGGTATTCCTCCTCTCTTCTTATGGATTATTTAGCAAAGAAACTCTGGAGGAATTGTAACTTGTTCAATATTTAATAAAGTTGTGACTTTGGAGGTCAATTCGTGGAGGCTCTTGGTGGCCATGCATCATCCCAAATTCGAGGTGATATTGTGTATTACTCATATGCTTAGGAATCTTAAGTTTTGATTTGTATTTCAAGAAGGCTAACAATCTAGCACATGCAAATATAAGTCTTCTCTTTTCTCTTGGGCATATTTGTCTTGCAGGTGTCTTCCAAGTTTTAAGATCTTTTGCAGGTTCATCTTCACTCTACTTGTGGCCAAAGGACTCTCAATCTTATAAGCAAAAGAACTAGGAGATCTTGCTTCACCCATCAACTTTCAAAACAAATATCTTGGTTACCCTAAGCTTATTTCTTCTAGCTTCCACCTTTGCTCTTTGAATCCTCCTTGCTTTGACCTTCATCCCTCTTCTAGTCTCGTCCATCACCCTAGATCTCTCTTTGCTCTCGTTTTTTCCTTCATCCCTTACTCTCGTCATTCCCTTTTCTCCTTGCCATTTCTCCTACCTTCTTTCCTCTTCCCTCTCACTCCTCCTCCTCCTTTCTTTCCATTTTTTTCAACTCCTTCCCTCTCTCCCATTCGTCCTCCTCTACATCCAACTCCTTTTTAGCTCCTCTCGTCCATCTCCTTCTCCTTCATCTTACCTTTCGTTTTAGCCTCCTTTAGCTCCTCTCGTCCACCTTAAAGAAGTGCCCTAAAAGCCACATAAAACAACAAATTAAATTGTTAGTAATAGTTAGTTTTATTTGTTTGTAGGTTGCATTGTTAGATCTTAGTTTAGTTCACTTTACTAGTTTTGTTTTAGATCTTATACTTAGAATTTTTAGTGCATCTTTGTAGTTTGCATATAGTTTCAATTTGAATTTTTGCATTAGATCTCATAGGAGTTAGCATTCTAATTGGCATATCGGATCTAGGACTTGCATTAGTTAGTTTAGTTTCAAATTATTTTTTATTTGATTAACAATGACGGGTATTTGAGCTTTGTTGTGTTTTAGGTGCCTAAATGAGAAATCCATAAAAGACAAGGCAAAAAACTTGAAGAAGTGCAAAACCAAGGAGAAGACAAAACAAAAGAATTGTAGAACCACTCCCTTTTTTTGTATAAGCCATTAAGGGCCTCCAAATTTTGATTCCATAGTTGTTTATTTTCTCTGAAAAGACCTTTCAAGGGTTTAATTCCCAAAGGCAACTGTAAACCGATTAATAAAAGGGCTAGGTGGGATAAGGCCTCCCACACATTGTTTCCCCTTCCCATTTGGGGAAGTTTGTTCATGAATGATTAGTTAGTTTGCTTCAAGTCATTTAGATTACTTAGATTACTTAGATTAAATTCTCTTCCAAGTATTGACCTGAGTTAGCAACCTTGGGATTTCATCCCAAGGGCCTCATTATTTTGTGGCGGCTTCTCTATCCCCATTAGACTCCTTGTCGAAATTCAGCTAGCTGGAAGTTCTCAAGGACTGGTGGTTCTAGTGGTCACCTTGTTCGGAGGTTGACCCCACTTGTTGTTTACTTCTTAGATTAGTGGTTAATCTTGGCCTTAGAAAGCGTACTTTGTTTATCATATTATTCAATTCTTTTACTTCTGAAAGTGCACTTTTCTTTATGCAAGTTGCCTCTATTCTAATAAACAAACAAAGTCTCTTGAACTTGAAATAACCCAAGTCAAGAGCACTCTCTATCGGAGAGCATCTTTAGATTGCAACTTATTCCCTTGCATTAGGCATATTAGGTTAAATAAGTCTCTTGAACCTTGTCATAAGACAAAGTCAAGAGCACTCTCTATCGGAGAGCTGAACTGTGTGCTTAAGCTACAATAAAATATTCCAACACACACTCCCATAATAATTTACTTTGGTTGCTATCTAACACTCGTATGCTCTGCCAACCTGAAGGGGTTGGGCTAGTACTCAGAAAGGTGTTAGATCTGATTAACTTCTACAACATAATAAAATTTTACCCCCACAACCAACCAACCGGCGTTACCTTTTCGATAAAATACTTAAAGTTCTATTTTGGGAGGTGGAGCCAGGTTGCTGTTGTCCAGACTTCGAGGGTGGTTTAAACATTGGACACTTATCCTCTTGATAACTGGACGGTCCGTCTGATCACCGTGAATAGCCACTGAAGTATTTCCGGTCTCTTTGCTTACCTTGTGTTCTTATCCTAATAATCAAGACCATTAAAACTTTGAATTTACCAAGATAAATTGCAAAACGATCTCACGAACATATCTCTCGAACACTTGTATCAAGCAACCCAAGCACTCAAGTATTTTTGACTCCATAAGGCACTGGTCCTCAATCACATATTTTATATTATCAATCTGGACTACTTGTGTTAATTTCCATATATGAGTGACTTGTATTTGGAGATATCTTAAAGTGGTTGTGAATCAGTTTTCTTTTATCTTAAATTGTAACGTGGATTGTTAATTTATCTTGTGTCTTTCATTACTCAAAAAACTCCTAAACAACACCCATCCGCATCACCACACACTTAAAACACATTTTAAAACACATTTGAGCCATAGTTATACTCTTTGTAGGGACTACCCCCCTTGGCTTCGTCAGGAGTTAGCCTAAACGGAGGAGCTAGGATTCAGGTGACAGTACCTGGCTCGTTGCTTGCCCCCAAGGCCACACCTCTTCCCCACTTCCAGTGAGGGAGACAACTTTCGAAAGATTTCTGCTGCTGGTGTGCATCTCGGCGGACAACAGATACTATTGGTATCATCCTAAATCTACCTGTTAGGTTGGCCAAGTGCCCCCATGTCCATTTGACCATGGATGTCTTAGTTATTGATGTGCCAGACAATTGGGGAATGCTTTTATCAAGAAAATGGGCTGCTTCTTTAGGAGGTGACATAAGGATGGATTGGTCGTATGCTACTATTCCTGCATCAGAACATACAATGGTTAAGTTGTATAATGAACAAGCTAGAAAACTCCATGTTGAAAAACCACAGAATCTGGCTAATGAGTTTGTGGATGAAACAGACAACTTTGCAAACTATGCTATCTCATCAAATTTTATAGCACCTCTTAAGGAAGTATCTAAAGACGAAAAGAAAGATGAGGTATGGAGGATGAGTTTTGATGGGGCATTTTCGAGATATGGAAAAGGAGTTGGAATTGTTATAACTTCTCCCTCTAAGCAAACCTTCAAATTTGCTTTCAGACTTGAGTTTGATGCATCAAATAATGTGGCTGAGTATGAGGCACTTTTGCAAGGGTTAGAAATTGCCAAAGACATGGGGATTAAAATTTTATCCATTAAAGGTGATTCTGACTTAGTGGTTGCCCAGGTTAAAAACATATTTGCTTGCAAAAGTCAAAGGTTGAAACAATATAGGAATGTTGTCTGCGACACTATGGAATGGTTTGATGCTTTAAATATCATGGCAGTTCATAGAGAAGAAAACACTGAAGCAGATCAACTAGTTGTGGCAGCTTCTACACTTCAACCAACTGAGGAATTATTAAAGGGTAATGGGAAATTTGAAATCAACTTTAGACCTTTAATCCCTGACAACATAAATCAATGGCAAGTGTTTGATAATGACAAGCAAATCCTCAACTTCATTCATAATATTCAACAGTTTCAAATTGTCAAATCACCTATCAGGAAGAAGGCAAAGAGTATCCGGAGGAAGAGGATCAACCAAGGAATAAAATTCCCAAAGGCATCACCCAGCTAGAGCAGCTTTTTGATAGACAAGATGGCCATAAAAAGAAAAAGAATTCAATAAAACCAGGGGAGTTTATTGAAATAAACATAGGAACTGAAAAGGAACCAAAAATGATAAAAATTGGAAAAGGAATATCTGAAAAAGAAAGAAAAGCCTTGATTGATTTGATTTATGAATATAGGGATGTATTTGCTTTTAACTATGATGAACTTAAAGCATATCGGGAGGATATTTTTCAACATACAATCCCTTTCAAACCAGGTATTAAGCCTTTTCGCCAAAAACTTGGGCGAATAAATCCCAAGTTGGCCATCATGGTTTACAAAGAACTTCAAAAGATGTTGGCAGCAGGCATCATTGCTCCAACAAGACATTCCACATGGTGTTCTAACTTGGTTGTTGTTAGAAAAAAGAATGGGGATATCAGATTGTGTATTGACTTCAGAAACTTGAACTTGGCATGCCTAAAAGATAATTATCCTTTGCCAAGCATGGACACTTTACTTCAAAAGGTAACCGGATCAGGTATGATGTCTTTTCTTGATGGATTTTATGGATATAACCAGGTATTAGTAAGCAAGGAAGATCAACATAAAACTATTTTTACTACACCTTGGGGTACCTTCATGTACCTTAGAATGCCTTTTGGTCTTACGAATGCTGGTGCTACCTTTCAACGTGCTATGGATGTTGCTTTTAATGGGTTGATTGGTAAAATTATTCAAATATATCAAGATGATCTAACGGTATATTCTAAGGAAAGATCAGATCATATTGGTCATCTTAGAAAGATTTTTGAGAGATGCAGAAAGTATGGCATATCTTTAAAAACAGCTAAATCTGTGCTTTATGTTGATGAGGGCAAGTTATTGGGGCATATTATCACTAAGGATGGTGTGAAGGTTGATCTTGAAAGAGTTGAGGCCATTAAAAAGGTTCCTATCCCTACCAATGTCAAAGCTCTCCAATCCTTCAATGGCCAAATTAATTTCATTAGAAGATTTATTCCAAATCTAGCTGAGCTAATGAAGCCTTTACAACTCTTACTTAAAAAAGATGCTAAGTTTGAATGGAGTGAACAAGGAAGAGAAGCTTTCTCAGGTATCAAGGATGCCATATCTAGAGCCCCGGTTTTGATAAGCCCTGATTATTCAAAAGAATTCCAAGTCTTTTCCTTTGCTTCTGAACATACTATTGTTGGAGTTTTACTTCAGAAAAATGATCAAGGCCAAGAACAACCCATAGCATTCTTCAGTAAAGCTTTACAAAATTCAGAACTTAAGTATACTATATGGAGAAGCAGGCTTATGCCCTCGTTAAGTCTTTGAAACATTTTAGAATATATATTGGGTATTCCAAGGTTGTGGGTTATGTTCCTCATACTGCTATTAAAGATATTTTAGCTCAACAGGATTGCCTTGGTATAAGGGGTATGTGGGTATCCAAAATTCAAGAATATGACTTGGAGATCAAACCTACCAAGTTAATCAAAGGTCAAGGTCTTGCACGCATGATGACAGAAAGCAACAAGAAAGCTGTAGGAATGATTTGTCAAAATAATGAGCCAACACCCGTCATATCTGAAGAGCTTCAAAGATTGAGTCAAACACAATGGTATTCCAACATTATCTACCTTCTTAACAATTTTGCTTGTCCTCAACATCTTGTTGGTCACAAAAGAAGGTCTCTAAGACTTAAAGCCACTAAGTATTGTATAACTCAAAATGGATTAGGTTGGAGAAATCCTGATGGCTTAGTTATTAGATGTGTTGATGAACCAGATTCCAAAAAGCTTCTGGTTGAGTTTCATACAGGATTTTGTGGTGGGCATTATGCAACAGACACCACAGCCCACAAGATCCTTAGATCAGGTTACTATTGGCCCACTTTGTTTACTAATGTGCATAAGTTTGTCAGATCTTGTCCCCAATGTCAGTTGTTCACTGGGAAACAGAAGTTGGCAACTTTACCTCTTGAGCCAGTAGTTGTTCAAACCCCTTTCCAACAATGGGGTCTTGATTTTATCGATCAGTTTAAGGAAAACTCAAGCAATTGTTATACCTGGATCCAAACTGCCACCGATTATTTCACCAAGTGGGTGGAAGCAATCCCCACTAAGTATGCAACAGATAAAGTAGTTATGTACTTTCTTGAAAATCATATCATAACTAGATTTGGGGTGCCATCCAAGATAACAACTGACAATGGTCCTAGCTTTAGTTCCATGCACTTTTCTTCATTTTGCTTCAAGTATGGTATAATCCTTTCCCACTCATCCAACTATTATCCCCAAGGAAATGGATTGGTTGAATCAACCAACAAGACCTTAAGAACATTTTAAAGAAGAATGTTGGGGATAACAAGAGGTCTTGGGATTCTAAGATAAAATTTGCTATATGGGCTGACAGAATAACACAGAAACGTGCTACCTGGAAAACCCCTTTCTAGTTGGTTTATGGTTTAGAAGCTTCTGTTCCCATTCATATTCAGTTGCCAGTGTATCAGATGTTGCATGATTATGATCCAAATGATGGTGGTATGCAGAACAAAATTGAGCAAATAATGAAATTAGATGAGACTAGAAGAAAGGCCTTAGACCAAAGTATCAGAAATCAGGACAAGGTTAAAAGGAATTTTGACAGATCTGCTAAGCCTAAAGATTTCCAGCAAGGGGATTGGGTTCTTTTATGGGATAAGCGAAGGGATAAGCCAGGAAAGCATGGAAAGTTTGATAGCCTATGGTTGGGACCATATGTTATATTTGAACCAGCAAGGGTTAATTCTTTCTTCCTTTGCACTATGGATGGAGAAAGATTGACTCTACCAGTCAATGGACAACATCTCAAGCTGTTCTTCAAAGAAGATCTTCTAATGCCCATGGGGGCAGATTGACAGCAGGGCCATTTCTAAACCTTTGCCTTGCAATTTTTGTACATTATATTTTGTATATTATTGATGTATATTTGTTTCATTTACTTGTTTTAGTTTTATTTTTGAATAATGTTGCAACTTATGTTTCATTTGGAAAAATATGTGGGATTGATGCATTCTAGTTTTCATGTAGGAACCGAAAATTCTTGGATTCTCGCATACTCTCTTTAATTGAGAGAATCAGATCGAGTACGTGTCCCACAGATGGAGCCAAATGTTGCCAACTAAGTTGTACTTGGTTGGATTATCAAGCGAGCGGGCAGAGTCGAACATTTCAGTGTTCATTTGTTGATGATTTGATGTCCAACAGGCCTTTTAAAGGGCCACTTTTTTAATTTTTCCACATGTCCATGGCCCTGCGGGGTTTGTATTAAAATGTACTAACATGGTGTTTTGTAAAGGACTTGGTTCCCTAGGACTTATTATCTAAGTCAGGTATTCCAAGGAGTTTTTTCACCTATTAATTATGTCTTGCATTATTGCGTAACATAATTCTTGGGTTTTTCTCCTGCTTCTCCAAAGCTGGAATGCCTGGGGAGGATGATGGGCCTTGGGGGATTGTTAAAGTCCATGGGTCAATGTATATGAATATGCTAGACATTGTTTTGGAGTCATATGGACATGTGCCAAGTCCCTATAGGTAGTTTTTTAATTTTTGGTGAAGTTTATTTTTTCCGTAAATTGGGCCATTTTTTAATGGTTCAATTAAAAATATTGTAATTGGCCTGGAAGTGGCGTCTGGAGGTCCTTTCTGCCTTAGGGGTACTCGTTTTCCACCTCAGAGCACCCCCTTAACCCCTAAACCCACTTTTTCTAATGTTTGGGTGCCTAATTTTTCACCTATGACCAAAAAACACAAAAAAGTCGTGAAAAAATCAAAAAATTGAAAAAATGACTTAAAAAAATATTTATTTTTTGGAGAGTTTTAATGACTGAACTACTTCAGCATACTTCAAGGAGCATTTGAGGATGATTTTCATGACGAGTGGGCAGCCCAAATAGTGGGAGTAACTCCCCACAATAAGGGGGGCGCAATTCCTCTTCTCTTGGGTTGGGCGCATTTAGTGTTGGAGTGACACACGTTTTATGCTGCTGTTGCAGCATTGTATTTAGCTGCTGTGTGGGCACCTTTTTGGCTGATTGGGACAACCCTAAAGATGGGGAATGGGCAACCCCATTCACTCCCCCATTTTCTCCATTCATTCCCCCACTCTCTTATTGCTATTTCGCCCTCCCTCTTGCTCACTCTATATAAACAAGTGTGCTCTCTCATTTGGAGTTAGTTGGAGTCTGGGAGTTAGAGCTAGCACTTGTAATTCGATTTTGTACTTGTCATTTTGCTTAATGAATAAAGAGACTTTGGAGATCAAGCTTGGTTTAGTGCTTTTGATAAGTGGGTGAATGTCATGGTTTTCATTGAGGTAACATGTATTTGAGCTACTTGTTTTCTTTTGCATCAAAATCAGCTTTGGGAAGGATCAGTATTGATTTATAAGGAGGATTAGATAATTTGTTTATTATTTAGTCTTTTATCTATGCAAGTGTAGAGATCTGATTTAAATGTGTCATTTGTTTATGAGCATTTCCTTTTGATTTCTCATATGTATATTTCTAGATTTGATCATTTGGTTCCAAGTTGATGTGATTTGCAGGTTATTTCAAGTGGATGAGTGGAGGATCTTGTTTGTTTCATTTACTTTTCTAACATCTTTTTGCAGACATAGCCCCTTAGTTTTCCACCAAGAAGGCTCCAAGGCTTCTTCAAGGAAAAAATTGATAAATTGATAAAACTCTCCATATCTCCTTCTCTTCTACTTCATACTTTCACCTTGGTTACTGGTTACTTCTTGAAAGAATAATAGTGGTTTGCAATCTGAACTTTACATTCTGATTTATTACTCTAAATGTCTGATCTATTCCATTTACAAAGTGTTCATCTTTAATAGATTAGATCTTTTCATTTATCTAGCATTTTACTTTTCTCAACTTGTAAAAAATTGTCAAATCTTTAAAAGTTTTGAAGAGTAGTGTTATATCTGATTTAAAAGTTCATTTGGCTGTTATAAGAGCTAGTAATTTGCAGCTCACTTAGTTTGCAAAGATCCTAAGAAGACAAGCCTCACAGCTTGTCTCACTTAGTTTATTTTTTGCACTTTTACTTAGTTTTTCACTTAGAAATTTTTGGGTTTTTAGTAGGTAACCCAAACACACTCTTAAAGTGTTTTGGGCCATCTTCTACTAATAATTGTTTGCTGGTTTGCAGTAGATGATGATCAGATAAGGGAGATGCTGGCCCAAAATTGAAGATCTGGGCCATCCGAAGCACCCAAAGCTAAAAATTTTCAAAACCGGATATCTTTTCTCTCTATTTTTGTAAGCCACTAAGTCATAAAAGACTGGGGCACTTCTATTGTATTGTAAAGACAAATTAAACGAGAGTAAGTGGGCTAGCCAAGCGCCCACACCCCATCCCCCCAAGGGGGAAAACTGTGTCGACTCAATTTTCGTGGTTTTCTTTTTTTCTTTTAGTTTAGATTTCATTTTCCACACTTAATAAAATCAAACTAGGCTTAAAATTTACCTTGTTGGTCCATTCCACTAGCGGGCCACAAGTTCACTCAGGACTTAGATTTTATCATTTTTTTACAAACTCAAACGCCCCCTTGCTTTCCCGAAGTAGGGTTTCAGAACAAGGGCTTGCCCGAGTACTGGCCTGAAAAAAGACTCTTGGGATTTTAAAAGATAAAATTTTGGTTCATAAATTTTATTTTATTTTTTTTAATTTCCAAGCTCTTCTCCCGTATGCTCTGTGGCCAACTTGCAGCTCAGTCTGATCATGTTGGTACGCATCAGAAAGGGGGAGATGACTCGTAATAGGATCTAACACCACCCAATAAACAAACCTTTTGTGAAAATCCGGCACAACACGAGTATTTTGTTGTCGTGGGGAAATTTTTCAGAGGGCTTGGAACAAAACTAAGTAGTGACCTCTTGGAAACCGTTAGGCTTGCCCTCGTTGGTACAGCATCTGAACACCTCCTTGATGCTCCGATTCAACCCAAGTCTCAGTGAGAAGCCACACATCAAAATTCCGGACATGTTCCCTGTACCTTTGCGTATATTGGGAACCCATCAGCCCTAATAAAAAGATCACTACCACATTAAATTTAAAATAAACCAAGAACACTTGCACAACATTTACTTTTCACACATCTTTTCGACTCCATTCAGGCACTGGTTTATATTGTTATATTTCATGTTATTGATGAATGTTGTTAATGATGATAATGTTGAATATTTGCAAATGAAATGTTGATAAATGATGCTTTGCTTTATATGTATAAATGTATGCCGCATCAGCTTGGTTTCAAAAATACTTCTAACTCCTAGATTAGATACCATAGCTTCTTTTCATTTTTAGGGTCCACCCCCCTTGGCTTCGCTAGGAAAGCCTAGACGGAGGAGTTGAGTCCCATGTGATAGCACTTGACTCTGACTTGCCCCCAAGGCCACACCAGCAACTTGAAGACTTCTGTTGCGTTTTCCTAGGTGTAGAACCAGGCAGCAACAGAAACCACAAGAATTTCCACAGAAAATTTTTTCTATATCAAGATTCCAAGAGCCAAAGACCCCTTTACAATGAGAAGCTCTCTCCTTTAAATACGATGGAGAGATGCCATAATCCTAACCACTTTTTAAATAAGTGGCTAAAATTAAAAGATCAAAACATCTAATCAATGGTTGAGCTGAGCTCAGCAATACAATACATGGATCACTAATAAAATAATACATCAATGGACCAAATCGCCCTAGGAGAGGGGGTCCCACCAAAAGTGAATGATAAAACATAAGATCTAGCTCATGGTGGGTCCAAGGGGTAATTTCTAACACCCTTGGTCAATCCCCATGGCACAATATCAAAAAATAAATAAGCTAGACACCAGATCGTGCCTCTCTGGGAAAGTCGTGAGCCTTAGGAAGCTCCAGAAAATCATATAAAATGCCAAAACTAATGGGTGTGGGTCCCACTGAAAGCTGAGACTGTTGGAGAAGGTGTGGAAGACATCCCACTCATCATCACAAGTCATCCCATGCCATAACTTTGCCTCAGTAGCCCAAATCGAATCCTTCAGTAGCCATTTTCACCATTTATGGATTGCCTCAGGAAGTGTGAAACTACCCAAACTGCCTCCTGGAGTGCCTGCGCTGTCAAGGTGAGGACACCAGGCTGTCTGGGAGGGGGGGTAATATGGTAATAACAAGTGGCTGGACCACCCCCTCCATGCATAGCGCCCTAGGTGAACTCAACAACTCTCTGCTCTGCTCTGACAGGGCCTCTGATAGGCCAAATCTGCACTAGGATAGCCAACTAAGGCTAAACATCACTGTAACTGCCCGGAACTGAAAACAGACTGTCCCATTGGACTCAGAAGGTCCAAATCCATCTAAGATGTGTACTCATACACCATATAGACCTCTGCATGGTCAAAAATAAATACTCATCATATCCGGCAGACCAAATAATAATAATTTGTAAAAGTGCCTAAAAGCACAAATCATCATCATAAGCCTGAAACCACTGCATAGAACCATCATGGTGACCTGTACCAGACCATATGTAATATCTTTGTATCATCTGAGGACTGCCAACTCATGTCCTGTGGTTGACTTTTGGTCAAACTTGGTTTGACCAAGTCAACATGACCAAAATATAACTCAAACTGTCATCAAATTGCTGCAAGGTGTCAAAGGTTAAAACATGCTTTACAATCCATTCAAATAGCAATTATAACAAAAAGTAATCATTACTGGCGATCTAAATCCAAATATATAAGGTCATTAATTATTATTTATGACTCAGACTAGACTTTCAAGACCATACTCACTTCATAGTTGTGATGGATTTGCTAGTGAAGGGTGAAGGCTAAAAATAAAATGGCTAGGCCAAGGGATGACTTACTGACTTAACACTGTGACACTTTGGATATGGAAAGGGAATACACACCATAGCATATACTGGACAAGCAATAACATAGGGAATGGCGGTGTCTCACAAATGGGTAAGTTGTTCAAAGAGTGTTTGTTCACCTTGGCAGATGCTCACAATCGATAATACAAATGAGGCCAGCAATGTTTTTGATATAGAGTTTAAGTTCCATTGCTTTTTGGGCCTTTAGTTTCCATAGCCTTTGATCTATGTGTGTTTACAAACACATTGCATAGATTTGCATTTCATTAGGCTTTCTGCTGCAGGTGTGTTTTTAAGGCACTTGTTTACCTGAGCACTTCCAGGTGTGTTTTTAGACATCTTGTTTACCTAGGTATTTACATTTCACAATAGATATAACATTTGATATTTCTTTTCCAGTTTCATTTGGCTTTTCACAATAGATATAACATTTCCTTTTTCATAATTTGTATTCATGGCAGTACTATCTGTTTCAGGTTTAGCCAACAACATCTTTAGTGACTAGGGGGACTAATCCAACTCACCAAAGGTAAGTTTTATCACCAACTCAGAGCCGAGACACAATATACAAAGAAGCTTATCCAATATAGAGGCTACAGCAGGGAAAAGTCCTCCATGCCACTAGTGAAGTAGTAAGTCAAGGTAATGAAGAAACTGGGTAGGTAATGGATGAATGAAGACAATGAATAATGAGACCAACACTAGCAAGCCAAAGTATGGTGGGAATGATCACCTCTAATCTCCCTAAGGAGGGTAAAACCGATGAGTATAGGTCAAGAACTTCTAAGTCTAAGTAGGGACAATATGATATATATAAAAGTACAACCAGGTCCACATATCTATATGATCGCCAGATCATGATACTAAATGCTAAGACATGCTACAAGAATGAATATAAAAGCAATATAACCATAACACCAAAATATACTTGCTGAGTCATATACCTGAATGCCCATCATCTGAACCAACATCTATCCTCTGAAACTGCTGCTGTAACTCTGGGCAACATTGATTGTTCTATATAAATGGCTAAATGGCTACATCGGTCATCTCTCTGAGTGTCCTGAAACTCAGTCATGGCATGGGGAAGAAAACTGTTGTCCATAATCTGATAGTGATCCATAATAGATGCTCATCTCAGCATCTCAATGCAAGGGAACTGGCTGAATAGTGTACTGGAATGAGAAAAATAATGTATGGTAGCCTGGCTACTATATATGTGATAACAGGTCTCCATGTTAGGGAGAGGATAGTTGTCCTTTTGACAAGCTACGTTGAGATTTCTGAAGTCGATACATATCCTTATACTCCCGTTCTTCTTTCTAGCTACCACTAAGTTGGAGCACCAAGATGAATGTCTAGTGGGTGCTATAATACCTGCCGCTAACATTTTCTCTAATTCCTTTTTCACAATAGGAGCCAACTTAGGGTTTATTTGCCTTAGCTTTTGGCGAAAAGGTTTGACTTTTTGACATTCCGGCTTGAGAGGGATGTTGTGCTGGAAGACATCTTCCCGATATGCTTTTAATTCATCATAAGTTAAAGCAAACACATCCCTATATTCTTTCACTAAATTGATTAAGTCATTCCTCTCCTTTTCTGAGGTGGCTTTTCCTATTTTTATCATTTTAGGGCTTGTTTCTGATCCAATGTTTATTTCAGTATAATCCCCAAGTTGCATCTGATCAATGTTTTTCTTCCTCCTATCTTGTTGCCGAAGATGTTCTCTAAAGCTACAAGGCCACGTGGCACAGGATTAATAAACTGGTTTCCTTCTCCCTGATACTCTTTGTCTTCCTCCTGTTCATTGGCTTTGAAGTTTGAGAACTCATCTATGTTGTGAATGAATTTCAAGATTTGTTCATCATCCTTAAAAACTTGCCAATGTTCTCTGTTATCAGGTACTGATGGTCTAAAATTTATTTCAAGTGGAGAAGCAGGAGAAAAACTCATCGATTATTACTCGACTAAAGGCAAAGCATAATCGACAAGTGAAAAAACTCCTTGGAATACCTTAGTTGACTATCAAGTCTTAAGGAACCGAGCCACTCAAAACCCCTTACTAGCACACATTTTACAAAAACGCCATGGGGCATGGTCATTTCAACAACAAAAATAAAAATGGCTAGCCAAATTTGGCTAAGTCTGAAAACTGAACCTCTGATACTCTGGATATGAACATGGATCATGTTCAAACACTGGCGGCTCAATGGAAGTTCAACTATTGAACAAAATAGTTGGTAACAACTCCATGATCAGATCCTTGATTGGAGTGAATGGGGATGAGGTGGTTTCCACCTCACAAGAGGGGAACCCCTATTCCATTGTAAACTCCATCAACCATTCAATTGCTGTTATATATGAAGAAGTCGCCCACATTATGAAGGAGGGCGCATTAGCTCTTAGAGATTCACTCCCAATTGCCAGATATGATTGCCAATCACCATGATCATGATTGATTTAATCTCCAAATGTGATTGCTAAGTTAACTGGGCCTTCAGTTGGAAAAATTTCCTTCAATTTAGCAAATTTGATTTTCTCCAAATCTTTATTTTTTGAATTAAATAATTATCTTTTATTAATTTCGAGAGAATTTTTATTTAAGTGAATAATATTCACTTAGAACTTAGGAAAAGTGGGTTTAGGGGTTTAACGGGTGCTCTGGGTTAGAAAACGAGCACCCCCATGGCAAATTTACCTCCTAACCACACTTTTATCATATTTTTGGATTTTTTAATTAAAACATTAAAAAAAGACCGTTTTACAGGAAAATTTTATTTTCTCGGAATTGACCAAAAATCCTAGGGGACCTAATGCATGTTCATAATGACTCAAATTGATGTCTAGCATGCTCATAAACATTGACACTTGAGATTTAATAACCTCCTAAGGCCTAACCTCCAAGACGACCATTCTGGCTTTGGAGCAACGGGTGAAAAACTCGTCGATTATACTGTACATCGCTTATTCAGCAATGCATAATTGACAAGGGAAAAAACACCATGGAATGATCGCTTTTGATGCCTAAGTCCCAGGAATCCAAGCTCTTTACAAAGACTGTCATGCTAGCACACTTTTACAACATCCCCAAGGGGTATGAACATGCAATTATTTTTAAAAAAGGGCCAAAATTTGGCCTAATGGACGTCGGAACACTGATAAAGAACAGTTTGATTGTTCAAGTCTTCGACGGTTCACTCGGAATCCACTAAGTGCAATTTTAGTGGATAACAGGTACCATCCTCGAAATGAGGGGAAGTGCATAGGGGTTTGGCTTGGGATAATTATCTGGAAAAAAAATAGCAATTACACATACACTAAAATACAAGATTTACTAGAGTCTGAATGTTCAATAACATTCTAATGTCCTAGACTATAGTTTTCATCATCCCAACATCATTAAAGGAAACTCATTAGAGAAACAAACAAGACCAATGAGTAAAATACAAACAACATCCAGAAATTGCAAGTATATTTTTTCCATGCTTGAACTTCTTTGCAAATATTATGGCTTTTTAGAAATAGTTAATTAAAATGCATACATTTAAGACATGTTGATAGCTATTATTCATAATGTCTTCTTCCTAATAAAGAAAATATCTTGATAACTATTATTCATAAATGCCTTACCTATTAAAATGCATTCTCAAGTGGAAAAGAGAAACACAAATGAGTTAGTTTAACAAGACATTATATCAACCCAACACCCATACCTGAAAATGCCATTAGTCCAGCGTTCAAGCATGTCCCCAATGTTGACAATGAAAGCACTGTATGTAAGTAAAATGGCAATCACAATCAATATATATAACTATTTTAATTTTTTGCTCATATGCATAAATATATGCTCCAAGAACTCACTAGAAAGACAATAGTCACAAGAAAAACATGCATAGAAGGTTTCCAAAGAAGAGTTTAGATCCTATTCATTAAAATATTAATCGTGATAGTAACCATACAAATTTATCAATAATTAAATTGAAGGATGTGCAAATTCAACCAAAAATGCAGAAGCAAGCTTTTTTATTAGAATTGTATCATCATAACAAAGAAGATATGTTGATTTGCTTCTTGTTGGCAAACCATGTCCATACATGTATCTATGCAAGATGTAGATACGATACTTCGTAGAAGATTTCAAATAGGTTCAAAGAAGACAGAGAAAGGTCAAACAAGAAAAGTAACATAAAGTAAGCTTGCATATAATTAGAAATGTTGAAGGGGAGAGAGAAATACTTTATAAGTTGATTATATTGACCAAGAAATTTGACACCTTTCGATTAATTATATCACATGCAGAGAGAGAAACATAGACATATACATACACATACACATGTTCATGTATTTATATGTATGCATGTGGTATGCGTAGATACATATAGACATGCATATGTAATATATATAACAATGTTGCAAATTTTGTTTCGGGGAAGATATTGTCAAGGGCCTAGAAAGAAACTCATTGAATATATCAAGGAATAGATTGGAAATAAACTAAAAATATTGACAAGCATAAATATGGACCTAAAAAACTTGAAAAACCCAGAAAAATAAGCAACCTCGAAAACACAGAAAAAAAAAATTTAAAATATATTTTGAGAAATCAGGGATATTTGCAACATTGATATATAGACACAAATGCATACCTACACAAGCACATAATTCATAACCTTAGAGACATGCAAACACACATACACCAATACACAAATATATACACACCATATTTGATATTTCCAAAAGAAAAGGCAAAACATGGCATCAACAATCTCATCCATATGTATTTCTCACACACCATGTGCTATTGACAAAACAAAAGGACAATTAAAATGGAAATAAAATAACAATATAGTATTAAAAACATACAAAGGAGTGGTACGTAGGGGGGGTCATCATAGACTCTGAAGGAAATCAAGAAGTTTGTAGTGGACAATCCCATTCACTATGGAATTGACAGAAGACTTCTGCAATGTATAAAAAATTATGTATAAAATAATAATATGATTGATGGAATGATGATATTACAATGAGCCTCGTGATGGTGTACATATATGCATTGACTAGTCACAAGGTAAGAGGTATGTCCTTTGACCTTTCATTTAGCTTAACTAGTATTATTTATTATTATTATTATTGTTGTTGTTGTTGTTGTTAGTATTACACTTATATTTATGTTAGTTACAATGCCACCCTCTTAAGGAATGCTTTGTCCTCAAAGCATAATAAATTGGATTTTTATTATTATCAGTATTTACAGACCATTATTTTTATTGTTCGGGCATGGATGAGCTTACAGATGATTATCCTGATGGTCACATGATGTATGAGAGCTCATCTTTACTTGATTTGGACCTTCTGAGTTCATTGGGACACCCAATTATCAGTTTCAGGCACTTGCAGATGATGATATGGTCAGTTAATCACTTTGCAACATATTGCCATGTAAAAATGGACTATACAACACTTTCAAAGATCATTTGAGTTCTCCTAGGGCGCTACAAAGGGGATATGGGGTTTAGGCACTTGTTGTTACCATATTACCCTATTCCCAGACATTTTGGTGCAATCATTTTGGTGCCCGAAGAACTTGGCAGACAGTTACAGGAATTTTTATCTTTTACAGGTGATAATCTAGCAGTTAAAAATGGAAGGATTGGCTAGCAAGGAAATCGATTCGGCTCAGTGAGGAAAGGAAATGGCATGAGGTTTGATCAGAGACTTATTGTGATGCATTACACACCTTCCAGCACAGTTTTCAGCTTCAATGGGGTTCACATGTCCTCCTAGTCTTCATTTGGGGGCATCTTCTTGTATTATTGGGGCACACGTCCTAGTGTCTATAGATACTTTATGTCATGTTGTATTATTGTGATCTATTTGTGGTTTGTCTAGTGGAGATGTTCATACCTCCTAGCCCCCACCATGATGTTATGTCATGTCCTAGTGACATGTTATGTCTTACGTCCCCCCTAGGGTGTCATTGAGGGAGTGCGTCCCCCTTATTTTGAGTGATCCATGTATTGTACTATCTGGCTCATCTTCGCCGTTGATTATTATTGTTGTATCTTTTGATCTCAACCACTCATCTAAAAAGTGGTTAGGGTTTTGGTCCCTCCCGATTCTATTTAAAGGAGAGAACCCCCTCATTGTAAAGGGACTTTTGGCTCTGGCTTTCTGGCAATAAAGAATTATTTTGTGAAAAATCTTGTGTCTTTGTTATAGATCGTTCTTGTGCTTGATTGTAGCTCTGACATCCTGTCACATCCTTGTTATTTGATGAGATATCCATGTTAGACGTTTTGGCTTAGTGTGTGCACTGCAGGAGGGTGACTTCACTGGAGGATTTCATGGGGATTCTCCACATCTCTTCATTAGATGAGTAAAATAATCAGGGAGTAATTTATATTGTATCTTTGATCAATGTTCATGCTTTCGGATTCTTCTTGCATCATTTACTTTATCTTTCTGTAAATCAAGTCTCATAGAGCTTGTCATCTGTAGGAAGGAGGGCGCACTAACTGCTGGAGGAAAATCGATTTCATCTTGGAGTCTGTCAAATCAACTTGGAATTGCTTCGAGGGGGTCGAAACATCATTGCACTTGGCATTTGCAAGCCACAAGAGGTAAGTACCATTGTTTTTTTTTGAGTTATTGATCTATTCCATTAGTCTGCTGCTATTTCTGCTGCAAACCCTAAGCTGCTGAAATTTATAAAAATTCTCTGGCTCAAACAACTTAAAATCATGGCGAACGATTTCTAGGTTTTTACCTTAAGGCCTATCCCTAAGTGGGTCTCCTAGGGCATCAACCCTAAGGGACTCCTTGCCCAATTCCCTAGGAACTGTTCTCTTACCCTTGCACCCTCTTTGATTTTGCCCCTTTTCTGAGTTGTTTGATGTCGGTCTTTGCTTGTGAGCCTAGATACTGTCAGATCTATTGTCAAGCAGTGCTAGAAAGCCCTAATCTTGTCAAATCTACTCTCTTGGACCATTTCCTAATAATATTAATTCACGTTTCCCAAGGTGGTGTGATGTGATCATTTATCCTAGCACCTTTATCCTAGATCCATTTCTAACCTCAAAGTTACTGTAATTTAAGCTAATATCTCATCTTCCTTAAGCCTCTGCAATGACTTTATCTCTTAAATCTAGGGTTTTCATCCTTCACCTTATGTATTCTTGTTTATAGTCTAATCTGGTGATTGGATTAGATATTTTCTGTCGGGAGTAGATCAGGGTCTCCCCCTTTGCTATCTACGGCTTGGATAGCATAAAGTGAAGAGTGCCTCGATTGGCATGACAACCAATCCATCTGGGGATCCAGGCCCTCTTAGGTCACCCCTTTAGTTGCCTAGCTCCTCTACCATCTTATATGGGATCATCTTTTAGGGCAACTACAAGTTGCGTGATAACATTTCCGTTTATAAATTCATCATTAAATTATTGAGAATGAAAATCAGATCTGATATTAGAAAATTAACAAGGAGGGCCCTGAAACTAAATACTGACAAATTATTATAGCCTGTTTTAGAGGACAGCATACAAAAGGAGGAAAGTGCACAAGTGGTAGCCATTGCTTTTGTACAGAATCAGTGCCTGTAGCTAATGATATGGGAACTGAAGACTAGGGACCAATCTTACTCTCAAATTTGTGTGAAATATTAGCACCACCCTTAGGAGATATATCTCAATACATTCCCTGGTTGAATCTAAAAGAAAAAATGTTTTTTGACAAATGGGGATGAAAGTGGCATCCTTTATCTGAGGAACAAAACTTTCTTCCACGAATTCAGTGTTGAAGGTTCCAATGCAATCATGCATGTCACATATTGATATTGTGCTCCTTTATCACGACCATAACAAAGGAGTTAGCTGGAAAGTGCCATTTGCAAGCTATCAGCCATGCTCTTTGCCAGAAGAACGCCATTAACTCCAATAAATTATGTTTTTTTAAGAAATACTTGTTATAGAATCTCTTTGGCTAAGCTACCACACTCTAAGGGGCAGATCTATGCCATTAACGTCACCCAAGACTTACACCTGGCCTCATCCACACCCACTCAAGAGGTTTTGAACCCGGGTCTTAGTGTTAGTACAAGCCCAATCACCTTGCTTCTTGCAGCTAAACCACACCCCCATGGGCAACACATTATGTTTTAGGGGGAAATGCATCATTTTTCATATTCTATAGTGCAAAAATTAAAATAGAATACGGTATAAAGTTAAACTATAGTGTTTTTGTGATAAAAAGAATATAGAATGGTGTAACTCACCCTCTCAAGGGATGCACATCTTCCCAAATTTGTAGCTCAGCATCCTTGTTTTTGCAGATCTACATGCAAATAGAAAATTATCCATTTTTCATCTCAGACCAAGCCAATATATATTGCTTAGGGAGAAATCAAATTCATCGTCTATCAGGATTCAGGTTAAATGAAATACATACTTGGAGACCTGATACTTCATCTGTTACCAGCAACGTGAGCAAACCAAAGTCTGAATGTGCCCCAGCACCATATATGCCTAGTTCTGGCTTAGATACTTCATCTGTGAAAATGTAGAAACTTCAAGTTTTCATTCTTAACTGCACAAATTGTTTTGAAATGTAAAATGTGTCTCACTTTTCTGCAGTTGTGGGATTTGACATCAGTTTCCAAACTAACCCACATAATGTAGAAGCCGCAATATAGCAATTGGTTCCTCGAGAATCTCTGGCTTGTCAAAGAAACCTGCCTCTAAGTTCAGGGCCAAAGCTATTAGCCTGGCGACCCTCCTGCCCACACTTCTGCAGAGGTAAAGAAAACAAATAAGTTAATGGAGATCAAACCCATCAACAACCACTATGTAGTATGGAGTAACCATTGGGATAATTAACATCAAATAAATGCATTAACTGGACTGTGTATATCAACACTCTTTCAGATTAAAATCTGCAATATTTCATTGACACTAAAATAAAACATTATAGCAGAAGAGAAGATAAGCTGAATTGCGGAACCAGTCCAATACTGTAGAGGAAACATTATTAATAAATTCTTGACTATAACTTGTACAATGAAATTCTATGATTTTAAGGCCACTCCATTTGTCCTTTACTTGATCCAGGCACACACATTAAGAACTTCCTCCCATCCTTCTTTCTGATGCTGTGCATATAGCAGAACAGGACTTCTCTTCTATACTGTATATGTAATCGTTCACATCCTTTGAAATATGGCAGAATTGTACCAACTTCAAATCACAAAATACCTTTCAACAAGATAGAACGGTCTTTGCAGGATTTGGCTGAACTAATCTCAGAAGGTTCCAAGGATGATTGTAATCAAAAGCAAAATGGGATATTTCTGATAAAGATGACATGCTAGTGCTACTAGTTAATCAACTTATTTCCAGTTTGGTTAATTAGAAATTATTATATACCAGTACAAAGAAATGAGGACCTACTAGGGCAAAAAGAGAGATAATCAAAGAGGACAATAGCATCTGAGCATAAGAGTTCAATGCCCTATTATAATGTAGATATGTCAACAGGAAACCAATTATAAATGCTGAAGTAACTACTATGGTCATTGATTTAATTAATGACAAGTTAATGCTTAGATGTTAATTAATGAAGACAAATTACCCTTAGGAAAAGATCCTCAGTTAACCACAGGAAGCGGTAGGGGCCGCATTTTAAAAGACTGAGAAAGAGCACAAGGGGGGCTTCCATAGTGATAGGTTTGCTAAGGTTATGCCATTAAAGCTCAAGGTGAAAAGGAGAAGTTAAGTTTAGCAAAACAGAATTTGTTATAGGAATTTTTACAAGGAGATGGCTGGACCAAGACTAGTGTCAATATATAGGACAAGTGGAGTCAAGGATCAACTATAAAGGGTATCAGATATGAGATTAGGAGTGAATACAGCCCGAATAAACAACCTACAAATAGACCTATCTTGTTGTACACAAATACAAAAGATTACTTGTGATAAACCCAAACTAAGCAGAAGTTCCAAATATGAATGAGGGTGCATTTACCAGTGAACAATGTGAATGGAAGCCAACTCCTGATTAGGAAAAAAGACACCCATTAACACCACCAACAATAAACACAAAGCATTCAAAGGGGGAATTAACCACAATTAAAATTCTTCCAAAAAAGGAACAAAACATTACCAAGATAATGGCACTTTGCCACATATTTGATGCAACTATTTCCAACCTTAGTCTTCTGCAACTAAATCCAAGCATGTATGCCACAAGAAGAGAAAACTTTCCATTGCCTTAGCTCCAAAGGGAAAGAATCCCCAAATTCAACCTTTCCTACTTGTTATCACATATATAGTAGCCGGGCTACCATACATTATTTTTCTGATGCCAGTACACTATTCAGCCAGTCCCTTACATTTGAGATGCTGAGATGAGCATCTATATTGGATCACTATCAGATTTTGAACAGCAGATGTATTCCCCATGCCATGACTGAGTCTCAGGACACTCAGAGAGATGACCGATGTAGCCATTATACCATTTGTACAGAGCAGTCAGTAGTGCCCAGAGTTACAGCAGCAGTTTCAGAGGACAGATGATGGTACAGGTGATGAGCATTCAGGTATATGACTCAGCAGATATATCATTGTGTTATGGTTATATTGCTTTTATATTTATTCTTATAGCATGTCTTAGCACTTAGTGTCATGATCTGGCGATCATATAGGTATGTGGACCTGGTTGATCATATTATATATATTATATTGTCCCTACTCAGACTTAGAAGTTCACTATTCATACTCATTGGTTTTACCCTCCTTAGGGAGAATAGAGGTGATCATTCCACCATACCTTGGCTTGCTAGTGTTGGCTCCATTATTCATTGTCTTCATCCATCCATTGCCTACCTTTTAGTTTATCACCCTGACTTACTACTTGACTAGTGGCATGGAGGACTTTTCCCCACTGTAGCCTCTGTATTGGATGAGCTTTCCCTGTTTACTATGTCTCGGCTCTGAGTTGGTGACAAAACTTACCTTTGGTGAGTTGGATTGTAAGCCTAAATCATTCTAGTCGGTTGTCCCGATGTTTGGCATTGGCTCGAACTCCCCCTAGTCACTTGAGATGTTGTTGGCTAAAACTGAAAGCTCATGTACTATTTATGGAAACTGATAAATTCGCCCAAGGAAACTAAAAAGGGCAAGAGCGATGAACTGTTGAAAAATACTCCTCGAAGAGTATAAGAAAGGTCCAAAAAAGCAATGATTCTTAAAAGCTATATCTAAACAATTGCTGACCTTATACATGTATAAAAAACATGCCCTGGATGCAAGCTGCAACTAGTTGTGCTTATCAGCACACCTGAGATCCGAAGGGTTATGTAAGCCAAAAAGGCCATGAAATCAAATTGAATGATCCTAATGAACCTGGATCAACTTGATGTAGACATGATGCCTAAGTTGAATAAGCACTCTCTAAACAATGTATCCATTTGTGAGACACCGCCATTCCCTGTGTTGTTGCTCATTCAGTATATACTATGGTGTGTATTCCCTTTCCCTTTGCCAAAGTGTCACAAAGTTAAGTCAATCAAGTCATCCCTTAGCCTAGCCAGTTATTTTAGCCTTCACCCTTCACTAGCAAATTGATCAGAGCTATGAAGTGAGTATGATCTTGAAAGTCTACTCTGAGTAATAATAATAATTAATGACATTATATATTTGGATTTAGATCGCCAGTAATGATTACTTTGTGTTCTAATTGTTATTTGAATAAGTTGTAGAGCATGCATTAACCTTTGACACTTCGCAGCAGCTTCCGATGATGGTCTGAGTTATATTTGGTCATGTTGACTTGGTTAGACCTAGTTTGACCAAGGTCAACCATAGGACATGAGATGGTTGGACCTTGTGATGATATGGATAGATGATATATGGTCTATGTGCATGTATATGATGATTCTATGCAGCAGCTACAGGGTTATGATGATGATTCTTGGTTTACAGCAGTATTTGATCATTTACAGATTATTATTATTTGGCCTGTTCCGGTATATTGGATATATATATTGATCATGCAGAGACTCATATGGTGTATGAGTACACATCTTGGATGGATTTGGACCTTCTGAGTCCAATCAGACAGTTTGTTTCCAGTTCCGGGCACTTACAGTGATGATTGAGCCTCAGTAGGCTATCCCAGTGCAGTTTTGGTTTGTCGGGGGCCCTGTCAGAGTAGATGTGATTTTTATCCGGTTGACCTAGGGCGTTGTGCTTGGAGGGGGTGGTCCAGCCACTTGTTTTTACCATATTACCCCCCTCCCGGACACACTGGTGCCCTCACCTTGACAGCACAGGCACTCCAGGAGGCAGTTTGGGGCAGTTTCACGCTTCCCGAGGCATTTCAGGATTGGTAGAAATGGTTATTGAGGAAATCGATTTGGGCTACTGAGGCAATGTTTTGGCATGGGATGATCAGGGATGATGGATTGATGTCTTCCACACCCCCTCCAGCAGTTTCAGCTTCATTGGGGCCCGCATCCATCACTTATGGCACTTTCTGATGATTTCTGAGGTCTTTTGAGGCCTACGATTTGACCATAGAGGCACGATTTGGTATATTGATGACTATTTTATTATTATTGTGCTATGGGGATTGACCAAGGGTGGCTAAAATTACCCCTTGGACCCACCATAAGCTTCCTATTATATTTTTTCATCATGATTTGGTGGGATTCCCCTCATCTAGGGCGATTTTGTCCACTTATATTATATTTTATTAGTGATCCATGTATTTTATTGTTGAGCTCATCTCAACCATTGATTAGACATTTGTATCTTTTAATCTTAGCCACTCATTCAAAAAGTGGTTAGGATTTTGATGCCTCTCCTTCCTATTTAAAGGAGAGAGCTTCTCATTGTAAGGGGGTCTTTGGCTCTTGGATTATTGGTATAGAAAAACTTTCTTGTGGAAATTCTTGTGGTCTCCTTTGCATCTAGTGTTCTTAGATGGTGATTGGAAAGTCTATTGCAACCTAGCATTTGGAATTTGTGGTAAGATCTATCTATTTTGCAAATCATTGTCTTGTCTACAGGAGGGCGACTTCAACAAGGGCGATTTTGCAAGGCTTCTTCAAATCGACTTTCTTGGCATTTGCTTGTATCAGGGGGTTATCATTAGTATCATTGTGATCTATGCTATCTTTCTGTTACTTCTCTTGTGGCATTAGTCTTATCTCTTGATTACATCAAATCTGATATTGTTGACGTTTGTTGTGCAGGAGGGAGGGCGCATTGGCTTCTTGGACTAAATCGATTGCATAGAAAACTACCTCAAAGCTTCTCAAATTGATCGGGTTTGCATAGATCATCATCATCAAGGCATCTACAAGGTTACCCAGGTAAGATCCACAGGTTTGTTTCTCTTATCTTGATCCAATCCATTGACCTAGCTCATAAATTGATAAAACCCTTATTTCTTCAAACCCTCATTTTTACATTTTTCAGATCTACTAAGATCTAGTGGCTTCTTGGGTAAGATATTGAAAACCCACCTCTATAGTATCCACGACATCCCGGAACTATAGTTTGGTGAGGATTGGCCTCCATTTGACCCTCTTCCCAAGGCATTTAGCCTCTCCAAGCAAGGGCGCACTTCCTAGTTTGGTAGGTTGACCTAGATCTAGTATGTGGGTAGTTGAGATCCCGCTTGATTCATGATCTACACATCCAATAACCTACCCCCAGATTGTCACTTTTCTGATTTCTACCTTGTGGGCCCTATTCCACATTTTAAGGAATTTAATCCCCATTTTGGACCACTTGGTATCTTCAAACTCAGATCTAGTAAGATCTAGCCATTGGATTGCCTT
Source organism: Larix kaempferi (assembly GCA_027924585.1). NCBI lineage: Eukaryota > Viridiplantae > Streptophyta > Pinopsida > Pinales > Pinaceae > Larix > Larix kaempferi. The sequence goes on from BSBM01001032.1 coordinate 2,041,616, forward strand.
GAAATTGTAGATCCATACTCTCACTTGCTTGAACCACTTGGATCTAAAGTTTGGATGCCATTGCACTTGTCTTGACCCCACTTATCCCACTTTTTAGCCTCCTTGGGTAAAGTCGCACCACCTTGGAGAAGTGAGTTGGCCCACTTCTAGGACATGGGTACATGAGATTTCAGTGGATGTGGAACAGGAGTAATTCAAAACCTAGGTCTAGTAGGTCACCTTGTCAAATCTTGCCTTGGGGATAGCATTCCTTGTTTTAAGGGATTGTGGTCCACTTAGGTCAAACCTAGATCTAGACCTATTCATCCATCAAGACTTTAATTGCCCACTTGTCTCATGCAATAGGAGTCCTTAACCACAAATTAACTTTACTTTGACTCCATTATCCCAATTCCCAAGGCACTGGTCTCTCTCCAAGTCAATTCGACTTTCCTAGATTGTTGGATTAACTTGTGGTTTGACCCTTGATTGGTGAACTAAACCCTTTGATGCCATCATACTTCATGATCAAGCTTGTCACTTGTACTAGTTAGCCCCAATTCAACCCCTAAACTACCCTGCATTGGACACGGTTCCCAAGGAAGTGGATTTTCTCACATTGAACTAGTACTTTAATCCTGGATCCTATTTCACAAATCATAAGTCACTCTCACATCAATAATGAACCAAAGCTATACTCATTGAACCCCTCACTTGTCTTGTGACTTCAGCCTAAGGTCTAGGATAAACCATACACCTTACTTCAATTAGAATTAACTTGATTTGGTGTCTTGGTTTTGATCTCTCCTGTCGGGAGTAGATCGGGTCTCCCCCTTTGTTGTCTGGGCTAGATAACATAAAGTGAAGGTTGCCTCGACTGGAGTGACAACCATCTATTGGAGGTCGAGGTAATCGTGGTTGCACCTTTTGAGTTGCCCTTCCCTATTGCCATCCATGAGTGGATACATCCATAGGGGTAACTACAGTCTAGGTGATAACACTACTGTTACCTTCTAAAGCTGCACTTGTAAAATATTCAAGTCCACACAAGAATGCAAACTTAGGATAACTTATTAGAAACCCTACCCAATGTCACCTTAGTAGGATTTCCCTTCACTTTAGTCCAGTTCTCCTCCGGTGCAAGTGGGTTTCTCTATGTATGATTGCTAAATTACCCTTTTAAACTTCTTTAACAGAGCAGATTTAGCAATCCAATACTTTATGAAGTACAATGGAAATTACTTTGGTCAATTCAGGTAGATTAGTGCCTATCCTTGGGCTAAATGGAGTTTGTTTCCGCCTAATACACACCTGGGGGGAATGCAGAAGAAATATTTAAGCTGCTTGGTGTGTCCTTGGGGGCAAGTCAGAGTCAAGTGCTGTCACCTAAATACTTGACTCCTCCGTCTAGGCTTACTCCTAGCAAAGCCAATGGGGGTGGTCCTATTATCACATATATAGTAGTCGGGCTACCATACATTATTTTTCTGATTCCAGTACACTATTCAGCCAATTCCCTTGCATTGAGATGCTGAGATGAGCATCTACTATGGATCATTATCAGATTTTGGACAGCAGTTTTATTCCCCATGCCATGACTGAGTTTCAGGACACTCAGAGAGATGACCAATGTAGCTATTTAGCCATTTATACAGAGCAGTCAGTAGTGCCCAGAGTAACAACAGCAGTTTCAGAGGACAGATGTTGGTTCAAATGATGATTTTTCAAGTATATGACTCAGCAGGTATATTATGGTGTTGTGGTTATATTGCTTTTATCTCCATTCTCGTACCATGTCTTAGCATTTAGTATCATGATTTGGCGATCATATAGATATGTGGACCTGGTTGTATTATATATAAATCATATTTGTCCCTACTCAGACTTAGAAGTTCTTGGCCTATACTCATTGGTTTTACCCTCCCTAAGGAGAATAGAGGTGGTCATTCCCGCCATACTTTGGCCTGCTAGTGTTGGTTTCATTTTTCACTACCTTCATCCATCCATGACTTACCCAGTTTGTTCATTACCTTGACTTACTACTTGACTAGTGGCAGGGAGGACCTTCCCCCATTGTAGCCTCTGTATTGGATGAGCTTCCTTGTTTATTGTGTCTCGGCTCTGAGTTGGTGACAAAACTTACCTATGGTGAGTTGGATTTCCTTGTGAATTCCCCCTAGTCATTAAAGATGTTGTTGGCTAAACCTGAAGTTTTTAGTGCTGCCATGAATACAAATTATGGAAATGAAATGTTATATCTTGTATGAAAAGCCCATTCATGCAATGTGTTTCTAAACACACATGAATGAAAGGCAAGCCAAATGAAAATGGCTATGAAATATCAAATGTTATATCTTTTGTGAAATGTAAATACCTAGGTAAACAAGCTATCTGTGACACACCTAGAAGTGCTCAGGTAAACAAGTGCCTTAAAAACACACCTGCAGCAAGAAGCCTAAATAAATGTAAATCTATGCAATGTGTTTGTAAACACACATAGATCAAAGGCTGTGGAAACTCTAGGCGCAAAAAGCAATGGAACTTAAATGCTATATCAAAAAGATTGCTGCCTCATTTGTATTATGGATTGTGGGCATCTGTGTAAGGTGAATAAACACTCTTTGAACAACTTATCCATTTGTGAGACACCGCCATTCCCTGTGTTGTTGCTTGTCCACTATATGTTATGGTGTGTATTCCCTCTTCCATTTCCAAAGTGTCACAGTGTTAAGTCAGTAAGTCATCCTTTGACCTAGACAATTGTTTCTTAGCCTTCACCCTTCACTAGCAAATTGATCACAACTATGAAGTGAGTATGACCTTGAAAGTCTTGTCTGAGTAATAAATAATAATTATGACTTATTATATTTGGATTTAGATAGCCAGTAATGATTACTTCTTGTTATAATTGATAACTGAATGGATTGTAAAGCATGTCTTAACCTTGGACACCTTGCAGCAGCTTGATGACAGTTTGAGTCATATTTTGGTCATGTTGACTTGGTCAAACCTCAGTTTGACCAAAAGTCAACCACAGGACATGAGGTGGCAAACCTCAGATGTTACAGATAGATGATATATGGTCTGGTACAGGGCATCATGGTGGGCTTATGTAGTGGTTTCAGGCTTATGATGATGATTTGTGCTTTTTAGCACTTTTACAGATTATTATTATTTGGTCTGCCGGATATGATGAGTATTTATTTTGGACCATGCAGAGCTTTATATGGTGTATGAGTACACATCTTAGATGAATTTGGACCTTCTGAGTCCAATGAGACAATCTGTGTATTGGTTTATATTGCTTTCCTGGTCATTCTAGTAGCACATTGTAGCATTTACTGTCATGATCTGGCGATCATATATATATATATTGGACTTGGTCTTTATTATGTATTTACTTAGTGTCCTGCTCAAATGAATAGAGGTTCTTGTCTCTACTCACTGGTTTCACCCTCCTAGGAGAATGGAGGTGATCATTCCCCCCATTGTTTGGCTTGCTAGTGTTGGCATCATTTTCACTATCTCCATCCAACAACATCTCAAGTGACTAGGGGGAGTTAAAGCCAATGCAAAAGATCGAGACAACCAACCAGAATGATTTAGGCCTACAATCCAACTCACCAAAGACAAATTTTGTCACCAACTTAGAGCCGAGACACTGAACATACAGGGATGCGGTCTGTTGCCGCCTGGTTCCACACCTGGGAAAACGCAGCAGAAGTCTTCAAGCTGCTGGTGTGGCCTTGGGGGCTAGTCAGAGTCAAGTGCTGTCACTTGGGACTCGACTCCTCCGTCTAGGCTTTCCTAGCGAAGCCAAGGGGGGTGGACCCTAAAAAATAAAAGAAACTAAGGCCTCTAACCTAGGAGTTAGGAAAATAATTTTTGCAACCAAGAATAAACACTACATACATTTGTCAAATAAAAACATCATTTATCATTTTACTCCCATTTAGAATAATCATCATTCAACTGCATACTAGTCAACAATATAAAATGAAATTTGCAACAAGACCAGTGCCTTATTATGGAGTCAAATAACAAATGCATAAACAGATAAGGTAAATGTTGTGGAATGTTCTTGGTTTATTTTAAAAATTAATGTGATGGTGATCTTTTTATTAAGGCAGGTGGGTTCCCGATATACGCAAGGTACGGGGGGAACATGTCCGGAAATTTGAAGCGTGGCTTCCCTCTCAGGCTTTGGGCTGAATCGGAGTCTCGAGGAGGTGTTCAGATGCTATACCAACGAGGGCAAGCCTAACAGTTTCCAAGAGGTCGCTATCCAGTTTTATCCCAAGCCTTCTGGGAAATTTGCCCACGACAACAAATTGCGTGTTGTGCCGGATTTTCACAAAAAGGATTTTTTATTGGGGTGGTGTTAAGTCCTATTACTAGTCATCCACTCCTTTCTGGTGTGTACCAACTGGATCAGACTAAGCTGCAAGTTGGCCACAGAGCATACGGGAGAAGACCTTGGTATTTTTTTATAAAATTTTAAAAACACAAATTTTATCTTTTTTAGAACCCCAGGAGTCTCTTTTCAGGCATGTATTTCGGGCAAGCCCTCATACAAAACCCTACTTCGGGAAAGCAAGGGGGGCGTTATGAGTTGTAAAAAAAAAAATGTGAAAAAACTAGGTTGTGAGTGAACTTGTGGCCCGCCAGTGGAACGGACCAACAAGGTTTATTTTAATCCTAATTTATTTTATTAAATGCCGGAAAACAAAGAAATAAACTACTCTAACAATCACGCCATGAAAATGAGACGACACAGGCCACCCCTGGGGGGATGGGGTATGGGCGCTGGCTAGCCCACTTGCTCTCGTTTAAAAATGTTTACAATGATTTTAGAGAAGTGCCCCAGTCTACTTAATGTGACTTGGTGGCTTACAAAATTATAGAAAAATTTGACCGGTTTTGAAAAATATGGAAATTTGTCCTCCGGATCGCCTGGATGCTCGAAATTTTGGCAGCACTTCCTCCTACCTGTTCGTCTTTTGCTGCAAACCAGCAAGCAATAATTAGTATAAGATGCCCAAAAACACTTTAAGAGTGTCTTTGGAACACCTCCTAAAAAACCCAAAATTTCTAAGTTAAAAAACTAAGTAAAAATGACGAAAAATAACCAAGTAGAACAAGCTATGGGGCTTGTCTACTTGGGATCTTTGCTAGCCCTTTAATGGCTGCAAATTTCAAGCTCTATGGCAGCCAGATAATACTTTGCAATCAGATCTAATACTACTTTAGAAAAAACTTGAAAGATTTCGACAACTTGAACTAGTTTTTTTTTAAAAGAAAGTACTAGATAATCGTAAAATTTGATTTTTTTATAAATGAGAGAGAGAGAGATGGAACAAATCCTTGTTGAAAATAGAAGCTTTGAAGATGGTTCAGTGATGTTTGAAGGGACTATATCTGCAAACAATGATTAGTAAAAAGTGGAAACAAACAAGATCCTGCTTCTTGCCAACTCAAGAAAACACCTGCACATCACAGATCTCACCAAACAAGATATTAAGTGTAGATATATGTACTCATAAGAAACTAAGCTGCTACAAATAAACAAATTTGACAAACAACTTATCTCATAGATGAGCACACCACACCCTTGAAGAATGAAACTTATGCACAAGTCACCTTGGAAAAGGAACCAAGATACTTCATCCACATATAACAAAACACCACAAGCTGACCTCCAAAGTCTTCTTTTATTCAAATGATAAAACTATTACAATCATAAGTCAGCTGCTCCAATTCTCACTAGTGAACAATGGAGAGAGAGCTGCAATATATAGAGAAAAACACCAAGTGATGGAGGGCGCACTTGCCTAAAGAGAGAGGGGAAGCGTGGCACAAAAGGTGGAGGAGAATGGGGCTGCCATCCCTTGCATTGGGCTGCATACACCAGCATAAAAGGTGCCCATTCCATTCAGCCCCAATGGTGCTGCTCCTACCTAAAAACGTGGCTGCCCACAATAGCAAGTGCGCCCCTCCCATGGATAAATGCGCCCCTCCTCATGGGCACCATTTACTCCACCTATGGGGCTGCCAAAACATGACAAATCAGCCCAATATCCTCCTATAACCATGCTGGTCCAAAACTGAGTTGCAATTACTCCAAAAATTTAATAATTTTTTTAAGTCATTTTTTCACTTTTTTGATTTTTTTCATGACTTTTTGACTTTTTGGGGTTTTTTGGCCATAGGAAAATATTGAATCACCCAAACCTTAGGAAAAGTGGGTTTAGGGGTTTAGGGGGTACTCTGAGTTAGAAAACGAGTACCCCTAAGGCAAAAAATACCTCTAGACGCCCCAGATAGGCCAATTACAAATTTTTTAATTGAACCATTAAAAAATGGCCCAATTTACGGAAAAAATAAAACTTGCCGAAAATTAAAAAACAACCTAGGGGGACTTAGACATGTCCATATGACTCAAAATTAACACCTAGCATGTTCATATACATTGACCCATAGACTCTAATAACTCCCTAAGGCCCGTCAGCCTCCCCAGGCATTCCAGCTTTGGAGGAGCAGGAGAAAAACCAATTAATTATGTTATGCACTAATGCAAGACATAATAGATAGGTGAAAAAACTCCTTGGAATACCTGACTTGGACAAAAAGTCCTAAGGAACCGAGTCTTTTACAAAACACCATGCTAGCACGTTTTGTTACAAACCCCGCAGGGCCATGGACATGTGGAAAAAAAATAAAAAGCGGGGCCCTTTAAAAGGCCAGCTGGTCATCAAATCACCAAAATTGAACATGTATCATGTTCCACTCTGCCCGCTCGCTTGATAATCCAACCAAGTGCAACTTAGTTGGCAACATCTGGCTCCAACTACGGGACGTGTGCTCGATCTGATTCAATCAAATAGAGTATGCGAGAATCCAAGAATCTCTGGTTCCTGCCACAAAATTAAAATGCATCAGTCCCATATCTTTGCCAAATGAAACATAAGTTGCAACATTTATTTCATAGAAAACTAAAGTAAGCAAATGAAATCAATAATATACAGAAAATAATGTACAAAAATGCAAGGCAAAGGTTTAGAGATGGCCCTGCTATCAATCTGCCCCCGTGGGCATTAAGAAATCTTCTTTGAAAAACAGCTTGAGCTGTTGTCCATTGACTGGGAGAGTCAACCTTTCTCCATCCATAGTGCAAAGGAAGAAAGAATTAACCCCTGCTGGTTCAAATATAATATATGGTCCCAACCATAGGCTATCAAACTTTCCATGCTTCCCTGGCTTATCCCTTCGCTTGTCCCATAAGAGAACCCAATCCCCTGGCTGGAAATCTTTTGGCTTGGCTGACCTGTCAAAAGTCCTTTTAACCCTGTCCTGATTTCTGATACTTTGGTCTAAAGCCTTTCTTCTAGTCTCATCTAATTTCATAATTTGCTCAATTCTGTTCTGCATACCATCATCATTTGACTCATAATCATGCAACATCTGATACACTGGCAACTGAATATGAATGGGAACAGAAACTTCCAAACCATAAACCAACTGGAAAGGGGTTTTCCCAGTAGCACGTTTCTGTGTTATTCTGTCAGCCCATACAGCAAATTTTATCTTAGAATCCCAAGACCTCTTGTTATCACCAACAGTCTTCTTTAAAATGTTCATTAGGGTCTTATTGGTTGATTCAGCCAATCCATTTCCTTGGGGATAATAGTTGGATGAGTGGGAAAGGATTATACCATACTTGAAGCAGAATGCTGAAAAGGCCATGGAACTAAAACTGGGACCATTGTCAGTTGTTATCTTGGATGGCACCCCAAATCTAGTTATGATATGATTTTCAAGAAAGTCCATAACTACTTTATCTGTGGCATACTTAGTAGGGATTGCCTCCACCCACTTGGTGAAATAATCGGTGGCAGTTAGGATCCAGGTATATCCATTGCTTGAATTTTCCTTAAACTGACCGATAAAATCAAGACCCCATTGTTGGAAAGGGGCTTGAACAACTACTGGCTCGAGAGGTAAAGTTGCCAATTTCTGTTTCCCAATGAACAACTGACATTGGGGACAAGATCTGACAAACTTGTGCACATCAGCAAATAAAGTGGGCCAATAGTAACCTGATCTAAGGATCTTGTGGGCTGTGGTGTCTGCTGCATAATGCCCACCACAAAATCCATTATGAAACTCAACCAGAAGTTTTTTGGAATCTGGTTCATCAACACATCTAAGAACTAAGCCATCAGGATTTCTCCAACCTAATCCATTTTGAGTTATGCAATACTTAGTGGCTTTAAGTCTTAGAGACCTTCTTTTATGACCAACAAGATGTTCAGGACAAGTAAATTTGTTAAGAAGGTAAATAATGTCGGAATACCATTGAGTTTGACTTAATCTTTGAAGCTCTTCAGATATGATAGGTGCTGACTCATTATTTTGACAAATCATTCCTACAGCTTTCTCATTACTTTCTGCCATCATGCGTGCAAGACCCTGACCTTTGATTAACTTGGTAGGTTTTATCTCCAAGTCATACTCTTGTATTTTGGACACCCATTTTCCCCTTATACCAAGGCAATCCTGTTGAGCTAATATATCTTTAACAGCAGTATGAGGAACATAACCCACAACTTTGGAATACCCAATATATATCCTGAAATGTTTCAAAGACTTAACAAGGGCATAAGCTTGTTTCTCCATTATAGTATATTTGAGCTCTGAATTTTGTAAAGCTTTACTAAAGAATGCTATGGGTTGTTCTTGGCCTTGGTCATTTTTCTGAAGTAGAACTCCAGCAATAGTATGCTCAGAAGCAAAGGAGAAAATTTGGAATTCTTTTGAATAATCAGGGCTTATCAACACCGGAGCTCTAGATATGGCATCCTTGATACCTGCAAAAGCTTCTCTTCCTTGCTTACTCCATTCAAACTTAGCATCTTTTTTAAGTAAGAGTTGTAGAGGCTTCATTAGTTCAGCTAGATTAGGAATGAATCTTCTAATGAAATTGATCTGGCCATTGAAGGACTGGAGAGCTTTGACATTGGTAGGGATAGGAACCTTTTTAATGGCCTCAACTCTTTCAGGATCAACCTTTACCCCATCTTTAGTGATAATATGCCCTAATAGTTTGCCCTCATCAACACAAAGCACAGATTTAGCTGGATTTAAAGATATGCCATATTTTCTGCATCTTTCAAAAATCTTTCTAAGATGGCCAACATGATCTGATATTTCCTTACTATATACTGTTAGATCATCCTGATATATCTCAATAATTTTACCAATCAATCCATTAAAAGCAACATCCATAGCACGTTGAAAGGTGGCACCAGCATTAGTAAGACCAAAAGGCATTCTAAGGTACATGAAAGTGCCCCAAGGTGTGGTAAAAGTAGTTTTATGTTGATCTTCCTTGTTGACTAGCACTTGGTTATATCCCGAAAATCCATCAAGAAAAGACATCATGCCTGACCCAGTTACCTTCTGAAGTAAAGTGTCCATGCTTGGCAAAGGATAGTTATCTTTTAGGCATGCCCAGTTCAAGTTTCTGAAATCAATACACAATCTGATATCCCCATTCTTTTTTCTAACAACCACCAAGTTAGAACACCAAGAAGAGTGTCTTGTTGGAGTAATAATGCCTGCTGCCAACATCTTTTGGAGTTCTCTGTAAACCATAGGGGCCAACTTGGGGTTTATTCGCCTCAGTTTTTGGCGAAAAGGCTTGATACCAGGTTTAAAAGGGATTGTATGTTGAAAAATATCATCACGGTAAGCTTTAAGTTCATCATAGCTGAAAGCAAATATATCCCTATATTCATAGATTAAGTCAATCAAGGCTTTTCTTTCTTCTTGAGATATTCCCTTTCCAATTTTTATCATCTTTGGTTCCTTCTCAGTTCCTATGTTTACTTCAATATACTCACCTGGTTTTATTGAACCCTTTTTCCTTTTATGGCCATCTTGTCTGTCAAAAAGCTGCTCTAACCGGGTGATGCCCTTGGGAATTTTGTTCCTAGGTTGGTCCTCTTCTTCTGGATACTCTCTCCCTTCTTCCTTATAGGTGATTTTACAATCAGAAAATTCTTGAAGATTATGGATGAAGTTGAGAATTTGCTTGTCACTATCAAACACTTGCCAATGCTCTATGTTGTCAGGGATTAAGGGTCTAAAGTTGATTTCAAATTTCCCATTCCCCTTTAATATTTCCTCAGTTGGTTGAAGTGTAGAAGCTGCCACAGCTAGTTCATCTGCCTCAATGTTTTCTTCTCTAGGAATTGCCATGATATTTAAAGCATCAAACCACTCCATAGTATCCCAGACAGCATTCCTATATTGTTTCAACCTTTGACTTTTGCAAGCAAATATGTTTTTAACCTGGGAAACCACCAAGTTAGAATCACCTTTAATAGATAAAATTTTAATCCCCATATCTTTGGCGATTTCTAACCCTTGCAAAAGGGCTTCATACTCAGCCACATTATTTGATGCATCAAACTCAAGTCTGAAAGCAAATTTGAAGGTTTGTTTAGAAGGAGAAGTTATGACAATTCCAGCTCCTTTTCCATATCTTGAAGATGCCCCATCAAAACTCATCCTCCATACCCCATCCTTCTTTTCATCTTTGGATGCTTCTTTAAAAGGTGCTATGAAATTTGAACATATAGAATAGTTTCCAAAGTTGTCTGTTTGATGCACAAATTCATTAGCCAGATTCTGTGGGTCTTCAACATGGAGTTTTCTAGCTTGTTCATTGTATAACTTAACAGTTGTATGTTCTGATGCAGGGATAGTAGCATATGACCAATCCATCCTTATGTCTCCCCCTAAAGATGCAGCCCACTTTCTAGATAAAAGCATTCCCCAATTGTCTGGTACATCAATTACTATGACATCCACGGTTAAATGGACATCAGGATACTTGGCCAACCTAACAGGTAGATTTATAATTATACCAATAGTATCAACTTCCCTTGAATCCATGGCACACACATTGTGATAGGGTCTAGTTGTCTTTAAGCCCAATTGATCCATAACCCTTTTGGTCATAACATTTGAGGAAGCACCAGAGTCCAACATGCAATTGTGCACAAGCATATTATTGACAAGTAAGGAGACATAGAAGGGAGGGTGGTCTTCCTTGTGAGGGTCCACACTATGCAAAATAATTGGGTCATCTTTATGATTGACTATGTTTTGAAGGTTAGGTTCTTCTCTAGTCTGGCTAAGACTAACCATCTCTGAGTTCATAGAAGCCTTGCCCTTTTCATGTTGAGGATGATCTATCACTTTCATAAGATTTTCTTTCAAACTTGGGATTTTGATAAGGTCAGTAACAAGAACAGGAATCTTTGCAGAAGATAACCATTGAGCCAAATCGACATGAAGATTTTCAGAGTTGGAAGAAGGTGTTACCTTAGGGATATTCTGATTTGAGTTTGATGTTCCAACATTGTTCTTTCTTTGATATGTTAGGCCTTTGAACTTTGACATCTCAAGAATTTTCTCTGGTGGAGGCATCTCACCAAATCTAAGGGTAGCTTTATCTTTCAAATCCTGGCTGTAACATCTAGCTTGTTCCCAAGTTTCTTTAGAGACAGGGTGAGTTTGACCCACAATATTGATATACTCAGGCTGGTTCTCAGGCTCGCTTGCTAATCTGACACTGCTACTGGCTTCTGACGGATTTTGTTCCATTGACCATTTAAATATAGCACAAGTAGACTCTTCATGGAAACTATCACATGCCCTACAAAAGGGAGGAATTTCTTCTGAAAGAGCATTTACAGTTTCCAAAGGATTTGGGGTCCTCTGATCTTGAAATGGAACTTTTCTCTGATATTGAGGCCTAGGAGCATATTGGGGCTTAGGCATATACTGATTTGAAACCTGGTGGTTTTGAGATCTTTCAATGGAGATCAACCTGTTCTGTATGGCAGTCATGTTGGAGGCTTGATTTGAAACAGCTTCTTTTAAGAGTTGAGCAATTTCTTTCAAAGGTTCCTTTGAAGGATCCTTGATCTCAGTGCTAATGGTCTTTTCTTTATTCTCAATTTGCTTCATAGGAACATTGGCCCTTGTGAAACCAGGAAGATGAGACTTGCCACAATTTAACATGTTCTTATCAATTTTCTCGGCCAATTCCATGGCCTTCTTTAGATCGGCAGGTTCTTTATCAGCTAATTGATATTTCAACTCTCCGCTAAAAGCTTCCATGTAGTAAATGAGGATGGAATTATCAGGTGGCTTGATATCAGCATGAAGTCTACCCACAATTTCATTGAATTTGTTGTTGAATTCTTCCATTGTCTCATTTTCATTTTTCTTAGTATTTGTCAAGGCAGCTAGAAGGTAGCGGTCTTCTTTGATGTCCCCTCATTTGGCCAGGAAAGCAGTTTCAATTTCTTTGTAGGTTTTGTACTTGTCAGCTTCCAACTTATTAAACCATTCATAAGCATTTTCTTCCAAAGACAAAGCAAACAACTTCATTTTAACATCTTCATGCTTGGCACCCAAGCACCACTTGTCAAAACAATGGCAAAAACGAGTTAAATGGGATTTAGCACTAATAGCATTATTTCCTTGAAAAGATGGCAACCTATCAATAGCTTTTTCAGGGATATCATGAGGGTAACCAACTATAGCAGTAAAATCATAAGGACCAAACTCAGCCATTTCAACAATAGAATTATTCAAATTATTTTCTGTGAATAAAAGGTGAATATCAGAAATTGACAGAAAACCAAGATCCTCAAGGGTTTTTCGAGAAGATAGCTTGCTTTTCCTTCTATGATAGACCTTTTCAGGCTCAGGAAAGAACTGAAGCAAGTTCTGAGGATTCCTTCTTGTAAAACGCCTTGGTAGATTTGTTGACAGTGGAGTCGCCAGATGTTCTTAGTCAATTTAAAAAATTCACTACATACATCAAACAAAGCAAAAACAAAAAGGAAAACTCAAAAGTCGTATTCCGAGAATAGAAAGACTTATCCCCGGCAACGGCGCCAAAATGTTGCCGCCTGGTTCCACACCTGGGAAAACGCAGCAGAAGTCTTCAAGCTGCTGGTGTGGCCTTGGGGGCAAGTCAGAGTCAAGTGCTGTCACTTGGGACTCGACTCCTCCGTCTAGGCTTTCCTAGCGAAGCCAAGGGGGGTGGACCCTAAAAAATAAAAGAAACTAAGGCCTCTAACCTAGGAGTTAGGAAAATAATTTTTGCAACCAAGAATAAACACTACATACATTTGTCAAATAAAAACATCATTTATCATTTTACTCCCATTTAGAATAATCATCATTCAACTGCATACTAGTCAACAATATAAAATGAAATTTGCAACAAGACCAGTGCCTTATTATGGAGTCAAATAACAAATGCATAAACAGATAAGGTAAATGTTGTGGAATGTTCTTGGTTTATTTTAAAAATTAATGTGATGGTGATCTTTTTATTAAGGCAGGTGGGTTCCCGATATACGCAAGGTACGGGGGAACATGTCCGGAAATTTGAAGCGTGGCTTCCCTCTCAGGCTTTGGGCTGAATCGGAGTCTCGAGGAGGTGTTCAGATGCTATACCAACGAGGGCAAGCCTAACGGTTTCCAAGAGGTCGCTATCCAGTTTTATCCCAAGCCTTCTGGGAAATTTGCCCACGACAACAAATTGCGTGTTGTGCCGGATTTTCACAAAAAGGATTTTTTATTGGGGTGGTGTTAAGTCCTATTACTAGTCATCCACTCCTTTCTGGTGTGTACCAACTGGATCAGACTAAGCTGCAAGTTGGCCACAGAGCATACGGGAGAAGACCTTGGTATTTTTTTATAAAATTTTAAGAACACAAATTTTATCTTTTTTAGAACCCCAGGAGTCTCTTTTCAGGCATGTATTTCGGGCAAGCCCTCATACAAAACCCTACTTCGGGAAAGCAAGGGGGGGCGTTATGAGTTGTAAAAAAAAAAAAAAAAATGTGAAAAAACTAGGTTGTGAGTGAACTTGTGGTCCGCCAGTGGAACGGACCAACAAGGTTTATTTTAATCCTAATTTATTTTATTAAATGCCGGAAAACAAAGAAATAAACTACTCTAACAATCACGCCATGAAAATGAGACGACACAGGCCACCCCTGGGGGGATGGGGTATGGGCGTTGGCTAGCCCACTTGCTCTCGTTTAAAAATGTTTACAATGATTTTAGAGAAGTGCCCCAGTCTACTTAATGTGACTTGGTGGCTTACAAAATTATAGAAAAATTTGACCGGTTTTGAAAAATATGGAAATTTGTCCTCCGGATCGCTTGGATGCTCGAAATTTTGGCAGCACTTCCTCCTACCTGTTCGTCTTTTGCTGCAAACCAGCAAGCAATAATTAGTATAAGATGCCCAAAAACACTTTAAGAGTGTCTTTGGAACACCTCCTAAAAAACCCAAAATTTCTAAGTTAAAAAACTAAGTAAAAATGACGAAAAATAACCAAGTAGAACAAGCTATGGGGCTTGTCTACTTGGGATCTTTGCTAGCCCTTTAATGGTTGCAAATTTCAAGCTCTATGGCAACCAGATAATACTTTGCAATCAGATCTAATACTACTTTAGAAAAAACTTGAAAGATTTCGACAACTTGAACTAGTTTTTTTTTAAAAGAAAGTACTAGATAATCGTAAAATTTGATTTTTTTATAAATGAGAGAGAGAGAGATGGAACAAATCCTTGTTGAAAATAGAAGCTTTGAAGATGGTTCAGTGATGTTTGAAGGGACTATATCTGCAAACAATGATTAGTAAAAAGTGGAAACAAACAAGATCCTGCTTCTTGCCAACTCAAGAAAACACCTGCACATCACAGATCTCACCAAACAAGATATTAAGTGTAGATATATGTACTCATAAGAAACTAAGCTGCTACAAATAAACAAATTTGACAAACAACTTATCTCATAGATGAGCACACCACACTCTTGAAGAATGAAACTTATGCACAAGTCACCTTGGAAAAGGAATCAAAATACTTCATCCACATATAACAAAACACCACAAGCTGACCTCCAAAGTCTTCTTTTATTCAAATGATAAAACTATTACAATCATAAGTCAGCTGCTCCAATTCTCACTAGTGAACAATGGAGAGAGAGCTGCAATATATAGAGAAAAACACCAAGTGATGGAGGGCGCACTTGCCTAAAGAGAGAGGGGAAGCGTGGCACAAAAGGTGGAGGAGAATGGGGCTGCCATCCCTTGCATTGGGCTGCATACACCAGCATAAAAGGTGCCCATTCCATTCAGCCCCAATGGTGCTGCTCCTACCTAAAAACGTGGCTGCCCACAATAGCAAGTGCGCCCCTCCCATGGATAAATGCGCCCCTCCTCATGGGCACCATTTACTCCACCTATGGGGCTGCCAAAACATGACAAATCAGCCCAATATCCTCCTATAACCATGCTGGTCCAAAACTGAGTTGCAATTACTCCAAAAATTTAATAATTTTTTAAAGTCATTTTTTCACTTTTTTGATTTTTTTCATGACTTTTTGACTTTTTTGGGTTTTTTGGCCATAGGAAAATATTGAATCACCCAAACCTTAGGAAAAGTGGATTTAGGGGTTTAGGGGGTACTCTGAGTTAGAAAACGAGTACCCCTAAGGCAAAAAATACCTCTAGACGCCCCAGATAGGCCAATTACAAATTTTTTAATTGAACCATTAAAAAATGGCCCAATTTACGGAAAAAATTAAACTTGCCGAAAATTAAAAAACAACCTAGGGGGACTTAGACATGTCCATATGACTCAAAATTAACGCCTAGCATGTTCATATACATTGACCCATAGACTCTAATAACTCCCTAAGGCCCGTCAGCCTCCCCAGGCATTCCAGCTTTGGAGGAGCAGGAGAAAAACCAATTAATTATGTTATGCACTAATGCAAGACATAATAGATAGGTGAAAAAACTCCTTGGAATACCTGACTTGGCCAAAAAGTCCTAAGGAACCGAGTCTTTTACAAAACACCATGCTAGCACGTTTTGTTACAAACCCCGCAGGGCCATGGACATGTGGAAAAAAAATAAAAAACGGGGCCCTTTAAAAGGCCAGCTGGTCATCAAATCACCAAAATTGAACATGTATCATGTTCCACTCTGCCCGCTCGCTTGATAATCCAACCAAGTGCAACTTAGTTGGCAACATCTGGCTCCAACTGCGGGACGTGTGCTCGATCTGATTCAATCAAATAGAGTATGCGAGAATCCAAGAATCTCTGGTTCCTGCCACAAAATTAAAATGCATCGGTCCCATATCTTTGCCAAATGAAACATAAGTTGCAACATTTATTTCATAGAAAACTAAAGTAAGCAAATGAAATCAATAATATACAGAAAATAATGTACAAAAATGCAAGGCAAAGGTTTAGAGATGGCCCTGCTATCAATCTGCCACCGTGGGCATTAAGAAATCTTCTTTGAAAAACACCTTGAGCTGTTGTCCATTGACTGGGAGAGTCAACCTTTCTCCATCCATAGTGCAAAGGAAGAAAGAATTAACCCCTGCTGGTTCAAATATAATATATGGTCCCAGCCATAGGCTATCAAACTTTCCATGCTTCCCTGGCTTATCCCTTCGCTTGTCCCATAAGAGAACCCAATCCCCTGGCTGGAAATCTTTTGGCTTGGCTGACCTGTCAAAAGTCCTTTTAACCCTGTCCTGATTTCTGATACTTTGGTCTAAAGCCTTTCTTCTAGTCTCATCTAATTTCATAATTTGCTCAATTCTGTTCTGCATACCATCATCATTTGACTCATAATCATGCAACATCTGATACACTGGCAACTGAATATGAATGGGAACAGAAACTTCCAAACCATAAACCAACTGGAAAGGGGTTTTCCCAGTAGCACGTTTCTGTGTTATTCTGTCAGCCCATACAGCAAATTTTATCTTAGAATCCCAAGACCTCTTGTTATCACCAACAGTCTTCTTTAAAATGTTCATTAGGGTCTTATTGGTTGATTCAGCCAATCCATTTCCTTGGGGATAATAGTTGGATGAGTGGGAAAGGATTATACCATACTTGAAGCAGAATGCTGAAAAGGCCATGGAACTAAAACTGGGACCATTGTCAGTTGTTATCTTGGATGGCACCCCAAATCTAGTTATGATATGATTTTCAAGAAAGTCCATAACTACTTTATCTGTGGCATACTTAGTAGGGATTGCCTCCACCCACTTGGTGAAATAATCGGTGGCAGTTAGGATCCAGGTATATCCATTGCTTGAATTTTCCTTAAACTGACCGATAAAATCAAGACCCCATTGTTGGAAAGGGGCTTGAACAACTACTGGCTCGAGAGGTAAAGTTGCCAATTTCTGTTTCCCAACGAACAACTGACATTGGGGACAAGATCTGACAAACTTGTGCACATCAGCAAATAAAGTGGGCCAATAGTAACCTGATCTAAGGATCTTGTGGGCTGTGGTGTCTGCTGCATAATGCCCACCACAAAATCCATTATGAAACTCAACCAGAAGTTTTTTGGAATCTGGTTCATCAACACATCTAAGAACTAAGCCATCAGGATTTCTCCAACCTAATCCATTTTGAGTTATGCAATACTTAGTGGCTTTAAGTCTTAGAGACCTTCTTTTATGACCAACAAGATGTTCAGGACAAGTAAATTTGTTAAGAAGGTAAATAATGTCGGAATACCATTGAGTTTGACTTAATCTTTCAAGCTCTTCAGATATGATAGGTGCTGACTCATTATTTTGACAAATCATTCCTACAGCTTTCTCATTACTTTCTGCCATCATGCGTGCAAGACCCTGACCTTTGATTAACTTGGTAGGTTTTATCTCCAAGTCATACTCTTGTATTTTGGACACCCATTTTCCCCTTATACCAAGGCAATCCTGTTGAGCTAATATATCTTTAACAGCAGTATGAGGAACATAACCCACAACCTTGGAATACCCAATATATATCCTGAAATGTTTCAAAGACTTAACAAGGGCATAAGCTTGTTTCTCCATTATAGTATATTTGAGCTCTGAATTTTGTAAAGCTTTACTAAAGAATGCTATGGGTTGTTCTTGGCCTTGGTCATTTTTCTGAAGTAGAACCCCAGCAATAGTATGCTCAGAAGCAAAGGAGAAGATTTGGAATTCTTTTGAATAATCAGGGCTTATCAACACCGGAGCTCTAGATATGGCATCCTTGATACCTGCAAAAGCTTCTCTTCCTTGCTTACTCCATTCAAACTTAGCATCTTTTTTAAGTAAGAGTTGTAGAGGCTTCATTAGTTCAGCTAGATTAGGAATGAATCTTCTAATGAAATTGATCTCGCCATTGAAGGACTGGAGAGCTTTGACATTGGTAGGGATAGGAACCTTTTTAATGGCCTCAACTCTTTCAGGATCAACCTTTACCCCATCTTTAGTGATAATATGCCCTAATAGTTTGCCCTCATCAACACAAAGCACAGATTTAGCTGGATTTAAAGATATGCCATATTTTCTGCATCTTTCAAAAATCTTTCTAAGATGGCCAACATGATCTGATATTTCCTTACTATATACTGTTAGATCATCCTGATATATCTCAATAATTTTACCAATCAATCCATTAAAAGCAACATCCATAGCACGTTGAAAGGTGGCACCAGCATTAGTAAGACCAAAAAGCATTCTAAGGTACATGAAAGTGCCCCAAGGTGTGGTAAAAGTAGTTTTATGTTGATCTTCCTTGTTGACTAGCACTTGGTTATATCCCGAAAATCCATCAAGAAAAGACATCATGCCTGACCCAGTTACCTTCTGAAGTAAAGTGTCCATGCTTGGCAAAGGATAGTTATCTTTTAGGCATGCCCAGTTCAAGTTTCTGAAATCAATACACAATCTGATATCCCCATTCTTTTTTCTAACAACCACCAAGTTAGAACACCAAGAAGAGTGTCTTGTTGGAGTAATAATGCCTGCTGCCAACATCTTTTGGAGTTCTTTGTAAACCATAGGGGCCAACTTGGGGTTTAGTCGCCTCAGTTTTTGGCGAAAAGGCTTGATACCAGGTTTAAAAGGGATTGTATGTTGAAAAATATCATCACGGTAAGCTTTAAGTTCATCATAGCTGAAAGCAAATATATCCCTATATTCATAGATTAAGTCAATCAAGGCTTTTCTTTCTTCTTGAGATATTCCCTTTCCAATTTTTATCATCTTTGGTTCCTTCTCAGTTCCTATGTTTACTTCAATATACTCACCTGGTTTTATTGAACCCTTTTTCCTTTTATGGCCATCTTGTCTGTCAAAAAGCTGCTCTAACCGGGTGATGCCCTTGGGAATTTTGTTCCTAGGTTGGTCCTCTTCTTCTGGATACTCTCTCCCTTCTTCCTTATAGGTGATTTTACAATCAGAAAATTCTTGAAGATTATGGATGAAGTTGAGAATTTGCTTGTCACTATCAAACACTTGCCAATGCTCTATGTTGTCAGGGATTAAGGGTCTAAAGTTGATTTCAAATTTCCCATTCCCCTTTAATATTTCCTCAGTTGGTTGAAGTGTAGAAGCTGCCACAACTAGTTCATCTGCCTCAATGTTTTCTTCTCTAGGAATTGCCATGATATTTAAAGCATCAAACCACTCCATAGTATCCCAGACAGCATTCCTATATTGTTTCAACCTTTGACTTTTGCAAGCAAATATGTTTTTAACCTGGGAAACCACCAAGTCAGAATCACCTTTAATAGATAAAATTTTAATCCCCATATCTTTGGCGATTTCTAACCCTTGCAAAAGGGCTTCATACTCAGCCACATTATTTGATGCATCAAACTCAAGTCTGAAAGCAAATTTGAAGGTTTGTTTAGAAGGAGAAGTTATGACAATTCCAGCTCCTTTTCCATATCTTGAAGATGCCCCATCAAAACTCATCCTCCATACCCCATCCTTCTTTTCATCTTTGGATGCTTCTTTAAAAGGTGCTATGAAATTTGAACATATAGAATAGTTTCCAAAGTTGTCTGTTTGATGCACAAATTCATTAGCCAGATTCTGTGGGTCTTCAACATGGAGTTTTCTAGCTTGTTCATTGTATAACTTAACAGTTGTATGTTCTGATGCAGGGATAGTAGCATATGACCAATCCATCCTTATGTCTCCCCCTAAAGATGCAGCCCACTTTCTAGATAAAAGCATTCCCCAATTGTCTGGTACATCAATTACTACGACATCCATGGTTAAATGGACATCAGGATACTTGGCCAACCTAACAGGTAGATTTATAATTATACCAATAGTATCAACTTCCCTTGAATCCATGGCACACACATTGTGATAGTGTCTAGTTGTCTTTAAGCCCAATTGATCCATAACCCTTTTGGTCATAACATTTGAGGAAGCACCAGAGTCCAACATGCAATTGTGCACAAGCATATTATTGACAAGTAAGGAGACATAGAAGGGAGGGTGGTCTTCCTTGTGAGGGTCCACACTATGCAAAATAATTGGGTCATCTTTATGATTGACTATGTTTTGAAGGTTAGGTTCTTCTCTAGTCTGGCTAAGACTAACCATCTCTGAGTTCATAGGAGCCTTGCCCTTTTCATGTTGAGGATGATCTATCACTTTCATAAGATTTTCTTTCAAACTTGGGATTTTGATAAGGTCAGTAACAAGAACAGGAATCTTTGCAGAAGATAACCATTGAGCCAAATCGACATGAAGATTTTCAGAGTTGGAAGAAGGTGTTACCTTAGGGATATTCTGATTTGAGTTTGATGTTCCAACATTGTTCTTTCTTTGATATGTTAGGCCTTTGAACTTTGACATCTCAAGAATTTTCTCTGGTGGAGGCATCTCACCAAATCTAAGGGTAGCTTTATCTTTCAAATCCTGGCTGTAACATCTAGCTTGTTCCCAAGTTTCTTTAGAGACAGGGTGAGTTTGACCCACAATATTGATATACTCAGGCTGGTTCTCAGGCTCGCTTGCTAATCTGACACTGCTACTGGCTTCTGACGGATTTTGTTCCATTGACCATTTAAATATAGCACAAGTAGACTCTTCATGGAAACTATCACATGCCCTACAAAAGGGAGGAATTTCTTCTGAAAGAGCATTTACAGTTTCCAAAGGATTTGGGGTCCTCTGATCTTGAAATGGAACTTTTCTCTGATATTGAGGCCTAGGAGCATATTGGGGCTTAGGCATATACTGATTTGAAACCTGGTGGTTTTGAGATCTTTCAATGGAGATCAACCTGTTCTGTATGGCAGTCATGTTGGAGGCTTGATTTGAAACAGCTTCTTTTAAGAGTTGAGCAATTTCTTTCAAAGGTTCCTTTGAAGGATCCTTGATCTCAGTGCTAATGGTCTTTTCTTTATTCTCAATTTGCTTCATAGGAACATTGGCCCTTGTGAAACCAGGAAGATGAGACTTGCCACAATTTAACATGTTCTTATCAATTTTCTCGGCCAATTCCATGGCCTTCTTTAGATCGGCAGGTTCTTTATCAGCTAATTGATATTTCAACTCTCCGCTAAAAGCTTCCATGTAGTAAATGAGGATGGAATTATCAGGTGGCTTGATATCAGCATGAAGTCTACCCACAATTTCATTGAATTTGTTGTTGAATTCTTCCATTGTCTCATTTTCATTTTTCTTAGTATTTGTCAAGGCAGCTAGAAGGTAGCGGTCTTCTTTGATGTCCCCCCATTTGGCCAGGAAAGCAGTTTCAATTTCTTTGTAGGTTTTGTACTTGTCAGCTTCCAACTTATTAAACCATTCATAAGCATTTTCTTCCAAAGACAAAGCAAACAACTTCATTTTAACATCTTCATGCTTGGCACCCAAGCACCACTTGTCAAAACAATGGCAAAAACGAGTTAAATGGGACTTAGCACTAATAGCATTATTTCCTTGAAAAGATGGCAACCTATCAATAGCTTTTTCAGGGATATCATGAGGGTAACCAACTATAGCAGTAAAATCATAAGGACCAAACTCAGCCATTTCAACAATAGAATTATTCAAATTATTTTCTGTGAATAAAAGGTGAATATCAGAAATTGACAGAGAACCAAGATCCTCAAGGGTTTTTCGAGAAGATAGCTTGCTTTTCCTTCTATGATAGACCTTTTCAGGCTCAGGAAAGAACTGAAGCAAGTTCTGAGGATTCCTTCTTGTAAAACGCCTTGGTAGATTTGTTGACAGTGGAGTCGCCAGATGTTCTTAGTCAATTTAAAAAATTCACTACATACATCAAACAAAGCAAAAACAAAAAGGAAAACTCAAAAGTCGTATTCCGGGAATAGAAAGACTTATCCCCGGCAACGGCGCCAAAATGTTGCCGCCTGGTTCCACACCTGGGAAAACGCAGCAGAAGTCTTCAAGCTGCTGGTGTGGCCTTGGGGGCAAGTCAGAGTCAAGTGCTGTCACTTGGGACTCGACTCCTCCGTCTAGGCTTTCCTAGCGAAGCCAAGGGGGGTGGAACCTAAAAAATAAAAGAAACTAAGGCCTCTAACCTAGGAGTTAGGAAAATAATTTTTGCAACCAAGAATAAACACTACATACATTTGTCAAATAAAAACATCATTTATCATTTTACTCCCATTTAGAATAATCATCATTCAACTGCATACTAGTCAACAATATAAAATGAAATTTGCAACAAGACCAGTGCCTTATTATGGAGTCAAATAACAAATGCATAAACAGATAAGGTAAATGTTGTGGAATGTTCTTGGTTTATTTTAAAAATTAATGTGATGGTGATCTTTTTATTAAGGCAGGTGGGTTCCCGATATACGCAAGGTATGGGGGAACATGTCCGGAAATTTGAAGCGTGGCTTCCCTCTCAGGCTTTGGGCTGAATCGGAGTCTCGAGGAGGTGTTCAGATGCTATACCAACGAGGGCAAGCCTAACGGTTTCCAAGAGGTCGCTATCCAGTTTTATCCCAAGCCTTCTGGGAAATTTGCCCACGACAACAAATTGCGTGTTGTGCCGGATTTTCACAAAAAGGATTTTTTATTGGGGTGGTGTTAAGTCCTATTACTAGTCATCCACTCCTTTCTGGTGTGTACCAACTGGATCAGACTAAGCTGCAAGTTGGCCACAGAGCATACGGGAGAAGACCTTGGTATTTTTTTATAAAATTTTAAGAACACAAATTTTATCTTTTTTAGAACCCCAGGAGTCTCTTTTCAGGCATGTATTTCGGGCAAGCCCTCATACAAAACCCTACTTCGGGAAAGCAAGGGGGGCGTTATGAGTTGTAAAAAAAAAAAAAAAAATGTGAAAAAACTAGGTTGTGAGTGAACTTGTGGTCCGCCAGTGGAACGGACCAACAAGGTTTATTTTAATCCTAATTTATTTTATTAAATGCCGGAAAACAAATAAATAAACTACTCTAACAATCACGCCATGAAAATGAGACGACACAGGCCACCCCTGGGGGGATGGGGTATGGGCGCTGGCTAGCCCACTTGCTCTCGTTTAAAAATGTTTACAATGATTTTAGAGAAGTGCCCCAGTCTACTTAATGTGACTTGGTGGCTTACAAAATTATAGAAAAATTTGACCGGTTTTGAAAAATATGGAAATTTGTCCTCCGGATCGCCTGGATGCTCGAAATTTTGGCAGCACTTCCTCCTACCTGTTCGTCTTTTGCTGCAAACCAGCAAGCAATAATTAGTATAAGATGCCCAAAAACACTTTAAGAGTGTCTTTGGAACACCTCCTAAAAAACCCAAAATTTCTAAGTTAAAAAACTAAGTAAAAATGACGAAAAATAACCAAGTAGAACAAGCTATGGGGCTTGTCTACTTGGGATCTTTGCTAGCCCTTTAATGGCTGCAAATTTCAAGCTCTATGGCAGCCAGATAATACTTTGCAATCAGATCTAATACTACTTTAGAAAAAACTTGAAAGATTTCGACAACTTGAACTAGTTTTTTTTTAAAAGAAAGTACTAGATAATCGTAAAATTTGATTTTTTTATAAATGAGAGAGAGAGAGATGGAACAAATCCTTGTTGAAAATAGAAGCTTTGAAGATGGTTCAGTGATGTTTGAAGGGACTATATCTGCAAACAATGATTAGTAAAAAGTGGAAACAAACAAGATCCTGCTTCTTGCCAACTCAAGAAAACACCTGCACATCACAGATCTCACCAAACAAGATATTAAGTGTAGATATATGTACTCATAAGAAACTAAGCTGCTACAAATAAACAAATTTGACAAACAACTTATCTCATAGATGAGCACACCACACCCTTGAAGAATGAAACTTATGCACAAGTCACCTTGGAAAAGGAATCAAGATACTTCATCCACATATAACAAAACACCACAAGCTGACCTCCAAAGTCTTCTTTTATTCAAATGATAAAACTATTACAATCATAAGTCAGCTGCTCCAATTCTCACTAGTGAACAATGGAGAGAGAGCTGCAATATATAGAGAAAAACACCAAGTGATGGAGGGCGCACTTGCCTAAAGAGAGAGGGGAAGCGTGGCACAAAAGGTGGAGGAGAATGGGGCTGCCATCCCTTGCATTGGGCTGCATACACCAGCATAAAAGGTGCCCATTCCATTCAGCCCCAATGGTGCTGCTCCTACCTAAAAACGTGGCTGCCCACAATAGCAAGTGCGCCCCTCCCATGGATAAATGCGCCCCTCCTCATGGGCACCATTTACTCCACCTATGGGGCTGCCAAAACATGACAAATCAGCCCAATATCCTCCTATAACCATGCTGGTCCAAAACTGAGTTGCAATTACTCCAAAAATTTAATAATTTTTTTAAGTCATTTTTTCACTTTTTTTATTTTTTTCATGACTTTTTGACTTTTTTGGGTTTTTTGGCCATAGGAAAATATTGAATCACCCAAACCTTAGGAAAAGTGGATTTAGGGGTTTAGGGGGTACTCTGAGTTAGAAAACGAGTACCCCTAAGGCAAAAAATACCTCTAGACGCCCCAGATAGGCCAATTACAAATTTTTTAATTGAACCATTAAAAAATGGCCCAATTTACGGAAAAAATTAAACTTGCCGAAAATTAAAAAACAACCTAGGGGGACTTAGACATGTCCATATGACTCAAAATTAATGCCTAGCATGTTCATATACATTGACCCATAGACTCTAATAACTCCCTAAGGCCCGTCAGCCTCCCCAGGCATTCCAGCTTTGGAGGAGCAGGAGAAAAACCAATTAATTATGTTATGCACTAATGCAAGACATAATAGATAGGTGAAAAAACTCCTTGGAATACCTGACTTGGCCAAAAAGTCCTAAGGAACCGAGTCTTTTACAAAACACCATGCTAGCACGTTTTGTTACAAACCCCGCAGGGCCATGGACATGTGGAAAAAAAATAAAAAACCGGGCCCTTTAAAAGGCCAGCTGGTCATCAAATCACCAAAATTGAACATGTATCATGTTCCACTCTGCCCGCTCGCTTGATAATCCAACCAAGTGCAACTTAGTTGGCAACATCTGGCTCCAACTGCGGGACGTGTGCTCGATCTGATTCAATCAAATAGAGTATGCGAGAATCCAAGAATCTCTGGTTCCTGCCACAAAATTAAAATGCATCGGTCCCATATCTTTGCCAAATGAAACATAAGTTGCAACATTTATTTCATAGAAAACTAAAGTAAGCAAATGAAATCAATAATATACAGAAAATAATGTACAAAAATGCAAGGCAAAGGTTTAGAGATGGCCCTGCTATCAATCTGCCACCGTGGGCATTAAGAAATCTTCTTTGAAAAACACCTTGAGCTGTTGTCCATTGACTGGGAGAGTCAACCTTTCTCCATCCATAGTGCAAAGGAAGAAAGAATTAACCCCTGCTAGTTCAAATATAATATATGGTCCCAGCCATAGGCTATCAAACTTTCCATGCTTCCCTGGCTTATCCCTTCGCTTGTCCCATAAGAGAACCCAATCCCCTGGCTGGAAATCTTTTGGCTTGGCTGACCTGTCAAAAGTCCTTTTAACCCTGTCCTGATTTCTGATACTTTGGTCTAAAGCCTTTCTTCTAGTCTCATCTAATTTCATAATTTGCTCAATTCTGTTCTGCATACCATCATCATTTGACTCATAATCATGCAACATCTGATACACTGGCAACTGAATATGAATGGGAACAGAAACTTCCAAACCATAAACCAACTGGAAAGGGGTTTTCCCAGTAGCACGTTTCTGTGTTATTCTGTCAGCCCATACAGCAAATTTTATCTTAGAATCCCAAGACCTCTTGTTATCACCAACAGTCTTCTTTAAAATGTTCATTAGGGTCTTATTGGTTGATTCAGCCAATCCATTTCCTTGGGGATAATAGTTGGATGAGTGGGAAAGGATTATACCATACTTGAAGCAGAATGCTGAAAAGGCCATGGAACTAAAACTGGGACCATTGTCAGTTGTTATCTTGGATGGCACCCCAAATCTAGTTATGATATGATTTTCAAGAAAGTCCATAACTACTTTATCTGTGGCATACTTAGTAGGGATTGCCTCCACCCACTTGGTGAAATAATCGGTGGCAGTTAGGATCCAGGTATATCCATTGCTTGAATTTTCCTTAAACTGACCGATAAAATCAAGACCCCATTGTTGGAAAGGGGCTTGAACAACTACTGGCTCGAGAGGTAAAGTTGCCAATTTCTGTTTCCCAACGAACAACTGACATTGGGGACAAGATCTGACAAACTTGTGCACATCAGCAAATAAAGTGGGCCAATAGTAACCTGATCTAAGGATCTTGTGGGCTGTGGTGTCTGCTGCATAATGCCCACCACAAAATCCATTATGAAACTCAACCAGAAGTTTTTTGGAATCTGGTTCATCAACACATCTAAGAACTAAGCCATCAGGATTTCTCCAACCTAATCCATTTTGAGTTATGCAATACTTAGTGGCTTTAAGTCTTAGAGACCTTCTTTTATGACCAACAAGATGTTCAGGACAAGTAAATTTGTTAAGAAGGTAAATAATGTCGGAATACCATTGAGTTTGACTTAATCTTTCAAGCTCTTCAGATATGATAGGTGCTGACTCATTATTTTGACAAATCATTCCTACAGCTTTCTCATTACTTTCTGCCATCATGCGTGCAAGACCCTGACCTTTGATTAACTTGGTAGGTTTTATCTCCAAGTCATACTCTTGTATTTTGGACACCCATTTTCCCCTTATACCAAGGCAATCCTGTTGAGCTAATATATCTTTAACAGCAGTATGAGGAACATAACCCACAACCTTGGAATACCCAATATATATCCTGAAATGTTTCAAAGACTTAACAAGGGCATAAGCTTGTTTCTCCATTATAGTATATTTGAGCTCTGAATTTTGTAAAGCTTTACTAAAGAATGCTATGGGTTGTTCTTGGCCTTGGTCATTTTTCTGAAGTAGAACCCCAGCAATAGTATGCTCAGAAGCAAAGGAGAAGATTTGGAATTCTTTTGAATAATCAGGGCTTATCAACACCGGAGCTCTAGATATGGCATCCTTGATACCTGCAAAAGCTTCTCTTCCTTGCTTACTCCATTCAAACTTAGCATCTTTTTTAAGTAAGAGTTGTAGAGGCTTCATTAGTTCAGCTAGATTAGGAATGAATCTTCTAATGAAATTGATCTCGCCATTGAAGGACTGGAGAGCTTTGACATTGGTAGGGATAGGAACCTTTTTAATGGCCTCAACTCTTTCAGGATCAACCTTTACCCCATCTTTAGTGATAATATGCCCTAATAGTTTGCCCTCATCAACACAAAGCACAGATTTAGCTGGATTTAAAGATATGCCATATTTTCTGCATCTTTCAAAAATCTTTCTAAGATGGCCAACATGATCTGATATTTCCTTACTATATACTGTTAGATCATCCTGATATATCTCAATAATTTTACCAATCAATCCATTAAAAGCAACATCCATAGCACGTTGAAAGGTGGCACCAGCATTAGTAAGACCAAAAAGCATTCTAAGGTACATGAAAGTGCCCCAAGGTGTGGTAAAAGTAGTTTTATGTTGATCTTCCTTGTTGACTAGCACTTGGTTATATCCCGAAAATCCATCAAGAAAAGACATCATGCCTGACCCAGTTACCTTCTGAAGTAAAGTGTCCATGCTTGGCAAAGGATAGTTATCTTTTAGGCATGCCCAGTTCAAGTTTCTGAAATCAATACACAATCTGATATCCCCATTCTTTTTTCTAACAACCACCAAGTTAGAACACCAAGAAGAGTGTCTTGTTGGAGTAATAATGCCTGCTGCCAACATCTTTTGGAGTTCTTTGTAAACCATAGGGGCCAACTTGGGGTTTATTCGCCTCAGTTTTTGGCGAAAAGGCTTGATACCAGGTTTAAAAGGGATTGTATGTTGAAAAATATCATCACGGTAAGCTTTAAGTTCATCATAGCTGAAAGCAAATATATCGCTATATTCATAGATTAAGTCAATCAAGGCTTTTCTTTCTTCTTGAGATATTCCCTTTCCAATTTTTATCATCTTTGGTTCCTTCTCAGTTCCTATGTTTACTTCAATATACTCACCTGGTTTTATTGAACCCTTTTTCCTTTTATGGCCATCTTGTCTGTCAAAAAGCTGCTCTAACCGGGTGATGCCCTTGGGAATTTTGTTCCTAGGTTGGTCCTCTTCTTCTGGATACTCTCTCCCTTCTTCCTTATAGGTGATTTTACAATCAGAAAATTCTTGAAGATTATGGATGAAGTTGAGAATTTGCTTGTCACTATCAAACACTTGCCAATGCTCTATGTTGTCAGGGATTAAGGGTCTAAAGTTGATTTCAAATTTCCCATTCCCCTTTAATATTTCCTCAGTTGGTTGAAGTGTAGAAGCTGCCACAACTAGTTCATCTGCCTCAATGTTTTCTTCTCTAGGAATTGCCATGATATTTAAAGCATCAAACCACTCCATAGTATCCCAGACAGCATTCCTATATTGTTTCAACCTTTGACTTTTGCAAGCAAATATGTTTTTAACCTGGGAAACCACCAAGTCAGAATCACCTTTAATAGATAAAATTTTAATCCCCATATCTTTGGCGATTTCTAACCCTTGCAAAAGGGCTTCATACTCAGCCACATTATTTGATGCATCAAACTCAAGTCTGAAAGCAAATTTGAAGGTTTGTTTAGAAGGAGAAGTTATGACAATTCCAGCTCCTTTTCCATATCTTGAAGATGCCCCATCAAAACTCATCCTCCATACCCCATCCTTCTTTTCATCTTTGGATGCTTCTTTAAAAGGTGCTATGAAATTTGAACATATAGAATAGTTTCCAAAGTTGTCTGTTTGATGCACAAATTCATTAGCCAGATTCTGTGGGTCTTCAACATGGAGTTTTCTAGCTTGTTCATTGTATAACTTAACAGTTGTATGTTCTGATGCAGGGATAGTAGCATATGACCAATCCATCCTTATGTCTCCCCCTAAAGATGCAGCCCACTTTCTAGATAAAAGCATTCCCCAATTGTCTGGTACATCAATTACTACGACATCCATGGTTAAATGGACATCAGGATACTTGGCCAACCTAACAGGTAGATTTATAATTATACCAATAGTATCAACTTCCCTTGAATCCATGGCACACACATTGTGATAGTGTCTAGTTGTCTTTAAGCCCAATTGATCCATAACCCTTTTGGTCATAACATTTGAGGAAGCACCAGAGTCCAACATGCAATTGTGCACAAGCATATTATTGACAAGTAAGGAGACATAGAAGGGAGGGTGGTCTTCCTTGTGAGGGTCCACACTATGCAAAATAATTGGGTCATCTTTATGATTGACTATGTTTTGAAGGTTAGGTTCTTCTCTAGTCTGGCTAAGACTAACCATCTCTGAGTTCATAGGAGCCTTGCCCTTTTCATGTTGAGGATGATCTATCACTTTCATAAGATTTTCTTTCAAACTTGGGATTTTGATAAGGTCAGTAACAAGAACAGGAATCTTTGCAGAAGATAACCATTGAGCCAAATCGACATGAAGATTTTCAGAGTTGGAAGAAGGTGTTACCTTAGGGATATTCTGATTTGAGTTTGATGTTCCAACATTGTTCTTTCTTTGATATGTTAGGCCTTTGAACTTTGACATCTCAAGAATTTTCTCTGGTGGAGGCATCTCACCAAATCTAAGGGTAGCTTTATCTTTCAAATCCTGGCTGTAACATCTAGCTTGTTCCCAAGTTTCTTTAGAGACAGGGTGAGTTTGACCCACAATATTGATATACTCAGGCTGGTTCTCAGGCTCGCTTGCTAATCTGACACTGCTACTGGCTTCTGACGGATTTTGTTCCATTGACCATTTAAATATAGCACAAGTAGACTCTTCATGGAAACTATCACATGCCCTACAAAAGGGAGGAATTTCTTCTGAAAGAGCATTTACAGTTTCCAAAGGATTTGGGGTCCTCTGATCTTGAAATGGAACTTTTCTCTGATATTGAGGCCTAGGAGCATATTGGGGCTTAGGCATATACTGATTTGAAACCTGGTGGTTTTGAGATCTTTCAATGGAGATCAACCTGTTCTGTATGGCAGTCATGTTGGAGGCTTGATTTGAAACAGCTTCTTTTAAGAGTTGAGCAATTTCTTTCAAAGGTTCCTTTGAAGGATCCTTGATCTCAGTGCTAATGGTCTTTTCTTTATTCTCAATTTGCTTCATAGGAACATTGGCCCTTGTGAAACCAGGAAGATGAGACTTGCCACAATTTAACATGTTCTTATCAATTTTCTCGGCCAATTCCATGGCCTTCTTTAGATCGGCAGGTTCTTTATCAGCTAATTGATATTTCAACTCTCCGCTAAAAGCTTCCATGTAGTAAATGAGGATGGAATTATCAGGTGGCTTGATATCAGCATGAAGTCTACCCACAATTTCATTGAATTTGTTGTTGAATTCTTCCATTGTCTCATTTTCATTTTTCTTAGTATTTGTCAAGGGAGCTAGAAGGTAGCGGTCTTCTTTGATGTCCCCCCATTTGGCCAGGAAAGCAGTTTCAATTTCTTTGTAGGTTTTGTACTTGTCAGCTTCCAACTTATTAAACCATTCATAAGCATTTTCTTCCAAAGACAAAGCAAACAACTTCATTTTAACATCTTCATGCTTGGCACCCAAGCACCACTTGTCAAAACAATGGCAAAAACGAGTTAAATGGGACTTAGCACTAATAGCATTATTTCCTTGAAAAGATGGCAACCTATCAATAGCTTTTTCAGGGATATCATGAGGGTAACCAACTATAGCAGTAAAATCATAAGGACCAAACTCAGCCATTTCAACAATAGAATTATTCAAATTATTTTCTGTGAATAAAAGGTGAATATCAGAAATTGACAGAGAACCAAGATCCTCAAGGGTTTTTCGAGAAGATAGCTTGCTTTTCCTTCTATGATAGACCTTTTCAGGCTCAGGAAAGAACTGAAGCAAGTTCTGAGGATTCCTTCTTGTAAAACGCCTTGGTAGATTTGTTGACAGTGGAGTCGCCAGATGTTCTTAGTCAATTTAAAAAATTCACTACATACATCAAACAAAGCAAAAACAAAAAGGAAAACTCAAAAGTCGTATTCCGGGAATAGAAAGACTTATCCCCGGCAACGGCGCCAAAATGTTGCCGCCTGGTTCCACACCTGGGAAAACGCAGCAGAAGTCTTCAAGCTGCTGGTGTGGCCTTGGGGGCAAGTCAGAGTCAAGTGCTGTCACTTGGGACTCGACTCCTCCGTCTAGGCTTTCCTAGCGAAGCCAAGGGGGGTGGACCCTAAAAAATAAAAGAAACTAAGGCCTCTAACCTAGGAGTTAGGAAAATAATTTTTGCAACCAAGAATAAACACTACATACATTTGTCAAATAAAAACATCATTTATCATTTTACTCCCATTTAGAATAATCATCATTCAACTGCATACTAGTCAACAATATAAAATGAAATTTGCAACAAGACCAGTGCCTTATTATGGAGTCAAATAACAAATGCATAAACAGATAAGGTAAATGTTGTGGAATGTTCTTGGTTTATTTTAAAAATTAATGTGATGGTGATCTTTTTATTAAGGCAGGTGGGTTCCCGATATACGCAAGGTACGGGGGAACATGTCCGGAAATTTGAAGCGTGGCTTCCCTCTCAGGCTTTGGGCTGAATCGGAGTCTCGAGGAGGTGTTCAGATGCTATACCAACGAGGGCAAGCCTAACGGTTTCCAAGAGGTCGCTATCCAGTTTTATCCCAAGCCTTCTGGGAAATTTGCCCACGACAACAAATTGCGTGTTGTGCCGGATTTTCACAAAAAGGATTTTTTATTGGGGTGGTGTTAAGTCCTATTACTAGTCATCCACTCCTTTCTGGTGTGTACCAACTGGATCAGACTAAGCTGCAAGTTGGCCACAGAGCATACGGGAGAAGACCTTGGTATTTTTTTATAAAATTTTAAGAACACAAATTTTATCTTTTTTAGAACCCCAGGAGTCTCTTTTCAGGCATGTATTTCGGGCAAGCCCTCATACAAAACCCTACTTCGGGAAAGCAAGGGGGGCGTTATGAGTTGTAAAAAAAAAAAAAAAATGTGAAAAAACTAGCTTGTGAGTGAACTTGTGGTCCGCCAGTGGAACGGACCAACAAGGTTTATTTTAATCCTAATTTATTTTATTAAATGCCGGAAAACAAATAAATAAACTACTCTAACAATCACGCCATGAAAATGAGACGACACAGGCCACCCCTGGGGGGATGGGGTATGGGCGCTGGCTAGCCCACTTGCTCTCGTTTAAAAATGTTTACAATGATTTTAGAGAAGTGCCCCAGTCTACTTAAT
Organism: Larix kaempferi; assembly: GCA_027924585.1. Lineage (NCBI taxonomy): Eukaryota > Viridiplantae > Streptophyta > Pinopsida > Pinales > Pinaceae > Larix > Larix kaempferi. The sequence goes on from BSBM01001032.1 coordinate 2,074,387, forward strand.
GTGACTTGGTGGCTTACAAAATTATAGAAAAATTTGACCGGTTTTGAAAAATATGGAAATTTGTCCTCCGGATCGCCTGGATGCTCGAAATTTTGGCAGCACTTCCTCCTACCTGTTCGTCTTTTGCTGCAAACCAGCAAGCAATAATTAGTATAAGATGCCCAAAAACACTTTAAGAGTGTCTTTGGAACACCTCCTAAAAAACCCAAAATTTCTAAGTTAAAAAACTAAGTAAAAATGACGAAAAATAACCAAGTAGAACAAGCTATGGGGCTTGTCTACTTGGGATCTTTGCTAGCCCTTTAATGGCTGCAAATTTCAAGCTCTATGGCAGCCAGATAATACTTTGCAATCAGATCTAATACTACTTTAGAAAAAACTTGAAAGATTTCGACAACTTGAACTAGTTTTTTTTTAAAAGAAAGTACTAGATAATCGTAAAATTTGATTTTTTTATAAATGAGAGAGAGAGAGATGGAACAAATCCTTGTTGAAAATAGAAGCTTTGAAGATGGTTCAGTGATGTTTGAAGGGACTATATCTGCAAACAATGATTAGTAAAAAGTGGAAACAAACAAGATCCTGCTTCTTGCCAACTCAAGAAAACACCTGCACATCACAGATCTCACCAAACAAGATATTAAGTGTAGATATATGTACTCATAAGAAACTAAGCTGCTACAAATAAACAAATTTGACAAACAACTTATCTCATAGATGAGCACACCACACCCTTGAAGAATGAAACTTATGCACAAGTCACCTTGGAAAAGGAATCAAGATACTTCATCCACATATAACAAAACACCACAAGCTGACCTCCAAAGTCTTCTTTTATTCAAATGATAAAACTATTACAATCATAAGTCAGCTGCTCCAATTCTCACTAGTGAACAATGGAGAGAGAGCTGCAATATATAGAGAAAAACACCAAGTGATGGAGGGCGCACTTGCCTAAAGAGAGAGGGGAAGCGTGGCACAAAAGGTGGAGGAGAATGGGGCTGCCATCCCTTGCATTGGGCTGCATACACCAGCATAAAAGGTGCCCATTCCATTCAGCCCCAATGGTGCTGCTCCTACCTAAAAACGTGGCTGCCCACAATAGCAAGTGCGCCCCTCCCATGGATAAATGCGCCCCTCCTCATGGGCACCATTTACTCCACCTATGGGGCTGCCAAAACATGACAAATCAGCCCAATATCCTCCTATAACCATGCTGGTCCAAAACTGAGTTGCAATTACTCCAAAAATTTAATAATTTTTTTAAGTCATTTTTTCACTTTTTTTATTTTTTTCATGACTTTTTGACTTTTTTGGGTTTTTTGGCCATAGGAAAATATTGAATCACCCAAACCTTAGGAAAAGTGGATTTAGGGGTTTAGGGGGTACTCTGAGTTAGAAAACGAGTACCCCTAAGGCAAAAAATACCTCTAGACGCCCCAGATAGGCCAATTACAAATTTTTTAATTGAACCATTAAAAAATGGCCCAATTTACGGAAAAAATTAAACTTGCCGAAAATTAAAAAACAACCTAGGGGGACTTAGACATGTCCATATGACTCAAAATTAACGCCTAGCATGTTCATATACATTGACCCATAGACTCTAATAACTCCCTAAGGCCCGTCAGCCTCCCCAGGCATTCCAGCTTTGGAGGAGCAGGAGAAAAACCAATTAATTATGTTATGCACTAATGCAAGACATAATAGATAGGTGAAAAAACTCCTTGGAATACCTGACTTGGCCAAAAAGTCCTAAGGAACCGAGTCTTTTACAAAACACCATGCTAGCACGTTTTGTTACAAACCCCGCAGGGCCATGGACATGTGGAAAAAAAATAAAAAACGGGGCCCTTTAAAAGGCCAGCTGGTCATCAAATCACCAAAATTGAACATGTATCATGTTCCACTCTGCCCGCTCGCTTGATAATCCAACCAAGTGCAACTTAGTTGGCAACACGGTCCAAACACAGAGGTAGAAAAATGGGGAAGTCCTCAGTATCAGAAAGTCAAATGAGATAGGTCAAGGTTTAAAGTCAAATAGGAAAGTCATGTATGGATGGAGTCAAGTGAATATGGAGCCTACACTAGCAGACAACTAGTGTCAAGAAACACCATGTCTATGTAAGGTGGAAAACTAGTGGGTTTTGTTAAATGACCTAAATGTGCAAGCAATTGTCCATTTTATGATTTATAGTTCATTTTAAACAGTTTGCCACATCAGGAATAATATACCAAGCAGATGCTGTGAACATGACTAAATCAACAAGATAATAATCCATAGTCAATGATAAAATATACATAGATCATACAACATCATCATAGTAATAAACATCATATACCATCTGAAACACTGCTGCAATACATCTCTAAGCATTGAACTGAAACTGTATGGGATAAAGGGTCACATCGGTCATCAAATCTGAACTCCCAAGGCTCAGCCTTGACACAAGGTCTAACATAAGTCTGAATAATACATATGCTCTGATCATGAGTGATCTCAAAATATACAATCATCATAGCCAAGCTCTGAATAATGGAAGCTCTGGAATGTGCAGATATCTGCTAAACAAGAATAGTAGCCTTGCTACTATGGTGTGATAACAAGACAGTTTGTTTTCAGTTCTGGGCAGTTTCAGTTGAGATTTCTCTCAGTTTATCACTTCAGTGTAGATTTGCCATTAAAAATGGCCTGTCAGAGCAGTATCATGAGTTGATTGGTTTACCTATGGCGCTACAGAGGGGATATGGAGTGTAGCCACTTGTTTTTACTACATTGCTATATTCCCAGACATGTTGGTGCAGTCAGATTTGGCCCCGAGTGACCAAGCAGTGAGTTACAGGCATTTTTATACTTTTCAGGTGATTTAAAGAGGCATAAAAAATGGTAAAATTGGCTATAGAGTAATTCGATTTGGAATATTGAGTTAAGGAAATGGCATTGGAATGGTTTTGATGTTGTGTATGATGTCTCCCACACCCTCCAGAGCTGTTGCATCAGTCAGAGGGGCCCTCACATCATTCTCCGGCACATTTTTATGGTTTCATAGTGCCCTTGGAGGCTCACGACTTTCCCTAGTGGGCATGATTTTGTACTTTGACAAGTCATGTTGTGTTATTGTGCCATGGGGACACACTAGAGAGATAATATATCACTCCCTAGACCCACCATGAGCTTCATGTTATGTTTTTAGAGTCACTTCATGAGGCCATCCTCCTTAGGGCGATTTGACTATGCGGGTATATTATATTTTTTAGTTGATCCATGTACCTTATGTTGAGCTTATCTCAACCATTGATTAGATTATTGTATGTTTTAATCTTAGTCATTCATTAAAAAGGTGGTTAGGGTTTTGGTCTCTCCCATAGCTATAAAAAGGAGAGACCCTCTCATTGTAAAGGGACCTTTGGCTCTTGGAATCTTGGTAATAAAAGAATTATTTACAGATACTTTCGCATATTCTTTGATGTGATGTTCTTAGATGGTGATTGGAAAGTCTATTGTCTCCTAGCATTTAAGATTTTGTGGTGAATCCATATCTATTTTGGAAACAGTGTTTTGTCTACAGGAGGGCGACTTCACTTGGGCGTTTTTGCAGGGGCCCCTTAACTCGCTTCACTTGGATTCGTTTATATTAGGGGGTTTTCATTAGCTTCATTGTGATCTATGATTTCATCTTGATATGTCTCTTGTTGCATTTGTCATTTTTTCTTGATGCTTCGAATCTAACTTAGGTAGTTCGTTGTGCAGGGAAAGAGGGCACATTGGCTTCTCTGGGAAAATCGATTTGGCTTGGATACTCACTCAAAGCTTCTCAAATTGATCTGGAAGGCATAGATCATCATCATCAAAGCATCCGCAAGATTATCCGGGTAAGTTCTACTCTTATTTCAGTCATTATTGGGTTCCAATCCATTGGGTATCTTCATTTACAGTTAAAACCCTCATTAAAATTAATCGGAAAATTCTCTGGCTCAAACCACTTGGCAATTTGGCAAAACTTTTCTGGGTTTTTCACCTTAGGGAAAACCCTAGGTGGGTTCTCCAAGACGTCATCCTTGGAGGACTCCCTGTGGCCCAAATCCCTAGGCATTAGTTCTCCTTACGCCCGCGCATTTACTGAGCTGTCTGATTTGCCTCTTGTTTAATGCCCTATCTTAGACTTGCGTGTTTCGATATTGTCATACCTATCAATCAAGTCTACCCAAAGCTACTAGACAGCCCCAATCCTATCATACCTGGTACCTTGATCCTGGATCTGTTAATTAAGCTTATACGTCACTTGTATAATTACTGTTATCACACAACTTGTAGTTGTCCCTAAAGGTATCCCATCCGAGATGGTAGAGGAGATGGACAACTAAAGAGGTGACCCAAGAAATGCAACGATTCCCAATGCAAGCTGGGTGTCACGATAACCGAGGCACTCTTCACTTTAGATCAAGACTAATCAAGATCAAGGGGGAGACCCTAGCCAATCAATGAAGATTAGCTAACCCAAAGGTTCCTAGGGAAATGTGTAAGTTGAGTTACGGAAACCAATGAGTGAGTTAGATTAAGTGGACCCAAGGGTTTAAGTGTGGTTGAAAAGGCTTAAGAGGTGACAAGTGTTTCAACCAATGAATGACTAGGGCCACTTATGAAGCTCAAAAGATCTAGTACCATGAAAATCACAAGTGGGGCCCACTCCTCAAAAAGTGGAAAATGTTCCAAGTGGGGCCCATAAGGTCAAATTAGGGGTGAGATGGCACTAAGGGATATGCAATTATGTAGATCTATGGATCTAAGATGCAAGGAGCAACACCCACATATGGGATCTAGCAAAAGACAAATAGCCCAATGAATGCGATTTACCTAGGGGAGACTAGTGCTTTGAATTGAGGGGGCAAATGGAGTCCAAATTTCACCAAACTTTAGATCGGGGTAGTTCAGACAATTATCAAGGTCGGTTTGAAATGGCATGCCCCAATATGAGCTAGATCTCCATAGATCTAAGATTTACAATGCATCACCAAATGACCCAAATGGGGCTCAACCCTCAAAATGAGGAATGGGGCCCACAAGGTAAAAATCAAAGAGGTGAAGCACTAGGGGTAGGTTATCAAGATGGATCTATCCAAATCAAGTGGGATCTCACCTACCCATATCAAGGAACTAGCCCAACTAGCCTTCCTCAAGCAGTGCGAATTGCCTCAAGGAGGGCTAGGTGCCTTGGGAAGTGGGTCAAATGGAAGCCAATCACCACCAAACTATAGATCTGAATTGTTGTGGATGCTATAGAGGTGGGTTTTAAATATAATCCCTAAATCCAAGCTAGATCCACGTAGATCTAGGAAAAAGTAAAAAAATGAGGGTTTTGATTTTTGAGGGTTTGATGACCAATGAAGAAGAATGAATGGATCTAGGTACATACCTTGAAGAACATACCTCAATTGCTTGTGGCCACTTTGCAAATTGATAGCATTCCCCCTATGTGTATATTCAAGAGTGAGATCTAGTGCTCCAAGCGAAAACGTCTTCCTCCAAGATTAGCCAAATCGTCCTCCTCCTACAAGACAAGATCAAGTTAGAAACAAGCCAAGTAGAAAAATTATGAAAATGATGAAGAGATGTAAGAGAAAGCATCAACTATGTCACGAAGATACAATAATGATACTCCCTGTCACAAAGATCAACCCAAGAAAAGATATGTGGATCCCCCCAACAATAGCCTCCTTCAAATTGTCCTCCTCCTCACCAATTCGGCCTCCCTGCAGAAAAACGACTAGTAGCCCCAAGATCCATAATGACACATAGAAAAAATACTGTATATTCAAAGTGCAAAAGAATCCATCAAGACAAGAGAAGTAGATCCACAAAGAAGTATTCTATTCCAATCTTCAAGAGCTCCAAAGGTGCTTTTACAATAGGGGGGTCTCCATCTTTTTAGGATAATAAAGACCAAAACCCTAAACCACAAAACCACTTTTTAAAACTAGTGGTTGAGATCAAAAGATCTAACAATCTAATCAATGGCTAAGATGAGCCAATACAAAATATCACATGGATCACTAAAGTGAGTGATGACATCATGGCTAGAAAAGACTCAAGGAGGGTGACGTCATACATAGGGGTGGCTAAAAATACATGTGCCACATCACCAAAACCAATACAAGTCACTACAAGCTCATGGTGGGGCTAGGAGGCATTACTTTCCTTCACTAGCATGTCCCCATGGCATAATAATATAAAATATAAGTCTATGACATGTCCAAGTGACACAAATGATCAAATCCTGTCCCCAAAATTTGAGAGAGACAAGCAGTAAAAGACCTCCTGTAACCACTGTGGACCCCACTGACTGATGCCAACTGATCTAGAAGATGGGGGGTACACCATGGATGACCTCAGAGCAGACCAAGTGCCAAAACCTTGCCTCAATTGCCCAAATCGAATTCCTCAGTGACCATTTTATTCCATTTTTTAATCCTCCTGAAAACCCTGAAACTACCCCAAACTGCCACCCAGGGTGCCTGCGCTGTCAAACTGAGTGCACCAGGCTGTCTGGAAGGGGGGTATAATGGTAAAAACAAGTGGCTCGACCACCCCCTTCCTCTGTAGCACCTTAGGAAATGACTGGCCTCCAAGGCCTCTGCTGGACAGGTTGGATCAGCATGCCCAAACTGGTGAACAGGTGGATAACTACTACTATCATACTCAGAAGTGCCTGGAACTGAAAGATAAGTGTCTCAATGGATCCAGAAGACCCAAATCCACTAGAAATGAGTACTCATACACCATATGACACCCTGTGAGGTCATCTGTAGGGTCCACCATACCCGGACAATGTAAAAATATGATGATCTGGAAATAATAATAAAACTGACCAACTGCATCAATCATCATCTGAAGCATATGTCCAACATATGGAATCATCAATAAGTGTATGTGGGACCATAGATCATAATCCATAAGCATAAGTGGTCTATCTCATCACGGATCCCAAGAATGAATATGGTCAAACTATGTTTGACTAGGTCAAAATACAACCAAAGACTAGATTATAACAACAGACTAAGACATGTTCCTTTAATCACATTCACAGCTTAACTTAAAGTACAAACATCATTCAGTGGCAATTAATATGTATATATATCAATGTTATTTATAATTTACTTGCACAAAAGCTTTAAAGACACTCACCCAATGGACATGGCCTAACTGCTAGCAAAGGATGAAGGCTAAGGACAAAGCTAGGCAAAGGGGATGACTTGACCAAACTCAACTAAGTGACACTTTGGACATGGAGAATGGGAGCTACACTCTATGCTGGACACAATAACAAAGGGAAGGGTTGTGCCTCACAAATGGATAAGTTGTTTAGAGAGTGCTTATTCAACTTAGGCATCATGTCTACATCAAGTTGATCCAGGTTCATTAGAATCATTCATTTCATTTCCATGGCCTTTTTGCCCTATATGACCCCTTTGGGATTTCACATGCGCTAAGAAGCACAACTAATCGCAGCTTGCATCCGGGGCATATTTATAATCATAAGGTCAACAATATTTAGATATAGCATTTATTTAATCATTGCTTTTTGGACCTTTCTATACCCTTCGCGGGGTATTTTAGCAGTTCATTGCTTTAGCCTTTATTCACGTGTGCTGAGAAACACATTATAGAATTTTAAGTTCACAGGCTTTATAATCATTTCCAATATAAGTAGTACATGTGCTTTCAGTTTTAGCCAACAACAACTCAAGTGACTAGAGGGAGTTCTGCACAATGCCAAACATCGAGACAACCGACCAAAATGATTTAGGCATACAATCCAACTCACCAAAGGCAAGTTCTGTCACCAAAAACATGGATGCGGTCCAACACAGAGGTAGTGTTTGACCTAGGTCTGACACCTTGTTTGTTAGGTTTTTCTTTGATGCCTTTAAGTTTTGACAAAGCCTTAATTTTTATTCTTTGTCTTTTTATCCTAAAGTTGTTGGCTTAAGTTTTGATTATATTTCTCAATTTTCTTAAGTATTCAGCAATAATAAGTTTTAGCCTATGCTCCTATAGGGTTTCTGATTGATTTTCATTAAAGGTTCAAGTTTACATATTTCCATAAGAGTTGACAGCAGGTGCTAGGTTTTCGAAAATAGTGGTACGCTGCCAGCTTGCCCAAAAAATTATGTTTTTGTAGGTGCCATCATTTCATCAAATGGATTTGGAATTGATTTTTGTTTCGAGAGAGGACATCTGGTTCTATCAGTTCCCTGAATGCAACATGTGTTTGGAGCCACAATTTGATATAATTCTATGCTACCATCTGCATTCAATAGCAAACTCCAATCATGCGAATGAATCATGATCTGGAGGAATGAGAGTCCTGGATAGTACTGCAACAAGAGCCTCATTCCCTTCTCATGATTGCTGAAGATTGATAAATGCGGTTTTGCTCAGAAAGTCGAAACATTATGGTGCTAGGGTTACAAGAAAACTCTCCTCAGTGTTCTAGTATTGCATCCTCAATCTCATTTACAGTCATGGAAGAGAAGAAGAAGTCTCGGCCCAGTGGGCATTTGCTTAGAACTGAACCCCAGAATATAGAATGGATGGAGGAACTTCCCACAGCTGCAGAAAAATTAAAGGAGATAAGGTGGTTTAATATGTTCGAAAGAATGGGTGAACATCATGAGCAAGTTACTAGGGCTTTTTGCCGAAATTTCAATGGGTCGATGGTTAAAATTGGCATGTTGAAGTTCTCTGTAACAGAAATGTCTGTTTCCCAAGCCATTGGTGTAAAACCTGTGGCAGAATGATGGTATAAGCGCCACACTATTCATGAATATTTTAGCCAATTCCTCCTGCCGGCGCATCAAGATCCAGACTGGAGTCAGGGGATCCCTAGGGGTTTCTTACAGAGACAGTGGCAAGATATCCTCTACATCATCCAGAGATATATCACCTGTGAGGGGAGATTTGCGACTGTATATAGGTATCACATGAGGCTACTGCAACACGTTTCAGGTATTAAGAAACTTAATCTTCCATTTTTCTTGTTTAAAAGTCTGGACAGAATGACTGCTAGGGTTCGTCAACATCCAAACTCTGATAGCCATAACATTTATCATCATGGTCTTGTTAAATTACTAATTGAACAAGAGTTGAGAAAAAGGGAGAAGACCTGGTCTTATTTTTTGTTTTGGTCGGGTTTTAGAGGAGAAGTGATAGAATCTAAAGGAAAGAAAAACCCTAAACCGACTAAGGAAAAACCTAAAGAATGTTTGAACAGTGAAGAAAGGGTTTCTCAACCCGAAAGTGATGGAAGACAAGAGGAAATTAATGAAACAGAAGTCCTTGAAAATGATCATCCTATCATTAGTCCGATAGATGCCACAAAGAATGAAGAGTTCAATAGGGTTTGTTCCTCTCAGAAGTTATCAGAGTATACAAAGAAGAACCCAGTTGAAGAACCCGATGGAGTTTGTTCCTTCCAGAAATCACCAGAACACACAGAAAAAGTTTTTGAACCGGATGGAGTTTGTATTCGACCTAAAACTCGAGCTATTAATAAGCTTCGAATGAACATGAAAGCTATCCTAGATCCAAAATTCAAGAAAGATCAGGTTATTGATTTGCAGGAGTCCTCTACTGAAGATGAGGAAGATGAAAAAGCTAAAAAATTGGAGTCTGCTATGCGACAAGTTTTGGATAATATTGAAGAAAGTCTCAAGAAAGTTCCTGAAATCATGCCTAGAGGTCATACCCAAACATTTGGAAATGAAAGTAGTATGGAACATTCAAATCCTGTCCTCTCAGTTTTAGAAGTTGGAGAACCATCCCAAAGAATGTCATATTCTCTTCCAGCGTTAAATGATGAAGAAATGACTTTTGAAAAACCTGAGGACAACCTGGAAAAGTTAGTAGAAATGGAAAATAAGGCAAAGATAATCATGTCAATCAGCAAAATGAGCACATTAGCATGATAAACGATGGTTTAATGAAAGCCAATGTAATGCTGAAGCAAGATTTATAGGAGCTGAATCAAAATTATGCAGAGGCAGTTCAAGTAGCAGATAAAGCGGTCAAAAGGAGGAAGATTGTGCAGGAACAAAATGAACAGCTGGAGAAAAATCAAGAAGAACTCAAGTTGAAGATGAAACTCATGCAACAGGAATTAAACAGGTTACGAAGGAAATCAGAAGCTCTAGATCGACTTGCCACCTTGGCAGAAGCAGCGAGAAACCTTTGAAAAGGTTCTTTACCATTGACATGTGTCAAATACAGTTGAATGACTAGATATTTTACATGATTCTACTTTTGCTATATTTAGAAAATTTTGCCTTAAAAAGTGGATCGTAGTAACAAACTTCAGGGTTCCTACTTTTTGATTTTGTTATATATTATGTAATATTTTTTGAAAAAATGGAGACACACATGGGAGTCGATATGCTGGAAGCTTGTACAGCTTTGCAACCATTATCTGTGTAAGAACTTCTTTGTTTTGAATGATGAATCGATATCTATATGGAGCTAGGTTTTGAACTTATATTGTGTGATATTCTTTGGTTCTGTTTGAACCCTGTTTGCATGGATATTTATGTAGATGTTTTCTATATAGATGTTATGTCTGCAAGTGAATGTTAATGCTTATTTGATATATGAAATGTTATTTCAGATGTCTGTACCTTTACATATTATACAAATTATGAACTGTTTGTTTATGCTTTGTGTATGTGTGTTTTAAAACCTTTCTCCTAAACTTCATGTTTTAATTTCATCAATTCTGCAAATTCTTGCCATACACTTTTGATGTCTGATGTTATCAGTTTGTTGTAACCTCGTATCTTGTTTATACCTTATCAGATTTTACATTGTTATCCACAAAAACCCATAAAAACAATCCTATTTACATTATCATCCAGAAAAAAACCCACAAAAAACCAACTTTTATTTGAGGTGCCTGAACACTGCTGCTCTTGTAGTCTAGGTAGCAGACTTCAGGGAAAACAGGTAGAAATGGGGAAGTCCTCCATATCAAAAAGTCAAGAAGGCAAGCCAAGGTGAAAGCCAAATAAGGAAGGTCATGGATGGGTGGAGTCAAGTGAATGTGGTGCCTAAGCTAGCAGACAAAGATGTCAGGAAAGACCATGTTTATGTTCATATGAGGGTAATGAAACCAATGAGTATTGTCAGAAAACCTTAGTGTGCAAGCAATACATCCAGTTTTATATTTATAACATCATCCAGGATATTTCATTTCATTATTTAAATAGTACTGCCACATCATGAATCATGTACCAAGTCAATGCTATGAAGATGACTAAAACAAATAGATAATAGTCCAGTGCTAATAATCACAAGTCCATAGGTCACATCATATCATAATAATCATCCATGAATAACTGAAACACTGCTGCAATAATACAACTGGGCAATGAATTGGAACTGCATGGAACAAAAGGTCACATCGGTCATCAAATCTAAGCTATCAAGGCTAAGCCTTGGCACAAGGTCTACTCAATGTCTGATACATATACTGCTCTGATGTGTAAGTGATCTGGAATAAATATGCTCATCATAGTTGATCTTTGTAAAAGCAAAGCTCTGAAAAGTGCAGATATCGGCCCAGCAAGAATAGTAGCCCAGCTACTATGGTGTGATAACAATTACATTGGATCAATTTCATATCTCTTAAGCCTCTTGATCCAACCCATAAATCACCGAGTGACTTCATCCATAGATCTAGGGTTTATCATACCTAACACCTTACGTACTTCATCTTCCATTGATTTGATCTAGTGTCTTGGTTTGATCTCTCCTGTCGAGAGTAGATCTGGATCTCCCCCATTGTTGTCTTGGGCTTAGATAACATCAAGTGAAGAGTGCCTCGATTGGCGTGACAACCATCCATTTGGGAGTCGAGTCTCTCTTGGTTCACCTCTTTGGTTGCATGTCCCCTCTACCATCCTTATGGATCCATCTATAAGGGCAACTACAAGTTTGGTGATAGCATTTTGGCGCCGTTGCCGGGGAAGGTAGAGGTCTACCCTGGTTCGACATATTTTTTCAAGCTCTACTCCCGTTCTCTTTGCCAACATTTTGGCACCGTTGCCGGGGAAGGTAGAGGCCTACCCTGGTTCAACATATTTTCTCAAGCTCTACTCCCGTTCTCTTTGCTAACATTTTGGCGCTGTTGTCGGGGAGGTAGAGGCTTACCTTCGGTGTCTACGGGTGTCCGTGTGTTATCCTATATCTTATCGCATCCGGTATTTTGCATTGGTCATTGCATTTCCCAATTCATAATTATTTCAATCACCATCTTAATTCACTTATCTCACCTCTCCTACGACATTTATCCTATTGGTGAATTACTTGTGTGGTTCACCTAGCGACTCCAACCCGCGACTCTATTGTAGACCGAACCCAACGTATTAATCTTAAGTTCTTAGAACGTCCAACAAATTCTGAAGGAATCCCTCCAACTTATACTCGGAACAGAAGACACATTAAAGAGAACTCATCCACTTTCTATTGGAAGATTTCTAATACTAACTCTTCACCGAGTCATCTTTTAGGATCTCCTACATCTTCATCTAGTCCAATGGTCGAAGCAAACACTGGTGGAAACCAAAACAATCTTCCTCAGAATCCTAGGATTTTCGGAAGGAAGGCTAAGCCATCTCCTTTAGATTTTTCCCAAATCCAGGGAGCCTTCCATGACATGCCAGAAAATTATTTTGAGAAAGTTCCCAAGTTTGATGGAGTGTTTGCTACAACCATAGAAGATCATGTTGACAAAGTCTGGGAACATATGGAAGCATATGGATCATCTGATGAGGATGTCTTCATGAGGGGCCTCCTGCCATCTTTGGAAGGAGATGTCCGAAAGTGGTTTGATAGATTGCCTGCTTCATCAATAGATTGGTATGACAGTTTTGTCACAAAACTTAACAGTGAATGGTCAAGTAAGTTAGATGGAAAATTTCTCTTGCATCAACTATTTGATATCAAGAAGAAAGAAAATGAAACAGTCCATGAATTCAACCTTAGATTTGATAAGACTGTAGTAAATATCCCTGAAGAGATTAAACCGAAATACCAAGCAATAGTAATCCATTATCTAAATGCTTTTGAAGGATGGCTTGGATATCACTTAAAGGACAAAAATCCCAATGACTTAAAGGCCGCTCAATTAAATGCAAAGATTGCTGAGCAGAATGCAGCATCTATGGGTAAACAAAAAAATTTCGATCACTTTGCCCCATCCACTTCTAGATCCGATCCTAAGCTCTAAAAGCCTAAGGAACCTGTGAGTGAGCCAAAGGACACGTTAGAGACAATGCAAGAAATGATGAGACAACTAACTGTCCTAACTAAGAATGTCGCAACTTTCAATGATTCTGAAAGACATAGAAACCCATACGGCCCTAAACCTTACTGGAACAACAAAAGAAGGCCTGAGGGAGACAATAATAGAAGACGTCCCGAGTATCCAAAAAAATCTGCCAAAAAGAATGTAAATTGGTTTGACAAACCTCAAGAAGAACATTTAGACACCAACTACCCTGATGATCAACTCGAAAACATCAACTTCATTGAGGACATATCTTATGATGATGATTTTGGAAGAATTCCCTTAGAATAAGAGCCATGGGAGCAAGAAGAATTAAATGAACCTAACTCCTCATGTTGTGCAATTAATCTCCCTGAACCAAAGGAACAAGACTTTTAATCATTCTCATAGCAAGACTTTTAAGACATCAAGCATCATTTCACTGGCAGTTAATAGATATTTATAATTAAGCATAGGTTAAAATAATAATTTCCTTACAAAAGAACCTCAAGGATATACTCATTTTGTAGACATGATCAATTTTCTAGCAAAGGGTGAAGGCTAAGGATGCAAGGCTAGGCAAATGGAAATGACTTGACTAACTCAACACTGTGATACTTTGGATAAGGGAAAGGGTATTACACATTTAAGCATATGTTGGACAAAGAATACACAGGGGATGGCAGTGTCTCACAAATGGGTAAGTTGTTTAGATAGGTGCTTATTCAACCTTGGCAAATGTCTACAATTCACATCATTACATTTCATTTCCTTGGCCACCAGTTCTTTAGATTTAGCATTTGTTTAGCCACTGCTTTCTTTAGGCCTATTGTTGATGTATTTGTAACTTCGGAATGTATTGCATATATGTATATTGTATTCCTATGGAGATGTTATTATTCCTCTATACGGAAGTGTTTGTATTCCTATAGAGATGTTATTATTCCTCTATATGGAAGTGTCATAATGTGTACTTGCAAATGTCGCAAATTATATTGTAAGTGTCGTAACTTATACTTGATGGGTTATTAAACCATCTTGTTGGGGTCGGACCTGTATGAGTCATGTGGGTCAAAGGGTTATTAGACCACCCTATTGGGGGTCGACCCAGTCAACATTATGTTATGTGGTTAAGTTAGGTCCGACCTAGTTGAGTAAAGGTCAAGTGATGTAGTGTATAAATAGAGAGTGTGTCTCTCTCATTTCACACATTCTATTGTTCACTCACTTTGCATTAGTGAGAGAGGAGGAGGATGCGCACAAGTGGAGGAGGATCATGCTGCTGAAGATATCTATCTCTTGGGTTTGATCATGGTGATGTTTATTCTATCTCTGAGGAAGTTGCGGGGTTTTTCACCTTCTTGGTTTTCCCCGGTGAAATGTTTTGTGTCTCTTGTCTCTTCTCTGTTATGCTTGATATGCTGTACATGTTGTTATTTCAATTAAGATCATAGATCAGAATGTATTAAATTCTGAAAAACTAACATGGTATCAGAGCTAGCCTGAAAGAAGGAATGGTATGGCATTTATGACACTTGTTGAATTTGCGAAGCTAGGGCTTGATATAGCAAAAACCAGTCATCGTAGAACTTTCGCTATAAATCCATTTTGGCAAAGTTTCAGGATCTGAAATTTTTACAGATCGAAGATAAGATCCCAATGTACCTTGTGTCCGAAGCACAACTTCTAATTCGTTGTACTTTGTGTTTTATGATCTGTACAATCTAGGGTTTCTGCCTCTTCCAGATCTCAGTGATAAACAGGTGACCTAGGCAAAAAGGTCACAACTTGGGCTAGGAAGCTCCAAATGAAATTTCGTCAGAAGTAACAGGTAGAGCACGAACTGTAGTTTCTCAGGTAAGGTTTTCAGAGGCCGAAATTGAACCAGTGACACGTGGCACTCCGTACAAGTTCGCTCTCCTGTTTTATCCCATAAACAGGTCATGTTGCGACACTTGGCATAACTCTCTCTCAGAGAATCCAATTGAGGTCAGAGCTGTGGGTTTGGAAAGATGACAGGTCAGGCTACCACAGGTCGTAGTTTCAGACCCTGTGGATTCGTAATTTCAGAGTTACACCAGAAACATTCAGGTGCATATTTCTGTCAAAACAGAATTGGAGTTTGAGCACCTTCATTCATGGCTCCGGGAATTTAGGGTTTTGGAGAATGTTGGAATTTTTGTATCGAAGACCACGGCTGAATGCTCCTCATCAAAATTGAAATTTAGAGACCAAGATCGAATTTTTTGGTTGGGCAGAAGGCCGGGCTTGATCAAACCCTAGTTCGGGACTTTGATCGGAAAAGTGGAAATTAGGGCTTCTGCAAAAATGGGAATTTTTGAAATCTGTGACCATAGCTGGAAGCTGCTTGGAAAAATCGAAGTTTAGAGCTTTGGATCAAACTATTTGGTTGGGTGAAGCTCCGGGAAAATCAACCCTAATTCAGGGTCCTCCCTAGTGAATCCGGAAATCTAAAAGACAATTTTGAGGGGTGAAACTTTTCAGTTTTCAAATTCTGAGTATACCAGCTTGATCATCTCATCAAGCAGCATCTTTCTATCCTTTCAAAAGTTTAAAATTCAAAGTTTGAATTTTTAGGGTTTCTCTAACAAACCCTAATCCAGCTCCAGATCCAGTTTCTGCAAATCAAGTGGATTGGGTTAATCCTAGAAGAGAATGGCTTGGTCACCTGCATAAGTGAAGAAGTTCCTGTTTCAGAGGGAGATGAGGCTAAGGCCTTACATAAGAAGATTACAAGCAATCTCGACAAGTATGACTTATCCAGGTATGTTTCGAGATCTGTTCATGATTAAGTTTATGGTAGGTTTGTCTTCATTAAGGTTAGTACAATCTTGATTAACTTTAGACTTGTCGTATCACCTTAATAAAAATTATGAATGCAGATATTCATTGAGTAAGGTTTTGACACTTATGATTGTACTAATGCATTGTGGTGTTGTATGAGGTTGATGTTGTCCGCTAACATGAAAGGTACATCAAGAAAGACAAATCATGTTCTAGTTCAAGCACATATGACCATGGTAACATGAAGACAAAGATTCATCCATTGTCATGGATCACATAGAAGCTCTACTTACGAGGTATGTGTAATTTGGTTCTACAATGCTTAACCTATGATATATGCAGGTTAATAGCACAAGTCATTGAAGAAAACAAGAAGACATCATGTGGGTATGTTAGACATAACTAACTAACACATTAATCCAGGTATGTTTTTCCTATATCAAGTTAGAATTCTACCTTGTGTTAGGATCTTATACTGTTGTATGGTTTATAATGATTGTTCATGAAGTTGGAAATGTAAGTAATCAAGGGTTTATGCATATTATGTCTCTTACATTGATTGATGATATGACTAACCAGAAAAGTCTTTTGGTCAAATAAAGAATATGCATGAGTAAAAGAAGTATTCCCTGAAACCTTGAATACTAATGTTTATTATCTGTGTTTGAAATGATCATGACTATACATGTTTAAGATTATTGTGTCTTGATAGTATTGACATTATACTAATGAATGTATGTATGAGACCTCGAGGATAACACAATGATGATACTAGTAAGTATGCATAAGTGATCGAGGATGGATATAAGTTCAAGGACAGGTAATCCAGGAAGCAAAGATCAAGAGGGAGCACACTCCAATAGTTCCTGCAAGGAAGCAAATATTGAGAGGAAGTCCACCCTACAAACCAAACAAAGATAAGTATTTGAATTGTCATTTCTTCCATATTTGTTTGTTTAAATAATATTGTTCAATAATGTATATGCTTATGTTCCTAGACTCGGGGTGTGTATTATGCATATTAGAATAATTGCATTAATGAACAGTATACTACTAATATGCATGTGATGGGTAAGTGGCCTATGGCACTGTACAACATTCCATTGCTACTTATCTAGAATGAAACCTCTTTGCTGACATGTTGGGAGTAGTGCAAACTCTTAACAATGTTCTGGTAGAGATTGGAAGGCATCTAGAAAGTTACGGGATATGGATAAATGTTTTATTGAAGCATTGGCTAAAATAATTGCATGACCGTATGACATATTTCTTTATGTGTAAGAATTTGTTCTGAAAACTATGCGAAGTTTCTAATCATGCAATTTAACTTGTTTTATAGGAAAGATCGTATACGAGCACCTACAAAAGGACTACAACATTTGTTCCAGCAACAAAGTTATCTATTGAAGATATTGAATATATTGAAGTTCCCAGGATCCGAGAAGAATGCCATGATCCGTCGATCATGAAGAATGATGTTTGGGATGCGGTCCCAAGACCTGAAGGGAAGTCTATTGTGACTTCAAAGGGGATCTATAAGATCAAGCATGCTGCAGAAGGCAGCATAAAGAAATACAAAGCAAGTGATGAAATGGAAGATACACCAGATGGATGTCAAGACAGCTTTCTTGCTTTC
The DNA here is from genome assembly GCA_027924585.1 of Larix kaempferi. Taxonomy (NCBI): domain Eukaryota; kingdom Viridiplantae; phylum Streptophyta; class Pinopsida; order Pinales; family Pinaceae; genus Larix; species Larix kaempferi. Next base: position 2,092,144 of record BSBM01001032.1, read on the forward strand.
TGTTCTTCAGATTGATGATACTTCGAGGAAGAAGTGATGGGACACATTTGCAGGAGCCATTCCAAGCATGGTGAGAGGAGGATCCTTCCCATGGCTGTGGATGTAAGTGTTGTGTGATGAGCATCAGGACGATGCTCCAATTACTGCTTTGTATATGCATCATGTTGGATGTTGGATATGATCAGTTGGATCATGTATTTGTATATGCATCATGTTGGATGCTTGATATGATCAGTTGGATCATGTATTTGTATATGTATTAAGTGGATACATTGTATGATCAGGTGGATCATGTATGATGACATGTATCAGGTAGATACTTTGTATGCATCAGGAGGACGCAGTGTATGATCAGGATGATCATGGATGATGAGCTTCAAGGTGTTGCTCCAGATGATATGCATCAGGATGATGCTGTGATGATGATCAGGATGATCACGTGATGATGTACCTGACAAATACGAGACCAGATATCTGCTTTGCGGTGAACACCTTGAGCAAGTATTTGACAGATCCGAGACATGTTCACCTGATAGCTGCAAAGCATATTCTGAGGTACCTGAAGGGTACAGTTGACTATGGGCTCAAGTATGAGGCGAATCAAAAGTTTAACCTGGAGGGTTATGTTGATTCGGATTGGACAGGCAATGCCATTGATCGGAAGAGCACTTCGGGGTGCTGCTTCAGTATGGGATCCGGTAAGATCTCTTGGTTTAGCAGGAAGCAATCCTGTGTGGCACTGAGTACAACCGAAGCAGAGTATGTCACAGCTTGTTCGGCTAGTTGTGAGGCAGTATGGCTTAAGAAGCTACTGTCTGATTTGTTTTGATCTCCAGTTGAGTGCTACTTGTATATATTGCGACAACCAGAGTTGTGTGAGAACCCGATGTTCCATGACAAGTCGAAGCACATTGAGATCAAGTATCACTATATCAGGGATATGGTGCAGAGAGGAGCAGTGAAGCTCATGTATGTTGTGACGGACGAGCAGATAGCCGATGTGTTGACCAAGCCACTTTCCAGAGTGAAGTTTGAATGCTTCAGAAGGAGACTTGGTGTACTTCAGATCGAGATACCTTCCAAGACGAAGTGATGAGTCTGGAGACACAGATGCACACGAGCCATTCTCACATAGTGGTAGGTTCGTCCTCCTATGGTGTAGATGTAAGGGCTGGGCCATTCTCACGTAATGGTAGGTTCGTCCTCCTATGGTGCAGATGTAAGGGCTGGGCCATTCTCACATGGTGGTAGGTTCGCCCTCCCATGGTGAGTTGTAAGGGCTGAGTGGGCTTTGTTATCACACCATAGTAGCAGGGCTACTATTCTTGTACAGCAGATATCTGCACATTCCAGAGCTTCCTTTATTCCAGAGCATGGCTATATATTTTGGATCACTCATGATCAGAGCAGTACATTATTCAGATTTTATGACCTTGTGTCAAGGCTGAGCCTTGAGAGTTCAGATTTGATGACTGATGTGACCACTTATCCCATTACAGTTTCAGTTCAGTGCCTAGAGATGTATTTCAGCAGTGTTTCAGATGATGCATGATGATTGCTATTATGATGATGTTGTATGATCTATGGATATGTTCTCACTGACAGTGGATTATTAGCTTGTGGATTTAGTCATGATTATAGCATGTGCTTGGTATATTATTCCTGATGTGGCAAACTATTTAAATGAACTGTAAATCATAAAATGAACAATTGCTTGCACTTCTAGGTCATTCAACAAAACTTACTGGTATTCCACCTTACATAGACATGGTCTTTCCCGACACCAGTTGTCTGCTAGTGTAGGCTCCATATCCACTTGTCTCCATCCATACATGACCTTCCTGTTTGACTTTAAACCCTGACTTGTTTCATTTGACTTTCTGATACTGAGGACTTCCCTATTTTTCTACCTCTGTGTTTGGACCGCATCCCTGTTTATTCAGTGTCTCGGCTCTGAGTTGGTGACAGAACTTGCCTTTGGTGAGTTGGATTGTAGGCCTAAATCATTCTGGTCGGTTGTCCCGATGTTTGGCATTGGCTCGAACTCCCCCTAGTCACTTGAGATGTTGTTGGCTAAAACTGAAAGCTCATGTTCTACCTGTGGAAACTAAATGAATTCGCCCATGGAAACAAAAAAAAGGGCAAGAGCAATGAAAAGCTAAAAATACTCCTCGAAGAGTATAAGAAAGGTCCAAAAAAGCAATAGTTCTTAAAAGCTATATCTAAACAATTGCTGACCTTGTATAAATATATGAAAAACATGCCCTGGATGCAAGCTGCAACTAGTTGTGCTTCTCAGCACATCTGAAATCCGAAGGGTTATGTAGGCCAAAAAGGCCATGGAAATAAATTGAATGATCCTAATGAACTTGGATCAACTTGATGTAGACATGATGCCTAAGATGAATAAGCACTCTCTAAACAACTTATCCATTTGTGAGGCACAGCCATCCCCCGTGTTCTTTTGTCCAACACAGAGTTTGTAGCTTCCCCCTTTTTTCCCAGTCCAAAGTATTTTTGAGTTAAGTTAGACAAGTCAAACCCTTGGCCCAACCTTGCTCCTAGCCTTCATCCTTCACTAGCAGTTTGACCATGTCCAATGGGTGAGTTTGTCATTTGAACTATGGTGCAAGTAATTTTATATAACCACGGAATATGTTAACTTGATTAATGCCACTAAATGGAATTTATACTTTGAGCTTAGCTGTGGGAATGATTAGAGAAACATTGTCTTAATCTACTGATGTGATTTATCCTTGATTATATATTTTTGGGATCCGTGATGATGTGGACCATGTATGGATGATTATTGATGATGATTTAGGGTCCCATATGTTTGATGATGATATCATATGATGGACATATGATACAGATGATGTTTGATCCATTTCAGCAGGTTATTATTATTACAGATCAGCAGATTATACATTGTCCATATATGGTGGACCCTACAGCTGGCCCATTAGGGCAACCCAGGGTGTATGAGTACTCATTCCTAGTGGATTTGGGTCTTCTGGATCCATTGAGACACTTATCTTTCAGTTCCAGGCACTTCTGACAGTGATTGATGCAGTTTTACACTTGTTGACCAGATTTGGGGCTGATTTCCCAGCCTGAGCAGCAGGGGCCCCGAGAGGCCAGTTCACCTAGGGCGCTGATGATGGAGGGGGTGGTCCAGCCACTTGTTATTACCATTTATCCCCCCTCCCGGAGAGCCTGGTGGGCTCAGATTGACAGCGCTAGCACCCTAGGAGGCAGTTTTGGCACTTTCACAGTTCCCGAGGCAGTTAAAAAATGGGATAAAGTGGTCACTGAGGAAATCGATTTGGGCAATTGAGGCAAGGTTTTGGCATTTGGTTTTCACAGAGGTCTTCCAGGGTGATCTCACTATCTTCCAGTCAGTTTTCACCATGTGGGTATCTCCAGATTGATCACAGGAGGACATTAACTGCTCGACTGTCATGGATTCTGAGGACAGTTTTGGTCATTATCATTATATTGGACATATTTTATTATTTTATTGTGCCTTGGGGTGAGCTAGCAAGGATTTATACCTCCTAGCCCCACCATGTGCTTATTTTATCATGTCCTAGTCATCATGAGGTGGATTATTGTACTTTCTACACCTCTTGTGGGATGACGTCACCCTCCATTGTACCATTTAGTGAGGGCGCTATTGTTATGTTGAGTGATCCATGTGATATATTGTTATGGATTCATCCTAGCCATTGATTGTATGATGAGATCTTATAATCTCAACCACTCATTTGATGTAGTATTGTAGAGTGGTATAGGGTTTTGGTCTTTATTATCCTATATAAGGAGGAGACCCCCCCATTGTATAGCTCACCTTTGGAGCTCTGGAATACTGGAATAGAAGATTTTTTGTGGAGCACATCTCTCTTGGCTTGTGGATTCTCTTGCATATTGAATATAAAGTATCTCTTCTATGTATCATTGTGGATTTTTGTGTTTTTGCTAACCTTTTGACAGGAAAGTCGAATTGGAGAGAGGAGGGCGACTTTTGGAGGGTTATTGTTGGAGGGATCCACATATTCTCTCTTGGGTTGATCTTGTGACAGGGAGTATCATTATTGTATCTTCGTGACATAGTTGATGCTTTCTATTACATCTTTCTACCATTTTCATAATCATCTTGCTTGACTTGTTTCTTTGATCTTGTCTTGTAGGAGGAGGACGATTTGGCTATCTTGGAGAAGGGAGATTTGGTTGGAGCACTTGGATCTCACTCTTGAATATAAACATAGGAGAATGCTATCAACTTGCAAGGTGGCCATAAGCAAATTGAGGTAAGATCTACAAGGTATGTGCCTCTTTCATCCATTCTATCTCCATTGGTCATAAAACCCTAATTAAATCAAAACCCCAAATTTGGTATTTTTTTAGATCTACTTAGATCCACCCTTGCATTTGAAAAGATATTAAGAACCCACCTCTATAGGATCCACCCCTAGTTGGATCTATAGTTTGGTGGTGATTGGCTAAAAATTGACACACTTTTCAATGTAAAAAGCCTTCTTGAACCTAAATCGATTTTCCTAAGAGAAGCTTGTTGGGTAGGATCTAGCACATGGGTAGGTGAGATCCCACTTGAATTGACATCTAGACACTTGATAACCTATACCCATATCCTTACTTTGGTGAAAACTACCTTGTGGACATCTCTCCATGTTTTGAGGGGTTGAAACCCCCTTTTGATCTTCTTGGTACCTTGAAACTTAGATCTACTAAGATCTACCCATTGGATTTACTTGAAACTTTGAAGGAACATAGATCGGGGTACTAACATCCCGGATCTACATTTTGGTGGCCATTGGACTTGATTGGGTCCACCAAACCCACTTTTTGCCCTTCCTTGAGAAAGTCGCACCCCCTTGAAGTTTTGAGTTGGACCACTTCTAGGAAGTGGGTGTTGGAGATTTTTGTGGATTTGGAATGCCCATGCCTTGAAACCTAGGTCTAGACTGTCCTTTTGTCCCGATCTACCTTGGGGATTGCATTCCTTGTTTTAAGGAATTTGTGGTCCACTTTTGGTCATCACTTAAAAACCTAGATCTAGTAAGATCCAACCATTGGATCTCATCCAAACCACTTGACTTGGCTTCTAGGTGTCCCGATCTACACTTTGACATCCTTCTTGACCCCATTAGCCCATCCAACAAGGCACTAGTCCTTCTCCAAGCAAGGCGCACTTCTTGGGATTAGTGTCAAACCCTAGATCTAGTACATGGGTAATCCTAGAACCAACTCTAACTTGTAGATCTAACCTAGATCTAGTCTATAGTACCATCTTCACACTTAACTTCACCTTGTGGGCCCACCTAGAACCATTTCACACTTCCCAAGGCAACAAGACCCACTTGTGTAAACACATGGTACTTTACTTAGCAATCATACCCCATCAAGTGGCCTAAACCATACATAGCTTGAAACAATAACTATCCATGATACCACCTTCAACCATACCTTAAACATTAGGTCCACTTAGCCTTGCATTGGTTTCCGTAACTCACTCTTTGAAACCTTTTGCTTGGACCAATCAACTGTGATTGGGGTATAGGGTCTCCCCCTTGGTCTAGTTATACCTTGACCTAAAGCGAAGAGTGCCTCGGTTGACGTGACTCCCGCATTACATTGGGAACCGTGGCATCTCTTAGGTCACCTCTTTAGTTGCCTAACCCCTCTACCGTCCCGGATGGGATACCTCTAGGGGCAACTACAAGTTGTGTGATAACATTTTTGGCGCCGTTGCCGGGGAGGTAGGGGCCTACCTTGGTTCAACACACCTTTGTGTCTCACTACCTTTCTGCACTTTAAACGACATACCTCTTGGTAGTAGAGCTTAAAAATCTACCTGGCGACTCCTAACCGTGACTCCGCTGAGGAGCGAGCTCATAGTCACCCTTACAACACTCGAAGTAAATCAATTCCAAATCAATTGGAAGGAACCCCACTCACATATCACAAAAGAGATCCTAAAACTCAATCAACTAATTTCTTGTGGAAACTTGTTAACTCAGGTTCTCCAAACCGTGTCTTAGGATCCCCTTTATTTTCGGTTCCTCCTTTATCACCTAATCACAACTCTAGTCCAAGCCCAATCAATCCAATGGCAGGACAAGGTCAGTCAAACTCCGGTATCAACAACCAAAACAACCCTCCTGTAGCTCGGGCTTTTGGTCATAAAGCTAGAGCTTCTCCCTTAGACTTCTCTCAGATCTTGGGTGCTCCCCATAGTATGCCAGATAAGTACTTTGAAAAGATTCCAAAATTCAATGGCAACTGTGCCACCTCTATTGAGGACCACATAGACAATGTTTGGGCTCATATGGAAGCATATGGGGCTGAGGAAGAGGATGTGTTTATTAGGGGTCTCTTTGCATCCTTGGAGGGTGATGCTCGCAAATGGTTTGACCGTTTGCCTCCATCATCAATCAATGGGTATGATGTATTCACCGATAAACTCAAGCAAGAGTGGTCAGTCAAGTTAGATGGGCGTTTCCTTTTACACCAACTTTTTGACATCAAAAAGAAGGAGAATGAGTCTGTCCATGAGTTTAACCAACGCTTTGATAGGACTGTTGCCAACATCCCAAGCAACATAAGGCCCCTTGACCAAGCCATCTTGATCCATTACCTTAATGCTTATGAAGGTTACCTGGGTTACCACCTAAAGGACAAAGACCCTAATAATTTGAAGGAAGCCCAAGACAATGCCAAGAAAGCTGAGGCAAATGCTGCCTCCATGGGAAAACAAAACTTCTTTGACCTAATTAGTGGACCTTCTTCCTCTAGATCTGAGCCTAAGTTTAAGAAGAATAAGGAACCTAGCAAAGAGCCCAGTGAAATGATGGAGAGTATGCATGAAATGATGAAAAACTTAACTCTCCTAACTAGGGACCTAGCCAAGAACAGAGAAGGGGATAGATATAGGCAGCCCTATGGTCCTAAACCTTATTGGAATCAACAAAAGAAACCTAATGAAGGAGATAGAAGAAACCCTATGAATCAAGAACCTCCTATCATAAACTGGTCTGAAGAGCAGAAGTTGGAAGATCCTGAGTATACCACCCATGGTGATGATACTCCGGATTCTCCGAAGAACATTAATTGGGTTGATGACTTAAAATTTGACAAAGACTTTGGAAGAATCCTGATTGATCATGAAGAAAACACCATAGAAGAAACAAACCCTAGTGGTCCCATCTATGCTACTGAACAAGTCAATAGTGATCAGACACCCTATAAAACCTATCAACGAAGGAAGGATGGCCAAAAGCCTATGCCTTTTAGCGAAAAGAAAAACAAAGAGTTGTCTAGCCCAGTAAGTGAGCCTTGCCCTTCGCCTGAATATGACTTTGATATCAACATCGAAAGAGAGCTAGACAAAGTTATGCACAACATTCCACTCACTGAGCTAATGAAAATCCCTTCGGTAAAAGAACAAGTGGTAGAGTTTTTCGAGAGTATCCCTGAGACAGCCACGACTAGGGGTGAGGATTCATCTTCTCAAAACCCAGCACCTTGTGATGTGGTTGAGGAAGAGGACGACCCTCCCATTAACATCCAAACTGCCTTATATGAGAGGAAGAATGGGGGTCATCAACCATTTTACCTTACACTACGCATAGGTGATCTCCTCCTTCATAACTGTATGTTGGATTCTGGTGCCTCCATGAATGTGATGCCTTTACAAGTCATGGAAGCTATGGGACTAAAGATAACTAGACCTTATGGGAATGTTTGTGGAATTGACTCTAAACCAGTCAAAGTCTTTGGCTTGATCAAAAACCTGAGAGCTGACCTGTTTTCATGCCCCGATATATCCATGCTTATGGATATAGTAGTTATAGATCTCCCTCCAGCCTATGGCATGCTCCTTTGCAGGAAGTGGTCCGCTGGGCTAGGAGGACATCTTCAAATGGACTTATCATATGCTACCATCCCCAACTCTGATGGGTCTTTGGTTAGGGTGTATCGGGAGCCATTTTATGATGGACATCTTGAGAATTATGAGGATGGCGTGAGAAACACTTTTGGTGAGGGTGAGTTATTACCGGAGGGTATCTTTATGGTCATGTGTGGTCATGATGATGATCCTAGCACGGTAGAAGAAAGAATTATTGAAGTTGACCCTCAGTCCATTCAAGTGACCTCGAACCAACCCAACAGTGTAGGGCCAAACATTGACCAACCTGCACCTCCCATTCAGCTAAACACTTCAGAGGATAACTTTGACCAAATTAGAAGGGGTGAGTACATACCTAGGACAGTACATGAGTGGCTTTTCCTAGTTGACCTTAACACAGAAAGAGGAAGACAGGGTTTACCTCACATCACTCCTTGGACAAATAACAATGAAGGAACACACCTTCCCTCACCTGAGGGGAATATTGAAGAACTAGTTGATTATCACTTCTCTGATATGCCTGATCACTTGTCCCATTTGTCCTTAGAGGATGGGGTTTTAAGGCAAGTGAATGACAACTCTATGAGTTGGCAAGAACATGCCTTGATCCATGATACCCCTGGGGAAGACTTTTCTTTGAATAATCTAGCCATTTTTCAAGAAGAACCCGCTGACCCACATTTGCTTCATTCTTACCCTAGCTTCCTTTTACCTAGTGAGTTACCTAGTGGTGAAGAGGACATTGATCCCACAGACACACCTTATTCTTCACCAACACCTTTGGATATGAGGAATCACAGTGCACCTAGCACAGTTCATAGTCCCATTCCTGCTGACCATCTGGAACTCTTAGAAAACATGACCATTCCTATCCCATCAGGAGAGGGTAGTAGCAGAAGTAGTGAAAATCAAAGCCCTCCACCCCTAACCCAAGCTAAAGTTTTGACCATAGGGGAAACACCAAAGAATATCATTCGCCCACTAGAAGAAAGTCCTCCTAGGAGAACGGTAGGAGAAGTCTTGATTGGTAGCATAGTCGTACCTTTAGACGGTGGACCTCCCAGATTTGATGAAATTCCCCCTTATAGGAATTCAAGTATAGTTACACCTCAACCTCAATGCACTCCTGATATCCAACCTTTTCCTGAACATGTTATTGAAGTCATCCCTCAATCTGTAAATCACCAAAGGTTCGAAATTGGTGATAAGGTTGTAATACCTAATGATTTATTTTATATACGATCTAGGGGATCAGGTGACTTTTGGGTTGGACCACTTACTGTTGAGCGCTGCATTGATGAGATGTGTTTTCTCACCACTGGGGCTGGCCAACGCATCTTACTCCCTATCAATAAAAGGGAGCTAAGGGATTATCATCCCTGACCTTCCTTACCTTGCCTTGCCTGTTTAGAGTAGGTAGGTTCGGAATAAGCTCACTTGAGCAGTAGGATTTGTGTGATCTTTCTTTTTCTGTGTGCCGAGTATTGTCCTTTTTCTTGTTTCTGCCTGAGTTGAGTCTTGCTCCTTCCTAAGCTTGTCTTTTCTCCTGCATACATTTAAGAAATTATAGTTAGCATTTATATTGTTGGCTGCCTGTGCAAGTTGAGATTGCCTGATTAAAGAAGTACTCTTGTCCTCCTGCACAGTAAATAAAAATGATAAATGATAATAATATATGCCATGTTAGTTTAAATTTATATTTTGACGCATTTTTCAGTTTATGCTTTAGATTAGTTTTCAGTTTTATTTTATATTTGTCCCATACATGCTCCATGATGGTATTCTAGTGTTTGTGAGAGCAGGAACAGGTGCAAGATAAAAGCTGAAAGGAAGGATGGTGCAGTGCTGGATTGAAGATTGATGCAGAGCAGTTCGAGACCAGAGATTCTGAGGTTCTCAAGCGCTCTCTCCCTTAGAGCACTTGTCCCAGCTGGAGCCAGATGTTATCACACCATAGTAGCAGGGCTACTATTCTTGTACAGCAGATATCTGCACATTCCAGAGCTTCCTTTATTCCAGAGCATGGCTATATATTTTGGATCACTCATGATCAGAGCAGTACATTATTCAGATTTTATGACCTTGTGTCAAGGCTGAGCCTTGAGAGTTCAGATTTGATGACTGATGTGACCACTTATCCCATTACAGTTTCAGTTCAGTGCCTAGAGATGTATTTCAGCAGTGTTTCAGATGATGCATGATGATTGCTATTATGATGATGTTGTATGATCTATGGATATGTTCTCACTGACAGTGGATTATTAGCTTGTGGATTTAGTCATGATTATAGCATGTGCTTGGTATATTATTCCTGATGTGGCAAACTATTTAAATGAACTGTAAATCATAAAATGAACAATTGCTTGCACTTCTAGGTCATTCAACAAAACTTACTGGTATTCCACCTTACATAGACATGGTCTTTCCCGACACCAGTTGTCTGCTAGTGTAGGCTCCATATCCACTTGTCTCCATCCATACATGACCTTCCTGTTTGACTTTAAACCCTGACTTGTTTCATTTGACTTTCTGATACTGAGGACTTCCCTATTTTTCTACCTCTGTGTTTGGACCGCATCCCTGTTTATTCAGTGTCTCGGCTCTGAGTTGGTGACAGAACTTGCCTTTGGTGAGTTGGATTGTAGGCCTAAATCATTCTGGTCGGTTGTCCCGATGTTTGGCATTGGCTCGAACTCCCCCTAGTCACTTGAGATGTTGTTGGCTAAAACTGAAAGCTCATGTTCTACCTGTGGAAACTAAATGAATTCGCCCATGGAAACAAAAAAAAGGGCAAGAGCAATGAAAAGCTAAAAATACTCCTCGAAGAGTATAAGAAAGGTCCAAAAAAGCAATAGTTCTTAAAAGCTATATCTAAACAATTGCTGACCTTGTATAAATATATGAAAAACATGCCCTGGATGCAAGCTGCAACTAGTTGTGCTTCTCAGCACATCTGAAATCCGAAGGGTTATGTAGGCCAAAAAGGCCATGGAAATAAATTGAATGATCCTAATGAACTTGGATCAACTTGATGTAGACATGATGCCTAAGATGAATAAGCACTCTCTAAACAACTTATCCATTTGTGAGGCACAGCCATCCCCCGTGTTCTTTTGTCCAACACAGAGTTTGTAGCTTCCCCCTTTTTCCCAGTCCAAAGTATTTTTGAGTTAAGTTAGACAAGTCAAACCCTTGGCCCAACCTTGCTCCTAGCCTTCATCCTTCACTAGCAGTTTGACCATGTCCAATGGGTGAGTTTGTCATTTGAACTATGGTGCAAGTAATTTTATATAACCACGGAATATGTTAACTTGATTAATGCCACTAAATGGAATTTATACTTTGAGCTTAGCTGTGGGAATGATTAGAGAAACATTGTCTTAATCTACTGATGTGATTTATCCTTGATTATATATTTTTGGGATCCGTGATGATGTGGACCATGTATGGATGATTATTGATGATGATTTAGGGTCCCATATGTTTGATGATGATATCATATGATGGACATATGATACAGATGATGTTTGATCCATTTCAGCAGGTTATTATTATTACAGATCAGCAGATTATACATTGTCCATATATGGTGGACCCTACAGCTGGCCCATTAGGGCAACCCAGGGTGTATGAGTACTCATTCCTAGTGGATTTGGGTCTTCTGGATCCATTGAGACACTTATCTTTCAGTTCCAGGCACTTCTGACAGTGATTGATGCAGTTTTACACTTGTTGACCAGATTTGGGGCTGATTTCCCAGCCTGAGCAGCAGGGGCCCCGAGAGGCCAGTTCACCTAGGGCGCTGATGATGGAGGGGGTGGTCCAGCCACTTGTTATTACCATTTATCCCCCTCCCGGAGATCCTGGTGGGCTCAGATTGACAGCGCTAGCACCCTAGGAGGCAGTTTTGGCACTTTCACAGTTCCCGAGGCAGTTAAAAAATGGGATAAAGTGGTCACTGAGGAAATCGATTTGGGCAATTGAGGCAAGGTTTTGGCATTTGGTTTTCACAGAGGTCTTCCAGGGTGATCTCACTATCTTCCAGTCAGTTTTCACCATGTGGGTATCTCCAGATTGATCACAGGAGGACATTTACTGCTCGACTGTCATGGATTCTGAGGACAGTTTTGGTCATTATCATTATATTGGACATATTTTATTATTTTATTGTGCCTTGGGGTGAGCTAGCAAGGATTTATACCTCCTAGCCCCACCATGTGCTTATTTTATCATGTCCTAGTCATCATGAGGTGGATTATTGTACTTTCTACACCTCTTGTGGGATGACGTCACCCTCCATTGTACCATTTAGTGAGGGCGCTATTGTTATGTTGAGTGATCCATGTGATATATTGTTATGGATTCATCCTAGCCATTGATTGTATGATGAGATCTTATAATCTCAACCACTCATTTGATGTAGTATTGTAGAGTGGTATAGGGTTTTGGTCTTTATTATCCTATATAAGGAGGAGACCCCCCATTGTATAGCTCACCTTTGGAGCTCTGGAATACTGGAATAGAAGATTTTTTGTGGAGCACATCTCTCTTGGCTTGTGGATTCTCTTGCATATTGAATATAAAGTATCTCTTCTATGTATCATTGTGGATTTTTGTGTTTTTGCTAACCTTTTGACAGGAAAGTCGAATTGGAGAGAGGAGGGCGACTTTTGGAGGGTTATTGTTGGAGGGATCCACATATTCTCTCTTGGGTTGATCTTGTGACAGGGAGTATCATTATTGTATCTTCGTGACATAGTTGATGCTTTCTATTACATCTTTCTACCATTTTCATAATCATCTTGCTTGACTTGTTTCTTTGATCTTGTCTTGTAGGAGGAGGACGATTTGGCTATCTTGGAGAAGGGAGATTTGGTTGGAGCACTTGGATCTCACTCTTGAATATAAACATAGGAGAATGCTATCAACTTGCAAGGTGGCCATAAGCAAATTGAGGTAAGATCTACAAGGTATGTGCCTCTTTCATCCATTCTATCTCCATTGGTCATAAAACCCTAATTAAATCAAAACCCCAAATTTGGTATTTTTTTAGATCTACTTAGATCCACCCTTGCATTTGAAAAGATATTAAGAACCCACCTCTATAGGATCCACCCCTAGTTGGATCTATAGTTTGGTGGTGATTGGCTAAAAATTGACACACTTTTCAATGTAAAAAGCCTTCTTGAACCTAAATCGATTTTCCTAAGAGAAGCTTGTTGGGTAGGATCTAGCACATGGGTAGGTGAGATCCCACTTGAATTGACATCTAGACACTTGATAACCTATACCCATATCCTTACTTTGGTGAAAACTACCTTGTGGACATCTCTCCATGTTTTGAGGGGTTGAAACCCCCTTTTGATCTTCTTGGTACCTTGAAACTTAGATCTACTAAGATCTACCCATTGGATTTACTTGAAACTTTGAAGGAACATAGATCGGGGTACTAACATCCCGGATCTACATTTTGGTGGCCATTGGACTTGATTGGGTCCACCAAACCCACTTTTTGCCCTTCCTTGAGAAAGTCGCACCCCCTTGAAGTTTTGAGTTGGACCACTTCTAGGAAGTGGGTGTTGGAGATTTTTGTGGATTTGGAATGCCCATGCCTTGAAACCTAGGTCTAGACTGTCCTTTTGTCCCGATCTACCTTGGGGATTGCATTCCTTGTTTTAAGGAATTTGTGGTCCACTTTTGGTCATCACTTAAAAACCTAGATCTAGTAAGATCCAACCATTGGATCTCATCCAAACCACTTGACTTGGCTTCTAGGTGTCCCGATCTACACTTTGACATCCTTCTTGACCCCATTAGCCCATCCAACAAGGCACTAGTCCTTCTCCAAGCAAGGCGCACTTCTTGGGATTAGTGTCAAACCCTAGATCTAGTACATGGGTAATCCTAGAACCAACTCTAACTTGTAGATCTAACCTAGATCTAGTCTATAGTACCATCTTCACACTTAACTTCACCTTGTGGGCCCACCTAGAACCATTTCACACTTCCCAAGGCAACAAGACCCACTTGTGTAAACACATGGTACTTTACTTAGCAATCATACCCCATCAAGTGGCCTAAACCATACATAGCTTGAAACAATAACTATCCATGATACCACCTTCAACCATACCTTAAACATTAGGTCCACTTAGCCTTGCATTGGTTTCCGTAACTCACTCTTTGAAACCTTTTGCTTGGACCAATCAACTGTGATTGGGGTATAGGGTCTCCCCCTTGGTCTAGTTATACCTTGACCTAAAGCGAAGAGTGCCTCGGTTGACGTGACTCCCGCATTACATTGGGAACCGTGGCATCTCTTAGGTCACCTCTTTAGTTGCCTAACCCCTCTACTGTCCCGGATGGGATACCTCTAGGGGCAACTACAAGTTGTGTGATAACAGGCTTTTCCGACATGGTGGTAGGTTCGTCCTCCCATAGTCGTTGATGTAATTGCTGAGCTTTTCCGACATGGTGGTAGGTTCGTCCTCCCATGGTCGTTGATGTAATTGCTGAGTCGTTCCGACATGGTGGTAGGTTCGTCCTCCCATGGTCGTTGATGTAAGTGCTGTGAGCCTTTCGCAAATGGTAGTAGGTTAGTCATCCCATGCTGGTGAGTGTAAGTGTTGTGTGTGTGCATCTGGGTTGTGCTCCGTGGACGATGACGATGATCTGAAGATGATGAAGCGACAATATGGTACACAGGTTTTGCAGAGGCATATGATCAGTCCTGAGATGCTCTTACAGGTTTTGCAGAGGCAATGTAATCAGTCCTGGGAGATCTTGCAGGTTTTGCAGAGGCAGTGTAATCAGTCCTGAGGTGCAGCTACTTCATGGCTTGCTCGCTAAGATGACATGATCAGTATGATCATGAGTATCAGGATGATACTCTGTGGCCGTGGACAGGTTGTGCAGTGGCATGTAAAAGGTCCTGGGAGATCCGATAGGTTGAGCCGTGTGCTCGTAATCAGTCCTGGGATGCTCTTTCGAGGTTTTGTTGACTCACGTAATAAATCCTGAGGATTCCACAGTATGGCCAGTGATGACGAAGACCTACAGGTGGTGGAGCTACATCCAGCATGAAAAAGGATTGGCTCTGTAGAACTTCCTATGACGAGTAGTTCAGAGATCGATTGAGATAGCAGCAGCAGTGACGATGACGATGATTCGATGACGATGATCCAGTGACGATGATCCAGAGAAGAAGACTTGTGCTAGAAGACCTGTGTCGAGAAATACCTTCCTAGTCAAGAAGGAGTGTTGATGTATTTGTAACTTCGGAATGTATTTCATATATGTATATTGTATTCCTATGGAGATGTTATTATTCCTCTATACGGAAGTGTTTGTATTCCTATAGAGATGGTATTATTCCTCTATACGGAAGTGTCGTCATGTGTACTTGCAAGTGTCGCAAGTTATATTGTAAGTGTCGTAACTTATACTTGATGGGTTATTAGACCACATTGTTGAGGTCAAACCTGTATTAGTCATGTGGGTCAAAGGGTTATTAGACCACCCTATTGGGGGTCGGCCCAGTCAACATTATGTTATGTGGTTAAGTTAGGTCCGACCTAGTTGAGTAAAGGTCAAGTGATGTAGTGTATAAATAGAGAGTGTGTCTCTCTCTTTCACACATTCTATTGTTCACTCACTTCGCATTAGTGAGAGAAGAGGAGGATGCACACAAGTGGAGGAGGAGCATGCTGCTGAAGATATCTATCTCTTGGGTTTGATCATGGTGATCCTTGTATTGATGCTTATTCTATCTCTAAAGAAGTTGCGGGGTTTTTCACCTTCTTGGTTTTCCCTGGTGAAATGTTTTGTGTCTCTTGTCTCTTGTCTCTTATGCTTGATATGTTGTACATGTTGTTATTTCAGTTAAGATCCTAGATCAGAATGTATTAAATTCTGAAAAACTAACACCTATACAACCCTTTTGGGGATTTCACCTGTGCTTAGAAGCACAACTACTAAAGCTTTCATCCAGGGTGTTTCAAGATTTCCATTCATTTCATTTGGCAACCCTTTTGGGGATTTTACCTATGCTTAGAAGCACAACTACTAAAGCTTTTATCCAGGGTACTTTGAGTTTCCATTTCATTTCATTTCACAACCCTTTTGGGGATTTTGCATGTGTTTAGCAACACAACTACTCAAGCTCTCATCCAAGGTGTGTTTCATTTAAGTTTCAATATACTTTCACAAGATATAATAGTAATTTCCATATGTAAATGATGGTAGTATTGTTTGCTTCAGGTTTTAGTCAACACAAATCAAGCAACTATGGGGATTTTCCACAATCAAGACCAAACATTGGGGCAACCGAGTAGAGTGATCAAGGTATAAATCCAACTCACCAAAGGTAAGTTTTGTTTCCAACTTAGAGCCGAGACACAAACTAATAGGGATGCTATCCAACATAGAGACAAAAATGGGGAAGTCCTCCATATCATAGGCTAAGGTGTAAGTCAGGGTAAAAACCAAAAGTGGGAAAGACAACGAATAGATGGAGAAAGTGAAGGTGATGCCTAAGTCAGCAAGCCATAAAGGTGGGAATGATCATGTCCACACTCCTAGGAGGGTAAAACCAACGAGTATAAAACAAGAGCTTCTAAGTGTAAGTAATACAACCATTTAGATAATCAATAATAACCAATTTCATTTTATATAGATATACTTGTTATCACATCTATGTTAGCTGGAGCTACCATACTGCAGACTGTGCGGTCGAGGACCACACAGTACTTTTTTTTCCAGATCAGAGATCAGCCGCCTTCAGATGAGGCATTTTTGTTCAGATTGCCCCTAGCAAATATATCAGAGGGGACAGACAGTTGTACAGTGTTACAGACATTGTCACTTACCATCTACCACAGGGTCACCTCTTCCTTGCCAGGCTTTGACATAAGCCCATTAGAGACAATTGCCTAGTCTTGTTTTGATCGAGACTATCACAGTATATTGTTGGTTTACTATGTTGCCCGGATTCAACAGAGATCCAGCTCAGAGATAGCTTCAGTAGCAGCAGGTATATGGTGCAGCAGGTATTGCATTTGATGATTATTGCTCATGATGTAGATTAGACTTCTTTATACTTGTTAGTACACTAACTTTGCATGAGATGATATATTTGGTGATCTAGCTATTGTATGATGTGATTGGACCCTTGATGATGTCAGTCCACCCCTCCTATTAGACTTTTGTATATGCACGCTGGGTCATGTCCCCTACACTTGGCATAGACTTGGTCACTTAGTCCCTCTCGGTAGCTGACTTTAGCTCCACTCTCACTTTCGCCATCCATCCGACTCATCCATGATACTTGTTCCTGACTTGGATTCTGATTTGTGATCCCGAGGACCCCTTCCCCACTGATCTCTGAGTTTGCCATGACTCCCCGTTTATTGTGCCTCGGCTCTTTAGTGTGTGAGATACACTTTTAGACCTGGGATTTGCTCCTGTCGGTTGCCCCCGATGTTGCAATGCAGTTAGGATTGTGTAGCCTCACCAGGTGTTCCCCATTGGTCATCGAAGCATGTATTGCTCACCCCCATTACCTTTGTAGTATGAGCACCATGTTTATATCTTTTGAGATATGTATGTAGCCCAAGAGGGCCTTGAAGTAAATGAAGAAATGAAGAAATGTAAATCAATCCAAAAAAAGGCTATTATGTTGTAAATGTAAAATCTAGCCAAAAAAGGGCTAAGTATGAAATTCATTGTAAAATCCATGCAATGTGTTTATAAACACACATGGATACTGGTCAGCCGTATATGTCAGCATTTGTAGTGGTTATTTAGTAAATGAAGAAATGTAAATCAAGCCAAAAAAAGGCTATTATGTTGTAAATGTAAAATCTAGCCAAAAAAGGGCTAAGTATGAAATTCATTGTAAAATCCATGCAATGTGTTTATAAACACACATGGATACTGGTCAGCCGTACATGTCAGCATTTGTAGTGGTTATTTCCTCACCTAGTCCTGTGGGGAAAGGAGGTGAGAGGGAGCAAGGGACAAGCTCAAAATTGTCCCCTAGAGTCTCAAGTTACGATTTGCCGGACACCTAGTTTGGCGGCTCTAGAAAAGAACCTCACAGAGTATTCGAGCACGGATGTGAGTTGTGAGATATTTGTTAGATGACTAGTGGTGGTTTCCCTGCACTATACCCATTTGTGAGGCACCGCCCTTCCCCGTGTTCTGTCATGGCATACTTATCTCAGTGGACCCCGCTTTCCCGAGTTGTCCAAAGGGTCACATGATCTTTATCCTTGTCTTCCCGTGTCCTTCGCTTTGTTGTCCGCGTCACCTAAAGTCAGCAAAGTGGTCAATTCTATAAGATGTGCATAGCATTTCAGTCTTTTTGGAGGTGGTGGGCCCACCTCACCGGGGCCTTATATTATCTCGGGATTTAATGTATTTTTTATCACCATGTTATCATCGTATTGCTTAGTAATGTACTAACTTGTATAATTGAGCCTTGTCACTCCATGTTTGCACACAGGTATTCAGCTAGCACTATTGTTGACCAGATTTGACTTGGTCAAACTGAGTTGACTAGGCCAAAAATGGGCCCGAAAAAAATGTTGCGATCAGAATTTCGATTTCGATCAATTATTATCTACAGGGATCTCATATGAGCATGCAGGTGTCGGAATTGCAAAATACTAAAGCATTTGAGAAATTTTTAATTATTATTGGTCAATTTTGACCTGTTTTAATTAAAAATTATGGATTTGGGGCAAGTAATGCCTAAGTGATGGATCAGGGTTGTTCAAGTGGTCATCCCTACTACTTTTGGGGTCCACGATCGCGTTGCAGCAAACGGTTTGGCAATCCGGGCAATAAAAGTGGGTCAAAAGCCCAATTTTCATCTTCAACCATATAGACCAGCAAAAATTACATGGAAAATTAGAATTTGACTAAGGCTACTATAGGCAAATGGCAAAATCAATGGTTGGCAAAGGAAAAGGTAATTCATGAGGTAAAATGGTAATGTTTGATGTGATATTTATATGTTGTGGGGCCCTCTATTGTACAGCTCACACTAGAGGTCGAATTGCCCATGAGGGGCGTTTTTCTCCACCTTGGCACAATTCGACTTTCATGTTTTTGATGGTGGGACCTTGTTGTATTAGTTGGGGGGGCTAAAACATACTATAGCCACCCCCCCAACTCCTCTCCCACATTTGTATGGACCCCACATGGGTCCCCCTCTCTCCACATGTGCGCTCTAGAGGGCAATTCGCACCCCCTCAAGGAGATCTCCACCATTCGATTTTGTTGGTGAGGGAGTGATCTCCACCCTCCATTTTGGGGGGAAATTTGGTAGGAAGAGTGGCATTTCTCTATAAGAGAAGGCACTCACTCCATTTGTACCTCTCTCTTGGCACTTTTTTTGGACTTCGAATAGAAGAGAAAACGACTTGGAGCTCTCTACTTAGGTCTTGTGGTGATGTTGCTTTGAGTTTTGTTGATTGATAAGCTATCTTGATGCACTAGTATAGATTGTTGTTTGTTTCCAGCATTGTTTCTCACCATTGTTTGCAGCAAATACAAGTCTTGGAGGAGGGTGCACCATTTGGCCTCCACTGCTGCTCCACTCTTCAAGATCGGTAACAAAGGGAAGTGTTTTTTGCCATTCCAGCCAAGCATTTTCCTCATTCTTATTTGTATTACTGTAGATTTACTTACTTGTCAATACTAATCTAATTTACTTGTCCATTGGTGTTGGTAGGCAAGCAGGACGAATTGGTGGAGCTGGGCAAATCAAACTCACTTGGGAGCTTCAGCAATCCATGCTATTTGATCTTCGGGACGCTATAACCTCAACAAAGTCAACAACTTCAGCTCATTCCAAGTAGGTGTTCCATTTCTTCCTCTTGCATTTCTTTTTCAAAAAATCTTGGAGAGAAAATCACTAAAACCCTTAAAAAATAAAATCTTTAAAATCAACCGTTAAAATTTGTTTTCCTTTAAAACCCACAAATGATTTATGCTCAAACGCTTATATTCCAAATTTCATTTGATTCCGACTCCATCTACCCACTTAACCAGGCACTAGTCTTTCGCTGAATTCGCCCACCTGGGCAAACTGTCTAATCACGTTGTTTGGTTGATTTATGGGTTATGGGTACTTGATATTTGGTTTTAGAACGTCATTTTACCTATGAATATCAAGTTTCGTTGGCTGGAAGTGAGTATAAACACTCATTTTTCTATGCCCTAGGTCCATTTATCCATTGATTTACTCATTCCCCTAGGGCAGTTTCACTCAACTTCTTGCTGGCCTGTTTTTGTGTTTTAAATCAGCTAGCTAATAATCTTATAATCACTAGAAGATGTGTCTCAATTGCTTAATGAACTGCCGCCATGTTTAAGTAAATAATTAAGAACTTCATTCCCCATAGGCAGGGTTACCAACCACTTTTCTAGTAAATTTCTGTTTGCTAATTTAATTTCCAGCCTTCTAATCTTTCATAGAATTCATCATTTACATGTGTAATCAGATCTGAATTTGCTTCATCTAGTATACTTTCCCATCCACAATCTCGATTCCACTAGGCTGGAAGAAATCTCACACTTAGTCATCCATCTTGTTGCTCTCTTTGCTTATCTTTTGGGTCTGGGGTGTCTAATTGTTGAGTCTCAACCATCACTGGTTGAGTGGGGTCTCCACCCTGGCTTGGCTACGTGCCTCGTCTAAAGTGACTGTAGCCTTGTCCGGTGTGACTTCTGTCCCTTGGACGGAGGACCTGGCTACTGTTGGTTACACCTTCCTAGCTGTTCACCTCTACCGTCCCTATTGGGATACCTACCACCAACAGCTAGAGTTTGTGTGATAAAAATACTGTCAGATCATAATCACTAGATACTAAGTCAAACTATCAAAATGACCAAAAGAGCAAGCTAATGAAACCAATACACATCATATACTTGCTGGGCCATATACCTGTATCTGCTTTTTGGACCGACTGTAACCACTAAGAACACTGTTGCTAAAGCTCCAAACGCTACACTGCATCTGTATGGAATAAAAGGTTATCTCGGTCATCAAATCTGAGGTCAAGAGGCTCAGCCTTGGCATAAAGTCTATTGCATGTCTGATATAAGGCTGCTCTGATGTGTGAGTGCTCATAAATAATACTGCTCATCATAGCTGATCTCACTGAAACAGTGTAAAGGCAAAGCTCAAAAATATGCAGATAACTGCTCTACAATCATGGTAGCCCAGCTACTATGGGTGTGATAACAGTACATTTCTTCTATGGTTGAGAATCTCTATCTTGCCTAAGCCTCCTCAACCGGTTCCTAACTCTTATAAGCCACTACGTTTCCCTAGATCTAGATTTCTCCACCAAGATCTACTCTTGTGCTTCATTCTTTACCTTTAGAGTACCTTGTGTTAGTTCACTAGCCCTTATAGGCTAGTAAAGGTCTCCCCCTTGATCTTGCGTTAGCTTGATCTAAAGCGACAAGAGCCTGTCCTGTGTGACAACTACCCCTTTACAGTAGTGGACAAGGCCCTTGCGATGTCACTTGGTTAGCTACCCTACCTCTACCGTCTCGAATAGGATACCTTTGGTGGTAGCTACACTCTGAGTGATAACATCTTTTGGCATCGTTGCCAGGGAGGTAGAGACTTACCTCAGGTGTCTGCGAGTGTCCGTGCAATCATTTCTTATCTTATGGCATTCGGTTTTATTTATGGATGGTTACCATTTACATCTTTAAATTATACGTATCCATCCCATTTCACTCATCTCTCCCTGCTATTATAGGACATATCTTTTGGTAGACGAGATTTATAGTTTACCTGGTGACTCCTAAACGTGACTCCGCTGAGGAACGACCTTATATACATCATTACAATCTCAGAAATCGATTCAATTCAAATCAAGTCGAAGGAACCCCGCTTAAATATCATCGAAGAGATCCCAAACCTCAATCATCTAATTTCTTTTGGAAAATCGTGAACTCTTATGATTCTCCAAATTGTATTTTGGGATTGTTACCACCTAAGTTGTACTTAGGTGGACTGCATATGAACCTCAGAAGACTTGAACAACTTACCTTGTTCATTGCAAGAGTTCAAAATTTCATCAGGCCAAATTTTTGGCCCTTTGTAAAATTTGCATGTCCAGACCCCCATGGGGGAATTGTAATAAGTTGGTCTAAGCATGGTACTTTTGTAAAAGGCTTGGCCTACGTTAGGTTTAGCTATCAAGGGGATACTCTACAGTGCTTTTTCCTTAGGAATTATGCGTTGCGCTTCAGTGGCGTATAATTCTTGAGTTTTTCAGTCACACCTCCAAAGCTAGAGTATTTTCTATGGTGATCGAACCTTAGGAAGTTATTAAAGCCTATGTGTCTATGTATTTTTCACATGCTAGCCATCAATATTGATTCATATGGACATACAGTAGGTCCCCTAGGATTTTCAGTTGATTCGGACAAAAAATAATTTTTCCCGTTTAATGGGCTTTTTTAATAATTTAATTAAAAAAAATCAAAAAAGTGATAAAAGTGTGGTTAGGAAGTGAAATTTGCCATGGGGGTGCTCGTTTTATAACCCAGAGCACCCACAAAACCCCTAAACCCACTTTTCCTAAGTTCTAAGTGAATATTATTCACTTAAATAAATATTCTCTCAAAATTAATTTTGGGGAATTATTTAATTAAAAAAAAAAAGACATGAGAGAAAATCAAATTCCTATTTCAGTGGAATTTGGTCCAGTGAAGGCCCAGATGAGTTGGCATTTGCATTTAAGGCATATCTCAATCAAAAAGGGATTGAATCAAGCAAGATTTTCACTGGGGCGAGTTGTCATTCTTGAGGAAGTGTGCCCTCTCCTCTCTTGGGTGACTTTCTTGAGGTGGCAGCTTTACATTGAATGGGAGATAATCCCAAGGTTTGAGTGGGGGCGCCCTCCTTAGGTGGCAGCCCACTCATTCTCCATCCCTCAAATATTGCATCAATCAAAGATCAATCAAGGGATTTGGATCCCCTTCTCAAGGAATGCGCACCCCCTCTTCATCAAATCCGCCTTTCCTCTCTCAACCTCTATAAAATCAAGGCTCATGCTCCTCATTTGCATATGATGGAAAGCATAGAACCTATCCTCATGTAATGTGTGATCTTTCTTTGAGTAATAATATTTGAATACTTTGGATCCCATATGAGTGGCTATTGTTCTTCATGCATGCACTTGGTTGAGGTATACTCGTAGAATTCTAGTTTTTCTTTTTATATATAATTGTGGATTGATCTAGCTTGGTAAGGCTCTTTGAGTCTAGTAGGGTAACCATTCATAGTTCTTGACTTGCTTATGTTTATTGAATTGCTTACAGATCTAGAAGCAGCACATGTATTTGGTTGTATTATTGCCCTTCTGATTTCTTTCTATTTGATATACGATTTAATCCCTTTTGTGTATGAGTGCTTGGAGATTTTGCAGGATTCGGTGCTAAGCATTGGAGGTCGATCCTGTCTTGATTCCTCTTCCAAGCTTGGTGGATGGTTACTTCTTTCTGAGTGATACATTTGTTTTGTAGGCATCAACTTTCCTCTTCACTTCAAAAGCTATCAAGCTTGGGTTTTCCTCCACCATCTTCTTTCAATCAAAAAACTCTTATTTCCCTTTTTCTGTTTGAAGCAAGTAGTGTAGATCTAAAGAATATTTTAAAGCTCCTTGTTTCTCAAATAGATCTAGAAAAGTTTCATTTTAAAGCTAAATTTATAGATCAAGATCTAGTCTTTTCATACTTGAAATTGCTCAAAATTTCCAATTTTTTCCAAGTATAAAAAGTAGTAATTTTTTTTGTGCATTTGTATATGTTTAACCCACTAACTTTGCATGTTTAGCTTGCTGGTTTTTAGTAGGTCCAAGGAAAAAGAGAAGGAAGTTCTGGCCAATTTTCGCCAAAAAGTGCCAAAAAGACATTCTGTGGACCCTCTTTTACCATTCTTTCTTTCTTTGAATTTGTAAACCCTTAGATCCAAGATTAAATGGACTAAGAGGCACTTCTTTGAGAAAACATTGTAAAATATATTAAACGAGAGCAAGTGGGCTACACAGCGCCCACATCCCATCGCCTCTGGGGGGATTCGCAGTGTCAAATTTTGTGGTATAATTTTTTCTGGCGAAACACAAAGCACACAAACCACATTTACTGCAAGACTGTATACTTACTTTATTTCATAATTTTTCATTTTTCATTTCACAAAAGTAAATTAGAAATAACATCGATCTCGTTGCCATGAAGTATGCTCTCACCACTACATAAAGGCATTGTCGATTAGTGGTGGTTGATCAGAAAGTGACACATAGATCCGGTGATCCATATCTTTCTGTTTTTCTTTTAGCATTTTCATTTTTCAAGCATAAATTTGAAATAAACATTTTGCTATCGCTCAAAGTATGCTCTTTCCCCTTGCGAGCATTTTCCTGGTCCTGGGGAAATTAGAAAGAGTTGTAGAAACTTATTAATTCTCACATTCTAACTAAAAACTCATCATAATAAAAGTAACAACCCCAAACATAGTGAAAATACGACACTTAGAACATTAAGTTTTGTGTGGGGAAATTCCTTAGAAGAAGTGGGAACCACTGGGAGGCGACCTCTGGGCATAGTTAGGCTACACCCTTGTTGGTGTAGTGTTGAACACCGCCCTAGAGACTCCATTCCAGCCCACATGTCTTTGTGAGGAGCCACCTTCACTTAATTTCCGGACATTGCTCCTTGTACCTCATAGTATATCTGGAGTTTCCCTTTTTTCCCGTAATTAAGCTCAATCTTTAATATATTAAAACTAACCAAGATACACTTGCAAAACCTTCCCTTTCAGCAGCATCTATTTTATATATTGACTCCATTAGCACTGGTCTCCAGCAACAACATATTTTACATTTGCTTAAATATCATATCAGTGAATTGTTTAGTCAAATGCCCCTCCATCATGAACCAAGGGGAGGACCCCATCAAATCAACCATAGATGAATAAAATAAGTCAAATACCTCCACATATATGCCAATCAAACCAAGCGCTTTACCCCTCTAATTTAGTAATCTCCTCATCAACACATGGGAGGGGGAAAAATAATCCCTTTTGCTAGGGCATTACACATGTACATCAATAATAAAGACAAAAAAGGGATCAAACCATAGGTTTCTGACTTGTCATTGCAATAATCATCTAACATGTGTAACAAGGTCAGCACTCCCCCTAGAACAACTATATATGATGTAACAATGTGAAGTTGTGTGAAATAGACCCAAAATGACTTGGGCGCTCAAGCTAGGAAGCCTCCACTATCAACGTATATCCAAAATATGCTAGAACCAAGACAAAAAGTGATCAATAATATCAAGAAATCCATCCATATGTGTATCAAACCATACACATGTGCCATCCTCATATCAAAAAAAACAGGAATGCTAAGGGAATCATCTGCTAGGCCATCTGTATATCCTCCATTATATAAATCAAATATCATGACCAGCATATCACCCCACACTATTAACATCTCAGAAGCCATGGTGCAATGAATCAATCCAACACTACAATCTCACAAACTCTAGGGGCATAAACCACTCACTTTGCACTAGAACTCTTTTCATAATTTAGCACTGTAAAATATAAAGTTCATTCAACTCATTTCCTTGCCTAAGAAAGAAATGAATGATAATTAGTTTGTTTGATATATGATCATAAATCACATCTTCATATACTACAGAATTCCCTTTCAAACTATTCCAAATGAATGTGAAAAAGCTTACAATACTTCTTGATGATACTTCTCCATAGTCTGCCTCCAACCAGGTAAAATATCTGCATTTTATCAGGACAATAAATCACAGAAATAGCAAGATAATAAAGTGAAAAACTATCAATGACACAAATCGGAGATAGAGCATGTCCAGTAATTACTATCAATATAAATTGTTCCCCTAGAATACATTCTGCAAACTGTAAGCTAGGCAAGATTTTAAATCAGCTTCTGAGCACAAATTTCAAGGGAGAACAAACACCTAGTATATTGGAACTCTACAAGCATTCAATTGTAATTACTAGACTACAAGCTTCTGTAATTCATGAACATAATACCTGAAAACATTTATCTCTGATTTCCCTTGGTAAAGTATATTCATGCATTGTAATGGCATGCAAGAGGTAAAATGCTAGAATAGAACCTGCTGAAGGCCAAACATTTGGTCCTAAAAAGCGCTTTGTTGCACAAGTATCATCCTTGGCCACTTCAACTCCAATATAATACCCTTCTTTACAGTCTCCTGCTTATGGAACATGAAAATTATGAGATTGTTTTGAATTTCCACAGATACAGAGAGGTAGACATACAAAGTGAAATTTAAGTGATGTGAAAGGAACATCTAATAACATTGGCGTAAAGAAAAGTAAGACTAAGTGGACTGAAACTTCTATAAAATAAGGAACCAAGGATCGGGCTGCAGTCGAGGAGAGCAATATGGCCCGCCAAAAGAAGAAATGGGGAAATCCAAGAAAGAACGCAGAAAGCATTGGTAGATCTCAGAAGTATCCTTCAGTTGGAAAAACAATGTGCAACTCAAGGATTCAGATTGTGCAACTCATGCTCTTCTTTCCCAAGGATTGGGATGCAGTCAAGGATAACAATGTGGCTTGCCAAAAGCAGAAATGGGGAAAAGCTAAGATAATATTGTGCAACTCATATACTCAACAAAGAATGGCAAAAAATATGGTTTCTGCAGGATGCAAAGATCTCTTCAGAACATAGTTGATAACATCAGCATCGGCAAAAAAACAATGAGGGTCTTGAATAAAACTTCTCAGCAACATCAGCGAAAAAATTGGGGAAAATTGGCAAACCATGGCGAGCATTAAAAATACAAAATAAATTCATTTTTTCAATTTTTTGAACATATAAATCAACAACATCAAATAAACACATTGGCACATTAATATAGGAAAAACAACGATATATATATGATGTAGTGGATGCCAAATAAAAAATAATGCATCAAACTCAATGCTAAATCCTAAACCTTGATAGCTGTCCAATCAAGGACTCAAAAGTGGACAACCAATATCAAATGACATCAAATATATAAATGTATCTCGTAATCATGATTCGAAACCATGGTATACCACTTGGCATTTGTATAGGATGATTGAGAGGAGAAGAGTCCAGGTAGGTGTATAGTTAGCGATCCAATAAATGAAAAGGTTTGTTCTATTAGCTATGTCCGTAAGCCCTTTGTGTTTCTCAAGGCTTCTGTTGGAAGTATCTGAGCCATACCATGAATACAAACACAAAGCAATTGCAATCTAAACACTAGATCCATGAGTATGAATGTATACATAGGATGCTAATATTTTGGTGTCTTCCTATTCAACAATAGCGTTGCAAAAGCTGAAGGTGGTGGTCACTTAAAGTGTGCAAGACAATAACTGAAGTTATGTCTCTAAGCTAAAAAACTTAGATTTTGAAGAGAACAATGGTTTGAAGTTGTTGATGATGGTAAACACCCCCTCATTCCCCAATAGTTACAAAGACAAATAAGTTTAATAAGGTAAAACATTGTCTGCTGATTTTTTCCAGTGTCGATTTTTTCAAAATTTCGTGATTTTTTGGCCCGATTTTTTGTTTCATGCTTTGTATCACGAAAAATCGCAATGTTGCCGATTTTTGGGGGCTTTTATCAACTATGCTTCAAAATACTTTGCATAGAAGGCATAGATCCTTTGGTACATGTTATCACACAACTTGTAGTTGCCCCTTGACAATGATCCTATTCAGGACGGTAGAGGAGCTAGGCAACTAAAGAGGTGACCTAAGAGGGCCTCAATCCCCAAGATGGATTGGTTGTCATGCCAATCGAGGCACTCTTCGCTTTTTGCTATCCAAGCCCTAGATAGCAAAGGGGGAGACCTTGATCTACTCCCGATAGGAGAGATCTAACATGTTGCCGCCTAATACACACCTAGGGGGGGAACACGGCAGGAAACCTTCCAGCCACTCGGTGTGTCCTTCGGGGCAAGTCAGAGTCAGGTGTTGTCACCTGATTACTCGACTCCTCCGTCTAGGATACTCCTAGCAAAGCCAAGGGGGGTGGTCCCTATGAAAATAATCTAAGGCTTTTAACTAACAAAACAAGAAAAAAGCTACTTCTGTAATATTCATTAATAAATTAAAATTTACAACAAGCCTTTGCAATACTTTCACAACACAACACAGCAGGCAATCATATTATCGGCACTGGTCATTATTTTACAAATGTTTTAATTTCAATCATAAAATGCCGTGAATGCATCTATATCTTGTGTTGTGGTAATTAATTTTAAATTGAAAATTATGCTTAGTTGTAATATATTTCCATCATTTAACTCCTAGAAGTAGCTTTTTTCTTGTTTTATTAGTTAAAATCCTTAGATTATTTTCATAGGGACCACCCCCCTTGGCTTCGCTAGGAGTAGCCTAGACGGAGAAGTCGAGTAATCAGGTGACAGCACTTGCCTCTGACTTGCCCCCAAGGACACACCGAGCAGCTTGAAGGTTTCCTGCCGCGTTCCCCCCAGGTGTGTATTAGGCGGCAACATTTTGGCGTCGTTGCCGGAAATAAACCTTTCTATTCCCGGGTCATGACCTTTGTTTCTTTTTATTGTTTTTACTTTGTTTGATGCATCTTGTGAACCTTTAAAATTTACTCGATCCATCTGGAAACTCCACTTTTAAACAATTCAACGAGGTATTCAACAAGAAGAAATAGTGAAGGGTTATTCAGTTTCATCCCTGGACCTGAAAAGGTTTATAGGAGAAGATAGAATAAACAAAACTCTCGGAGAATCCTCGAAAATATCAGATTCGAGTCAATTTTAGATATTCACCATCTATTTCAAGAATTTAATTTAGAAGTAGAAGATATGAGTGAATTTTTCAGTCCCTTGGATTTTACTGCAATAGTAGGTTACCTCCATGTCGTAACTGAGAAGGAAATTGAAAAATTTCCTTCATTTAAGGGGAATAATGCAATAAGTGCCAAGGCACATCTTAAACTTTTCTCACAATGTTTTAACAAGTGGTGCTTAAATGCAAAATATGAAGATGTGCAGATGAAGTTGTTTGTGCTATCTTTAGAAGAGGACGCTTTTGACTGGTTCTCAGACTTAGATGCCAACAGCTACAAGACCTTCAAAGAATTTGAAAAGGTTTTTTTAACCAAATGGGGAGATAAGAAACAGGATAGATACATGTTAGCCTCCCTTAACAACATGAAGAAGAATGATAATGAGACCATGGAATAGTTGTTATCACACAAACTCTAGCTGTTGAAGAAAGGTGTCCCAACAGGGATGGTAGAGGGTGGACAGTTAGGAAGGTGTAACCAGCAATGGCCAAGTCCTCCGCTCAATGAACGGAAGTCACACCGAACAAGGCTATTGTCACTTTCGACAAGGCACTTAGCCAAGTCGAGGGGGAGACCCTGCTCAACCAGTGATGGTTGAGAGACAAAAATACACCCAAATCCCAGGAGAATAAGAGATGAAACAAGAAATGAGTGTAGGTGAGCTCCTAAGACTAAATTCAACCAACTGATAGACACAAGTAGT
Source organism: Larix kaempferi (assembly GCA_027924585.1). NCBI lineage: Eukaryota > Viridiplantae > Streptophyta > Pinopsida > Pinales > Pinaceae > Larix > Larix kaempferi. The sequence goes on from BSBM01001032.1 coordinate 2,121,684, forward strand.
GAAATAACGGTGATGTAATAAGTGACCAGCAATCAAGTATGATTAGAAAATAAGATTAGCTTAGTGATTGTATGGCTGAAATAGTCTAGGGAGTTATCATAAAATGGAAGTGAAGTGTTGAAGTAAAACTGCCCAAGGAAATGGTTAAACAGTGAGTCAAATGGACTTAGGGCAGTGAGAAATTAACGTTTATAGTCACTTCCAATAAACGATACTTGATTTCTTAAGATGAAATGACGTTTTCAATCCAAATCTAAAGTACCCAGAACCCAAAAACATACCCAACAGCGTGTTTGACCAGTTTGCCCAAGTGGGGCGAATTCAGAAATTGACGAGTGCCTGGTTAAGTGGGTAAATGGAGTAGAAACTAAATGAACCAGTAAGGACAGTAGAATATATATAATAAGATCAACCAGGTCCACATATCTATATGCTCGCCAGATCATGACACTAAGTGCTAAGACATGCCATAAGAATGAATATAAAAGCAATATAACCATGACAACAAAATATACCTGCTGACTCATATACCTAAATGCTCATATTCTGATCCATCATCTGTCCTCTGAAACTGCTACTGTAACTCTGGGCACTACTGACTGCTCTGCATAAATGGTATAATGGCTACATCGGTCATCTCTCTGAGTGTCCTGAGACTCAGTCATGACATGGGGAATACATACGCTGTCCAAAATCTGATAGTGATCCATAGATAGATGCTCATCTCATCATCTCAATGTAAAGGAACTGGCTAAAAAGTGCTCTAGAATCTGAAAAATAATGTATGGTAGCCCGGCTACTATATATGTGATAACAGGCACCGTCAGAGCACTCAGATCCAGTTTGGCAATTAGGGCTTACTTCTTCAGTGCATGCATCAGCTGGATGCATGTAAATTTGAGGTCTATCCTGTTTCAGAGGGATTGAGTTACCGGCTTAGGTAATCCTGTATTGTATTGTCATTTATACATCTATATGCTCTAGGCTCGAGAGAGAAGATAGCCCCCTAGTTAGTTGGTTTTCCCCAAAAGGGTTCTAGGGTACATCTGTTGTTTATGTGGTTGATTGCATTTCTATTTCAGTTGGTAGATGCAGATCTAGTTGTTTGAGTTTATGTTTGTATGAGTATTTACTTACATTGAGACTCATACCACTTGAGATCTCAGGGCGATCCAGAGGGAGTAGTGATCTCTAGATCTAATACTTACAAATTTTTAATCGCTTAACATTTTTTTTTACTTATGTCAAATCATCAAGACATATATAATTGTAAATAACAATATATGAAGAACATATATGGCCATCAAATCTGGAAAATGCACAAGTTTTGGACAGCTAAAAACTTCATTTATATGCTCAAGATGAAGTACATGTACATAACATAGACTTCTCTCAAGGCTAGTACAAGTCTACTAGCTCTCCAAAACCCTAGCTAGGGAAAATATGAAAACACTAGCTCAACCAAGGAGCTCCATTATGCAAGAAACACTCCAACATCCTCCAAGGAGACATGTCCTCTTCTCTTTTTCTTCACCAAATACCTAGGGTTTATCACCAACCCCTAATCTTCTTGCCTTATTAGGGTAGAAACCATAATCCTAGAAATCTCCAAAAAAAAGCCTAGTGCTCAAAGACAAGATAGACCAAGCACATAAGAAGACAAGAGAGAGAGCAAGAGAAGAGTAACTGTTATCACCCAAGTTGTAGTTACCCCTATGGATGTATCCAGTCATGGATGGCAATAGGGAAGGGCAACTCAAAAGGTGCAACCCCGATCACCTCGACCTCCAATATATGGTTGTCACGCCAGTCGAGGCAACCTTCACTTTATGTTATCTAGCCCAGACAACAAAAGGGGAGACCCGATCTACTCCCGACAGGAGAGATCAAAACCAAGACACCAAATCAAGTTATTTCTAAGTGAAGTTAGGTGTATGGTTTATCCTAGACCTTAGGTTGGAGTCACAAGACAAGTGAGGGGTTCAAAGAGTGTAGCTTTGGTTCATTGTTGATATGAGAGTGACTGAAAGTATTCGAAATGAGATCCGGGATTAGAGTACTAGTTCAATGTTGGAAAATCCACTGCCTTGGGAACCGTGTCCAATGCAGGGTAGTTTAGGGGATGAATTGGGGCTAACTAGTACAAGTGACAAGCTTGACCATGGTACATGATGGCTTCAAAGGTTTAGTTCACCATGCATAGGTCAAACCACAAGTTAATCCAACAATCTAGGAAAGTCGAATTAACTTGTAGAGAAACCAGTGCCTTGGGAATTGGGAAGTGGAGTCAAAGTAGGGTTGACTTGTGGTTTAGGACTCCTAGTACATGGGACAAGTGGGCAATAGAGGTCTTGATAGATGAATGTGTCTAGATCTAGGTTTGACCCAAGTGGACCACAATCCCTTAAAACAAGGAATGCTATCCCCAAGGCAAGATTTTACAAAGTGACACTCTAGACCTAGGTTTTGAATTATTCTCGTTCCAAATCCGCAAGAATCTCAAGTACCCACGTCCTAGAAGTGAGTTAACTCACTTCTCCAAGGTGGTGCGACTTTACCCAAGGAGGCTAAAAATATGGGTTAGGTAGGTCAAGACAAGTCGGATGGCATCCAAACTCTAGATCCGGGTAGGACAATCAAGTAGGAGTGTGGATCTATAATTTTACGGCAATCCGATGGCTAGATCTTACTAGATCTGAGTTTGAATGCACCAAGTGGTCCAAAAAGGGGATTAAATCCCTCAAAATGTGGAATAGGGCCCACAAGGTGAAAATCAGAAAAGTGATGATTTGGGGGTAGGTTATTGGATGTGTAGATGACGAATCAAGTGGAATCTCAACTACCCACGTACTAGATCTAGGTCAACTTGCTCAAACTAGGAAGTGCGCCTTGCTTGGGAGAAGCTAAGTTGGCTTGGGAAGGGGGTCAAACGGAAGCCAATCCTCACCAAACTATAGATCCGGGATGTCGTGGATGCTATAGAGGTGGGTTTTCAATATTATGCCCAACAACCCACTAGATCTGAGTAGATCTGAGAAAATGTAAAATGGGGTTTTGAAATATTTAGGATTTTTAAATATTTTAGACAATTGGATAGATCATGGAGATAGAACTTACCTTGAGATCATACCTGAGTGATGTGAATGAGATGCCTTGATGTTGAGGAAGATTCCCGCAGAGATCAAATGAGAGATTTTTTATTTGCTTGCCAAATTGATGCCCTAGCCCACAAGTGCGCCTTCCTCTACCTGTCAAACCAAGGAATAGCGATTCAATCAGTAAGATCAAGTATGGAAGAAATACAGGAGAAATGCAATAGTAACATGAAATAGAAGGTCCTGGGACAGTAATACTCCCTGTTACCAACGAAGAGCTCCAAAGAAGAAGTAGGGAGAGTCTTCCCCTACCAATACCTCCTCCTCAAAACAAATCGGCCTCCACCTGTAGATGCAAAATCGTGGTACAAAGATATGGCAAACAAGATCTCCAATAACTCAGTGCAAAGGAAGAACCAACGAACGAACACCAAAAACATTCACCACAACACTGGAGATAGATGCAATAATAATTTTCTATTCCAATAATCCAGAGCCAAAAGTCCCTTTACAATGAGGAGCTCTCTCCTTTAAATAGGAAGGAGAGGCATCAAGATCCTAACCACTTTTTGAATGAGTGGCTAAGATTAGAAGATACAAATGTCTAATCAATGGTTGAGATGAGCTCAACAATAAAATACATGGATCACTAATAAAATATTATGTAAGTGGACAAAATCGCCCTATAAGAGGGGAATCCCACCAAATCATGATGACAAAATATCATAAGAGGCTTATGGTGGGTCCAAGGGGTAATTTTATCCCTCCTTGGTCAATCCCCATAGCACAATAGTCAATAAATAATCATCAATGTACCAAATCGTGCCACCATGGTCAAATCGTAGGCCTCAAAAAGACCTCAGAAATCCACAAAGAATGCCATAAGTGATGGATGCGGGCCCCGATGAAGCTGAAACTGCTGGAGAAGGTGTGGAGGACCCCGATCTATCATCCCTGATCATCCCATGCCATAACTTTGCCTCAGTAGCCCAAATCGATTTCCTCAATAGCCATTTCTACCAATCCTGAAATGCCTCGGGAAGCGTGAAACTGCCCCAAACAGCCTCCTGGAGTGCCTGCGCTGTCAAGGTGAGGGCACCAGTGTGTCCGGGAGGGGGGTAATATGGTAAAAACAAGTGGCTGGACCACCCCCTCCATCATCAGCGCCCTAGGTCAACCGGATAAAAATCACATCTGCTCCGACAGGGCCTCCGACAGACCAAAACTGCACTAAGACAGCCTACTGAGGAAAAATCATCACTGTAAGTGCCCGGAACTGAAAACAAACTGTCCCATTGGACTCAGAAGGTCCAAATCTATCCGAGATGTGTACTCATACACCATATGAATCTCTGCATGATCAAAATAAATATCCAATGCACCGGAACAGGGCCAATAATAATAATCTGTAAATGCCCAAACACTGCTGTAAACCAAGAATCATCATCATAACCCTGTAGCTGCTGCATAGAATCATCCTGTATGTATACATAGACCATATATCATCTATCCATATCATCATAAGGTCCAACATCTCATGTCCCATGGTCCTCCATGGTCAAACTGGGTCTAACCAAGACCAAATATAACTCAGACCATCATCGGAAGCTGCTGCAAGGTGTCAAGGTTAATGCATGCTCTACAACTTATTCAAATAGCAATTATAACACAAAGTAGTCACTTCTGGCAATCTAAATCCAAATATATAATGTCGCTAATTATTATTATTACTCAGACTAGACTTTCAGGATCATACTCACTTCATAGCTGTGATCAATTTGTTAGTGATGGGTGAAGGCTAAAATAACTGGCTAGGCTAAGGGATGACTTGACTGACTTAACTTTGTGACACTTTGGCAAGGGAAAGGGAATACACACCATAGTATATACTGAATGAGCAACAACACAGGGAATGGCGGTGTCTCACAAATGGATGAGTTGTTCAAAGAGGGTTTATTCACCTTCACAGATGCGCACAATCCATAATACAAATAAGGCCAGCAATTGTTTAGATATAGCATTTAAGTTCCATTGCTTTTTGGGCCTGAAGTTTCCATAGCCTTGATCTATGTGTGTTTACAAACACATTGCATAGATTTACATTTTTTCTTTAGGCTTTCTGCTGCAGGTGTGTTTTTAAGGCACTTGTTTACCTGAGCACTTATAGGTGTGTCATGGACAGCTTGTTTACCTAGGTATTTATTTTCCAAAAGATATAACATTTTATTTTCATAGCCATTTTCATTTGGCATGCCTTTCATTCATGTGTGTTTAGAAACACATTGCATGAATGGGCTTTTCATACAAGATATAGCATTTCATTTTTTCCAGATTTTGTATTCATGGCAGCACCAAAAGTTTCAGGTTTAGCCAACACAACTTTAGTGACTAGGGGGAATTTCAAGGAACTCCAACTCACCATAGGTAAGTTTTGTCACCAACTCAAAGCCGAGACACAATAAACAGGGAAGCTCATTCAATACAGAGGCTACAGTGGGGAAAAGATCCTCCATGTCACTAGTCAAGTAGTAAGTCAGGGTGATAAACTAAGAGGTAGGCCATGGATGGATGATGACAATGAATGATGGAGCCGACACTAGCAAGCCAAGGTATGGTGGAATGATCACCTCTATTCTCCCTAAGGAAGGTAAAACCAATGAGTATGAATAGTGAACTTCTAAGTCTGAGTAGGGACAAGTATAATATATATAATAAAATCAACCAGGTCCACATATCTATATGATCGCCAGATCATGATACTAAGTGCTAAGACATGCTATAAGAATAAGTATAAAAGCAATATAACCATAACACAATGATATACCTGCTGAGTCATATACCTGAATGCTCATCAACCTGTACCATCATCTGTCCTCTGAAACTGCTGCTGTAACTCTGGGCACTACTGACTGCTCTGTACCAATGGTATAATGGCTACATCGGTCATCTCTCTGAGTGTCCTGAGACTCAGTCATGGCATGGGGAATACATACTGCTGTCCACAATCTTATAGTGATCCAATATAGATGCTCATCTCAGCATCTCAAATGTAAGGGAACTGGCTTAATAGTGTACTGGAATCAGAAAAATAATGTATGGTAGCCCGGCTACTATATATGTGATAACAGTAACCATTATCAATGTCTTCTTCATAAGAGTAAACCCTAGAATCTCACAAGGATCAAGCTCCAACAAAGACATATCCTCTAGACCTCATAACTCCTCCTAGGGTTCATGAGAAAACCCTAGCAACTTTTTCCAAGAAGCTAAGTAAAAAGAAAAGATTACAATGATGATAATGAAAGGACTCTCTCTTTATTCTAGATATATGAGAGGTAAGGGAGGCCAACAATACTATGTGGGCCCAAGCCCTTACAAGCAATACAAGTGAGACCCCACATTCCAAAGTACATGTGTCATGTTCTGAGGTGATGTTGTACACAATAAAGGATTGAAGATGATGTAGCTACACAAGGTAACTCCACATGCCTCCATCACAACCCTCCACAGACTTCATACATCCTCCTAAGCAATGTACTTCATTGGGTCAGCTACCCCTTACACAAACACTGATGTAGCCCAAGCATCCCTGATCCAACTCCAAGCCTTTGAACATGAATCCAAGCAACCTCATGCCATCTAGGGCCTGATGCCCTCCTCTAGGATGCACAATGCTCCTCCTCCTCCCAAGTAGGGTGTCCTCCAACTAGGTGAACTCTCCATGCGACCACAATGAAGGGCATCCACCAACTTGTCAAAAGAACTCCAATGCCTAAGGGAAGAATACCAAGCCAATAACCATCTAAGGCCAAAACAATCATCGAGCAAAATTTCTCAACTATGCAAATCCATCATGAACCATCTCTAATGCACCAATCCATATCGGACCATCAAGGGGCTGAACATACACCATGTACCCCAAATCTCATGAAGCACCCCAAACATGGTGTAAACACTTTCAAAGTAACCCAAAAAATTGACAACTAAGACTGACCTAGGCATTCATGTGGCCCTTTGGGGGAAGGTACCCCACCTCATAAGTCGTGTATAAATACACACCTTAGGACTCTTGTGTATCATCTTGGATTCATTAGTGAATGATTATTTTGAATAAGGGCACCATGTCTATTGTTCTCTTGTTCATGGGTTCACTTCCTTTACGTGACATTCTGTTCAAGTTTTATACTAGATTAGGTTTTGCTGAAGTGTTCACTGTAGATCCATGATCTCTTTATCATTGCAAGAAAGTTCTCAACAAGAGATTGCAAACTCCTTTCAGAACCTGCTTTCTATTCCATCTATTCAAATAAATAGAAGCGCAAGAATAAAAAAGCCTCCTACAAGTGTTATCAACCAATGGAGAGGCCATTTTTATGGTCCCTCACAAAGAGCAAGAAACCAACAAATGGGGTAAAGAAATTGGACTTGCAATGCACATAAAAGGGTGGGCCTTGAATTCCCTTGCCATATAAAACCAACCAAAGAAAAAAAATGATCTTTGGAGGGCCTAAAGCTTTCCACAACTTAGCCCACCTTGGAGAGGGTTCCCTGTATGGATTTGGTTGCGTTGACTCAAGGAGACTACAACACAGTTTAAGAATGTAATCCCCAATTTTAGATTCAAGTATCCAAACTTGAATATCCTAACTGCCTTTCAGGTAAAACTTTCTTAATTGTGATTCACTTACCAAACTTTCTCTATTGTCCTGATTTCACAAGCTTCTTCGAAACTGACCTGCTCAAGTCTTAGATATCTTTAGGAGCTGCTCTTATTTGAAATTTGAAGTCTCAGATCTCTTCAGGAGCGTGTTCTTATTTGCAATTTCAATAGCTTTGACCAAAGTTTGATGAATTAATGGACTGAATATCAAAGCTGTTGTCAGAAAACAATTCTGTCTGTTTCTGTACTAGAGATTTTTATCATTTATTTTGATAGTTTAGAACCTAGGCAATGGATTTTAGAGGGAGGTACTCGTTTCTAGGGAAGGGCGGGACTTTTTATGAAACCTTGGTTTCCAAACTTCAACCCTGACGCCAAGACTATTACAACCTCTCCTGTTTGGGTAAGATTCCAAACGATCAGAAACTTTTGGAACCCATATCTTGGCATGGATGACAATAACGATAAGGTCGGTTCATACACAATGGCAAGATTATGTGTTGCATTAGAGTTTGAGCAATGGATTGCTTGAAATTGAAATTCTATAACTGGATGGAGCTCAGAGGATAAGTTTTGAACTATGAAAAAAGTGTATTAAGATGCAGTTTTTGTCCCGAGCATGGTCATGTGATGGCAACCAGCCCCAAATGGGCTTCCTTACTGCGGAAGTTGAATCCAAACCCTTATAAGATGTAAAAGGCTTCCTGAATGTAATACCAAAGCGAAAGAAGTATATAAATTAGACTGCAACCAACGTCAATGAGGTTGGTTCTAGGAAAGGACCAACCTCTAAACAGAGTAGTTTGATCAGAGAGGGGAAGGCTTGTTTTGCAGGAAAGGACAGCTCTTCATATTTCTGTGCGGAAAAAGGGGCCCAGCTCAGCAGAAATTCATTAAGCCAAAGAACTCGAGACAATTTCTTTGGATTCTAGGAAGCAATCTATCACGGAATAAATCAGAGATTCAAAGAGGAAATTAAATTAGTGAATCACCAATTTTGAAGAGGATTGTTTACTAATTGTACAGTGGAATCGAATATGCTAAAACTTGGAGAGTTTTGAACATAAGAGAAGTAAACGACCTTTAGTTTGTTTGGATGGATCGAGCATCTGATCCATTAAGGGGGTGTAGCCTTTGAAATCCTCATTCTTCAACGCTTCCATCTTCTCTTCCAGTGGAAGCTGGAAAAAGTCGCGGGATCGATCGAAGAGTTCCTCAAATAGCTCCTGCCTGATGCCATGATTTATCACGTAGAAAAACCCATGGTCCAAGCAGGCCTGCCACCACTCGATTTTAACATCAACACGTCAGTGCACGATATATAAATTACATCAGATGAAATGAAATGGGATCAATTCAATCCCACAAAAGATATGAGATGACCTCTCTGATTAATGATGCAGAATGTGCGAGGTCACAACTGGAGAGGTCTATCGCAACTAAATCTTTGTAACGAGCGCCGCCTGCTGACACAACCATTGTTGTTAAGCCGGGTTTTGCGCGTAGAGGACGAGCGTTAAACCTCTCGTTGGATATTTTGTGTATAGGCAACCACTTCAGCAAAATCTATCGCTGGTGAGCTTGCATAGTCTCCAGGCTCTATCGCTGGTGAGCTTGCATAGTCTCCAGGCTCGACAGATAGATCTTATTCCCCGAATTCAATGAAACAGCGGGCTAGTGTACCATTCTGTGGGACGCGCTCTTTTGGCGATACGAGGTAGGTTCAACGTTCAAATTTGAACCCTTCCTGGCCCTTCCAAAGGGTTCTAGCCAGTCCTAGAAGTGTAAAGTTAAAATTGCCATTAAAAAAAAAAAAAAATAGGCATTTTACCTACAATTAAGAAGGGCATAATTTATATCAAAATTTCAAAAGAAGTGTAACATTTGAAATTACCTATCCATATAAATTTAATTTTTTATGTTGAAATTCCTATGCTATAAAATTAGACTGGTCATTCAAAATATTGGAAACCTCATAAATTATAATCACTCACTCAGCTGTGCAAGATGACCAGTGATGATTGACAACTATGAGGCAATTACTAGTATACTATTAGGTCCAAAACGAGTATGAAATGTTGTACCTACTACATATGTGAACTTGGCTACCAATATCCACTCATTTTTCGTCAAAATGAAATTCAAATGGATGGTTTGATGAGTCCTCCTCTACAAGACCTCATTTCTTACATGAATGTTATGGACTCACGCCAACTCTAAACAACACTCAATGGCATGCATCTAGGACCACAAACCGTATAGAGGTCGATTTATGCATTGCTATAGAGAGGTGGCACTTGGCACACGATATGGAGAAATAATGAGTTGGAAAAAACATTTGGACCAAAGCACCACAATGGTTATTAATAAAATTTATAAAAAAAAAACATTTTTTGGCTCAAGAATAGTCTTCAATTTGATGGGTGGCATGATTATGATGTAACCCTCCTCCGTCCTTCCAAACATGTGTGGTTTCTCATCACATTTGTCTTCAGCACTCGCCACCAAAATACGTATAAAAATTACTTGTCTTTACATCCTCTTCTGTTTAAATCCTCATCTCATAGTCATCACTAAGGATGATTGTGCATGCTCATCCTCACCTTATAATATCAATTGGGTCAAGGCGTAGAGACAACCATCAAATATCAAATGTGTCAAGACGCAAAGAGTAAGAGACAACTACAAGTAAGTATTATATTAAATTTACCATATAAGTCTTAATTGACACTATCAACTGAGATTTGACAAGTAGGATTGTTGTGATCTTCTTATCACTCCTTGCCAATGTGATTGTAAGGCACTTTTTGAAGGTGAAGTCTTCTTCCTCATTCTCATGCCTTTTAGTAAGACAATAAGGAGGATAGTGGCCCGCATTAGCATGGAAAACGGTTTCGACATAAAGGTAGATACATTAATTATTTTCATTAAATAACTTAAATTTCATGCTAGTGACTGCGAATTCGCCGAATCGTGGATTGTTACAAAACACAACAAATTTTAGAGCCTTAAGCTCTTAATTACTCACATCTAGAATTTTCTCAAATTGAGCCATTAACAAACTTCTTTTGGTATTCTAGTTCAATTTAAAAGGAAGATTGTCGAGATTCAAGCATGCAGCGAGTTGCAAGGTTCTAGTTGACTTAGGATGATTCCATTTCCCATCCATCCCATACCTATATGTTGTCGCAACAAGTGTTGAACAACAAAATTTGATGCCCCGGCCATTGTGATGCTAGTGTTGCTAACTTACTTGGTATGGATGATTTTTTTTAATGTTTTATGAGCTATGTATTATTTTTTCTTAGGCGTCCAATGCCCATCATTATTACATCTCTCGGGCTTGGATGGTTTCCCTCTCTCTAGTTTGATTTAATTTTTTGGTAGGTTATATATGTATTTTTTGGTTGTAGGTTTATTATAGCCTCGTTTTGATTAGTGGCTTCCTTTTGTATATAGTTAACAATAAGTAATTTTCTCATGGTTCTAGTTTTATTTTAAGACTATACCTAGTTACAACCTACCGCACTATGTATAAGATCATGCAGATGCCCCAATATGGTTATTGCATAGTCTAAGTAGTTTTTATGTATAATGAAGTGTGCTCCAACCTATAAAAATACAACAGAATAGTTGTTATTTTAATAAAATGTAAAATTAATGTTACATATATGTCAAATTAATGTGTTCAAATTAGGTTTTGTTGAAAATACACTATTTTTTCATGTAGATATTAAGGAGTGCTCAATTGTTTAAGATTGTAAAAATTTGGATGGGAAATATTTTTTTTTTACATTTTTTGGGGGATGGTTTAATTAATTTATACTTGTCAATTGAAGTACAATTATTTATATTTCCCCTCATCTTTGAAGGGCTCCGAGAAAAAATGCCCTTCCAATTGAAATTAAGACCCGCCTTTCAAATTTGATCACTGGGTAGGTTGCAATTTCGACCAATCTATGTTGTACTACAGTTTATTCTCGTAACATCGCTGAGAACAAATTATCCACCATCGTTTTGATTTTTCGATCGGTCAATGAGCTCTCCCCATTTCGCGGAATAAGATTTATAGGCTTAGATTGTAGCTATGTGTCATCACTCACCATTTCTTTTTTCAGCGGAAAAATCACCTTCCTGTTATTCCGAAGGAATCAAGGAAAGCTAACACGCACAGGAAATCTCAACAAACTTCCTCACATATCGTGGATGGTAGGTCGAGCAAACCGTCAACCAGTCATCCAAGCCAGAAGATCTCTCAACGGAATTGAACCCGGGTGGATGGAATGAAATCCATCTATCCCCACCAACGGACCACCGTATCCTTGACGTCATCACTCACCATTTCGTAGACACTTTACATTGGACAAGTATTATACTCCATTGTTTATGTGTCAATAAAATTTATCATCCCCCACTTCGAGGAAGAAGGCGTATAGACTTGATTGTGGCTCTACATTGTTACTCGCCATTCTTAAACACTTTACATTGGACAAGTATTATATTCCATGTTTCACTTTACATTGGACAATTGTTATATTCCATGTTTTACGTGATACTAAAATTTATTTAGTTTGTCTCTTTAGGAAGGGAAGGGATGTTTTGTCATGGACAAATATTATACTCCATTGTTTTTGTGATAGCTTTAATTGTAGATTATTGTAATAATTGCCCAAAGGTGAGGTCATCAATTGTGTTTTTTAGATCAGAGAGAGGAAATGTGTGTTGTAATGATGTCTATCAAATAGATAAGCATAGGTCTTTCATCATGCAATTATGTTTGTTATTCAGTTTGAAGTCATACAAAGTTTAATATTCTTCATCTTTATTGTTTGATTGGATTTGTTTGAACATTGTGTTATTCGTGTTTTCAACTATCATGTAACAAAACTACCAAATTTACAAAATACCATCAAGAGGACCATTTCTAAGCTAATTGTGAAGTCCGTGCTTCAAACAAGAAATATTAAAGGTAAACATGGCATGTTTTCCAACTAAAAAGCTAAGAAAAAGGACAATTACAGGCCTTCCCTTGATAGTCACAAACATCCATAGATGTCTCTACTAAAGTTGTGGTCATGTAACCAACCAGAGAAAAATGCTCATGCAACATGGGTGTGCATGCCAAAAGCTCAATCATGGAAACAAATTGAGTGTTGACTCCCAGAATATCCATATGACACATACTCATGGAAGAAATTACCAAGTGTCATGTTGTCTTGCCTCTTTAAAAGCCTATAAAATAAAGCTCTTCCCTCCATGTTCACCATCTCCATTTTTGCAAAATTATGTTATTAGTTTGTTGAGCCATTGACATCCCTTTTTTAGTATACCCATCTGTTATCTCCTCGATAAACATAGACTAATCATGGTATCTAGGTGATAGGAAGTTTTTAATTTTTCGTTTTTTGCATGCATTTGAGTTTCAGTTTGATAAGTTGAAATAGCTAATGAAGTTTGAAATAGCATTTTAAGTTGGCTCTCCTCCGAAAAAGAACTTTCAGGTTTCAGTAGCTTCAGCGGGCCTAGCGATGGTTCATTAGCTACCGAAAACCCTGTTTTCAACAACTTATCATGTGAAAGACGAAACACCCTAACTGCCGAAAAGACAAACTTACAGCGTGAGTCGCGGGATAGTTTTCGGTGGCTTGGGCGAATACGAGGGTGTTCATTAGCCACCGAAAGGTAGATATTTTTCACAGTTCACAGTTCAAGAATGGAACCTCCCGTAGCTGCCGAAAGCAAAGTCATTTTCGTGATCCATGAGGTCGTTTTCGGGGGCTTGGGCGAACACAATGGTGTTCATTAGCCATCGAAAAGGCAGACACTTTTTCGTAGCTTACCATCCAAAGGCTGGATTGTCTACAACCACCGAAAGAAAAAGAAAAAAAGAGCATTGGTGAAGATTTTTTCTGGCAGCGTGCGGGGTTAAAGGCAGATTATCGGCTACCGAAACTAAGTCGGCGTCAATCGGTGGAAGCGTCAAATCAGGGGTTTGGTCGTAATGCAAAGGGAATTCATTATGGCTTAGCCGCCAAAAGGGTCACTTCAGCGAAAACATGATCTACCCCAAGGTGAGGTCGGACGCCATTGCCATACCTCTAGCCAGATGGACCTCGTTTCCTCTCCGCATACCAGCACTCTAGAATTATGTTCCTCTGGTATAATCATACCGCGGTAGCCATCATTAAGCCCTCATGATTAACAACCTTTTCACACTCCTCGGAGTCAGTTTTCGAAAAGCCACACCACCTTTCCTCTTTCACCCTCACCACGTCGATTGAACTCATTTTCTCTTTGATTTCCTGTCTCTCCCTCCGTCACGATTTTAGCAGCAGGCGCCAGCGAGCAGGTTGCAGATAAAGAAAGGAGGAGGAGCGGTCCTGAGGAAGGAGTTGAACGACATCTGCTACTTGGAGGCGCACCCCGAGGTATGTCAACTCTTAAAAAATGTCGGTTGCTATAATTTTTGCAAAAAGCTACAGGGTTCTCATCAACAGGTGGCCGAAGTATTTGCCCTCACGTTTGACGTCAATAGGGTTGTAATAGGGAAGGAGGAATTCCAAGTGGACGAGGCCCTTATAGCCCAGGTGAAAGAACTTCTGGCGACCGGTGAAAATTGGTTTAAGACCACTTTCGCAAAAGATTTCGAATTTCAATCCTATCTGAAACCTGAGCATAAAAACCTAGTATGGAAGAAAGACATCCCTATGTCATATCTAGAGGATAAATGGCAGCTTCTATTGAAGTCAATTCTGGTTTACATAACCTGTGAAGGCAGGTATAACAGGGTGTTGATTTACCATTTTAGATTATTGGATCACTTCACTGGCAAGAGCCCCTTAAATCTCCCCTTTTTCCTCCACAAGAGCCTAACTAAAATGTCACGTCAGGTCAAAACCCAGCCAACCAAAATTGCCAGCAGGTTGTACCACCATGATCTGATCAAGCTCACAGTCTCTGAGTTGTTGCAAAGGAAAAGCATGAATTGGGCTTTCTTCCTTTTCTGGAGTGGGTTCGAAACAGAATTGCAACCGGAAGATGGAAAGAATTCTTCCACCCCTAGAAGTGGGAAAAGGAAGAGAAGGGCTATTTCCCTAATTACAACCCCTCATCCCCCAAAGAGAAGAAAGCCAAAAGGAAATTAGCATTCAAAAGTAAGACTGAGGGCGAGGGAGTTGTTTCAGAAGAGACCCCTTCAGGGAATGCAAACCTTTTAAACCTCGCTTACACCGATTCTGAGGAGGATGAATTGCAGGAAGCCGAAGTAGGAAATAAGGAAGTGGCGACGGAACAGGACCTCCAGGAAGAAGCTCCATCTGTGATGGGACAGGAGACCACCTATGTTAATTTACCTTCCCCTACACCTATGGAGGAACAAGGTCAGCAGGTAGCCGAAGAATTAATTCATAAAGCAAAGAGTTATTCCTCACAGAAAATAAATCGACTCCTCCAGCATGCGTATGAACGCGAGATACTCCGGAGAGTCATCAAGGAGAAAAATGAGTGGTTGACTGAAAGATATAATGAGTTGTATGTCTCTTTTCACGGGTTGACCAAGAAACATGGCAAAATGAGAGGAAGAAACATTAGGCTGATCAGAGAAAATATCAGGCTGAGGAGGAAGGTCGAGTCTCTGGAGGGTAAGGAAAAAACTCAGAGTCCCCAGCCCAAGCTACATTCAGACCTCGACACCTTAGCAGCAACTGCAATCAACTTTGTTGACCCTCCGGTTTTGGCCCAGGGGGAAGAGAAATTCAGGCAGCAGGGAGATGAGTAGCAGGGGTCAAAAACACAGTTTTGTAAAACTTTTACAGGCTGGATCATACACCGTTTTCGGCAGATTGGGCAAACATAGGAGTTGTTCATTAGCTGTCGAATCCCGATTTGGCGGTTTATGACATACAGGCAGAACCCTCCCAGTTACTAAAAAGAGAGAAAGGTCCCAGCGCCTTAAAGCGATTCGGTGGTTTAGGCGAAGCGTTAATCTAATTCATAAACCACCGAATACAAGGTTTTCGGTTGCTTATCATTTTCGAGCCCAGTTTTGCTAACTACGCAAAACGCAGAGGTTTGTCTTTGGGCATCAAAACCTTTTTATGTTGGCCCGAGCATCTTAAAGGAGTTTTCCAGGGGATTGATGAACGTTCAAAGCATCATGATCACCTCTGTTTCCAGACTGAGGGCGCCAACAAGATAAACAGGGGAATATTCCTGTCTATTTTTAGAAAAAGACACCTACAGGTTTTTGCAGACAACAGTTTCAAACTCGTCCTCCAGCCCCCAGAGGCTCGTTTCAGCTGTCAAGCGTAGGTGTATCAGCAAGAATCAGTTATTTTGATCATAATACACTGTCACATCTTTCATTAACTGTTCTTAGTTGTTATTTTTAGCAGATTCAATCCATCTTTTAGGATCTCAAAAACTTTGTAATGGCTATAAAGTCCAGAACTGAAGTAGAACGAGGGTTTGATTTTGGAGAAACTTTGCTTAAATTTGTATTATCAGAATTCTGATTACATATCATTTATATAAGCTTCTTTTGCCATATGTGTGTTCAGTTTCCATTCTTATATCTTTTATACTTGCAGTGAAATGTCTATTTCCTGAGTTTTCATTTGTCTATGCCAGATAGTTGTAATCATATCTTCGTATTGAGAACTGGATATTCAATGCCCTTTTGCTTGTCACGATTTTCCATTTATATATATATGTTGTACGTATGAGTTTGCTAGCACGATAAGAGTTCTTCTGCCTATCTTTTACAAACTTCCTGAACACGAGTGGCTAAAGCCTTGTCTATTTGAATGTATCCCTGTATGTTTTGAGCATATGAGTTTTGATCTCAGTCATCCAACTTGATCCACATTTTACCCCATCCTTCAAGATAAGTTCAAGTTACCAGGCTCTTCCGAGTACAACCTAGGAAGACTCCTGGAGGAATAACATTTTGGCGTCGTTACCGGGGAAATATTATTGAAGCAGCAGCTTCCGTGGGAGACGACATAGTTCCAGCTTTGATGATAGACAAAGCCTGGACATTATTTCGGTTGTAATCATCTATCTGGTGACTCCATTGGAACGAAGTGGCTTGGAGAAGACCAAGTACCAGATCAAATCCTCAAAGGCCACTAGTGACACCTGTTTCAAATCCCGAATAGATTATAAGGAGAGGAAGGACTACGCAGAGGCAAATTTCCAGGTCCACGAGGGGAACTGCATTAGGCACTACTATAGGTATTTCTTTTGTCTCATCAAATGAAACTCCTTTGAATCTCCATTCCCTGAAGCAGCTGGTTCACAAGAAACTATAAGTAGATCAGAAGACTTGTGGGATAAAGTATCCTCATCCGTTTCTGCTGCCCAAGTCCCTAGTCCTGAATCTGCTACCTGAGCTGACCTAGGAAAAGAAATCCTAGAATTCATCAAAGAAGAAGGTTGTTCCTCCTACCCGCAGGCCTTACCGACTGAACCAAAAGAGAAGTACCCTTTTTTTTACACCAATGTACTTTCCATTGAAAATATTTTTCAGTACCTTTTGGACCAGCGTGAAGAGAGGTTGTCCTCGTTACTTGCACAGTCCAGTAAGAGAACCAATTGTCCAGAACAACCATCAATTTGTTTCACCCCAACTTTTGGCGACTCCACTGGATTAAAACCCTCACCTTCATCGTTGCTTATACCTCCTCAACTACTGTCCACACCCAAAAGACCTTCTACCACCCTTTCAGTAGCCACACCCACTATGGCTGTCCCTCTGACCAAAATGGAAAAGATCCTCATTGCTAGGTATGCCCCTCTAAATTTTCCTAATCCCCTTGCTGCTATGCCTACCGGAGATTACCAAAAATATATGCCAAAGTTCACCGGGGAGGAGGATTTTACAGTCGAAGAACACTTGGAGGCATTCTATAGCTATGCTGAAAACATAAATATCAAGCGCGAAGATGTATGGACTAGGGTGTTTGTGCAAATTTTAGATGGTCAGGCCAAAAAATGGTTCAAAGAATTACCTGCTGGGTCAATAAATGATATCGAAGCCCTAGATGAACTGTTTTTGAAGCATTGAGGGGAAAGAAGAGACCACCTTTATTACCTCACAGAATTTGATAATTTGAAGAGAGAAAGTGGCGAGTATGTGTCAGCTTTCACCAAGAGGTTTAATAAAATGTTTAGCAAAATCCCTGCGGAGATCAAACCCACAGATACCTCAGCCAGGATTACCTATGCAAATGCTTTCGATCCTGAGTTTTGTCTTCATCTCCGAGAAAGAAGATCTGCCTCTTTATTGCTCATGCAAGATGCTGCGCTCGAAGTTGATTCAAATATGGTTGCATCTAAGATCCTCAAAGGGAAAATCGATAAGAAAAGGCAGACCCCAGATCCCTCCTCGTCGTCAGGAACTAACCTAGAAAAAATAGCTAAAATGCTCGACAGCCTGACCTCCGAAATGTCCAAGCTGAAAGTGCAAGGCCAGCCACCTGCAAGAAGTAAAGGACCGAATGAGTTTGTTCCAAGAAACACCAATGCTCCCCCTTACAGAAGAAATGGCCCACAGGCTCAAATCCGCCAGAGAGACAAGAATCCATCTGAAGAACAAAGGATCAGAGCCCCTTTCCAGCATGTGGTATTAGAAGAAGAACATGAATTCATTCAGGGAGGAGCAGAAGAAGACAACAATGTCAACTGCATGGAGGATAAGGTTGACCCCGCCTTCCTGACACAATCTGATTATGAGGAAGCCCTCATGAGTGAACAAATCACCGAGGAATCACTATACCAGGCTGACGATCAAAGGAGCTATGATTTGAGGTCTAGGACTGTATCTAAGAAACCTTTAACCCTTGCTCCTAGGAAGAAGACTCCTGCCCCCACGAAGCAGCCTGTTGCTCCTGCAAAACAGTCTGTCACTCCTGCAAAACAACAGCCTGCTGCTCCTGCAAAACAGTCTGTCACTCCTGCAAAATAGCAGCCTGCTGCTCCTGCAAAATAGCAGCAAAGACCATCTCAGCCAGCTGTCCCAAATCCTGTCCAACTTACAGCTCTAGCTCAAGAGACAAGAATCCCTGACAAGTTGCCCTACTCCTTCAATCTCGAAACTGAGATTTAGAAAATAAAAATCCCTTTTCCACTAATTGAGCTGATGAAAAACGATTCCTTCAAGTCATCTATACTGAAAGCCCTCCAGCCAAAAGCACCCATAGATGCTAACTTTGTGAATTTACAAGACGATAAGCCCATAGTAACCCTAGGTCCCATGGTTGAAGAACAGGACGGGTCCTGCCCACCTTTTTATATATCCTTAAACATCCATGACAAAATTCTTCACAATTGCTTACTTGACTCAGGATCCTCTCACAACCTCATGCGTAAAGCTGTGATAGACGAACTTGGGCTTAGCATCACAAAACCCTACCATGATCTCTTATATTTTGACTCCAGAAAAGTTAGATTCCTGGGCCTCATAAAGGATCTTGTCATAAACTTGACTCAGCTACCTTCAAAAAGCATGGTAATGGATGTAGTGGTTTCTGACATCCCACCGAAGTTTGGTATCCTCTTGTCCCGATCATGGAGTAAACGGATAGGGGGTACCCTACAGATGGATCTGACTTATGCTACCATTCCTATGTTTGGAGGTGAAACTAAAAGGCTCTACAGGGAAAACCGGCTGGCTTATATCATCAGCAATGAGAAGAATTCTGTAAATCACCCCATTTACGCAGTGGATACAGATTTTGGAGCATGTATCCTGCAAATAGATGACGATCAGTCAACCCCTCTACAACTCACAAAGCCTACTAGTCAGCAACCTGAGGAAGTAACCACTGCTGTGTGGAGCATGTTTTTTGATGGTGCCAGTACCCAGACTTCAGTAGGTGCAGGTGTAGTCTTGATCTCTCCTCTGAAGGACATCACTCATTTGTCTTATGAACTGGAGTTCAAAACTACAAATAATATAGCAGAGTACGAGGCTTTGTTGTTGGGAGTCAAGGCTGCCAAAGAGATGGGAATCATGTGCCTGAAAATATTTGGAGATGCGGAGCTCATCATACAGCAAGTGAATGGAAATTATCAGGCAAAGAACATCAGACTGAAGTCATACAGAGATGAGGTATGGAAACTCAGAGATTCCTTCATGTTTTTTGAGATTTCTTATATCTCGCGAGCCATGAACCACCTGGCTGAGTCCCTTGCTGTCTCTGCTAGCACGTTCATCCCTCCCATGCCTCCCAAGTTGAATTATGATATCTAAGTCAGGTACAGGCCATCCCTACCCGATAATGTCAAATTTTGGAAATTTTTTGAGAATGATGATGAGCTTAGTAGATTTCTCCAGGTTGTTGACGAATTTTCTGATATGCATATTGACCAAGAAAACCTGAATATAGAAGAATCTCATAGACCTAAATTGAAAGGGAAAATAGGCCAACATGACATTGTTCAATTGCTAGGAAATCATATACCTAGGGGCCTAGTACCTCTCGAAAGGTTGTTTGACCATAATGAAATCCCCTTTAAACCTGTGAATAAGGAAAAAGACCCAGCTGTCCATGAACATAATATAGGCATCCAGGATCACCCTAAATTCATAAATCTGTCCACCGAGTTGACAGCTGATCAGAGGTCAGGTTACTGCATCTTGGTAAAGGATTTTGCAGATGTGTTCGCTTGGGAATACAGTGACCTGAAAACTTATGACGAAGACACCATTCAGCATAGAATTCCACTGGAAAAAGGCACCACCCCTTTTAAACAGAAGCTAAGGCCTATCAACCCTCTCCTGTTACCTGTGATCGAGAGGGAAATAAAAAAGCTCCTTGATGCTAAGATGATAATCCCGCTAAGGTATTCTAAATGGGTCGCGAATTTGGTGATAGTGAGGAAGAAGAATGGTGAAGTCAGGCTATGTGTCGATTTTAGGAACCTCAACAAAGGCTCCTAAAAAGATAACTACCCTCTGCCCAAGATGGATCATTTACTGCAGAGAGTGTCAGGAGCTAAGGTCATGTCATTTCTAGATGTCTTCTCAGGCTATAATCAAATTTTTGTACACCCCGATGATCAAGAGAAGACAACCTTTACCACTCCCTGGGGTACCTTCATGTACGCCAAGATGTCGTTTGGACTAATGAATGTCGGGGCCACTTTTTAGAGGGCCATGGATATAGCGTTTGTGGGGATCAAGGATAAGTTCATCCTCATATACCTCGATGATATCACAGTATACTCGAACAGTCACGAAGAACATTTGCAACACCTAAGGGAGGTCTTCCTGAAATGTAGACAATTTGGAATTTCTTTGAATCCTAAGAAGTCACAGTTTGCTCTTGGGGAGGGAAAGCTCCTGGGCCACATAGTTTCAGCACAGGGAGTAAGGATTGATCCAGTTCGGGTTGAAGCGATTCAGAAGGTATCTATACCAAGCTCGAAAAAGGATATCCAGTCTTTCCTCAGTAAGATAAATTTCGTCAGGAGGTTTATTCCAATTTTTTCTGAGCTGGTAAAGCACATAACCTCCATGCTAAAAAAGGGAGCTAAAACCAAATGGATAGAAAAGGTGAGGCACTCTTTCAATCCATCAAGCAGGCTATCATGGAAGCTCCTACCCTGATTAGTCCAGATTACACCAAGGTGTTCTATATTTTCTCTTTTGCTTCCCATGATACAGTGGCAGCAGTCTTACGACAGAAAGATGATGAAGGGCTTGATCATCTAATTGCCTTCTTCAGCAAAACATTGAGGGATGCCGAGCTGAATTACGATCCCATAGAGAAACAAGCCTATGCTCTAATTAAATCATTAAAAACATTTTGAATTTATATCCTACATGCAAAGGTTATAGCCTATGTCCCTTCAGCTTCTGTAAAGGATGTTTTAACTCAGCCTGACATTGATGTCAAGAGGGCTAAATGGATCACCAAGTTAATTGAATTTGACATAGAGGTGAAGCCCACCAGGTTAATAAAGGGTCAAGGTCTGGCCAAGCTGATGGCTGAAGAGAATTGCAAACTATTAGACATTAATTTCATCGGAATAAATTCTAAAAATTTTCCAACAGAGGTAGCTGCAGCAGAACAATGTAACAGCCAATAGGTGCCTGACAATTTGCTCTCATGCGAGTGGTATTCAGGTATCATTCATTTCCTGCAAAATTTAGAAGTCCTCCCTGGACTTAGTATAACTCAGGCACGATCTCTCAAGCTCAAATCTGTAAAATTTTGCATAAGTGATAATTTGTTGTATTGGAAAGACCCTGCTGGAGTTTTGTTAAGGTGTTTCGACAAAGAAGAATCAGGTCAAGTCATGCATCACTTCCACTCGAGCATATGCAGGGGGCATCATTACTGGAAAAATATTTCCCACGAGATTCTAAGGGCTGGGTACTATTGGCCTTGTCTGTTCTCTGACGTATACACTTTTGTGAAAACTTGTGACAAATGCCAAAGATTCACGGGAAAACAACAGCTGAAATCCCTCCCCTTGAAGCCTATTGTGGTTAATGGTCCTTTCCAGCAATGGGGCCTTGACTTCATAGGGGAGATCAATCCTTCATCCAGCGGTCAACACAGATGGATCCTGGTATCCACTGATTATTTCACCAAATGGATAGAGGCAATTCCCACCAGGAATTCCAACCATCAGGTTATCATCAAATTTCTATATGAAAACATCCTCACCAAATTCGGTTGCCCAAAAAGGCTGGTAACTGATAATGCTCCTGCTTTTAAAGATAAAGACTTAGTCCACATGTGCGAATCAATGGGCATTCAGTTCGTTCACTCCAATCCCTACTACCCTTAAGGTAATGGCCTCGCTGAGTCTTCCAATAAAAGCCTAGTCAGGATCATCAAAAAACTATTGGAGGAAAATCAAAGGAGTTGGGATTCAAAGCTAAAATTTGCTCTCTGGGTTGACAGGGTGACAAATAAGAAATCTATAGGGACCTCTCCCTTCAGATTGGTTTATGGTACTAATGCCATTTTCCCAGTTCAACTAATCCTGCCAGTGACTAAATTCATTCAGGAGGGAACAAGATGAACCAAATGACATGGTGAGAAGAATGCTCGAGTTGGTTGAATTGCAGTAGACCAGAGAGCAATTAGTGGAAAGGTCAGAAGCTCATCAGGAAAAAATAAAAGGCACCTTTGACAAGAAGGCCAAGATGGACAGTTTTCAGGTGGGAGATTGGGTATTGAAATGGGATGCCCCCAGGCAGGACAAAGGCAAGCACGACAAGTTTGATTCTCTCTAGACAGGTCCTTACATAATAGCTCAAGCAAAGTAGAACAATACCTTCAAACTGCAAAGCCTGGAAGGTCAAGAGATGTTCGGTGGCCCAGTCAATGGGAATTTCCTGAAACTTTATTTCATCTGAGGCTTCACAGCTTGGTCACTATAAATATCATTTTGTTTTCAGTTTTTTTTTTTTCTTGTTTACAAATAACTCCATGCCCAATGGAACACTAGAAGTTAGGGTTAGAGTTTTTTTTTTTTTTTAGGAAAGGCATTTGGTCTGTGGTTCTTGGAACCTCGCTGGGAGGTTTCCATCCCTGAGTAGGAGCCAGATGTTATCTACTCAATAAACATAGATTAATCATGGTATCTAGGTGATAGGAAGTTTTTAATTTTTCGTTTTTTGCATGCGTTTGAGTTTCAGTTTGATAAGTTGAAATAGGTAATGAAGTTTGAAATAGCATTTTAAGTTGGCTCTCCTCCCAAAAAGAACTTTCAGGTTTCGGTAGCTTAGGCGGGCCTAGCGATGGTTCATTAGCTACCGAAAACCTTGTTTTCGACAGCTTATCATGTGAAAGACGAAATGCCCCAACTGCCGAAAGGACAAACTTATAGCATGAGTCGCAGGACAGTTTTTGGTGGCTTGGGCGAATACGAGGGTGTTCATTAGCCACCAAAAGGTAGATATTTTCCGCAGTTTGCAGTTCAAGAATGGAACCTCCCGTAACTACCGAAAGCAAAGTCATTTTCGTGATCCATGGGGCCGTTTTTGGGGGCTTGGGCGAACACAATGGTGTTCATTAGCCACCAAAAAGGAGGATACTTTTTCGCAGCTTACCATCCAAAGGCTGGATTGTCTACAGCCACCGAAAGAAAAGAAAAAAAAAGGGCATTGGTGAAGATTTTTTCTGGCAACGTGCGGGGTTAAAGGCAGATTATCGGCTACCGAAACTGAGTCGGTGTCAATCGGTGGACACGTCAAATCAAGGGTTTGGTCATAATGCAAAGGGAATTCATTATGGATTAGCCGCCGAAAGGGTCACTTCAGCGAAAACACGATCTGCCCCAAGGTGAGGCCGGACGCCATCGCCATACCTCTGGCCAGATGGACCTCATTTCCTCTCCGCATACCATCACTCTAGAATTTCAATCCTTCGGTATAATCATGCCGCAGTAAGCATCATTAAGCCCTCACGATTAACAACCTTTTCACACTCCTCAGAGTCAGTTCCCGAAAAGCCACACCACCTTTCCTCTTTCACCCTCACCACGTCGATTGAACTCATTTTCTCTTTGATTTCTCATCTCTCCCTCAGTCCCGATTTTAGTAGTAGGCATCAGTGAGCAGGTTGCAAATGAAGAAAGGAGGAGGAGCGGTCCTGAGGAAGGAGTTGAACAACATCTGCTACCTAGAGGCGCACCTAGAGGTATGTCAACTCTTCAAAAATTCCGGCTGCTATAATTTTTGCAAAAAGCTACAGGGTTATCATCAACAGGTGGCCAAAGCATTTGCCCTCACATTTGATGACAGTAGGGCTGTAATAGGAAAGGAGGAATTCCAGGTGGATGAGGCCCTTATAGCCCAGGTGACAGAACTTCCGGCGACCCGTGAAAATTGGTTTAAGACCACTTTCGCAAAAGATTTCGAATTTCAATCCTATCTGAAACCTGAGCATAAAAACCTGGTATGGAAGAAAGACATCCCTATGTCATATTTGGAGGATAAATGGCAGCTTCTATTGAAGTCAATTCTGGTTTACATAACCTGTGAAGGCAGGTATAACAGGGTGTTGATTTACCATTTTAGATTATTGGATCACTTCACTGGCAAGAGCCCCTTAAATCTCCCCTTTTTCCTCCACAAGAGCCTGACTAAAATGGCATGTCAGTGTTCATGTATATGTAACTTTGGAATGTATTTCATCTATGTATTTTATATATATTTATTGTACCCTTATAAGAGATGTGTCATTCCTCTATAAGGAAGTGTCGTCATGTGGATTGACAAGTGTCGCAAGTGTGTGTACTTGTCGATGGGTTATTAGAACACCTTCTGGGGTCGGCCCTGAATTATATATAATATAATGTGGATGTACCTAGCTAGACAAGTCGGCCCCATAAGGTCACTGGGCAAAAAGGTTAGTATAAATAGAGATCGGAGATCTCTATTTTATACACTCGGAAAAGTAACTCACTCTCACTCAAAAAGTGGTGCACTAGTGAGGAGGAGGATCATCTGCTTCTAGGAGACTATCTCAGTGTTATTTGGTTGTACTTTGGTTGAGCCATTGCTCTCTCTATCTCTGAGGAAGTTGTGGGGTTTTTCACCTTAGGCTTTTCCCCACGGAAACTCTGTGTCTCTTGTCTCTTATGCTTTTGATTCTTGTGATGCTTGTCATATTGTGATTGTCATGCATTGATATACTGTATATGTTATTCTCTCAGCAAAGATCCTAGAGTATTATGAATTAATGCTCAAAATTTAACATGGTATCAGAGCTAACAATGAGAAGAAGACATTTTGCAGTGACGGAAGCTTGAGTTCCTTGTTTATTGGGTTTCTCTCCAAAGATTTTTGCAAATCAGTATAATAGATTGACTCTACTCATCAAGGCGCATCTATCTGTCCAGTCAGAATTCAATTTCGAGCATTTTCAGATTTGGCCCTAAAAATTAGGGTTTCCACAAAAATAGGAATTTTTGAAATCTGAAGAGATAGCTGGAATCTCCTTGCAAAAATCGAAGGTTAGAGCTTTGGATCGAGATTTTTGGCTGGGTAGATCTCCGGGAAACTCAAACCCTAATTCAGGGCTCTCTCGAGTGAACCTGGGAGGACAAAAAGGCAATTCTGAAGGGCAAAACTTTGCTGATCTCAAATTCTTGAATGCACCAGGCTGATTAGCTCATCAAGGTGCATCTTTCTATCCTTTCAGAAATTTGAAATTCACATTTTGAATTTTTAGGGTTTTTCTGAAAAACCCTAATCCGGGACCAAATCCAGTTTTCAGCATTTCAAGTGGTAAGATCTAAATCTTTTCTATTTCCATTTGAAGTACTCTTTAAGATGTCTCACCACACCAAGCTTGAGGATAAGCTTGAAGGAGCTGATAACTTCAGATCTTGGAAGTATAGGATTGGGCTAATCCTGGAAGAAAATGAGTTGGACTCATATGTGAAAGAAGACATCCCTATCCCAGAAGATGAAGAAGCCAAGGTATTGCATAAGAAGAACTTGGTCAAGGAAAAGAGAATCATTGTTGATTCCATTAAAGATCATCTCATACCCCATGTGTCCTCTCTAAAGACACCCAAGGAGATGTTTGACTCTTTGACCAAGCTATTTGAAGGGAAGAACATAAATCGGAAGATGACCCTGCGGAACCAATTGAAAGGAGTAAAGTTTCAGAATGGAGAAACCATTCAATCTTATTTTTCAAGGGTCTCCTAGATCAAGGAACAATTAGAAGCAGTGGATGAAATGGTGGAGAATGGTGAAGTGGTGATGACCACTCTAAATGGCCTACCCAGGTCACGGGATTCCTTTATCCAAGGAATTTGTGTAAGGAAGAAGTTGATCTCCTTCAGTAGACTACGGGAAGAATGCTCACAAGAAGAAGCAAGGCTTGTGGCACGAGAAGAAAAGATGGGGAATGAAGATCAAGCTCTCACGGCTCACACCAAGAAAGGGAAGTCCAAGAGAGAGCCATCTCACTCCAAGAAATCTTCACATCACTTCAAAGAAAGAAGAATATGCTTCACCTGTAATGAGAAAGGACATATTGCCATAAATTGTCCCAAGAACAAGAAGGACAACAACAACTCCAACAAGAAGAAGAAGGGCAGCAAAAGAAGGTTTCATGCTCATGCTGCCGAGGATGATGAACCACCCAAGAAGAAGGCTAGGGCAGAAAGTGATGATAACTCATCAAGTGAAGAAGAGTATGTTCTAATCTCTGCTCTCACAGGTACCATCTCCCATGGTTGTAATGATTGGTTGATTGATAGTGGGGCTTCCAAACACATGACTAGGTTTAAGGAATCTTTTGTGAATCTATCTGAACATGAATCACCCCATAAGGTGAAACTTGGGGATGATTATCAATACCCAATCAAAGGAAGTGGTGAAGCCTCCTACAACCTAGATTCTGGAAAATCTTTGAAGATGAAAGAAGTTCTTTATGTACCTGGGCTCAAGAAGAACTTACTCTCAATCTCTGCATTGGATGCAAAAGGTATGAGGGTTGCATTTGTGGATGGTCAAGTCCTAATGTGGCCAAAGGTAAAGACCATAGATAATGCAGTAGTGATTGGAGAGCAAGAGGGAGGTTTGTATAAATTAAAGGGACAACCTGAACATGCCATGGTGCATGAATCCATGGAGCCAAGTGAACTTTGGCATAGAAGACTTGCTCATATGCACTATAGGGAACTTCCAATTGCAAGCAAGGTTGTAGAGGGTCTTCCTGAAATCAAGACCAAACATGAAGGTGTTTGCAAAGGATGTGCAAAAGGTAAGAACATTAAGAAGGCTTTCCCAAGCAGTGAAAGCAAGGCAAAAGACATCCTGGAAATCATCCACTCAGATGTATGTCGTCCTATGTCATCCAGTTCTCTAAGTGGGTATGTTTACTATGTCTCATTTATTGATGACTTCTCCAGGAAGGCTTGGGTATACTTCTTGAAGAACAAAGATGAGGTGTTTGATAAGTTTAAGGAATTCAAAACCTTGATGGAGAATCAAACTGACAAGAAGATCAAAACATTCAGATCCGACAATGGTGGAGAATTCACCTTAGGTGACTTCAAGAAGCTTTGCAGTGATTCAGGGATTAAGAGGGAGTTGACTACTCCTTACAATCCACAACAGAATGGAGTTGCAGAAATGAAGAACAGAACAATCATGGAAGCAGCAAGAGCAATGCTCCATGACCAAGATCTACCTATGCATCTATGGGCAGAAGCAGCTAGAACAGTTGTATATGTGTAGAACAGAACACCCCACAAGATATTGGACAACAAGACACCATAAGAGGTCTTTTCTGGTAAGAAACCTGAAGTCAGCCATCTCATAATATTTTGTTGTCCAGTATACACTCATGTCCCAAAAGAAAAGAGGACTAAACTAGATCCTTCAGGAAAGAAGGGTATCTTTGTGGGTTACAGTGAAAGCTCGAAGGCTTACAGAATATACTTTCCAGGGTTCAAGAAGATTGATGTCAGCAGGGATGTAACATTTGATGAAAACTCAGCATTCATCAAATCAAGGAAGGCACCTATCGAATTTTATGAAGAACCTAAGGAAACTATATTTCAAGACACTACCATGACTGAAGCAGTTACAGAAGTTGTTCGTGAGTTTGAAGATCCGCAAGAACCTTTAGATCCACCCCGTGAGGATAACGCTCACTAAAGGAAACCTGCATGGGCTAGAGAGCTCATTCAAGATGCAGAAATATTTGGCATTCCAGAAGAAGAACACAGAGCAAAGAAGAGAACCAGATCACATACCAGCTATGTTGCTTTACTCTGTGACATTATGAACAAAGAGCCTTCCAGTTATGAAGAAGCAGCGGAAAAGAAAGAATGGAAGGATGCCATGGTTGAGGAATACCAATCAATAATGAAGAATGGTGTTTGGGATGTTGTCCCAAGACCTAAAGAGAAGTCTGTTGTGACTTCTAAATGGATCTTCAAAATCAAGCATTCTGCAGATGGTAGTGTAGAGAAATACAAGGCAAGATTCGTAGCTCGTGACTTCTCTCAGAAAGAGGGAATAGATTATGAAGAAAATTTTGCACCTGTAGCCAGGTATACTTCCATCAGAACAGTACTTGCCCTGGCTGCAGCTATGAAATGGAAAATACACCCGATGGATGTCAAGACTGCTTTCTTGAATGGTGTAGTTGAATAGGAAGTATATGTGGAGCAGCCACTCGATTTTGAAATACATGACAGGGAGTCATATGTGTGCAGATTGAAGAAAGCCTTGTATGGATTGAAACAAGCTCCCAGAACTTGGTATGGTAGGATGGACAGTTTCCTATCTAGTTTGGGCTTTACCAAGAGTAAAGCGGATTCCAACCTTTACTACAAGGTTGAGGAAGGGAATCCTGTGATTCTACTCCTGTATGTGGATGACTTATTTGTAACAGGAGATGACAGACTGATTGCAGATACTAAGAGGAATCTTGCTGTTGAATTCGATATGAAAGATTTGGGAATGATGCATTATTTCCTAGGTATGGAGGTGTGGCAGAGTGCAGGTGGGATCTTCCTTGGTCAAGGGAAGTACACAGTAGATATCCTGAAGAGATTCAGGATGATGGATTGCAAGACCATGGCCACACCTATGGCATCGAATCTGAAGCTTCTATGTGATGCTTCATCTGAGCCGGTTGATGTCTCTATGTATCATCAGATGATTGGGTCCTTGATGTACCTGACGAACACGAGACTGGACATTTGCTTTGCTGTGAACACATTGAGCCAGTTCCTGATGGATCCGAGGAGTGTTCACCTGGTTGCTGTAAAGCATGTTCTGAGGTACCTGAAGGGTACAGTGGATTATGGGCTCAAGTATGAAGCGAATCAAAAGTTTAACCTGCAAGGTTATGTTGATTCAGATTGGGCTGGCAGTGCTGCAGATAGGAAGAGCACATCTGGGTGCTGCTTCAGTATGGGATCAAGTGTGATCTCTTGGTTTAGCAGGAAGCAGTCCTGCGTAGCACTGAGTACAGCTGAGGCAGAGTATGTTGCAGCCTGTTCAGCTAGATGTGAGGCAGTATGGCTACGAAAGCTACTGTTTGAGTTATTTGATCTCCCGTTGGATGCTACTGGTATCTTCTGTGATAACCAGAGTTGTGTGAAGCTGTCCGAGAACCCAGTGTTTCATGACAGGTCAAAACACATAGAGATCAAATATCACTATATCAGGGATATGGTGCAGAGAGGAGCTGTGAAGCTCCTGTATGTTGCGATGGACGAGCAAATTGCAGATGTGTTGATGAAGCCACTAGCCAGAGTGAAGTTCGAGTACTTCAGAGAGAGGCTTGGCGTTCTTCAGATCGAGGACACTTCGAGGAAGAAGTGATGGACACATTTGCTGAAGCCATTCCAAGCATGTTGGAAGGAGGATCCTTCACATGGCTATGGATGTAAGCGCTGGATGATGAGCATCAGGATGATGTTCTGGTTTCTGCTGGATATGATCAGTTGGATCATTTTTATGTATGTATGTATGCATCATGTTGGATGTTGGATATGATCAGTTGGATCATTTATATGTATGTACGCATCATGTTGGATGTTGGATATGATCAGTTGGATCATTTATATATATGTACGCATCATGTTGGATGCTGGATATGATCGGTTGGATCATGTGTATGTATTTTGTATATGCATCATGTTGGATGCTTGGACCATGTATCTGTATATGTATCAGGTGGATACACTATGTATGATGACATGTATCAGGCAGATACTTGGTGTGCATCAGATGGATGCATTGTATGATCAGGGTGATCGTGGATGACGGGCTTCTCCAGATGACATGCAGCAGGATGTTGCAGTGACGATGATCAGGATGATCATGTGTACATCAGGATGATGTATGGTGAGTATCAGATGATACTTTTTGGCCATGGATCAGGTTGTGCAGATGAGCATATAATTCATTTTCCTGGGAGATTTGCAGATAGTCTTTCGAGGTTTTTCCTATGGCATGTTCGGTGCCCTGGGATATCTGGAAAATGCTCTTTCGAGGTTTTGCTCTGGGAGGACATATAATTTGGCCCTGGGAGATCTGCAGATAGTCTTTCGAGGTTTTTCCTATGGCATGTAATTCGGTGCCCTGGGATATATAGCAGATGCTCTTTCGAGGTTTTGTCCTATGGCATGTAATTTGCTCTTGGGAGATCTGGACAGGATGAAAAAGGCCTCAGATGCTTCAGCCAGGTTTTTTGGTGGACCACATGTAATGTTCTCTTGGGAGATCTGACAGGTAGAGCCGTGTGCTCGTAACAGCCTGGGATGCTTCAGCCAGGTTTTGTGGTGAGATCACATGTGATGTGCTCCTAGGAGATCCGACAGGTAGAGCCGTGTGCTAGTAACAGCCTGGGATGCTTCAGCCAGGTTTTGAGATGGGTCACATGTAATGTGCTCCTGGGAGATCCTACAGGTAGAGTTGTGTGCTCGTAATATCTTGGGATGCTGCAACCAGGTTTTGTGACGCACGTAATAAGTCCTGAGGTTTCCACAGTATGGCTAGTGATGATGAAGACCTGCAGGTGGTGGGCCTACATCCAGTATGAAAAAGGACCGGCTCTGTAGAACTTCCTATGATGAGTAGAGTCAGAGATTGGTTGAGATAGCAGCAGCAGTGACGATGATGACGACGATGCATCGATGACGATGATCTTGAGAAGAAGACTTGTCTAGCAGAATTGTGTCGAGAAATACCTTCCTAGTTAAGAGGGAGTGTTGATGTATATGTAACTTCGGAATGTATTTCATCTGTGTATTTTATATATATTTATTGTACCCTTATAAGAGATGTGTCATTCCTCTATAAGGAAGTGTCGTCATGTGGATTGACAAGTGTCGCAAGTGTGTGTACTTGCCGATGGGTTATTAGACCACCTTGTGGGGTCGGCCTTGAATTATATATAATATAATGTGGATGTACCTAGCTAGACAAGTTGGCCCCATAAGGTCACTGGGCAAAAAGGTTAGTATAAATAGAGATCGGAGATCTCTATTTTATACACTCGGAAAAGTAACTCACTCTCACTCAGAAAGTGGCGCACTAGTGAGGAGGAGGATCATCTGCTTCTAGGAGACTATCTCAGTGTTATTTGGTTGTACTTTGGTTGAGCCATTGCTCTCTCTATCTCTGAGGAAGTTGTGGGGTTTTTCACCTTAGGCTTTTCCCCACGGAAACTCTGTGTCTCTTTTCTCTTATGCTTTTGATTCTTGTGATGCTTGTCATATTGTGATTGTCATGCATTGATATACTGTATATGTTATTCTCTCAGCAAAGATCCTAGAGTATTATGAATTAATGCTCAAAATTTAACAGTCAGTTCAAAGCCCAGCCAACCAAAATCGCCAACAGGTTGTACCACCACGGTCTGATCAAGCTCATAGTCTTTGTGTTGTTGCAAAGGAAAAGCATGAACTGGGCTTTCTTCCTTTTCTGGAGTGGGTTTGAAACAGAATTGCAATTGGAAGATGGAAAGAATTCTTCCACCCCTAGAAGTAGGAAAAGGAAGAGAAGGGTTATTTCCCTAATTACAACCGACCCCCTTTCCTCAGCCCCCAAAGAGAAGAAATCCAAAAGGAAATTAGCATTCAAAAGTAAGACTGAGGGTGAGGGAGTTGTTTCAGAAGAGACCCCTTCAAGGAATGCAAACCTTTTAAACCTCCCTTACACCGATTATGAGGAGGATGAATTGCAGGAAGCCGGAGCAGGAAATAAGGAGGTGGCGACGGAATAGGAGCTCCAGGAAGCAACTCCATCTGGGATGGGACAGGAGACCACCTATGTTAATTTACCTTCCCCTACGCCTATGGAGGAACAAGGTCAGCAGGTAGCCGAAGAATTAATTCATAAAGCAAAGAGTTCTACCTCATAGAAAATAAAGCGACTCCTCTAGCAGGCGTATGAACGTGAGATACTCCAGAGAGTCATCAAGGAGAAAAATGAGAGGCTGACTGAAAGATATAATGAGATATATGTCTCTTTTCACGGGTTGACCAAGAAACATGGAAAAATGAGAGGAAGAAACATTAGGCTGATCAGAGAAAATATCAGGCTGAGGAGGAAGGTCGAGTCTCTGGAGGGTAAGGAAAAAACTCAGAGTCCCCAGTCCAAGCTACAATCAGACCTCGACACCTTAGCAGCAGCTGCAATCAACTTTGCTGACCCTCCGGTTTTGGCCTAGGGGGAAGAGAAATTCAGGCAGCAGGGAGATGAGTAGCAGGGGTCAAAAACTGTCACATACCCGAATTTCATAAAAATTTAAAAATATTTAAAAGTCTATTTACTCATAACTACTATGCGAAAGCATGAATTTTTGGCATTTTAAATCACCATTAAAATCAAAACGACATTTAAACATCTCACAATTATTTATAAACATCTCACAATTATTTAATTACCAATTTAGAGAGTATCGTAGTACTTAGATTTTGCGATCATCAATCCCTACATATCGTAATGTTATGTAACGACATAGCTCTATGATGTATCATTACCCAATTATGCAACCCCTTTCTCACCTTTTAAACATTTATAAAATAAGAGAGCAACATCTTAGAATTATTTATTTTCTTGACAACGCATGTCTATATGACCAAAAATTCATTTGAATCATGCGATATTTTAGCTGAAAAACATATACTCAAATACTTTGCACAGTCAAAAGAAAGATAACTTCGATTTATACTTTAATTGAACCATTTTCTTTATTTAGATGTAACTATAGAATATTCTCCAATATCAAATCCATAAAGCAACTAATAACGCAAAATAAAGGTACATTAGGAGTTATCAATTGCAAAATCATTCGCTTGCGTAAAGAAAGCCAACATAGACAGAGTAGATGAAATGCACATGTACATCTTTTATCAGTTAATCGAACCAGGAGAACATCATAAGTGATAACAACATTATCATAATCATAAAGTGAACATATTATCATAAACATTTAAGAAAGAATTTAAGTACTCATTCGCATAGACACAATGAGGAACACTTATAAGAAAACATAAGAGACCAAGGATAACGTGGTTCAACCGTACACGGGCTAGTCCACAAAGGTGTGTGCATCATCTTTATTTAATCAAAAGGTGGTTACATTCTGCAACCTGATAGTTGGTATACATACTTTTCACTTTCTAACAACAATCTCTTATTAAGGGAGAGTTTCCCATAACTATGAGTATGTAGGAATTCACCTTATTTGTCAAAGATCATAAATATTTGTCGGTACATGGATTATTTACCTTATGAGAAATAAAATATTGTTTTATTTATCCAGTACGTACTATTCTAAGAGTTACACCCTTCTTGACTTAAATTCATACAACCTATATGTATGATGGAGATACGTATATATTTCTCAAACTATGTAACATGGTATATAACTCATATATTACATAACCAGCACAAATGCATAAGGTATTTAATTAACCGAGTTAATACGGGGATCAGCTAAGCTTTCCCTATCCCCAACATATATAAACATTACAAGTTCTCACAGAAGACAAAAGGAGCCTGCCTATGTAATACATGACTTAAAGGAAATAAGGTTTAGCATGCCATCAAAATATAACTTGGAAGATCTTTCCCAAGGAAAAGTAAATGCGCAGCAACAATTAATACTCAACATACATAACCTATACAAGGACCGATAGTATCTAGCATGTAAATATATAATATATGTCATATGCCAAAATGTATATAGACCAACGACCCTTCTCAGCACAATGCATAAAAGAGCATATATAAGCAATGGATAGTATACGGGGATTAATTTCTCCAATGGGTCCTCAAGCACGGTGTAAAAGAAATCTGGAGGAAGTATATATATATATATAAATATAAACATAATAAATTCAACATGTAGACATATAAATGTGTAATCATTCAGCATGCAATAGGCCTTTCCAACCTCTGCGCAATTTAACATAGTGTTGGGGATCTCTGCACAAGTAACCAATATACATATAATCATCCTGTAAAATATTTAAATATCCTGCCAAAAGAAAGGTATACCGGGATCCTTACCCAGGCATCTGCGCCATCGATTAGATAGCTTAGATATATGACCAGCATATGGATATACAGGATGTCGTGTGGGATGTATAGAAGGATCGACTACCAATGAGCCTTCAATACTCACAACATCAACAATATATTACAAAGAATCATAACATGCAGCAATGACCTATCCAATGGGAAAGTGTATTTGGAGTCTTCCCCCAAATCGGGATAGGCAAGATCAGTTAAGACCATACCAACAATATATTATATTTTTATATCCCCAGGGTCCCATCCCCAAACCTCTGCACAGTTAGCAATTAAAATATGCACATTCGGCTAGAAATATATGAGACTAGAACTTATAATGAGATACTTTACCCAATCTCTACTCAGGAAGCAGATACTACGTACACATCAATTTTAATCAAAATAATAATTGTGATAAAGGAGAATGCCATCGATCCCAGTGGCAGTTCCTTGTCGCACTCTCACTTTCAATAAGAGAGAAATACCGATAGTAGACAAGTGAGAGGAGGATAGCGCCTCCATTTTCCCTCATCCACTCGATCATGAAAACATTGAACAAGGAAAAATACTAACAACAATCGCTTGGGAGGAGGCTCTCATCTCTATCACGCCCTTACCCCATTACAATCAGAATTTAATATGTTCAAGCAAGCTTTGTATCTAATCGTAAAAACCAGGAAATCGAGTCCTTAAAGAGGAGCACCCTCCTCTATCGACAGGGATTTAGTTTGCAGAACTGAAATGAAACGAAACTGGGAGTTGCATCCTCAAACAAGAGCACACCACTCCAGTTACATACAATTCCCCATTCATAATCAAAATTGCAAATAAGAAAACTTATCTAAGGGATACAACCAAACAATAAACAACAGTAAATGTACTCATATCAAAATGGTATCCTTTGGGCACTACGCATTTTTTTTTTATAGCAAAACTCCGTGAGAGTGGGTTCACGCCCCTTTCCCCATTCATTCGCCCAGATGTCAAGCAAGTCCAGCTGTGTGTTCCGCCCAGCAATCAACATGCAAAAATAAACCTACGAAAATTATACAGGGATCGACTCCCTATGAGTCATCCCTTCCCCACAGCCTCTACGCAAAAACAACGCAC
The DNA here is from genome assembly GCA_027924585.1 of Larix kaempferi. Lineage (NCBI taxonomy): Eukaryota > Viridiplantae > Streptophyta > Pinopsida > Pinales > Pinaceae > Larix > Larix kaempferi. Next base: position 2,157,577 of record BSBM01001032.1, read on the forward strand.
AAGCAAAGGACAAATAAAGGAGAGAAAAAAAAATAGGGTCTACAGGGATTTCTCAAAATATAAGCGCATTCATTCCAATCGCCTTCAGCATTAGATATATCCCAGCAAAAATACATACAATACATGAAACCAAAAATGCATATAAGGATATCTCTTCGATCTTGTTGAATGAATTGAGATACAGGGATCGATCTCCCCAGGTCTCCCACGTAACACACTATGTTCAGTAATTAAATTAACTCCGTGGGACAGGGATCTTCTGCCCATTAAAAAAGAACCAAGACTCCCCCATATGATACATGCAAAACATGAAATAATACACCCCCGAAAGAGAGCTAGTGACCAAAAACAAAAACGCTCCCTACTCTATCTAACTTATAGCAATCTATCAAATCATTACAAGAATTTTATTGAAGAAAGCCTAGATTCAATATCCACGCTTTAATTTCTTTATAGTAATCGCGTTGGTAGATAAATAGTCATCACGATAGTAGCAACTATAAGAAGTCATCACACAAAATCACAACATTTAAGCAAGGAAACACAATCGTAGAAGCACACGGGGTCGAGCTCCAGGATGTCCCTATTTGCTGATATCAGCAACTATATGAGCACCAGGTTTAGTCAATGGCACTGGTTTGGCGGAGATCAATTACATAAATAACATACAGCGTTTAAGCAACGGGATCTATCTCCACTTGAAACATATGCATCGTTACCAGACTTAGATCACATAAGGATAATCATCCAAATCTCAGATAAAAATATTTAAACTCACAAATATACCTGTGCTGCCTCACACAACCACCGATCAAGTCACAGGAAACATTCCCATCGAGATCGCCCTTTTTTTTTTACTCCCATTGCAGAAGTTGGACTCTCGGTTATTGCTTTTCCCCTTGCTACCGTGGAGATGGATCTCTTCATTCCTCCCGCAGAAATGAAGACTCTCCCCAACACTATTGACGTTCTGTCAACAACCAGTGCACTATATGCCTATAGAAATGCGATGTAGAAGAAATCTAGGCAAAACCGCAGGCGAAAATCAAATTTAGCTCCTTCTACCGAAAATTAGGATCTAAACTCTCCTTTCTCCATGGAAAAACGACGAACTCCCCTCCTCCCTTCAGTTCCCCAATAGATGTAGAATGATTGTGTCAATACCTGGAGACCTTTCGCCTTCCCCTAGGCTATTCATATATAAAATACCCAGGATGTTTCATGCCTCCTTCCAGGGCAGGTGATGAAAACATACCTCTTTATCAATGCAATCCAAATACCCCTATGTAATAGAATCGGTTCTCCCCCATCTTAATTCCTACCAGCTCTAACTTTCAACCAGCTAATAATAAAACGTGGAGGTGAGGGCGTTACGCCAAGAGTACTACTCCTCATAGAAAACGAAAACAATACAAGTGGCAGCCCTAAAATTAAGCCTTGCTCCATCCCGGAGACCACTAGCCGTATCCTGAACTTACCAACGTTACTTTTCCAAAATTGATGACACGTCCTCTACTAAGTTTAACTTTCACTCACCTTAAAATATATGTATATATGCTATAATATCCATTACTATTAAAAGATTAATATCCAACTTATAAATCCGCATCTTTATATCCAACTTATAAATATTCCGCTATCTCCCCATCGTGGGGTATCTAATGTGACGAGGAGCACACGTTCTCCACGTAATTCGCCACTCTTACCATTCATTCCCATTTCCGAGCTCCTTTATCAAACACTTATATATTCAGATACGTGGGATGTAATTAAAACATAGCCCTCCATAGGATTTCATAATTTAATGATTCTAGTCAACCATTTTTCTCATGGATAATTATCTATTTCCATATATATGTATTTAATAGTTATTATAACTATTATTTGCCTTTCTTAAGGTTATGAAACACACTCATTTTAATCATAATAATTTAATAATGACCTCAACTATAATCTTATATAATTGTAAATATATATATGATATCTCCCGCTACACACACACACACACACACACATATATATAAGGTCCATTTTCATGGCTTACTCATAATAGGATTAGGACAATTAGGTCAAAGTATCTTAATGTTAAATGGCTTCATCATTTATCATAAGACTTGTTACTTAGATCTTTGTCGCAAGTCACCCAATTGTTATAACAGCTGTTATATTTGCCCTTTAGGATGGTAGGTTAATGCGTAGAATTAGGTCGAAGCCGCATAAGTTTACTATTTAACTATAGTAGTTTAGGTCTTCTACTTAGGGCTAAACTCTATTCGTATGGCGCCCTAAGATTCTCATGGCTTGTCTACCATCTCATCTTTTCTTTTGGATGGGTTTGGTCGTTTATCGTTTAGTCGCATATACTATTCTTATCTTTGTAATCTTAACTAAGATTTAAAATCATGATACTGACTCGAGGTCCACTCGTGGGGGCCTTGGCCTTGAGCTCCTCACCATGGCTTATTTACGTAATTACAATTATTTTACAAAAATAATAATAATAATTAGGGTTAAATTGGAGGGATGTTACAGAAACACAATTTTGTAAAACTTTTGCAGGCTGGATCATACACTGTTTTCGGTAGCTTGGGCGAACATAGGAGTTGTTCATTAGCTGTCGAATCCCGATTTGGCGGTTTACGACATACAGGCAGAACCCTCCCGGTTACTAAAAAGAGAGAAAGGTTCTCAGTGCCTTAAAGCGATTCGGTGGTTTAGGCGAAGCGTTAATCTAATTCATTAACCACCGAATACAAGGTTTTCGGTTGCTTATCATTTTCGAGCCCAGTTTTGCTAACTACCGAAAATGCAGAGGTTTGTCTTTGGGCATCAAAACCTTTTTGTGTTGGCCTGAGCATCTTAATGGCGTTTTCCAGGGGATTGATGAATGTTCAAAGCATCATGATCACCTCTGTTTCCAGACTAAGGGCGCCAACAAAATAAACAGAGGAATATTCTTGTCTATTTTTAGAAAAAGACACCTACAGGTTTTTGCAGATGGCAGTTTCAAACTCGTCCTCCAGCCCCCAGAGGCTCGTTTCAGCTGTCAAGCGTAGGTGTATCAGCAAGAATTAGTTATTTTGATCATAATACACTGTCACATCTTTCATTAACTGTTCTTAATTGTTATTTTTAGCAGATTCGATCCATCTTTTAGGATCTCAAAAACTTTGTAATGGCTATAAAGCCCAGAACTGAAGTAGAACGAGGGTTCGATTTTGGAGAAACTTTGCTTAAATTTGTATTATCAGAATTCTGGTTACATATCATTTATATAGGCTTCTTTTGCCATATGTGTGTTCAGTTTCCATTCTTATATCTTTTATACTTGCAGTGAAATGTCTATTTCCTGAGTTTTCATTTGTCTATGCCAGATAGCTGTAATCCTATCTTCGTATTGAGAACTGGATATTCAGTGCCCTTTCGCTTGTCGTGATTTTCCATTTATATATATATGTTGTATGTATGAGTTTGCTATCACGATAAGAGTTCTTCTGCCTATCTTTTACAAACTTCCTGAACACCAATGGCTAAAGCCTTGTCTATTTGAATGTATCCCTGTATGTTTTGAGCATATGAGTTTTGATCTCAGTCATCCAACTTGATCCACATTTTACCCCATCCTTCAAGATAAGTTCAAGTTACCAGGCTCTTCCGAGTACAACCTAGGAAGACTCCTGGAGGGATAACACCATCATCTATTTTGAAAAATTTGTGTCAATGAATATAGCACTGGGGGTTAAGAATATAACTTATCAACAATATCAAGGAAAATAAAAAAAAATATTGATGAACTAAAAAAAATACCATTTATTTTCATTTTTTAAACATATAAAGTAAGAACAAAACCAAACAAATAGATTGCCAAATAAATATGAAAATAAAATTGATATATAACATGTATAAGATGCACCATACCTCAATATTAAGTCTTGATAGTTGTCCTAACTCATGACAAGCTAATACCAAATCACATCAAAAAAATTGTTATTGTATCTCATGATTCATCATTATTAGTCATCTAGATTCTACAATGATAAATATACTATGGAACCATCAATTCCCTCTACCCCTTGTATGGGAAAATTTAACTGCTCTCTTGAAGCAGTGGCATTGGAGTTGAGCTAGAAGGCATTGGGGTTGAGCTAGAAGCCAAAATATTGGAAGTGAAATATTTTTTGCAAGCTACCTACCTTTATGTAGGTAGTGGTCACGATGCACTCTCAATATCCTCCTCTAAAGGTGTTTGCACTAGAAATGGAACATTCCCCACTTCTTCCTTCCCCTCCCTCGCCACCTCCTCCAATGCATCAACATCCTCCTAAAACCACTCAAGTGCCTCCTCCATGACAGGGATCTCAACCTCCACCCTCCACCAAGTTGTGGTGTCAATCAACGAAAGACTCTTCGTGCCAAGTGCTATATCGATATGATGCACTCATGACCTAAACATTATACTAGACATGGACAATATCATTAAGCCACTAGGATCCTAACCTATATGTAGGCCATATTTTAATTAGAAAGTGATGGATCATAAATTAATGAATCATACTCCATGTAAAAAAAAGAATCATAATAATTTAAAAATATAATTTGAACATTTCTAATTTATTGCACTTATTAGTGTGTAATTTTTCAAACGCACTCCAATTGCACTCGTACCCACAAGAGCTATAGGTTTGACTGAGCACCTAAATGGAAAATTTATGTAAATTTGGTGCTCTTCTGCAATAGCTTATCTAACAAACATCTAATCTGATTAAAAAAAATACTTAAATTAAAAATTCCAAACATTAGCAAATAGATAGAAAGGTAAGACATTGAAATTTGAAAGTTTGAAACAAATTGAAGCTTACTTGGCATTCTAGTGGACCTATCTTGGACAACCATGTCGTAACCAAATGCTCTAGAGACTAACCTATATATCCCCAGTTGTTTGGAATTCTCTAAGTGTTTAGTAGGGGTCAACACCATCCTCTAAACACATTGGAGGGGTCCATTCATAATATTGGCATCAAATCCAAAACCATATGAGTAAGAGAATGTGGGATTGAGGTAGAACCCTATTGTATGAATGTGACGATGGAGAGTATTGTTCCATCTCTCATCAATCAACTACCATATTTCAAATTGTTTGTTGTACACCACCTCCCCCTTGTCCTCATAGTACGTACAAACAACAACCTTGGCCCTATTTATGGTCTCATAAAAGTAGTATCCCATTTTAGACTTGTCACCATCAACAAAGCAAAGAACCTTTCCCAAAGGTTCATAATGGCACACATCGTTTAGATTCCCATCCAAACAATATCCCGGTACACTAGTTGGGCTATGGCTTACCCATCAAATTTTCTATTGTATGCATAAGCATCCACTCATCTAAAATAAACATTCTCTTCACTCCCAACATAGAAGTGAAGAAAGATTGAAGAGAAATGAAGCTAGTGGGAACAGTGTGATTGTGAGGAGCACTAACTCCTTGTTCCCCATGCACATACTCGATTATATAAATTTGGATATGCCCCTAACCAATTCAATGATATCCTTGATCCAAACTCATTTTTTCCATGTCCTCTAAAATCAAATCAATGTAATGGGTGGCATAAGGAGTCCAACACAAGGTCTAATACCTTTGTATAAGCAACCTACCAGTAACCACACAATTGCTAGTGGTATTCATTATGACTAGGAAAAAATGTTGCAGATTCATTTCCTTTATCAATCCATCCAACATCTCACATAATAACTATGCATATTTAACATACACAGACACAGTGTCACGTCCCCTCCCATCCAACCAGCTAGATGGAGAGGATCGTGACGGTTAAACCGGGCATCTAGACCCCATATCCATTCAACAAGCAAGCATTCAGATTCAAATGAACAAGAATATATACATACACAAATGCATAACAGATGTGATATTAAACTGGGCGTCTAGCCCTATGAAACATTTAATCATAAGCATGAACATAATATAACAGAGATAGATGGAACTGTATGGTTTTGAGAAAATCACAGCGGAGTAATAAGAGTTTCACACCCATCATACATTTAAGATGTTCATCAAATAAGTAATTGCAATTTAACACAAGAGAATACTTATCTTATACGAAAGTAGTCCCACGCAACTGGCTATGCAACTGCAACGTTCCACCCAACCGTAGGCCAGTGTGCTCCTCAATCTCTCAGCACCACTGCCACCCCCGAGCTGGGCATGATCTCTACAAGGAATCAGGGAACAACAGACTCACACATAGCCAAGCATACACCAATATGAGCCAAGCCAATCTGCAATTGGGTTTATCAGGCTGCTAGGACATGGGAGGGAAGAATTGCTAAGCTAGTGAGCTCCAGCACAGAGCCAGGGATAACCTTTGCAAGATCTATCTAGCTTGGCACCCACATTACCTACACACCCAGCACCAGGAAGTATTCTTTTCTCTGCTACACAGTCCCTCAAGCCATACCTTCCCTATCTAGTGCTCTCAGGGTATGCATAGAAGAGTAACCAAAGCCCTCTTGATCTTCTTGAGAGGTTGTCTCCCTCACTAGGTTTATCAAGCTACTTTTGTCCACTACCACTCCAAAACTTCAATTCACAGGTTCAAACAAAAAACGTGGATGCACACTACAGCAGAACACAATCATGGGGCAGGATAAAACGTTTTTTACAGAGAGAGGCATGAGATGGGGTTTTAGCTGACTCAGGAAAACGTTAGAACCCCCAAAAACGAAATGGGAAGTTGGGAAACAACCCTATGGAGTCAATCTGTTTTTAGGAAAACGTCCTTGGGCAAGTCGGGGCAAAAACGACCTCCATATAGTCCCCAAAAACGTGGCCCTTCTCTCCCAGACTGCTATATATACAAAAACGAACTTCCAGGCATGGAAAAATGCAGGATTTTGCTGAAAAACGTGAAGGGAAAGACCCAGATAGCTCCTACTGCGTGAATGAGTGAAGACTGCCCATTCCCCATGGCTTTGGGCACCATTTCGTGGGTGGTTTCTTGCCCCACAAGCAAAAACATGATTTTCCAAGTTGATGGCTTGCCCATGCACGAAAATGGCTTGCCCATACTCTTTCATTCCCAAGGCATTAACTGCCTTAACCAATTTCTTGGAAGAATTAAATGATTGGGTACATGAGACAAAATGGGTAGTTGGTGGTTTATGGGTTTCCCCATTGACACATGGATTAATACCATTGGCTCAAGGGTTTGAATAATTTCCCTCCCTATTCCTTGTAGAATCATGCCCCATCTCTTTTGTTGCATTGCATAGCCGGTTGTGAGTTTTTCATTGAAATTCATAATTACAAGATGTTTTATTTACATCGTGCCTATCTCGCACAAGAACCATAGGCATCTATTTTAATTTCCGATACATAAACGCTAAATCAATGGTGGGGCCTTGGCCTTGAGCTCCTCACCATGATTAAATATCAGTATTTACATCATAAAAAAAGGGGGTCAAAATGGGGACGTGACATACCCCTCCCCTTACATTAGCACTGTCCTCAGTGCTCATCAAAATTGAACAAAAATGGATATGCCATCCTCATGGCATCCTCCAGCTCCCATGTAGCCTCATCGGGACCGTAGTGCTTCCATTGCACCTTTACCTGTCCGATGGCTCGGTTCCGGAGCAATGTTACTTTCTTGTCTAGGATGCGCAATGGATCGGTTTGGAATTCTCCCTCGGGTTCCACCTGGATCACATCCCAATTAATCACATGGTTAGGATCATGTACATATTTCTTAAGCAAAGAGACATGAAAAACATTATGAGCTTTAGTGCTAGCAGGCAAGGCAAGTCTATATGCAACTGGCCCTATTCTTTCAAGCACTTCAAATGGCCCACAATATCTAGGTGATAGCTTGGCACAACTCCCAAGCTTCAAGGAACTCTTCCTTGATCTTACTCTAAGATACACATGATCCCCAACATTGAATTCCCTATGCATTCTATGTTTATCTGCATAGCTTTTGTGTCTATCCTGGGCTGCTTTTAAATTTTGCCGGATCTTTGCAACCTCTTGTTCCATTTCCTTAAGCAATTCTGGCCCAAGTACAATTCTGTTCACTGGATTGTCCCAAGTCACTGGTGTCCTACACCTTCTGCCATACAAAGCCTCATACGGGCTCATTCCCAATGATTCTTGATGCCCATTATTATATGCAAACTCTACCAGGTGTAGATAATCCTCCCACTTGGATGGCTTGTCCATTACGTACATGCGGAGCATGTCTTCAAGTACCTGATTTACTCTTTCTGTTTGCCCGTCTGTTTGAGGATGGTACGCGGTGCTAAAGTTCAACTGTGTACCCAAATCTGCAAAGAGAGCTTTCCAAAAATTGGAAGTGAACTTGGTATCCCTGTCAGAAATTATTGCCTTAGGCAACCCATGTAATCTGAAAATTTCCTTCATGAAAATATCTGCAATGGCATCGGCTTTATGTGTGGACTTAACTGGTATGAAATGTGCTGCCTTTGTTAACTTGTCCACCACAACCATGATGGAATCATGTTGTTTCTTAGTCATTGGCAATCCTGTAATAAAATCCATGGAAATTATTTCTCATTTCCATTCTGGAATTGGCACTGGGTGCAATAAACCTGCTGGGTGTTGGTGTTCAACCTTTACCTGCTGACATTCCATGCACTTAGAGATGTATTCAGCAACATCCTTCTTCATACCTGGCCAGAAATAATATTTTCTTGCTGTAGCAATTGTTTTCTGATATCCTGGGTGACCAGAGTATGGAGCTTTATGGATCTCATCCATAACCATTTTCCTTAAATCTGCCGCATTTGGAATATAGACTCTATCCTTATAAGTAAGAAGTCCTCCTTCTTCCAAATGATAGCCTTCATACTTCCTTTCAAGGTTTTGCTGCTGCAATTTTCCCTTTATCTGCTCATACACTTCATCCTCAACCATATGGTTAACAATTTGTTGCTTCAAGTCTGGCTGGAAAGTACTAAGCGCTGCCACATACATTTCATGTACCTTCCTGCTGAGTGCATCAGCCACCTTGTTTTCTTTCCCTTTTATGTGTTTGATCTCGAAATCAAATTCACACAAAAAATTCCAACCATCTAGCTTGCCTAGCATTTAAAGTTGGCTGATCAAACAAATATTTCAGACCACAATGGTCTGTCCTTAACTCAAATTTCCTTCCCATTAAGTAATGCCTCCACATCTTTAAAGCATGTACTATGGCTGCAAGTTCTATATCATGAGTTGCATAGTTCTTCTCGTGCTCCTTCAACTTTCTTGACTCATAGCATATCACGTGGTTATCTTGCATAAGAACTCCTCCAAGTCCTTGATTGCATGCATCGGTACACACCACAAAATCTTTTTCCGGGTCTGCAATCTTCAGAATAGGGGCACTTGTAAGAAGATTCTTCAACCGTTGAAAACTTTCCTCACATCTTGGTGACCATTCAAACTTTATCCCCTTCTTTTGCAAAGAAGTGATCGGGTTCGCAACCTTGGAGAATCCTTCGATAAACCTCCTGTAGTAACCAGCAAGGCCCATAAAAGATCTCACATCAGTCACATTCCTTGGAGTTGGCCAATTCATAATGGCTTCAATCTTCTCAGGGTCTACAGATATACCTTCGTCGGAGATGATGTGACCCAAATAATGAATTCTATCTTTATAGAAGTCACATTTACTCAACTTTGCATACAGCTTATGCTCCCTTAGTAATTGCATTGTCATTCTCAAATGTTCTTCATGCTCTTCTTCATTCTTGGAATAGATGAGAATATCATCTAGGAATACAAGAACAAACTTGTCCAAATACTTGCTAAAAACATTATTCATGAGACACATGAATGTAGCTGGTGCATTTGTGAGACCGAATGGTACCACTACAAACTCATAGTGTCCATACCTCGTTCTAAAGGCGGTCTTATGAATATCCTCTTCTTTGATTCTTACCTGATGGTAACCAGACCTCAAGTCAATCTTTGAAAATACCTTTGCTCCTCTCATTTGATCAAAAAGGTCATCAATTCGAGGCAATGGGTATTTGTTCTTCACAGTAACTTTGTTCAACTGCCTGTAGTCGATACATAACCTGAGTGTTCCATCTTTCTTTTTCACAAATAGAACGGGTGCTCCCCACGGGGATACACTTGGCCTAATATATTTCTTTTCCAGCAACTCTTGCAATTGCATCTTCAATTCTAGCAATTCCGGTGTACTCATCCTGTACGGTGTCTTAGACACTGGTGCCGCTCCTGGCACAAGTTCAATTGTAAAGTCAATGTCCCTCTTTGGAGGAAGTCCTGGAATCTCATTTGGAAAAACATCCCTGAATTCTTGCAATACACGATAGTCCTCCAGTTTCAGAGTCTCATTCTCTGCTGCCTCTAAAATGTGGGCTGCATACAATTGACATCCCTTCCTACAGAACTTCTTCAGCTGCATGGCTGAAATCTGTCTAACAGAAGTCCCCTTTGGAACGCCTTTTACAACCCTCGGATTTCCTTCTTCGTCCATGCATTCAAATGTCTTATTGTAGCAGTCAAGTTTAACCCTGTGTGCTTCTAACCAATCCATTCCAATAAGAATATCATAGGAACCAAGTGGCAAAATATTCAAATCTGCATAAGTGAATAGCCCATCCATCTCTAATGGACATTTCTCTACTATTTCACTAACTTTCCTCTTGGTTCCAGTGGCTAGTTGAACTAACCATGATTTAGTATGCTTTACTTTCTTGAAAACACACATCTCAACAATTCTAGGAGTGACATAACTGTGAGTAGATCCAGGATCAATCAAAATAGAAACAGATTGCTTAGCAATCTTACCTTCAACTTCAACCACAGTTGACTGATGATCCGCCTGGCGGTCTTCTACTGCTGCATAGATTCTAGGGATTGTCCTCGCCACTTGACCCACAGTTCCAGCTCCTTGGATGTTGTGAACTTGATTTGCATTCCCATTCCGATGTGGACAGTTCCTAAGCATGTGCTCTCCTCCACAACCCCAACATTGAAGTGGTTCTCTTGGCTCTTTTGGATCTCTCGGCTTGTCTCCCATCGTCGTGGTTGGCTTAGTCACAACTTGTGATGGCTGCCTTTGCTGATTCCTGAATTGAGGAGGCTTGAACCCCTTCTTCCTTTGATCAAACTTTTCATTTTTCTTATCCTTCCACGCCTTATGGAATTCTGGTTTGCTTCTGTTTTGATCAAAGCAATACTTGGCCTTTCTTATGGCCTCTTCTAGAGTTCGAGGTTCATCAAACTCAATTCTGTCTTTATATGACTGGGGCAGTCCACTTAGGAAACGCTGAATTTTGAACTTATCATCTCGAATATACTTAACATACCTCAGCAGCTCCAAGAACTTGTTTGCATATTCTTCCATGGTCGATTGTCCCAATCTCAGCTCATGGAACTCTTTGATCTTATCATCATAGTACCTATCAGAGAGGTACTTTTGCTTGAAGTATTTCTTGAACTGCTTCCACACAATCTTCCGTTCATTGATCCTCTTCACTTGCCTGGTGTGTTCCCACCATATAGATGCTCTTCCGTTCAAGTTGAAGATGGCTACCCTTGCCTTCATATTCCCAGAGTAGTCTTGGACTTGGAAATATTTTCTCATCCCAAGAATCCAAGCTTCAGCTTCTTGACCAGATTTTACCTCTCCGTCAAATGTAGGAGGTTTTGCCTTCTTAAATTCCCCATGTGAACTGTTCTTGTAGTGTCTCTTTTTCTTACTCATGTGAGATGAAGAGCTTGAACCCTCAATGGATTCTTCAGAGTCAGATGATTCATTAGAAGAGATTTCTGGACTATATGTTCTGTCTGTAGAAACTCTTCTTGGGCTACTGGCCCTCTTACGGGAATTCCTTCTAGAGCTACTCCCACCCCTTTCTGGATTTGATATCTGATGCCCAGAGTTTATTTGCATTTGGATGTCTGTTAAACTTTGCAGCATGGCTGCATTCAGCTGATTTTGTTCTTCTTGAGCTTTAATCATCCTTTCATTATCTTCCCTACAGCTCTGCAATTCCACCCTTAGGCTTCTCATGGTGGCTGCAACATCTGGAGGGGTCTCTTGATTCCTTCTCCCATTAGATTCTGTTTCAGCATTCTCAACCTGTATGTTTTCCCCCATGGCATCTGTCTCAAGCTCATAGGGATCCTGTGCATCATTCATGATGTGCATTTTCTTGGCCCAACCAAGATCCAAAATTTTTCCACTGTATTATCTAGAGTGTTACCCTGCTGTAACTGTGGCTCTCTGAAATGTGTTCATCAACACAATTGTTAGCTGCATTACATTCTTAGAATTCACAGTTACTTCATGCATGTGGGAGAAATGCCATACTAACAATTCATCAAATCACAACAACGAACTATGAGGGAAAAAGAAAAAGGGGGTCAAGGGGGCTTGCCCCCTTGTGAATCCTGCCGCAACGGGCAGTTCGCGAAATCTGGCCGCGACGGCGATTCACAGATTACTCCCGCAACCGCGGGGAGGTTCGCGGTATGCTCCCGCAACTGTGGGGCGGTTGGCCATAGGCTTCCGCAACTGCGGGCCGGTTGGGTGAAGCCCTCCGCAACTGCGGGGCGTTTGGCGGAACCCTTCCGCAATTGCGGGGCAGTTCGGCAACGGCTTCCGCGCGGCGCGGTTCGACGACGGCTTCCGCAACTGCGGAGCAGTTCGCCGAACGCTTCCGCAATTGCGGAGCAGTTCGCCGAACGCTTCCGCAATTGCGGAGCCATTCGGCGAAGGCTTCCGCAGCTTCGGAGCCGTTCGCGGAATGCTTCCGGGGGTTTCGGGCAGTTCATGCGAAAATCTTTTTCGGGACGACTTGAGGAATGCTTCCGCAATTGCGGAACGATTCGTCGAAGTCTTCCGCAATTGCGGAACGATTCGGCGAAGTCTTCCGCAGTTGCGGAACGATTCGCCGAAGTCTTCCGCAACTTCGGAACGACTCGCCGAACTCTTCCGCGTTGCGGAACGATTCGCCGAAGTCTTCCGCAACTTCGGAACGACTCGCCGAACTCTTCCGCGTTGCGGAACGATTCGCCGAAGTCTTCCGCAACTTCGGAACGACTCGCCGAACTCTTCCGCGTTGCGGAACGATTCGCCGAAGTCTTCCGCAACTTCGGAACGACTCGCCGAACTCTTCCGCGTTGCGGAACGATTCGCCGAAGTCTTCCGCAACTTCGGAACGACTCGCCGAACTCTTCCGCGTTGCGGAACGATTCACGGAATCCTTCTGAAATTTCGGAAGAGAATTCCTTCCGCAATTTCGGAAGAGATTTCCTTCCGAAAATTCATTTTCACGCCGACACTTAGAAAATTTTTCACTTAAACAAAATTTTTCTCCGCTGTTTCGGAGCCATTGGCTAAATTCTTCCGCGATTTCGGGAAGTTTCGCGGAATCCTTCCGCAATTGCGGGAAGGTTCGCGAAACCTTTCCGAAATTTCAGAACGAATTCCCGAAACGGCTTAAAACACAATTTTTTTTATAAAAACAGACTTAAACTAAAAATTTTCCCAAACTCTTAAGGAAAACTTAACTTCTTCTCTTCTCTTTACTATCAGTTTTGGCCCATATCGGCCCAGTGCTGCAACGCAGCTCTGATACCATTCTGTCACGTCCCCTCCCATCCAACCAGCTAGATGGAGAGGATCGTGACGGTTAAACCGGGCATCTAGACCCCATATCCATTCAACAAGCAAGCATTCAGATTCAAATGAACAAGAATATATACATACACAAATGCATAACAGATGTGATATTAAACTGGGCGTCTAGCCCTATGAAACATTTAATCATAAGCATGAACATAATATAACAGAGATAGATGGAACTGTATGGTTTTGAGAAAATCACAGCGGAGTAATAAGAGTTTCACACCCATCATACATTTAAGATGTTCATCAAATAAGTAATTGCAATTTAACACAAGAGAATACTTATCTTATACGAAAGTAGTCCCACGCAACTGGCTATGCAACTGCAACGTTCCACCCAACCGTAGGCCAGTGTGCTCCTCAATCTCTCAGCACCACTGCCACCCCCCGAGCTGGGCATGATCTCTACAAGGAATCAGGGAACAACAGACTCACACATAGCCAAGCATACACCAATATGAGCCAAGCCAATCTGCAATTGGGTTTATCAGGCTGCTAGGACATGGGAGGGAAGAATTGCTAAGCTAGTGAGCTCCAGCACAGAGCCAGGGATAACCTTTGCAAGATCTATCTAGCTTGGCACCCACATTACCTACACACCCAGCACCAGGAAGTATTCTTTTCTCTGCTACACAGTCCCTCAAGCCATACCTTCCCTATCTAGTGCTCTCAGGGTATGCATAGAAGAGTAACCAAAGCCCTCTTGATCTTCTTGAGAGGTTGTCTCCCTCACTAGGTTTATCAAGCTACTTCTGTCCACTACCACTCCAAAACTTCAATTCACAGGTTCAAACCAAAAACGTGGATGCACACTACAGCAGAACACAATCATGGGGCAGGATAAAACGTTTTTTACAGAGAGAGGCATGAGATGGGGTTTCAGCTGACTCAGGAAAACGTTAGAACCCCCAAAAACGAAATGGGAAGTTGGGAAACAACCCTATGGAGTCAATCCGTTTTTAGGAAAACGTCCTTGGGCAAGTCGGGGCAAAGACGACCTCCATATAGTCCCCAAAAACGTGGCCCTTCTCTCCCAGACTGCTATATATACAAAAACGAACTTCCAGGCATGGAAAAATGCAGGATTTTGCTGAAAAACGTGAAGGGAAAGACCCAGATAGCTCCTACTGCGTGAATGAGTGAAGACTGCCCATTCCCCATGGCTTTGGGCACCATTTCGTGGGTGGTTTCTTGCCCCACAAGCAAAAACACGATTTTCCAAGTTGATGGCTTGCCCATGCACGAAAATGGCTTGCCCATACTCTTTCATTCCCAAGGCATTAACTGCCTTAACCAATTTCTTGGAAGAATTAAATGATTGGGTACATGAGACAAAATGGGTAGTTGGTGGTTTATGGGTTTCCCCATTGACACATGGATTAATACCATTGGCTCAAGGGTTTGAATAATTTCCCTCCCTATTCCTTGTAGAATCATGCCCCATCTCTTTTGTTGCATTGCATAGCCGGTTGTGAGTTTTTCATTGAAATTCATAATTACAAGATGTTTTATTTACATCGTGCCTATCTCGCACAAGAACCATAGGCATCTATTTTAATTTCCGATACATAAACGCTAAATCAATGGTGGGGCCTTGGCCTTGAGCTCCTCACCATGATTAAATATCGGTATTTACATCATAAAAAAAAGGGGGTCAAAATGGGGACGTGACATACCCCTCCCCTTACATTAGCACTGTCCTCAGTGCTCATCAAAATTGAACAAAAATGGATATGCCATCCTCATGGCATCCTCCAGCTCCCATGTAGCCTCATCGGGACCGTAGTGCTTCCATTGCACCTTTACCTGTCCGATGGCTCGGTTCCGGAGCAATGTTACTTTCTTGTCTAGGATGCGCAATGGATCGGTTTGGAATTCTCCCTCGGGTTCCACCTGGATCACATCCCAATTAATCACATGGTTAGGATCATGTACATATTTCTTAAGCAAAGAGACATGAAAAACATTATGAGCTTTAGTGCTAGCAGGCAAGGCAAGTCTATATGCAACTGGCCCTATTCTTTCAAGCACTTCAAATGGCCCACAATATCTAGGTGATAGCTTGGCACAACTCCCAAGCTTCAAGGAACTCTTCCTTGATCTTACTCTAAGATACACATGATCCCCAACATTGAATTCCCTATGCATTCTATGTTTATCTGCATAGCTTTTGTGTCTATCCTGGGCTGCTTTTAAATTTTGCCGGATCTTTGCAACCTCTTGTTCCATTTCCTTGAGCAATTCTGGCCCAACTACAATTCTGTTCACTGGATTGTCCCAAGTCACTGGTGTCCTACACCTTCTGCCATACAAAGCCTCATACGGGCTCATTCCCAATGATTCTTGATGCCCATTATTATATGCAAACTCTACCAGGTGTAGATAATCCTCCCACTTGGATGGCTTGTCCATTACGTACATGCGGAGCATGTCTTCAAGTACCTGATTTACTCTTTCTGTTTGCCCGTCTGTTTGAGGATGGTACGCGGTGCTAAAGTTCAACTGTGTACCCAAATCTGCAAAGAGAGCTTTCCAAAAATTGGAAGTGAACTTGGTATCTCTGTCAGAAATTATTGCCTTAGGCAACCCATGTAATCTGAAAATTTCCTTCATGAAAATATCTGCAATGGCATCGGCTTTATGTGTGGACTTAACTGGTATGAAATGTGCTGCCTTTGTTAACTTGTCCACCACAACCATGATGGAATCATGTTGTTTCTTAGTCATTGGCAATCCTGTAATAAAATCCATGGAAATTATTTCCCATTTCCATTCTGGAATTGGCACTGGGTGCAATAAACCTGCTGGGTGTTGGTGTTCAACCTTTACCTGCTGACATTCCATGCACTTAGAGATGTATTCAGCAACATCCTTCTTCATACCTGGCCAGAAATAATATTTTCTTGCTGTAGCAATTGTTTTCTGATATCCTGGGTGACCAGAGTATGGAGCTTTATGGATCTCATCCATAACCATTTTCCTTAAATCTGCCGCATTTGGAATATAGACTCTATCCTTATAAGTAAGAAGTCCTCCTTCTTCCAAATGATAGCCTTCATACTTCCTTTCAAGGTTTTGCTGCTGCAATTTTCCCTTTATCTGCTCATACACTTCATCCTCAACCATATGGTTAACAATTTGTTGCTTCAAGTCTGGCTGGCAAGTACTAAGCGCTGCCACATACATTTCATGTACCTTCCTGCTGAGTGCATCAGCCACCTTGTTTTCTTTCCCTTTTATGTGTTTGATCTCGAAATCAAATTCACACAAAAAATTCCAACCATCTAGCTTGCCTAGCATTTAAAGTTGGCTGATCAAACAAATATTTCAGACCACAATGGTCTGTCCTTAACTCAAATTTCCTTCCCATTAAGTAATGCCTCCACATCTTTAAAGCATGTACTATGGCTGCAAGTTCTATATCATGAGTTGCATAGTTCTTCTCGTGCTCCTTCAACTTTCTTGACTCATAGCATATCACGTGGTTATCTTGCATAAGAACTCCTCCAAGTCCTTGATTGCATGCATCGGTACACACCACAAAATCTTTTTCCGGGTCTGCAATCTTCAGAATAGGGGCACTTGTAAGAAGATTCTTCAACCGTTGAAAACTTTCCTCACATCTTGGTGACCATTCAAACTTTATCCCCTTCTTTTGCAAAGAAGTGATCGGGTTCGCAACCTTGGAGAATCCTTCGATAAACCTCCTGTAGTAACCAGCAAGGCCCATAAAAGATCTCACATCAGTCACATTCCTTGGAGTTGGCCAATTCATAATGGCTTCAATCTTCTCAGGGTCTACAGATATACCTTCGTCGGAGATGATGTGACCCAAATAATGAATTCTATCTTTATAGAAGTCACATTTACTCAACTTTGCATACAGCTTATGCTCCCTTAGTAATTGCATTGTCATTCTCAAATGTTCTTCATGCTCTTCTTCATTCTTGGAATAGATGAGAATATCATCTAGGAATACAAGAACAAACTTGTCCAAATACTTGCTAAAAACATTATTCATGAGACACATGAATGTAGCTGGTGCATTTGTGAGACCGAATGGTACCACTACAAACTCATAGTGTCCATACCTCGTTCTAAAGGCGGTCTTATGAATATCCTCTTCTTTGATTCTTACCTGATGGTAACCAGACCTCAAGTCAATCTTTGAAAATACCTTTGCTCCTCTCATTTGATCAAAAAGGTCATCAATTCGAGGCAATGGGTATTTGTTCTTCACAGTAACTTTGTTCAACTGCCTGTATTCGATACATAACCTGAGTGTTCCATCTTTCTTTTTCACAAATAGAACGGGTGCTCCCCACGGGGATACACTTGGCCTAATATATTTCTTTTCCAGCAACTCTTGCAATTGCATCTTCAATTCTAGCAATTCCGGTGTACTCATCCTGTACGGTGTCTTAGACACTGGTGCCGCTCCTGGCACAAGTTCAATTGTAAAGTCAATGTCCCTCTTTGGAGGAAGTCCTGGAATCTCATTTGGAAAAACATCCCTGAATTCTTGCAATACACGATAGTCCTCCAGTTTCAGAGTCTCATTCTCTGCTGCCTCTAAAATGTGGGCTGCATACAATTGACATCCCTTCCTACAGAACTTCTTCAGCTGCATGGCTGAAATCTGTCTAACAGAAGTCCCCTTTGGAACGCCTTTTACAACCCTCAGATTTCCTTCTTCGTCCATGCATTCAAATGTCTTATTGTAGCAGTCAAGTTTAACCCTGTGTGCTTCTAACCAATCCATTCCAATAAGAATATCATAGGAACCAAGTGGCAAAATATTCAAATCTGCATAAGTGAATAGCCCATCCATCTCTAATGGACATTTCTCTACTATTTCACTAACTTTCCTCTTGGTTCCAGTGGCTAGTTGAACTAACCATGATTTAGTATGCTTTACTTTCTTGAAAACACACATCTCAACAATTCTAGTAGTGACATAACTGTGAGTAGATCCAGGATCAATCAAAATAGAAACAGATTGCTTAGCAATCTTACCTTCAACTTCAACCACAGTTGACTGATGATCCGCCTGGCGGTCTTCTACTGCTGCATAGATTCTAGGGATTGTCCTCGCCACTTGACCCACAGTTCCAGCTCCTTGGATGTTGTGAACTTGATTTGCATTCCCATTCCGATGTGGACAGTTCCTAAGCATGTGCTCTCCTCCACAACCCCAACATTGAAGTGGTTCTCTTGGCTCTTTTGGATCTCTCGGCTTGTCTCCCATCGTCCTGGTTGGCTTAGTCACAACTTGTGATGGCTGCCTTTGCTGATTCCTGAATTGAGGAGGCTTGAACCCCTTCTTCCTTTGATCAAACTTTTCATTTTTCTTATCCTTCCACGCCTTATGGAATTCTGGTTTGCTTCTGTTTTGATCAAAGCAATACTTGGCCTTTCTTATGGCCTCTTCTAGAGTTCGAGGTTCATCAAACTCAATTCTGTCTTTATATGACTGGGGCAGTCCACTTAGGAAACGCTGAATTTTGACCTTATCATCTCGAATATACTTAACATACCTCAGCAGCTCCAAGAACTTGTTTGCATATTCTTCCATGGTCGATTGTCCCAATCTCAGCTCATGGAACTCTTTGATCTTATCATCATAGTACCTATCAGAGAGGTACTTTTGCTTGACGTATTTCTTGAACTGCATCCACACAATCTTCCGTTCATTGATCCTCTTCACTTGCCTGGTGTGTTCCCACCATATAGATGCTCTTCCGTTCAAGTTGAAGATGGCTACCCTTGCCTTCATATTCCCAGAGTAGTCTTGGACTTGGAAATATTTTCTCATCCCAAGAATCCAAGCTTCAGCTTCTTGACCAGATTTTACCTCTCCGTCAAATGTAGGAGGTTTTGCCTTCTTAAATTCCCCATGTGAACTGTTCTTGTAGTGTCTCTTTTTCTTACTCATGTGAGATGAAGAGCTTGAACCCTCAATGGATTCTTCAGAGTCAGATGATTCATTAGAAGAGATTTCTGGACTATATGTTCTGTCTGTAGAAACTCTTCTTGGGCTACTGGCCCTCTTACGGGAATTCCTTCTAGAGCTACTCCCACCCCTTTCTGGATTTGATATCTGATGCCCAGAGTTTATTTGCATTTGGATGTCTGTTAAACTTTGCAGCATGGCTGCATTCAGCTGATTTTGTTCTTCTTGAGCTTTAATCATCCTTTCATTATCTTCCCTACAGCTCTGCAATTCCACCCTTAGGCTTCTCATGGTGGCTGCAACATCTGGAGGGGTCTCTTGATTCCTTCTCCCATTAGATTCTGTTTCAGCATTCTCAACCTGTATGTTTTCCCCCATGGCATCTGTCTCAGGCTCATAGGGATCCTGTGCATCATTCATGATGTGCATTTTCTTGGCCCAACCAAGATCCAAAATTTTTCCACTGTATTATCTAGAGTGTTACCCTGCTGTAACTGTGGCTCTCTGAAATGTGTTCATCAACACAATTGTTAGCTGCATTACATTCTTAGAATTCACAGTTACTTCATGCATGTGGGAGAAATGCCATACTAACAATTCATCAAATCACAACAACGAACTATGAGGGAAAAAGAAAAAGGGGGTCAAGGGGGCTTGCCCCCTTGTGAATCCTGCCGCAACGGGCAGTTCGCGAAATCTGGCCGCGACGGCGATTCACAGATTACTCCCGCAACCGCGGGGAGGTTCGCGGTATGCTCCCGCAACTGTGGGGCGGTTGGCCATAGGCTTCCGCAACTGCGGGCCGGTTGGGTGAAGCCCTCCGCAACTGCGGGGCGTTTGGCGGAACCCTTCCGCAATTGCGGGGCAGTTCGGCAACGGCTTCCGCGCGGCGCGGTTCGGCGACGGCTTCCGCAACTGCGGAGCAGTTCGCCGAACGCTTCCGCAATTGCGGAGCAGTTCGCCGAACGCTTCCGCAATTGCGGAGCCATTCGGCGAAGGCTTCCGCAGCTTCGGAGCCGTTCGCGGAATGCTTCCGGGGGTTTCGGGCAGTTCATGCGAAAATCTTTTTCGGGACGACTTGAGGAATGCTTCCGCAATTGCGGAACGATTCGCCGAAGTCTTCCGCAATTGCGGAACGATTCGGCGAAGTCTTCCGCAGTTGCGGAACGATTCGCCGAAGTCTTCCGCAACTTCGGAACGACTCGCCGAACTCTTCCGCGTTGCGGAACGATTCGCCGAAGTCTTCCGCAACTTCGGAACGACTCGCCGAACTCTTCCGCGTTGCGGAACGATTCGCCGAAGTCTTCCGCAACTTCGGAACGACTCGCCGAACTCTTCCGCATTGCGGAACGATTCGCCGAAGTCTTCCGCAACTTCGGAACGACTCGCCGAACTCTTCCGCGTTGCGGAACGATTCGCCGAAGTCTTCCGCAACTTCGGAACGACTCGCCGAACTCTTCCGCGTTGCGGAACGATTCACGGAATCCTTCCGAAATTTCGGAAGAGAATTCCTTCCGCAATTTCGGAAGAGATTTCCTTCCGAAAATTCATTTTCACGCCGACACTTAGAAAATTTTTCACTTAAACAAAATTTTTCTCCGCTGTTTCGGAGCCATTGGCTAAATTCTTCCGCGATTTCGGGAAGTTTCGCGGAATCCTTCCGCAATTGCGGGAAGGTTCGCGAAACCTTTCCGAAATTTCAGAACGAATTCCCGAAACGGCTTAAAACACAATTTTTTTTATAAAAACAGACTTAAACTAAAATTTTTCCCAAACTCTTAAGAAAAACTTAACTTCTTCTCTTCTCTTTACTATCAGTTTTGTCCCATATCGGCCCAGTGCTGCAACGCAGCTCTGATACCATTCTGTCACGTCCCCTCCCATCCAACCAGCTAGATGGAGAGGATCGTGACGGTTAAACCGGGCATCTAGACCCCATATCCATTCAACAAGCAAGCATTCAGATTCAAATGAACAAGAATATATACATACACAAATGCATAACAGATGTGATATTAAACTGGGCGTCTAGCCCTATGAAACATTTAATCATAAGCATGAACATAATATAACAGAGATAGATGGAACTGTATGGTTTTGAGAAAATCACAGCGGAGTAATAAGAGTTTCACACCCATCATACATTTAAGATGTTCATCAAATAAGTAATTGCAATTTAACACAAGAGAATACTTATCTTATACGAAAGTAGTCCCACGCAACTGGCTATGCAACTGCAACGTTCCACCCAACCGTAGGCCAGTGTGCTCCTCAATCTCTCAGCACCACTGCCACCCCCGAGCTGGGCATGATCTCTACAAGGAATCAGGGAACAACAGACTCACACATAGCCAAGCATACACCAATATGAGCCAAGCCAATCTGCAATTGGGTTTATCAGGCTGCTAGGACATGGGAGGGAAGAATTGCTAAGCTAGTGAGCTCCAGCACAGAGCCAGGGATAACCTTTGCAAGATCTATCTAGCTTGGCACCCACATTACCTACACACCCAGCACCAGGAAGTATTCTTTTCTCTGCTACACAGTCCCTCAAGCCATACCTTCCCTATCTAGTGCTCTCAGGGTATGCATAGAAGAGTAACCAAAGCCCTCTTGATCTTCTTGAGAGGTTGTCTCCCTCACTAGGTTTATCAAGCTACTTCTGTCCACTACCACTCCAAAACTTCAATTCACAGGTTCAAACCAAAAACGTGGATGCACACTACAGCAGAACACAATCATGGGGCAGGATAAAACGTTTTTTACAGAGAGAGGCATGAGATGGGGTTTCAGCTGACTCAGGAAAACGTTAGAACCCCCAAAAACGAAATGGGAAGTTGGGAAACAACCCTATGGAGTCAATCCGTTTTTAGGAAAACGTCCTTGGGCAAGTCGGGGCAAAAACGACCTCCATATAGTCCCCAAAAACGTGGCCCTTCTCTCCCAGACTGCTATATATACAAAAACGAACTTCCAGGCATGGAAAAATGCAGGATTTTGCTGAAAAACGTGAAGGGAAAGACCCAGATAGCTCCTACTGCGTGAATGAGTGAAGACTGCCCATTCCCCATGGCTTTGGGCACCATTTTGTGGGTGGTTTCTTGCCCCACAAGCAAAAACACGATTTTCCAAGTTGATGGCTTGCCCATGCACGAAAATGGCTTGCCCATACTCTTTCATTCCCAAGGCATTAACTGCCTTAACCAATTTCTTGGAAGAATTAAATGATTGGGTACATGAGACAAAATGGGTAGTTGGTGGTTTATGGGTTTCCCCATTGACACATGGATTAATACCATTGGCTCAAGGGTTTGAATAATTTCCCTCCCTATTCCTTGTAGAATCATGCCCCATCTCTTTTGTTGCATTGCATAGCCGGTTGTGAGTTTTTCATTGAAATTCATAATTACAAGATGTTTTATTTACATCGTGCCTATCTCGCACAAGAACCATAGGCATCTATTTTAATTTCCGATACATAAACGCTAAATCAATGGTGGGGCCTTGGCCTTGAGCTCCTCACCATGATTAAATATCAGTATTTACATCATAAAAAAAAGGGGTCAAAATGGGGACGTGACACACAGAAATAGATTTGATAGACATTATCCCAAACATTAACCAAGAAATTGAGAATGATCTGGATCTTCCCCTCTTTCCAACCATCTAGCATCACTTCTCATCTTTTGATCTAAACGTAGTTCCCTATGTTCATCTAATTTATTAGTGCAACCAAAATTTTCCCCTTGAGGGATAGACCCACTCAATCAATCCTAAGGCGGCGACTTCATACCCCAGGCTAACATTAGCAACAACTTCACATTAACTGGTAGAATAGGTTGTTCTTGAAAATGTTGAAAGGAATGACATTCCATAGAAAACATTTGGCCATAATCTTGTAGGATCTATGTTTCTCCCTTATTCACCCTAATAGAAGGTTGTTCCCCAAGAATAGACCTTGAAATAAATAAAGGTGAGCTAGATAAGGGTATTGTGGAAGACATGGTCAAGGATTGGGTTTCACTTTCAAGGGCTCCCCCTACCCTTGAGAAGCATGTGGTTCCCAAACTTCTTGGAACTCCTCCAACTATGATTTCAAGCCTCGATGATTCTATATCATCTTTATTCATACCAATATCAAGAATTGGTTGAGTGGAAATATGGGAAACTTCTAAGGTAGATGCAGGGAAAATTTCCACTTCTTGCCTTGTAATTTTGGCGAGGTGATATTTCAAGAAACATATTTCATCATTCAATTCTTTCCCACACAACTTGTACCTCAACCTATGTGGATTCTGAGGGTCAATCCACTCACCATATTTTCATAGTGGGTCTGATGCCATAGGCATTTTCGTAGGATACTTATTCAACCTAAGGCACAAAAAGAAATGGAAATCAACACAAAGAATGCTACAAATAAAAAATCAAACCTATATAAGTGCTAAATCTCCCATTAAAAAACAATGAGAAGAGGCAAATCTAATGGACATTGTAGTCCCAATACTAAATATTGACAAACAACAAAATGCAAGCATAAATTTTTATCCATACTTGGGAATATAGAAATGGTAGATCGAAACCAATCCCCACTCCACAGTAGTTTTGCTAATGGTGATGTAAACACTAGATTTCCCCTCATGATTGGCCCATTGAAAGACAATGAAAAACTCCTTAGTTCTCAATCCCCTACCACTAATTTTCAAAATAAGTTTAAAAAGGTGAAGGGGGGGAGGATTTAAAGGTTATTGGCATGGAGAGGGTGATATTTACTATTGACCCATGATATTATCAAAAAATATCTTGATAATATTGACAATAAGAAAATATAGCAATTTTTTAATGTGATAATATTGCAGTCTTTACAAAGTCATGATATATCACAATATTTGTGATATTATCACATTATTGGCAATAAGGCCTCTTAGACACTTTTAACCTCCTTCAATCACTTTATATCGAATTCTCTCAAAACTAAAATCCTTGGTTGGTTTGTTCCTTGTCAAAAAATCTCTTGCCAAGACAAAAGTAAGTAACAACCTATCCAAACCCAAAATATTTAGTATTGACATTTATTTTTTAAAAATAACAAAAATTAAAATACTCACAAAGACCTTAATGAAAATGTTTTTTCCTTACCCTTTACCCATACCTCAAAATATGCCATCACCAGTAAGTAGCAAAGATGAAACACCTTTGAAATCCACTCCAACTTAAGGAATAGGCTCAAGTGCAACGAGTTGTTTCTCCCACAAAGTAAACAACTCCTATGTGAAAACCTAACCTACCTTCCCACCACCAAGCTGAGTTATCATCTCTAACCATCAACCCAACCTTGGCTCTCGGTGTTCTACTACCCTCTCCAGCACATTTGGATGCATATATGGCATGCATTCAAAGACAAATGTCCATATATTTTTCCATATGTGAAATTAGTCAATGCCCCCTAATAATCTCAGTTAATTACCTTCTCATCTCAGGAAGTAAAGAAGTACACTTGTCACAAACCTATACATCAACACACTAATCAACTATCATTATCAACCCACTTGATTTTGTGTGGGAGAAAATGAACCAATGATGTAAGCAACCATCGAAGTTGTGAGACAAGCGCTAGTGTCTCTCACTCTCGAAATATAAATGAACCAATGATGTAAGCAACCATCAAAGTTGTGAGACAAGCGCTAGTGTCTCTCACTCTCGAAATATGGAAGCTCATCATAGACAATCGAAAATGACGAGGATAGAATTTATGAATCAATGTTTGTAAGATCACTCAATTTGAGGCATTGAAATCCACCATTTCTACTTGTCTAGATAAACTAGCGACGAAGTAGATGAAAGATATAGTCAATTCAAAAACCAACCCACAAACAATAAAATACTCCTCTTAATGATCCCACATTGCACTCTATGAATTGATAAAGTAAATCATCACTACTCTAAATCATGCCACTATAAAAATAATTTAGCAACCCACATTGAGCTAAAGCAACATGTTCACCTTTAGTATTTCAAGCTTCCTCGAACACATCAACATTTTTCCTCTCTCCAAGTAATATAAACATGTTTACAATAGATATCCACTAGAAATATTTTGATAGTCACATATTTTTTTGCATTTTTCAAAGATTTCTTTCTAAGAATTCATTGAAAAAAATAGAAAAATCATATCCCAAAAGAACAAAAAATGTCATCTTAGTTTAAGCTCCTACCTAACATTTACAACTCCCAAAATGAATGGACAATCTTCAAGAAAAACCAAGTTTGAAGAAGTAACAAAACCCTCCTCTCCGAGATTGACGAGTACAAATGGATTAGAACCCTCCTCTCCAAGCTTGACAAGTACAAATGAATTAGATAGTTTTGATATTTTCGTACAAGCATTTTGAAGTCCATTTTTAGTACTATCATGGTAGTTGTTTTTATATTAACAAGTGTAAACACTTGATGTATCTGGGTGTTCCCATGAAGATGGGTAACACTTTTTGGCAAGCGGAGGGCACAGAGGGCGGAAAAATGGATCTCAATTGAGTTTTTTTAAGCCCTTGATCAAGCTTTAAAATTCTCAATTGACGTCTAAACAAACCACTCGATCAAGCCTTTTATTAATGCTCGATCAAGCTCTATTGCTCGATCGAGGGTTTGAGAAAACCATCAATCGAGATATTAGCTCGATCACTCGTTAAAGTCTCGATTGAGACAATGTATTGATCGAGCTATTGTCTCGATCGAGCGTATGGAAATTGTTATAATAAAAGCAGCGGTTTAGTTTTGCTTGCATTACTGTTAAAAGTTTCGATCGAGCAATAGCAATGGTCTTGACCGAGGATTTGTAGCTCGACTGAGGGTCAACTTGTCAGCAGCAACCATCGCCAAGGAGCCCCTCCCCCTCTTGTTTCCATGGACTCTAGACGACGAGGTAGGATTGAAAACTCTTAAACCTTTAAAAAATCAGTTATATTTTTTCTTTAAAATTTAATTTTTGTAAATAATTTAGTGTATTTTAAAGAAAATTGTAAAACTTTTTATTTTCATTAATTGTGTTTTATAATAAATATTTACATAGTTTTGTTTATTTAATAATTTAATTTTTTAAATTGTGTTTTATAATATATATATATATATATTATAACTTGAAATTCCAAGATTATAGAGTCAAAGTTAAATATAACTAGTTCTCAAACAACAAAATAGTTTTAATATATCCAATAAGTGGTGATGGATTCCCTTGAAATGTCATGTTTGTTGGTTTAAGGTGTTGTTTTTGGTCTTAGATGCATGAAATTTTAACTTGAAATCCACTCCAACGTAAGGAATAGGCTCAAGTGCAGCAAGTTGTTTCTCCCACAAAGTAAACAACTCCTATGTGAAAACCTAACCTACCTTCCCACCGCCAAGCCGAGTTATCATCTCTAACCATCAACCCAACCTTGGCTCTCGGGGTTCTACTACCCTCTCTAGCACATTTGGATGCATATATGGCATGTGTTCAAAGACAAATGTCCACAGCTTTTTCCATATGTGAAATCAGTCAATGCTCCCTAATAACCTCACTTGATTACCTTCTCATCTCACGAAGTAAAGAAGTACACTAGTCACAAACCTATACATAAACACACTGATCAACTATCATTATCAACCCAGTTGATATTGTGGGGAGAAAATGAACCAATGATGTAAGCAACCATCGAAGTTGTGAGACAAGTGCTAGTGTCTCTCACTCTCGAAATAGGTGACCTCGTCGTAGACGATTGAAAATGATGAGGATGTAATTTATGAATCAATGGTTGTATGATCACTCAATTTGAAGCATTGAAATCCACCATTTCTACTTGTCTAGATAAAAAGTGATGAAGTAGATGACATATATAGTCAATTCAAAAACCAACCCACAAACAATAAAATACTCCTCATGATGATACCACATTGCACTCTATGAATTGATAGCTTAAATCATCACTGCTCTAAATCATGCCACTATAAAAATAATTTAGCAACCCACATTGTGCTAAAGCAACATGTTCACCATTAGTATTTCAAACTTCCTCGAACATATCAACATGCTTCCTCTCTCCAAGTAATATCAACATGTTTACCATAGATATCCACAAGAAATCTTTTGATAGTCACATATTTTTTTGAATTTTTCAAACAAGATTTCTTTCTAAGAATTCATTGAAAAAAATAGAAAAATTATATCTCAAAAGAACATAAAATGTCGTCTTAGTTTAAGCTCCTACCTAACATTGACAACTCCCAAAACGGATGGACAATCTTCAAGAAAAAAAAAGTTTGAAGAAGTAACAAAACCCTCCTCTCCAAGCTTGAGAAGTGCAAATGAATTAGAACCCTCCTCTCCAAGCTTGAGAAGTACAAATGAATTAGAACCCTCCTCTCCAAGCTTGACAAGTACAAATGAATTAGATAGTTTTGATATTTTCATACAAGCATTTTGAAGTCCATTTTTAGTACCATCATGGTAGTTGTTTTTATATTAACGAGTGTAAACACTTTATGTATCTAGGTGTTACCATGAATATGGGTAACACTTTTTGGCAAGCGGATGGCACAAAAAGCGGAAAAAAGGAGCTCAATTGAGTTTTTTAAGCCCTCAATCAAGCTTTTAAATGCTCAATTGAGGTCTAAATAAAGCACTTGATCAAGCTAATCAGAAACTCTCGATCGAGCCTTTTATTAATGCTCGATCAAGCTCTATTGCTCGATCGAGGGTTTAAGAAAACCCTCTATTGAGATATTAGCTCAATCAAGCGTTAAAGTCTCGATTGAGACAATGTATTGATCGAGCTATTGTCTCGATCGAGCGTTTGGAAATTGTTATAAAAATGAGCATTTGTTTTGTTTCGCTTGCATTATTGTTAAAAGTCTTGATCGAGCAATATCAAGGGTCTCGACTGAGGGTCAACTCGTCAGCAGCAACCACCACCAAAGAGCCCCTCCCCCTCTCGTTTCCATGGCCTCCTGATGGCAATGTAGGCTCGAAAACTCTTAAACCTTTAAAAAATTAGTTATATATTTTTTTTAATTTAAATTTTGTAAATAATTTAGTGTATTTAAAAAATAAATTAAAACTTTTTATTTTCAATAAATGTGTTTTATTATAATATAGATTTACATAGTTTTTTTTATTTAATAATTTAATTTAGATTTATTTTTTTTAATTGTGTTTTATAATCTAGATTTAGGTTTTTTTTTTTAATTGTGGTTTATAATTTAGATTTGTTTTTTAATTATGTTTTATTACTGCTTGAAGATACTTCGTTTATGCAGACAAGGACAAAGCTCTCTAGTCTAAATGGTTTAGATCTAGAACAAAACACGACAGAATATATAGACTTTCCTAGATTAATCAAATTACAAATAGCACAAGGAATTGCTTACCTTGTAATCGCGATAGTGTTTTCCTGGCTTGATGTAGTCTTGAATCTCTAGATGCAAAACAACATAAGACAAACAAGTGGAAACACAAGTAAAAGTAATATGTAATATTGATCAATCTAAAAAAGTGGTCAAGGAAACAAGTTTGAAAGATCTAACACAATTAATATTTATGGAAAGAGCATATATATTATTGTATTAATAGAAAAATACAAAGGGAGAGATTACAACCATTGCCTTGACGTCGCAATTCTTTCCAATTAGACTTTGCCTCAAAGATCCAACCTTGTTCCTAATGGAGAAGAGAAACTTAGCTCTAAGAGTATTTCAACAACGTTTGGGTGCTATATCTTTCCTCCCATATTCCATGAAGGTAAGCTTGCATATATAGGCCAAAGAGGATATAGGGAGTTGAGGATTCACTGGAGAAGGATAAGGGATCATCCCAAGAATTTAGGTGTTCAATTGCCACCTATAATGATTTGTTTGGATAAGCCTTTGCAAGAGCTTCTTTCTATAAGACTCTCGAATCTTCTCTTTTTCCATTTAACAAGTAGTGCCGCACCTTGTCAAAGAGAAACATGTGTCATTGGAGGGTGACACATGCTGAATGAAGGCAATAAGGGTTAGTGACGCACATTGCTAATGTGCAGAGTGCGTCATCAAGGGTCTGACTCCTGTTGTACACATGTAGGGTGCGTCAGTGAAGCAAAATTAGAAAATAGGAAAGTAGAAACCTCTTCTCAAGCAATTTGGCACTAATACTTTCGGGATTAGGGAAAATCCAAGGGCATATATCTCATTACCAGGATGATGACAAGATTTTGGTGTAACAATTATATATATATATATATATTATAACTTGAAATTCCAAGATTATAGAGTCAAAGTTAAATATACCTAGTTCTCAAACAACAAAATAATGTTAATATATCCAATAAGTGGCGATGGATTCCCTTGAAATGTCATGTGTGTTGGTTTAAGGTGTTGTTTTTGGTCTTAGATACATGACACATTAACTTAGGACCTATGTGTTCATATGTGGGCTTGTTAAGAGGTCATATGTGGTGATCTGGGATACATCTACTTGATTTTGGTTTCTTCCATTGATCATGTTATTTCCTAAGACTCTTACCTGGTGTTATTTCCTCTTGATTCTTTCCCTATCCCTATTCTAAAGTAATTTTCATTTCAAAAGGTCATTTGTAATAGTTCAACACATTTCTCTTGAACCTAGATGCGTAAAATATTTTTTTAGTGCCCATGAGATAGGTTTCATCCTGTTTTACATAAGATACATCACCATGACAACATTGTCATGTACTAACACCATCCTAATCATTCGATTCATCATCCTCATCATCATTGTCACCATCATCAGAACAACATGAGGTTTGTATGAACATCATTTTATTCATACAATGACACATATATATATGATTTTTCTTCATTGTTTCATATAGATCGTTCTCCAAATAAGAGTTCTTCACTCCATCAGTCGCGATCGTCAGGACGATCTGCTACTACAACACCCTCCCCACGTCCTGAGTGGGCTCGTATGTAAATTGTATACATATAGTTTTTTTATTTAATTGAATTACATATAGAAGTAAAAATTATTGTATACATGTACATGTGTTTAATTATTAATTGTTGTTTGTGTCCAGGCACCCCGCCACCCAGGTCGTCCAGTGAGCATTGATCAGGCATCATGGTGGCTAATGCCTCGCATGATGACCATGATGCATTGAAACCCTCAAATAACAATGATGAGTTTCATGATCATGCAGGTACATTAAATTCATATTTATTTATTTAATGAATCTGTTAGTATCTTTAAATTTTGTATCGGTGTTTTTTACTTTGACTAATACATTTGTTTAATCTATCTATCAAGTGTTGATCTCGATTATGGTGCTCCTTGGGACGATGAGATAACCAGAATCACGATTGAAGAGATCAAATCACAACGTGATTCGTTGTGCATCCAGGTAAACTCCATGCGTCCTGAATGTCCATCGGTAAGGTCAATGTCCATGATGATCACTGTAGTTAATGAGTTATTGGACATCTACCAGAAGGAGGGGCCTCTGAGTGACATTTGGAATGTTGCTTTCCAGAAGAGGAGGGACCAAGCACTGGGTCCTAACAATTGGGAGGTGATGAAAACCGCAACAAGGGGAAGGGATGTCAAGGGCACTTTGTTTGACATCCCTCCCGATCGCGCTGCTAGACAACTAATTTGACTACGCGAGTTCAGGTTTGAGGCAGTTGTACCTCATATTTATAATAGATTTATTGGAGTGTGGGGAATTTTCCAACACCATGACCAGGTCTCATTATACTTTGCTAAACATATTTATGCAGAGTTTGTATTACATATCCATTCGGATTACATAACTATGTTGTCACCTTTCTATGGCGTCGAACAAGGACGAACTTATCAGCGTACATGGGCTCATAGATACCCTATTTCTATACCACCCCCTCATCAATTGATTCCTATCCCTATTAGGACACTTCTATGACCCAATGATGTAGTCGAGCCATCATAGCTCAGAATTGAGACACATTCTTTGATGGTGGGTGTCATGCGCACTACATTGGGTCATCCTACCATTGCCATGCATGAGGAGAGGTACAGACCACCCCCTGGACCTACTAAGTCTAATTTAATATGGATTGAATCGGATAATCGGATCCTTAACTATGAGTCTTTAGTATCATATGCTATACATGCCCGAGACTCATACTTCCGGCTGTATGAGAGATCCAGACCGTCATCGACACAACATATATATATATTTATGTACTTATTTAATATACGTCGTTGAATAATCATCTTTAATATATGTAATGTATCTAAAAGAATCAATTGAGTAATATTGATAGTTTTTTATTGCTCCATGCAGAGGACTGACTTTATGGATTCACTCTGTTTCACTTCCCCGTCGCTTTCCCAGGTTCCCATTTCCCTCGATGATGTCCCCATGGTGCATATGCTAGTTCCTTCATCCCA
Organism: Larix kaempferi; assembly: GCA_027924585.1. Taxonomy (NCBI): domain Eukaryota; kingdom Viridiplantae; phylum Streptophyta; class Pinopsida; order Pinales; family Pinaceae; genus Larix; species Larix kaempferi. Next base: position 2,189,630 of record BSBM01001032.1, read on the forward strand.
ACCTTTTAAGTTACATACATGCGTATAATTGCAATTATTTTATCGTAACTTTCATCTTGTCCCTTGCTCAAATTGTATACGGTAGAGGCAAGGGGATTGCAGAGGAGTAGGAGACGTTGTAGTCTCCTCTAGAGTTCGATCGTCAACTGTTAGTCGATGAGGTACTATAACTTATGTTTCAATGCAATATAGAATTCAATTTGATCTTTAATGTATAAGGTTTATTTATTATTCTTTTACTGATTATATGCATGATGTCAACATACACAGGCTCATGTACAATTGGGATTCGATGCTCCAATGATATACAAAGATGAGTGGGAAAGGCTGATTCAACATTGTGTTGGTGAGGGCCCATCGATTTAGTATTGTCCTAGAGATGCCACATAGGACAATTTGGCAAATCTCACCATGGACTGGAGCTAGGTTAGTTGATCCATCCACTTAAAATTTTATAAATATGTCTTCTTATAAATTTAAGTGTATTATATAAATCTAGAACTAACTTACAGAGTTCAAAATTTTAATTTTTGCAGTTCAAGTCTTTATACAACATTTTGTATCGCATGTCATCCCCATACTAGGGGCATGGTGCAGGAGGTACTAGCGGTGGGGATGACCACACGACCCATCAAGGGCCTGCTCCCCATATTAGATGACACATGTTCATGTTATGCACTATTTTTATTGTTATGTCCACATATACACTATTACTTTTCTAAAAATTTGATGGATTATTTCGTATCATATTTTTTCTTCATGGATGTATGAGGTCACTATGTTTATGTTGGCTTGAGTTATTTATCTTATGTTTATGTTTATGCACATGTGTATGTTAACTTTATCTTATATTTATGTCGTTGAGTGTATGTTATTTATGTTTATGTTTATGTCGACGAGTGTATACATGTTAGTTATCTTATGTATGCTATTTATGTTACAACATTTCAACAAAATGCTACTTGGACTAAATATGTTCTCAAACAAGTTTTGTAAAATTGTACTTTACATCAAAAAACTGTTCTTAAGTTTCATTTTCTATACCAGCTATAGTTTCCTTGTTTTTTCTATTTTCTTGACACAATAATATACACAAAGTTTCTATGGACAGTGTACAAGGTTTAAATAGCTATTCTTGGCACGCATTGCATACTCTTCTTAACAATTTTGAAATTTTGAGACTGATAGTGCATATATGTCTATATCTTTTGACATTTACAAAGCAAACATAATTTTGCCTTGAGATCAATGCTCCTATGTGATGCGTAGAACAAATTATGCCTCTTCTACATACTATTTGACAATATGCTTGCTTTTTAGTTGATGTCATTTCATTTTGTGATCTAGCTACTGTAACTTCATGTCAGAAATATATAATGCCCTATCTGCTATTCTTTTAACAATAGTTGTCACAATTAGTTCATCCCACAACCTTCCTCATCTATCACTCTTTTAATGCGTTGACTTGCTTCTTGTGCAATGTAAACATATTTTGTTTCTACAGTTTTGTCACATTTCTGCATATAGAACTTTTCCAAATGTACAACAAAATTTAGAACTATGCCTACTTAATGGTTTTTTATCATTGATTCACGAACCTTTTCATATTGTTGTGAATGAATTTTGAATATTTCTAAAGTTTAAGGGATGTTATTTAATATGATTTATTTTGGGAATCACCACTAGTGCAATCACCACAATGCTATTTTAGTATTCCATATAAATTCACTATATGTGTCCAAATCCACAAAATTCTCACGACATGTCTCAAATAATGCAATGAAAGTGATTTGAATATCGATAAATACTCAAGAAACAAAGAGAAACTTCAAAATGGAGTATCAACTTAAAAATATTATTGTAGTATGGAATATTGACTTAGAAAAACAACCAGGGTTGTGCTGCCATCAGATACGCACATTGGTAAAAAGGGGTTAAGCGTGGCAGAAATATTCAAGCCACAAGGTGCGACCTTGGGGGAAAGCAAAGAGTCGATATACTATCACTCAACACTCAACTCCTCCGTGCTGCCATCAAATACGCACATTGGTAAAAAGGGGTTAAGCGTGGCAGAAATATCCAAGCCACAAGGTGCGACCTTGGGGGAAAGCAAAGAGTTGATATACTATCACTCAACACTCAACTCCTCCGTCTAGGCCAACTCCTAGAGAAGCCAAGGGGGTTGGTCCCTAAGAAAGAAAAACTATGGCTTTATGCTAACTTAAAGAATGAAATTAATCTAGGAGTTTGAAGATGAATTAATACTAAACCAAAGAAATGAAATTATGAATTAAACCATGGAATGAATAAATACACATCCATTTAACACATTGATTCACTTAATGTAAAAAGTGCTTGATTACTACATATTGTTACAGTTCCAAAATGGAGTCACATAGGTTGGAATGTTGTTGTGTGGTGAAAGTGCTGCAGCCTTGTCGGTCAGTTTTAACTAATTTTATTATGAGGTATGGATTAAGGAATGGGTTAGTTCCTGGTTTGGCCCAACTCCAACTTAGTCCTTCGAATTGAGCGTAGTGACAACTAAACCAAGGGTCCAACTGGGCGAGGCATAACCTACTTAAAGTATCCCACTGACTCTGTAGTTAGTTTCACGCGACCTATCGAGTTCTAGAGATCAAGTTTTCGCTTGATTTCCCTATTAAACTAGTCACTCAAATCCCTTTCTGATTAACCAACTGATCAAACTAAGTTGTAGCGGTCAAGAGCACACTTAGGACTTAAGCCTTGGTAAATTTTATTAAATCAAAAGTGAAGTTGATTAACTAAACTAAAATCTAGGAGTCTCTTTTCCACACACCAATGATTGGTGCAGTACTTTGGGAAATCAAGGGTGTAAGTTTTATTTGTTAATAAAGTGCAAAAATTGTAACAACAAAATTATTGATGGCTGAGAATCTATTTCCCCTTTCGGTACTTTAGGAATGCACAACCAGATTTAGTTTTTTATGAATTTGTTAAACTTTGAAATAAAGTACAAAATTGTAAAATAAAGATTGTAACAGTAAAAAATAAAACTAACTATACAACCCTGTAAGGGCGGATTGTGTGCATGTGATGATAAAATAAAATAAAGAAAAGTTAGAAAAATTGCAAACCAAAAAATTGAGCCTGCGATATTTCCCCAGGGGGGATGGGGTGTGGGCACTGAGTAGCCCACTTGCCTTTATTAATTATTTTACAATAAGAAGGTGGATGCCTTTGGTCCTTATAGATCTGTATCCAAAGGCCTTACAAGTTCTAGAAATGATGCAAGATGGAAGTGCATTGCTCCGAGAAGCCTTGGATGGCTTTAGATTTTTTATTTTTTGGCAGCACTTCCTCTTGTTATGGCGATAAAAATGCAAAACAAGCCACCTGAAATGCATCAAATGTGCCCAAATGAACATTAAAAGCATAAAAAATTTAAGTACTAAAATATAGGAAATCTGCACAAGTACTTAAGCAACTTAGATCTACAAAAAAAAGCTTTAAATCTTCGATCTAGTAACATACTTAACTAAATAAGCTTCTTAAAATACTATTTTCAAATGAAACTAATTTAACTAAGCATGCAAGTAACCGTAACCAAAAGAAATTTTAATTAAAGAGAAGGAGAGAGAGATAGCAAAAAAGCCAGAAGCTTGGGAATATTTGAGCCGTGGAGCCTGTAAGTGGAAAGCAGAGGGACTATGCGAAAATTGTTTGAATATTGGAGGAGTCAAACTAGATCCACCAAACATTCGAGCTGGATACCTGCATCAACTCATAACTTCTTTCATACAAATGGTTAAATCGAATATTGGTGCCGCCTACAATAGAAACTTAGAAAGCATGGAAACCAAACTAGAATACACATGCCCATATAAGAGATCTAAAGTAAACTAACAAAGAGAATAATCAAACTAGAAATGCTCCTACCTATCGGGAGATAGCTCCCCTTCAAAGGCCAACTTTCAACCACAAGATGCAAGAAACTAAAGCAATACATATTACCTGATAAAAAATGTGAAATGTTCATCCACACACAATGATGCCCGACATAAGAGATTTGCTTCCAAACCCTTCTTTATTCCATCAAAATATTACAATAGAAAGAGTACAAACATCACTAGCTTTTCAGTCCTCTCTGACCATTACCAAAGGAGAGCCCAATGCCTTGCTTAAATAGCAAAAGATAAAAGAGGGGGCGCACTCATCAAGGGTTCAAAGGGGGGTGCATCACATGATTTTAGGAGAGATTCATGCCATGATTTGGTGATTGATTTAAGATATGGGAAGAGGTGGAAGACACCTCATGAGAGGGGTGCCCCTCTCTACCTTGGAAACTCCAACCACAAACCACGCTTTGCTACCACAACAAAGTCGCCCAAGTGATGAAGGAGGGCACAACTCATGAAGGAGATTCACTCCTGGCTCACTGATTTGATTGCCAATCACCATGGAGCTGATTGATGTGATCTTCGAAATAGATTTCCAAGTCAACTGTACCTTCAGTTGAACAAATTTCCTTCAATTTAGGAAATTTGATTTTCTCAATATCTTTAATTTTTGAATTAAATAATTCAGTTTTATTAATCTCGAGAGAATTTTTATTTAAGTGAATAATAATCACTTAGAACTTAGGGAAAGTGGGTTTAGGGATTTAACGGGTTCTATGGGTTAGAAAACAAGCACCCCCATGGAAAAGTTTACCTCCTAGCCACACTTTTATCATATTTTTTGGATTTTTTAAATTAAAACATTAAAAAAATCTCGTAAAACGGGAAAAAATTATTTTTCCGGAATTGACCGAGAATCCTAGGGGACCTAGTGCATGTCCATATGACTCATTATTGATGGCTAGCATGCTCATAACCATTGACACATGAGCTTTAATAACTTCCTAAGGCTTAACCACCAAGATGAAATTCCAGCTTTGGAGGAGCGGGTGAAAAACTCGTCGATTATACCTCGCTTATTCAGCAGTGCATAATTGACAAGGGAAAAAATGCCATGGAATGTTTGAATTTGATGTCTAAGTCATAGGAAGCCAAGCTCTTTACATAGACCATCATGCTAGCACATTTTTACAATATCCCCCAAGGGGTGTGGACATGCAATTATTGAAGAAGGGACAAAATTTGGCCCGATGGATCTCAAAACACTAAGGATGAACAATTAGATTGTTCAACTCTTCGACTGTTCACTCGGAATCCACTAAGTGCAATTTTAATGGATAACATCTGTCTCCAACTGCGGGACATGTGATCGATCTGGCCTTCAGGCAAGGAGAGGATGCGAGAACAACAGAATATCTGGTTTGTACAACCTGTAAAAAATCTCAACTTGATAGAAAAACCTTCAGTAGCACAAGTTTTATGAAGAAGCCAATGAATCACAAATTGCATTTATTCAAAAATTAACTAAGAATAAAATGCCATTATTCCTAAGTACTAGAAAGAAATGCATAAATTAAATGCTCCCTTTAAGGAGCTTATTTTCCTACTCTAATCATGATGTAAAGTAAACTGCTAAGTGTAATCAGAAATCCAATGTAACCATCTAATCATTTCTTCAATATGGTAGTTTTTTTCCTTATCTTTGGTTACCAACCAAAGCAAGGACACGTTTATTAGAAAGTGCAAACTTGCATGAATATTCAGGATGGGAGGGATGGATGGGAGATTATAAGCATGTAACAAATCCTTAAAGTGCTTTCCCAAATGGTAAGTCCTCCTGCAGGCTTCTTCTATCCATGACTGGATAGGACTGAGAAATTTTTTTGAATGATGAGGCAAATTTGCTACCTCATCATACTGATATGAAGGGATTCTCTAATGATAACTCTTTGTGAAGGCATAAGCCCCCAGTTGCTCCCAATCATAAGGAACCTTTCACTAGTACAAAATGAGAGATAAGTGACCAAGCGACCAAAAACATTGGTCACCACAACTTTTCAAGGAATAAATGACCAAAATTGAGAAATTTTAAGTGAACTGACTAAAAATGACCAATTTGGTCACAGGATAAGAACTAAACTAAAAATGACCAATTTGGTCACAAGATAAGAACTAAACTAAAAATGACCACATAACAATTGGTCATTTATGTGGTAATTTTTAGTTGTGTCATTCCGACAATGGAAAATTATAATTTTGATAATGAATTTGTACAATTTACTAAATTTTAACACTGTAGATGGATTCGGATCGAATCCAGCTGCAGTGTTAGAAGGGGTCTCCGAATTCATCTGCAGTGTTAAAATTTAGTAAATTTTAACATTAATAGTGCACAACTTGGATTATTTTTCAATACATGTCTTCTAAGGGATCATTTATTTGAGGCCATCCTGATGCCTATTGTGTTATGATAGGAGAATCATTGAGATGCTCATTTAGCGGTTTCTCTACTAATTAGTGCCTTGGGTGTGGTGAGTTGATATCTAGATAACACATCATGTCTTGCATATAGTTTATCAAGTGATAGATTAGTTCTTCTACATGTGGTTGAGTCGAGTCTTAGTTAATATTTGTCGTCTTTCCCTTTTGGAATTGTCATGTCCTAAAGTTAGTGTCACTCTGTTTATCTTGTTGTACTACTTGTGTTCATATTTTGTTTGAACAAAACCATCGCCATTCGACCATCTCGACAGTCTGTTAAAGTTTCGACAAGTTCATGTATTTTGTGTCATGTTGGCTAAAAATTGTCAATTTCAAAACCTCCATTAATTCTCCATATGCATTCATTCACCATGGTTCTCTTTGCACCTGAGTTCAAAAATCTTTAAAGTCCCCATGGGTCCCTCCCTTATAAGAAACAACCAATATCCTCCATTTTGAAGAAAAAATAATTCCTCCCTTTTTGTAAAAATCCCTTTGTTCCCATCTCCTTGAATAATAATAATAATAAAAATACCCCCATAATCGCACCTAACCCTTTCTCCTTTCACATATAAAATAAAGAAATTATCAAAAACCTTTTTCCCTGTATATTTTCACCCATATATAATATTAATATATTGTATAGTTATTATATATATTTATATAATTAATATATGTATATTATATAAGTGCCATTGCTTCTTTTGTTCTTTTCTTTTCGCTAGTTATGTTTCACATCGATTGAGGAGAAGAATTATGAACATTGAAGAAGCGAATATTGAACCAGGTATTAAATATTTATTCAGCTTCAATATTATTGAAAAATTGTTCACCATAAAATCATAAATATGAAATCTCATGGTTGTGATTTTAAACCTAAAACATTTTTATAAAAGCTCGCCTAAGAAATTGGCTTTGGGAGCATCAATCCCTGACATTAGTAAGTCAAATGAACCCCTCTCTGGAGCTCATATCTTTAGCATCTCGACTGCAATGTTAAAATTTAGTAAATTAATTACTACTAAGGAAATTATCACTAAGGATGCGGTTAGATATACTAATTTAGGATTCTTAAAATATATCTATAGAACACATTTACTCCATTGCGATCACACTCAATTGATATAAGACACCCCCTTATTTGGGGGATTTGTGGAGGGATCCTTGTATTTATATAGATAAGGAGGTCCGAAAAAAAATTAAATTCAATGACAATAAATAGTCTCTTTGTAACAACATTTTTTTAATGCCAATAAGGCTTCCAACACTATCAAACCCCAATTTCTCCTTTTATCTCACATCAACATGATTTATAAAATCAAATAGCCAAATGATAATGAGTAGGGTTCTAATCCCACCAAGATGTGAAATTAAGTCGACATCTTATCCCACCAACTAAACTAGAGACTCGATGCCTTGCCAAAAACCAAGTCCCATAAATGGTCGAGTTGGCGTTATGGCCCTTAGAAAATCTATTATCTTACAAGGCTATTGAAATGGCACAACTAATGATAGTGATTAATGTTGCAAAGACCCGGGATTTAGCCCTTTGGTTAAGGATTTGACCATACTTAGACATCTATAAATTTGATTTTAGAAAAGTTGCATTTGCATTTCTTTCGAAAGCGGAATATTTTGGGGTAATGGTCACTCTTATTTTCTGCTATTGATGAAAATATCGCCACTATAATCCCCCCGCCAGAGGCCACAACGACTATGGTTCATTTAAATACGCCCTTGTAACCCCATTTGCATGAACATATTTTGGATCAAAGAACACAATTTATGTCGATCAAAGAACACAATTTAGGGCCATGGATGAGGAATACGATGTGATGGTGGGAACTGATCTGAAAGAATGCATCCTTAATGGTCTCCTTTCGGTGGATTGGGTCAATGTGAGTTTAGCTTCAATTCAGATTCATTTGATTTTATAACAAGTATTTCAGATTCTTCAATAATGAAAGCTAATAGTAACAATAAGGGATGGAACAGGGGTTAGGATATGAATGGCACATGCATGGGGGTATCTAGGGTTTCCGCAGGAGGTTTCTTCTCTCATGGAGGTTCTCAAACATCTCCAGTATGTGGATCTGAGGTTTCTCTCACGGAGGTTTTCAAACATCTAAGGTATGCGGATCTAATGCCTAACAAATGAGCCTTGATACATTATTTTCTCTTGCGGATCTAGGGTATTCTGAGGTATATGGAGGTATCATATAAAATATATATATACCTGCAAGGAATCCTTCTGATAATAAAAATAATATGAAAATTTTTAAGACAATGAGATCAATAATTTGCAGAGTAAGGTTGATAGCAGAGATTGCAAAGAGTAAGTTAGCATTTAGAGGACATTCCAAGCTAGTTAAGAATTTAACCTTGATATTCGAGGCCCTAAGGATCCATAGGTATGAGCCTTTGGCTTTGCGGACACTCGTTAGAACCTACATGTAACTAATTGACAGGACCAACTTTGTCTTATGGCCATCAGATTGAACCAGTGCTCCGTGAAATTCGACACACCAATCCCAATGTGATGGGCTTTGTGGATGAGGTTGAATCCTTCCTGGGGCACTCTGCATTGTTTATTAGTCTATATATTTTGCGCAGTGTAAGAATGGTCATGGCTTCTGTTTGCACTCTTCCAATTGCAATTCCATCATCCAACACGAGTAAAGGGCCACATTCATGGCTACCCCACTGCACGAACTTTACAAAAGGAAGAAGATCGGAGAGGCAACAGGGCTTGAAAATGGTGGTCCTTGCAGTGAGCAGTGGAGGTGGCTGCTGTGGGGGAACCAGTAGCAACAGCAGTGGTAGAGGCAGCAGCAGTGGAGGAAGCTGCAAGAACCATGGGAAATATTCAGGTCCTAATCTTTCCAAAATTGGAAAAGAGTTTGAAACCATGGTTTCCAGAGCCACATTGAGTGAACATGAGAAGGAATACAATACTATGGAGGTAGGTTTCTAAGACTGTGAACAGGCCCACAGAGTGAGTTTAGGTAATCTGCAATTCAATCTTGGGACTTTTGCCTGTTATCTTATTTTGATTCAAGCTATTTATTGCATTTGTGGGTCTATAATCGAATCACTGAACTAGATGCCCATTATGTTATTTTGATTCAACTGGTCACTGCATTTGGGTGTCTGTAATTAAATCCTTAGACTCAACCATTCAAATGGTGATTGGATCTGTGGGTCTGTAATTGAATGTTTGGATTAGATGCCCATTATCTTATCTTGATTCAAGCTGATGGTTGCATCTGCGGAGCTGTAATTGAATCATTATAAATTATAATAGATGTCCATTATCTTATATTGATTCCAGCTGGTGATTGAATGGGTGGGTTTGTGATTGAATCATTGGATTAGATGGCCATTATCTTATTTTGATTCAAGATGGTGGTTGCATGTGTGGTTTGTATTTGAATCATTGGACTAGATGTCCATTATATTATTTTGATTCAAGCTGATCATTACATCTCCGGGTCTGATTACATCATCAGACTAGATATCCATGATCTTATTGTCATTCAATCTGGTGATTGCATCTGATGGATCTGTAACTGAATCATTGGACTAGATGCCGATTATCTTATTTGTATTTTTCATTCAATCAAGAGATTATAGAAAGAGTTTACTTTTTTAGAACTTTCTGTATTTGATTCATTGGATTGGATACCCATATCAGTTTATATATTTTTTTGCTTCGTTGTCTTGATGCCTTTAGTTGATAGTTTGTTTGCTCGGGATGACTTTAAAGAAGTTATGAACATTGGGCCTTCAAGATTTGTAAGTGTTGTAAGAATTTTTCTGAATCGTGATGTATACAATGAATATATCTAGTCTATATAATGAACCCTATTTTGTGGAATTCGCAGCAAACATTGTCTACAAAGATATATTTATTAGCAATTTCCATTTGGGTGTTAGTCTGTGGCGTTTTAAACATGTTTAAAGGTACATCTTCCTGTAATGAGATTTAGTTATATGTCAGCCAGAGGTTGAGAGAAGAATGATGACTGGATACATTGATATTTCATTTGCAGGATAGTGTGGCTGTGTTTGTGTGTGCTATGTGTATGTTGTTTAGTATTGGGAAACTGGTGTTGTAAGGTTGCATAGACTACATTCCCCACTTTGTCTTAAGTAGCCAGTGCAGATCTCTGAAGCAATGGTGGGATTGTGGGTGCCTGATAATCACGTAGTACACTTGATCCCTAAACTTTGCCATCTCAAAAACAAAATCAAATCCACAAGGCTTCCTTGGAATACTCTTGTGCGAGTTGTGGCTGGCTTTTAACTCAAAACTGGGGAAGTCAAGCTTTCCGTTCAAGATTCCTCGTTGGATCCCTTAACCCTCTTCAGAATGAAAAGAGAATAAAGATTGAAAATCTGGATCAACCAACCAGGATAATCTTTATCGAATATAAGAATGAGGTAGATTCCACTCCTGATCCAAGACTGCTTGCTATAGAAGTACCCGATTTTTTTTAAAAATAAATGTTCCAGCTAAAGGTTATAACTTTTATCCCTTTCGCTTAGTAATGAGAGTAAGATTATCTTTCTAATGAAGGGTTGATCAGGACTTTGCCTGAGCGGAGTGGGTCTGCCATGGCACCGCGGGGCAAGTTATTTGGAAGTGTTCTATCTCAAAGAGGGCAGGCGCTCAGTTATTTTAAATTTGTTTATTCTTTTTCATGGTTAGGACCATTAGATTCTTAGTAGTAGGAATGCACTATTTTTCAAAAGCATTTTAGACTGTTGGATTTGTAGCCTTTGAAGTTTGAATATTCAAGTTTTCCGCTGAACTGTTCTCTCAAAAGTATCTAGCAGATTGTTACAATAATATGGACACTTTTCTATTGTCTTATGAATTATAGTGTCATCCCAACTCAAGGCTCCTTGACTCTCCTTGTTCACTTCACTCAATTTAACCTCAAATCAAGAAGATTTCTAAGAATTAAGATGTCTTTAGTCTCAATTTGCTTCTACACCTTACAAGGGGAGCATATTAATGACACAAGTAGCTGAAACTGTTGCAAATTTTGGAATGCAGATGAGGTCATGCTAATCTCATATCCTGGATAACATCCCTCAGAGTTAATATTAATGGACCACATGCTATCACTTATTGCCTCTGCACCCTGAACCTGATGTTTTGTTGTGTCCTGCAGGCTGAAGAAGGAAAGGGGGAAACATACATTGATCTACATGTGATGTTAAATGAATTAAAAAATGACAACTTGGCATTTGACAATCCCAAGGATGTGTTTATCTAAGTGACAACTACAATAAGGTATGTCTGAAAGATCCAATTGACCTTTGCCTTCCCATTTTTATTCTTTACATGAAAATTGGAATCAGGAAAATTTTCATCTTAATTGAAAAAATATAGATGATTAGTGAGTTTAGATTTTTGTAGTTCATATTATTCATACAAGTTTCAGAGAAAGCTGAATGAGGATTTATGTTACGACGTTTTGGGTGAACCCATCACCCATCTTAAGAGAATTTGAGTTCCAGTGTGAACCTGAATCCTAAGCTGGTTTTGTCCAAAGCCTATATGAGCAAGATATATATGTCAAGTGGATTCTAATTAAAAATTTTCCTGTATTAGCAATGAATGATTAAATTCATAATTCATTGTTGTACATGCAAGGGAAGTGAGTTCATTGAGATCACTACAAGAGATTGTCCAATCCATACATGCAAAAGATTTGATTTTGTGAGGTTGCAGTCTTCTCCCTCTATTAAGTAGCTTCTCAACTCAATATGAAGATAAGTAGTTCTGGTAGCATAAGTATCTGACATGAAGATAATTAGTTCTGGTAGCATAAGTCTCTGACATAAGTCTCCTCAACTCAAGGCCCTTGTTTTTGGTGACATCAAAGTTCTGGGAGGTCCACTACTGTAATTAATGTGTTTATTAAAATCAACTTCAAGCTCAATTTCAACACAGGAGAAAACAAGGAACAAGGAAAGCAGTGTGAATAAGACATTTGATGAAGCAGGAGATGGACTGATCCATACAGCAGTTCTTTGTATGGATATGTTATGCAAGTCGAGTTTTACAACAAAATGATTGCCTGATGTACTTGAGGAAATGCTATCTGTTTCAAGCAATGAGGAAGAAGCTGTAGATGACATTGATATTGAGATGGAGGACATTTATGAAAATGAAAGTGAAAGCCCAGAAAGTAAGCTAATACACCTGTTTTTGTGGAAAAAAATCCGACCACTTTTGGTTGAGCTTTTCTGGTTTAGAGGAGAAAAGCTCTTTCTGGGATTCCTAGCAAAAATCTAGAAACGTTTCCATCTTCAATCAAGCTAGTTGTAGTCGGAGAACAAAACTCCCTGGTCCTGTAGGGTTGAATCTATTTCAATAGATCAAAGGGTTATTGCAAAGATGTCTTTCACAACAAGTATGTAAACAACGTGATCCATGATATTTCTTTCTAGGTTATGACACATATATTTTAATTACTTTTATAACTTCCTTCAACATGCCACGAGTCAAGGAGGCTATGTACAAAGGGCTTGTGAAGCTTGCACTAGTTGATCCTGAAGCTGTAGGGGCAGTCTTTGATCTATTATGGCCTCATTTCCTTCGATTTTGCATACCCCAAGAGGTGCCTGGTTAACTTTTTTACTGTTTTTTTATTTGCTTGATAAAATTGGCATGATGCCACAGCTTTTTGAATAACTTAAACAAATCATGGAGTAGATGAGATGCCCTTGCTAGAGATATACCATGGCCTTGATAAGAACAGATACTTGATGAAGGGTTTATGGAAGCCAAAGAAGTCATTGAAGTGTACTACTCCTAGTTCTCACCTGTTGTAGTTATGCAGGATGGTGGACTCCTGCTGAAACTCAGTGCTTGTGTTAAATTCCAAAATGGTATAGTCAGTTTGGATGAGCCATTAGACTATCTAATTTCTTGTGTACATCAACTTCTTGTCCTTCAGCCATAGACTAAAATAGGTTGATAGTCAGAATATTGGCATGCTTTGGGTTTTCTTTATCTCAAGAGAATGAGGTATTTTGCCAATCTATTTGCCCAATTTCAACATGCTGAAATATTGTAGACTAAGAACTAATGTGAGCATTTCAAGAGACGACTGCATTTAAGTTTTTAACATGCCCATAAGAATTACATGTTGGTGGAATCCCAACTGGAGAATCATTTGCATATGCCTTTATAAACATAAGAAAGAGCTTACGAAGTTGCAAATTGGAAGGTGCATGTTTCAATACCTGATAAGTTTGATTATTTTTGCATAGGTTTCTTCCTAATTATGAGTTGTGTGGCGTTTTGACCATGTAATAATTTTTTTTTGTCACACAATACAGTTTAGATAAGACCGGAAATTTCTCTCTGGAAACTCCAGAAGGAGAAAAAAATGTTGAACAGGCTCGTGTATTTTGGAAGTTTTAATGAATATTGCAGTCTCAGATATGAAAAATGCAACTGATGCAAACCCTGCAGAGGCTAAAAATGAACTTAAGCTGTGTTTTGATTTTGTTTGTCTTTTGCAGTGGTGTGACCTTCCATTGTTACACAATTTGGGGCATGGATCAATTTCTCCTTTAACCTTGATATTTGATTGAAAGGATTGGCTGGAACTGACATGCACGGTGCAACTAATGTAACTGGTAAAAGGCAATTATGGATGGAAACTGGTGAGTTATGTGGCTGAGCCCAAAATTTCTAGAGGGGACTTTCTGAAGTAGATAAAATCCTCTATGCATCTGCAACAAGCCGTAGATATGGCATTAGCATTTTCCATCCCAATTTCAAAAGGCAAAACATAAGAGCTTATAATTTGAATATTTATCAGATGGAATTGGTGAGACAAAGGTTGTAGTGATCATAAGCTGCAATCATATTTTTACTATATGCAAGCAATGATGGAAATGAAGATTATATTATAAAATATTCTAGTTTGGTATAGAAAAGGAGAATTCCTTTAATCCAAGTGGGAACATTGAAGGGGTAAGATTATGGACTACAACATGCAAAGTTGTAGTTGACAATTCCTCAAGTCCAAGTGTGAACAGTGAAGGGGTAAATTATGGAATGCAGCATGCAAAGCTGTAGATGGATACATGCTTATATGTTGTGTTTCAGTATTTGTCACCAGCACATTCTCTGGCATATTTTATTTTATAATGCATAGGCAAGAATGACATTGATGTCATTGGAATGCTAGGGGGATTCATGGTATAGACTGGATTATTTTGGATGTAGGAAATGAGCGACTTTGTCAATGGTGGGATTTTCTGAACTATATTTACAATCAATGTTTTTTTGATTGATTTTTCATAATTTCTGCTCTGTGATTCTCCTCAATTCTCAAAGGCAATCTATATGTTGAATCCAGGCATTTGCAACAGCTAAATTTGCTGATGCTTGTCTCCATGGTTTGCGGGGTGATGCTGGTGTTGTACAGTGTGCTTTTGTTGCATCAGAAGTATATAATAATCATGGAAATAATAAATATTTGCTTGAAAATATTTGACTCTTAATGTTATTTCCTGTTTGATGATTATTGACATTTGTATAAATTGCAATGCTGATGATTATTGACATTTGTATAAATTGCAATGCTGATGATAATGTAACTGAACTAGCATTTTTTGCTTCAAAAGTAAGACTGGGTCGTGTTAGTGTTGAAGAAGTTTTCCCTCTAGGACCATTGAGTGCATATGAAAGGTCAGTGAATACCGACTGAAAATGATTTTATATGTAGGCATTGGTACATCTAAACATATTTTCAACATTCAATTTGAAAAGGAATCTTATTTTTGGGATGTGTTTGTCTTGGTAGATCTGGGTTAGAGAAGTTGAAGAAGGAATTACTAGCAAGCATTGAAAAAGTAATTTCATATGTTGGACAATAACTGCATACTGGTCTAAGACTATATACACAAGTTGGATTTTAGATGATTGTTAGTTAGTACTTTGGTTTTCCTAGTTTTCTGTTTTAACTTATTTACATGTTATTGAAATACAAAGTAGAGGATAAAAATTAGAGACTTGACTCCCTTGACTGTGGATGTTCTAATATTTTACTTGCATAGTTGCAGTGTAGTGACATGGGTGCGTTGTTCCAATGTTCGGTTGTGCTAAGTTGCTAACACAATTTCATGCTCCCTTGCATGTGCACTTTCATTGTGGACACACAACATAGCGTAATATGGATGAGCTATCATGGATGGACAAGTTAATAATTCATAGCATGGATAAGTCCAATGGTGACATCATATTGTCTTCCTTCTTTTCTTCATCTTCTTGAAATTTGGTACACATGTAATCTAGGATCATGAAAAAACTGTCTATACTATATATCTTCTTTTCATTTGTCTTGTTAAAAAAACTTGGATTGGAGTGCCAACTTCTAGCCATTTACATTTTCAGTTACTACTTTGTTATCGAACTAGTCTATTACATGGTTGGCTAGTTTTCTTAGATGTAGAAGCTTGTATGTTTCCATGTTCCTCGAATCACCACTGCGTGCTTAACCCATTAGATTTGGCTGTCTAATTCTAATGACGGATCCTTGTTCCTATTTTTTAAATATCGTTTAGAATTTTTGAGTCCCTTCCAGGTTCTGGCCACCTCACCTGACTCCCATGATCCATCATCGAGATTAATTTAATTCCTCATATTAAGTCCCCTATCTCAGCCTGATTTTTTTAATTGATTATTTTTTTATTCTCATATCAATCCTTAAGGAATTCTATTTAAGGGTGCTAGCTCAATGGTAGAGCACATGCCTTATAGGCAGGAGGTTGGTGGTTCGATTCCTCCGTGCCCTATTTATATTCTGAAACCACTAAAAAGAGATAAATGACTAAAAAAATGACCAAAATTTGAATATAAATGACCACCAGTACAATATGAGAGATAAGTGACCAAAAAAATGACCAAAATATGCATATAAATGACCACTTTTGAGTTGGCGATCGCTTGTAGCAAATTAACGGTCATTTATCATGTGACAAAAAATGTGGTCATAAATTTGGTCATTAATTGTGACAATTAATGACCAAATATATTACCAAATTAATGACCAAATATACGACCACAAGATAAGCTATAAATGACCAAGCTAAATATGACGACAGTTTTGGTCGCGTGATATATGGCCACTAATTTGATACTAGTGGTCACCAACTCAAAAGTGGTCATTTATATGCGGATTTTGATCATTTTTTGGGTCACTTATCTCTCATTTTGTACTAGTGTTTGTACGTAGAGACGATGGCTGAGACTGCTTTTCAATGAGCTATATTTGATATGATTCTTCATTGTACTGCTTCTTCAAGTCTTCCTTGCTGATGCTCATGCATGGCTCATACTGATTATATGAAAAAATTCCATGCTCCTTGTCCATGCAAAAATTTCCCAAGGTCTCAAAGTCCATGAATACCTCATAAATATGTTTTTCAATAAAACCATCAAAAGACTCTGACTCAAAATTCCTTTCCTTAGATATGTCATATATGGGATTTTCAATCATGCCTTCCAAATATTCTGGCTCATCATTTCTTTCTATAGACATATCGTAGATGGGGTTCTCAATAAATGTCCATGTCACGTACCCACCCATCATACCGGCATGGGAGAGAACATGACTCTGATTCCGGGACTTCTAGCCCCATATTTAGTAAAACAAACATCCATATAAAATGAAAATGGGCACATGAAAATGTATAAATATAAGAAACATAGCGGAAATAGATTCAATTACACATCCATCATACATTCAAGATATTCATGAGATTCATCAAATAAATAAATTGCAAAGTTAACACAAGAGAGTACTTATCTTATAACAAAGTAGTCCCGAGAAACTGGCTATGCAACTGCAACATTCCACCCAACCATAGGCCAGTTGTGATCATCAATATCTCAACACACTACCACCCCTGAGCTGGGCATGATCTCTACAAGGAACCAGGGAACAAGAGACTCACACATAGCCCAAAGATACACCAGAATTAGCCAAGCCAATCTACAGTTGGGGTTTATCAGGCTGCTAAGGCAATGGAAGGAAATGAATTGCTAAGCTAGTGGATCATCCATAGAGCCATGGATACCTCTACCAGATCTATCTAGCTTGGTACCCACATTACCTACACACCCAATACAAGGAAGTATTCCCTTCACTACCACACAGTCCCTTAGGCCATACCTTCCAATCTAGTATTGTTCAAGGTGTGCATAGAAGAGTAGCCAACCCTCTTGATCTTCTTGAGAGGTTACCTCCTCACTAGGCTCATCAAGCCAATTATGTCCTCTTCCACTCCTAAATTCCTACTCATAATAGCAAACCAAAATAGGGATGCACATAACAGCAAAAACACAAGTGCTGGGCATGAAGAGAGACGTTTTTACAGTGGGATGCAAAAAATGGGGTTTCCTTGAGCTTCAGAAAAACATGGGCAAGCATAAACGAAATGGAAAATGGGGATTAAACCCCTGGGAAGGAAAATCCGTTTTCAGAAAATGTTTATGGACAACCCAGGAGCAAAAACGACCTCCATCAAACCCCCAATTCGTGGTTCTCCTCTCCCAGACACTGTACCAACCAAAAACGAGTTCCTAGCCATGGAAAATACAGGAAAATGGTAGAAAACGTGAAGGAGAAAGACCCAGCTAGCTCAGACTGCGTGAGAGAGGAAAGATAATGGGTGAAGAACGGCATTGGGCACCATTTCGTGGGTGTTTTCTTGCCCCAGAAGCAAAAGTACATTTTCCCAGGTTGATGGCTTGCCCATGCACGAAATTGGCTTCCATACCTCTTCATTCCCAAGGCATTAACTGCCTCAACCAATTCCTGGAAGAATTAAATGATTGGGTGCATAAGTCAGAATGGGTAGTTGGGGTTCATTCATTGACATTTGGCTTAACACCATTGGCTCAAGGGTTTGAATAATTTTCCTCCCTATTCCTTGTAGAATCATGCCCCCATATCTTTGTTGCATTGCATAGCTAGTTGTGGGTTTTTCATTAAAATTCGTATTTACATGATGTCTTACTTTACATTGTGCCTATCTAGCACAAGAACCACAGGCATCTATTTTTAATTGCTGATACATAAAATGCTAAATCAATGGTGGGGCCTTGGCCTTGAGCTCTTCACCATGATTAAATAATAATACTTACATCATTTACGATTTAATGCATAGGGGGTCAAAATGGGGACGTGACAGTCCAATTATCATCATCAACATCTATGTCAGTCATGAGGGATTCTTCATCACTTATATCATGCTCCAGGATATGTCTGTCTTCTTCATGCTCATCACCTTCCTATTTAGAAAAAAAGTCATAAGGAAGTAATCCCTCCAAACCATTATTATTATACACATTACAAAATTCCTCATTGATTTCAATATGGGATTCTATAATAGTTTCTTCTGAAGGCGGCTCAGGAGTACACATATGCTCATCATCACTGATATAGTCTCGAAAAAATCCCCATTCTTCAACATTCTCTGTTGAGGTGATATAAGGAAGGTCTTCAGTAATATCTTCAATGGATGATTCCTCATGCTCATATTTAATGGGATCAACATGAATCTTTGAAAATGGAATGTTATACATCATGTTGATATTGGGTGGCTCGGGATCTTCTACATGAAATTATTTGACAGGAAAGAAATAATCCATAGTGCTTCTAATGAATGATTCAATACAAATAACCCAATATGATCATAATCATGCAACTGCCTCAAAAATATTTTTAAGAAGCAAACGAGTGAAGTAATAAATTTATCTGGAAGGCCCTCGTGAAACCAACATGAGGCATCCGCTGGCAAAAAACAAGCAAACATACACATCATATGATCTTCACTGCATATGTTAAATTTGCTCATACGTGAAAAGAATGTCACAACATGGAATCTGGCTGAATGATGTTAAGTTTAAACCAAATAGACTAGCAAGATCACTAAAAGAAACATAATCACAAGATAGACACAGAATTTACCCTGGGAAACCCTCATGGGGTAGAAAACCCAACAAAGATTTCCTCAATAAGATGATCAACAAAAATACAAGATGTGCTCCAAGAATTTACCTCCTCCTCTACCACCTATGCAGAACTCTCAGACACAAGTGCGCTACTTTCTGATTTGTGGAAGTGTGTCAAATGAGGAGCTCTCCTCCTCTACTTATACTAGATCCCGACTGACCAAAAACCCTAATGGGGCCGACCTCTCCTGGAGAAGTCTAATAACCCATAAAATATAAACTCAGGGCCAACCCCCACATGGTGGGTCTAATAACCCTAGTTACCACAAATCATCGGAGGAATAAACATCTCCAAGTACATAATAGAATTGCCTCGGAGGGATGAAACATCTCCGGAATAATAATGTACAAATATAATATTCTTGGAAGTTACAATATTCAACACTCCCCCTTAACGAGAAGGATATTATAACAACATCTGCAGGAGCAAGGAGTCATCAACTACATCATACATGATACATATATAAATCATTGGAAGCTTTCTTCAATACATCATCATCAGTAACTCAACCAGTTACTGGAACATCAACATCATTGTCATCACACGATCATCAGCATTGTCATCATACGATCATCAGCATTCGATCTACAGTATCTGGATCATCTTGATCTACAGCATCTGGATCATCTCGATCTATAGCATCTGGATCATCTGCGTAGCATAGTCTGCAATACACATGATCATATTACAAGATGATCAATCCCGCTCTCTTTAGGACATAGGTCCATAGATGATACAATCCAGATCAAGTTCCAGGATGATCAGTCCTTATCACTTTAAGACAAGTCTCATGTCTAGGGATGATGCAATCCCATCATGTACATTTTGAACCTAGTTCATGGACGATGCAGTCCTCTCACGTACCTTTAAGACAAGTCTCATGTCTAGGGATGATGCAATCCCATCACGTACATTTTGAACCCAGTTCATGGATGATGCAGTCCTCACGTACATTTTGAACCCAGTTCATGGATGATGCAGTCCTCACGTACATTTTGAACCCAGTTCATGGACGATGCAGTCCTCACGTATATTTTGAACCCAGTTCATGGACGATGCAGTCCTCACGTACATTTTGAACCCAGTTCATGGATGATGCAGTCCTCACGTACATTTTGAACCGAGGTCCAGGGACGTTGCAGTCCTATCTTCAATTCTCGGAGACATCAGTCTACGACTCAATTCTGGGACCGAAGTCCGGGGAAGATGCAATCCCCTACTTGTTCATTCAGGACTTCATTCTCGGAGACATCATGTCTACGACTCTCTTTAGGACTGAAGTCCAGGGATGATCCAATCCTCATGTGTCCACCAAGGACTTCATTCTTGAAGACATACGTCTACGGCTCTCTTTAGAACATGTGTTCAAGGATGATGCAATCCCTCTTCTTTCTCGGAGACATCTGTCTACGGCTCACTTTAGGACTGAAATCCAAGGATGATCCAATCCTCATATGTCCACCAAGGACTTCATTCTCGAAGACATATGTCTACGGCTCTCTTTAGAACATGTGTTCAAGGATGATGCAATCCCTCTTTTTTCTCGGAGAAATCTGTCTACGGCTCACTTTAGGACTGAAATCCAAGGATGATCCAATCCTCATATGTACTCATCAATACAGGTACAAGTATCCTCATCCATACAAGTACATTAATCAATACATGTACATACAAGTATTCTCATCAATACATCAATACATGTACTCTAATCAATACATGTAATAATACAAGTACTCTCATCAATACATCAGTATGTAATAGTACAAGTATTCATCAAAAGCATGTATCCTCACCAATACATATATCATCAAAAGCATGTATTCTCACCAATACATATATTATCAAAAGCATGTATTCTCACCAATACATATATCATCAAAAGCATGTATTCTCACCAATACATATATCATCAAAAGAATGTATTCTCACTAATACATATATCATCAAAAGCATGTATTCTTACTGTTAAGTCAGTACCTTGTTTTTCCAATTTTTGGTTTGATAATATCCTATTTTTTCAAAATTTGGTTTGATTTGCACTTTATTTTAAAGTTATTCATTTTCTTAAACTTGATTTTTCCTCCTTAGTAGGTTTTCCTTAGGGTTTATATAAGATTTTGGTCTTTCTTTTGAGTTTTTAGATTTTAAAGCTTTATTTTGGTTTTTGATGAGGGGTTTTAAAAGTTCATTATATCAAATAAGAAGCTCATAGATCTTAGTCTAAGTGGGGACATGTACAAGTCTATTCCTGATAACCTCAAAATCCCATGCCAAATGATATAAGGTTGTTTAAAAGCCACGAATCAGTGTTGAAGTCTTTCTTGTAGCGCTGGAGCCAAAATTCAACAAGGAAGCGCTACAAGAATATCGAGATCACAGATTCTTCCTATTTTCCTGCAAAGTTTTGGCCTGCAGGGGCTAGTGAATGATTAATTGTGGGTTTCAGAGGATTCATGACGTGTTGATGTAATGGGCATCATGATTTGAAATGCTTGCACGTCGTGAGAAGGTCGGGTTCATCATCAACACAGGTGGAGTTCAGTTTGACATCTATCCACACGATTTCAGGAATGTGGCACGATGTTGTTTTCTACAAGCTCATTTAAAGACATAATAGTTAATGAGATAACCATAGCCACTTAATAAAGCCGAGCACCGTTGCCAATTGGACGAGTAAGAAGCGTTGAGGGCATCACGGAAATTAGGGCTTCGTGATTCCGGGGTGAACTGCTAAATTGAAGATTGCGCGACATCTGGACAACAAAGCTGACTCATCTGACAGTGGAGGTCGTGTTTTCAAACAACTACATTGGATGCAATTTACAGGTATTCTTAAAAAACCCATATAACAGCAGATTTGGGGCTTTTTTGTTTGAGCCCACTCTGTTCAAATTAATCAAAGGTTAGGTAAAATTGGGTTCTTAAACGCGATTTTAACCAGAGAAATAGCTATCTGTTGGTGAGCCGCGTCATCAGTTTGAAAGAGGTTTAGGGATAATAGTCTCATTTTTATGAATTTCAACCTTATTAGTGCAACGAATAACCTGTATAGTCAATAGTGCTGTTAACTCCCAGAATCTAGCTTCCGTTCACAAAAAATACCAGAGTATATATCCAATTTACAAGTGATTGAAGCCTAATGGGCAAGAGTGGTAGAATAAATAGGGCTGAGCCAACAAAGGTAGCATGGGTTGAAAAGCTACCAGAGTGTGTGGAGTTATTCAAATGAGCTGGCTGGATGGATTTCTTTAGAAAAATTGATGGATATAATGCACAGGTATCCTGCAGGTTTGCCCAAGGTTTCAACAATGATATGGTAGTTTTCGACACCCTAAAATTCAAGCTGACAGTCAAATTAATTGCAGAAGCCACAGGAATTAAAGATGAAGGTGAACATTGGTTTAAAAAGTTGCCCTTTGATTTTGATCCGCAGAAATACCTCTTACCCAATATCATACCTGATTGGAAAGAAGGTGTGCTAATCCAAAATGTTAAGAAAGAATGGGTGGAACCAATTAGAATTTTACAGAGTTATGTTACCTGTGAGGGCAGGTATGCCTTCGTATATAAGTATCATTTTAGATTTCTTCAACACATGGCTGGAATATCCAAAATGAACTTACCATTTTTCTTCCTGAAGAGTTTGCAGAAAATGGCAAACAAGATGAAGGGTCCAGTAGATTCTTCCTCTCAGTCCATTTTTCATCATGGATTAATCAAATTGATTGTTAGTACTGCCTTGCAACAGGAGGGAAAGACCTGGGACTTTTTTGTTTTTTGGTCTAGTTTTGAAGATAAAAAATCCAAAAGACAAGCAGATAAAGGCAAAGTCTTACTCAGAAAATTAGGTCATAAGCCCAAATTGGAAGACAAAGGAAAGATCAAAATTGAAGAATCAGTAGAGCCTGTAAAGGAAGACAGTGAACAAAAGACACCTTTGGCCAGCCCTAAAAGCAAGTTCACACTGTTTGAATACAAAAAGGAACTGCCTGAGAAGAATCCAGCACCTGTAGCAGATCCTCAGGAGGAGAAAAAGGTTGACATTAAAATGGTTCCTGTAGCTTAAGAAGAGATCCACATTCAGCCAAAAAGTCCCATCACAATTATTTCAGATGATGAAGGATATCTGTTAGAAGAAGAACAGCCTATTTTTGAGATAAAAGTCAAAACTGAAATTGAAGAAGTTCAAGTTTCAGATGGCAAAACCACAAGGCCTAACAGGAAAAGAAACAAGCTGGAAGTGGTGGAATTAGCTGCTATTCAGTACCAAGAGAAAGAACTGAAGATGATGGGAGAGGCAACTACATTCTGGAGACCTAAAACTAGGTCGAAAAATAAGTTGAGATTAAACATGAAAAAGTTGTTAAATCCTAAATTAAACACAGATAAGGTGACTATCTTAGATGAAGGGTCCATGGATGATGACAAATCAGAAATAGATAAATTGCAGCCATGTTTAAAAGAAGAGATTAATTCAGTGGAAGCAGCAGGTGAAGAATATCCAAAGCCCAGCATTGAGGACACTTCTGAGAAGCTGTTGATAGAAGAAGCAGAAATCTTCAAGAAGTTTGACATTCCTTGGAAACCTAATGAAGATCAAGATTCTGCAGTAGATAAAATAACTGATTCTGACAGGGAAAATTTACAGAAGACTGTCAAGCAATATAAGCACCAAATGAATTATATGCAGGAGGTCAACGATGGTTTGATGATGGCCAATAGAAGATTAAGAGAAGATCTCCAGGATGTTCATGACAATTTTCAGGAACTAGTGGCTGATGCAAAAGAAGCACTTAAAAGGAAGAGGGCTGCTGACAGTCAATGCACTCAGCTGGAGAAGACAGTTCGAGATTTGCAGCAGAAAAACAAAGAACTGACAAAAAGGATTAATGACATGGAGAAGGAACAAAAAAAGGCCAAGAAGAAAGAACAAGCTCCAGATGGTATCGCCCTCTTAGCTGAGGTGGAAAAGGACCTATAAAACAGTTATGCTTTTACTTAGTTGTCATTAAATAGCAAACTGATATATTAATGAAATGCTATTTTTAGCATATTTTGTAACTTGTAAATATTCTCTTTTTACTTTACCTCATCGAGAGCTGGAAAACAATTAGGGTTAGAGACCTAATTGATTTTGAAAAGTATAGTATTTAGAGATGTGAACAAGTCATGAGAAGGGTTCTGATTTTTGGGGGCAGCAGGAGGTCTGCAGATTGTATTGTACCTTCAGACTTATTCAAGAGATAAGTACTGTGACTCTTATGAGCATTAGTTGATGAAATAATGAACATATGACTTTTTCTCCTTCATTTTTGTTTGTGATTGGGTTTGTTATTAAGCTTGTTTAGCTTCTTAAATGGTAAATTCATTGCTAGTTGATGTATATTTTCTGGTGATGCTTATCTTTTATGTATGAACCTCAGCACATTCTTTTTGTGGGATCTTTTGTGATATGTTATACATCTTTATCATTTTATGCTTATGAATTAGTTGTTACTTTTCTATTGGATGTATTCCCTGACTGTTCCCAGAGATTACAACCATTTAAATTATATTCAAAAACCCTAAAAACTTTGTCTTATTTATTGAGTTTACTCTTGAGATTGTGTTAGCTTGTTTCCTTAGCCTTAGAAACAATTTCTGGCACAAACATCCTTGGCGCCGTTGCCGGGGACGAAACTGAAGCATATCTTCCCTGGGATACTTATTAGTTTTACTGGTTTAAGAGGTGGACTTGAATCAGATCTTTTTAAAGGCTATTTTCACCAAAAGAGTAGTCACAGTGGCTTCTAAGGGGATTGGGACCAGGAATAGGCCTGTTTCTCCATTGAAACTGGGTGTGACAAACCCGGAACAGATCTTGAAAACAACAAATAAACTCAGAAAATCTCAATCTTTGCCAGCCTCTTGTGACCCTGACCAGCTGGGCAGATCATTAAGTTCAGCTGAAATATCACCTTGGAGAAAACCTATCATCCCTGAAAGTACTTTTCAAGTCTTTACTAATCCCTGAAGTTTTTTGAAAGCTAAGACTTCCTCTCCTGATAAAATACCTATCTTTCAACTGAAAGTAGGAAAGAATCTTTTTCAAAAGGGTTCTAGTCAAGTTTCCACATCTTCCCAATCAGTCAGTACAAAAATGGTAGGTCAAAACCCGCCCATGGATATGATGGACCGCATGGTTGCAGCTAGGTATGCACCATTAGTTTTACCTCAACCTTTACATGCATTACCCAGAGGTGATTACCAGAAATATATGCCTAGATTCAATGGACAGGGGGAAGTCACTGCTGAGGAACATTGGGAGGCTTTCCTAAGCTATGCTGACAATCAGAACATTGAGATAAAAGATGTGTGGATGAGGGTATTTGTTCAAAGTCTTGATGGGGATGTAAGAAAATGGTTTAGAGACTTGCCTGCTAACTCAATTACTATCATTGAAGAACTCCATGATCTTTTCATGAGACAATGGGGAGACACAAAGGATCACACCTACTATATAACTGAGTTTGGGGCTCTTAGAAGAAAGAAAGATGAGACTGTTGCAGATTTTTCCAAAAGGTTTAACAAAATATACACTAGAATTCCAACAGAAATTAAACCTACAGAAACATCAGCTAAGCTAACTTATGCAAATGCTTTTGATCATGAATTTTCTTTGTTACTGAGAGAAAGGAGACCTATCACCTTGCTGAACATGCAAGATGCAACTTTGGAGGTAGAATCTAATTTGCTAGCTTCCAATAGACTTAAAAATGAAACATCCCAACAACTATATGAAAGAAAAGGAAAGAAAGAAGCTGTTACAGCAGGTTCTGCTTCTCAGTCTGCTGAGACCAAGATAGATGAGATGGCTAAAATGGTTAAGATTCTTACTGCAAAATTGAATAAGCTAGAGCTTGAGAAGAATGCTAGTAAACCTACCCCAGAAGCTGATCGAAATCCAAATAACCAAAATCAGTTCAGAAGGCAGTTTGCTCCTAGATTCATGCCAAGAGAGTGCAGGAACAATGATATCCAGCGAGAAAGGAGGGAAAATGAAGATCAAAAAGTACCCCCACCTTTTCAAAATAATTTGGTTGATGAGGAAGAAATCGATCAACAGCTGATCTTTGAAGAAACTGAGACTGATCAGGACATGAATCATATTGGAGATAGATTGTTTACAGGTTTTGTCATTGAAGAAGATTTTTTGAATTCTGAATGCTACACTGCTGGCATGTTTGAAATCGAAGATGAGGTAGATGTGGAGAATGTTCCTATAACTGCTGCTATACATCAGAATGGACCACCTAAGAAAACCCTAAATCTTAGATCAGGTCCAAAACAAGTGGCTCAAGCTCCCAAGAAGAGGGCACTTGTTCCTGCTGCACCTATTCCTGCTAAACAAATGGCTGATCCTGTTATTGAGAAGAAACAGTATGCAGAAAAATCAAAGAGAAATGCTGAAGTTGAAGAGGTAAACAAATCTGTTCAAAATTTTAGTTTGGAGAACGAACTGGGGAAGTTAAAGATTCCTGTACCTCTGACTGAGTTAATAAAGAATCCATCATATAAGAATACAGTTCTGAAAGTGATGAATATACCCAGTAATAAGCCAGTTTCAGATACAGTTAATTTGCAAGAAGAAAACCCTAGAATTTTTATTGGATCAGCTCTGGCTGAAAAGACTGAAAATGAAGCTGGTGCTTCTCCTCCTTTCTATATAACCTTGACTGTACACGAGCAGATGATTCATAATTGCCTGCTAGATTCAGGAGCATCCCATAACTTGATGCCAAAAGCTGTAATGGAAGCCCTGGGCCTTACTGTCACCAAACCTTACCATGATTTATATGCCTTTGACTCCCGAGCTGTAAAATGTCTAGGAGTAATAAAAGACATGGTTGTCAACCTTACTCAGTTGCCCATGAAAAGTGTGATAATGGACGTTGTGGTAGCTGACATCACACCAAAATTTGGCTTGCTTCTGTCTAGGTCATGGGCTAAGAAGGTTGGGGGAACATTACAAATGGATCTCTCTTATGCCACCATTCCTGTTTTTGGTGGAGAAAATAGAAGACTTTACAGAGAGCTACAGCTTGCTTACATAGTCACAGATGATAAAAACCCTAGCAATCACCCAATGTACTCTGTGGACAAAGACCTTGGTTCATGCATATTACAGTTTAGTGAAGAAGAGAATTCTGCTGGTATGTTACAAGTGCAAAAAGAACAGCATGTAAAACGCAGCAGAGAAGAGGAAGATACATTGTGGCAGTTGTACTTTGATGGATCCTCATGCAAAGAGGGTGCTGGAGCTGGAGTTTTACTCATTTCCCTTGGGGGTGAAACAGTGAAGCTCATGTATAAATTGGAGTTTGTTACCACTAACAACACTGCCGAGTATGAAGCTCTGCTACTGGGATTGAAGGCTGCTAAAGATTTGGGAATTCAGCAGATTTCTGCATTTGGCGACTCCGAACTAGTTGTTCAACAGGTGAAGAACAAATATCAAGTAAAGCAGGGTTTGCTGAAAGTATATCGAAATGAGGTATGGGATATGCTTGAAAACTATTTTATAGCATTTAATATCACTCATATTCCCAGGAATCATAATGAGACTGCAGATTCTTTAGCCCTGGCTGCCACACATTTCAGAATCCCTAAAACCACTCAGCTAAAATATCCTATAGAAGTGAGGTATAGACCATGTGTCCCTGACAATGTGAAGCACTGGAGGGTTTTTGAAGATGACATTGAAATAAGAAAATTTCTTGAGCTTATAGAGGAGTTTTCAAATACTCAAATTGATCAGGAAGAAGATGAAAGGGAGGAACAGTTAAATGAGTTTGCTGCAGAAGAGATAGCAGGTCATAAGATTATTGAACTGAAGAGCAATTTCATTCCAAAAGGTCTAGTACCTTTAGAAAGAATATTCACAAAAGATGATACACCTTCAAAGCCAGTAATTCAATCTTTAGAAGACAATGTAGAAGACTACAATATTGGTTCAGCAGAACATCCCAGAATGGTTAAAATTTTGAAATTCCTAACAGTGGAACAAAGAAATAGATATATTAAGCTGTTGAAAAAACATGTAGATGCATTTGCCTGGTCTTATAAGGAACTAAAAACTTATGATACAACAATTATTCAGCACAAGGTTCCTTTGAAACCTAATGTCAAGCCTTTCAGACAGAAACTGAGAAGAATCAATCCAGCCTTGTTCCCTGTAATTGAAAAAGAATTAAAGAAGTTGTTGGATGCGAAGATAATAGTGCCTCTCAGGTATTCTTCTTGGGTGGCTAATCTGGTTCCTGTTAGAAAGAAGAATGGGGAAATTCGGTTATGTGTTGACTTCAGAAATCTGAATCGATCATCATTAAAAGACAATTATCCTCTCCCCAAGATTGAACAGGTTTTGCAGCAAGTAGTTGGAGCTCAGAGGATTTCTATGCTAGTTGGTTTCTCAGGGTACAATCAGATTGCCATGCACCCTGATGACAAAGAAAAGACAGCTTTTACAACCCCCTGGGGGACATTTATGTATGACAAGATGCCTTTTGGCTTGATGAATGCTGGAGCAACCTTTCAGAGAGCCATGGACATTGCATTCGTGGGTGAAAAAGATAAGTTTGTGGTTATCTATCTAGATGATATTACTGTCTTCTCAAAATCTGATGATGAACACTTGAAGCATTTGGAGCAAACCTTCATAAAATGCAGAAAATTTGGCCTATCCCTGAACCCTAAAAAATCACATTTTGCTGTGCAAGAAGGAAAATTACTTGGTCACTTGGTGTCTGCTGATGGCATCAGAATAGATCCTGAAAGGGTGAAAGCAATACTGAAGATTAGCTTACCTCGGAGTAAAAAGGATGTTCAATCATTCATTGGCAAGATAAATTTTCTGCGGTGGTTTATTCCCAACTTTGCTGAAACCATTAAACAAATCATAGCCATGTTAAAGAAAGATCAGGAAGTAAAGTGGACTGCTGAGGCAAAGATAGCATTTGAGAAAATCAAAGTAGCTCTTACTGAAGCACCTGTACTGGTAAGTCCTGATTTTACCAAGGAATTCCTTACCTTCTCATTCGCATCAGAAGACACCATTGCAGCTGTCTTACTTCAGAAAAATAAAGAAGGTTTGGAACAGCCTATTGCTTTCTTCAGCAAAACTCTCAGAGATTCTGAGCTGAAGTATAGTATTCTGGAGAAGCAAGCTTATGCTTTGGTAAAAGCTTTGAAATTTTTCAGAATTTATATCTTGCATTCAAAGGTAATTTCTTTTGTACCTAATCCTGCTGTGAAGGAGGTGTTAACTCATGCTGATAGTGAAGGAAAGAGAGGCAGATGGATTGCGAAGATTATGGAATATGATGTAGAAATAAGGCCTACTAAGCTTGTCAAGGGACAAGGTTTAGCCAAGCTGTTGGCTGATTCTAATTGCCAGGCCCTAGGACTCCATGTCATGGTTTAAGACTCACTTCCTGAAGAAGATCAAATACAATTGGAGAAAGAAAAAATCATGGATTTTTATTCATCATCAGTCTGGTATGCAGGCATTGTTCATTTCTTATTATTTCTGCAATGTCCTGAGCATTTGGATAAGAAAGCTGCAAGATCTTTAAAACTCAAAGCCAATAAATACTGTTTAGTTGAGGATAAATTATTTTGGAAAGATCCAGGGGGTATTCTGCTCAGATGCTTAGACTAATCTGAAATAGGAGAGGTAATTTCAAAATCTCATGAAGGTGCCTGTGGAGGTCACAAGTATTGGAAAGCAACAACTTACAAAATTTTGCGAGCTGGATACTATTGGCCATCCTTATTCACAGATGTTTACCATTAGGTAAGAGCATGCATTCCTTGTCATAAATTTGCAGGTAAACAGAAATTAGTGTCCTTACCTTTAAAACCTATTGCAGTAAATGCCCCGTTTCAGTAGTGGGGTCTGGACTTTATTGGAGAAATAAATCCAGCATCTTCAGGACAGCATCATTGGATTCTAACTGCCACATATTTTTTCACAAAATGGGTAGAAGCCATTCCCACAAGGAATGCTACAGACAAAGTAATCATGGATTTCATTGAAGAAAATATTTTGAGCAGGTTTGGCTGCCCACAGAGATTAATAACAGACAATGCAAAGGCATTTAAATCCAAGGCAATGGTGGCCTTCTGTGAAAGAAATGGAATCATTCTAAAACATTCAACTCCCTATTATCCTCAGGGAAATGGTCAAGTTGAATCTTCCAACAAGAATATTATTCAGAGCATCAAGAAACTGCTGAAGCATAACAAAAGGTCTTGGGATTCAATGCTGAAGTATGCATTATGGGCAGATAGGATTACAGTGAAACAAGCAATTGCAACTTCTCCATTTCAGCTAGTTTATGGTACTGAAGCAGTGTTCCCTGTCCAATTAGGAATTCCAGTGATGAAATTCCTCCAGAATTCTCAAGAGGAACCTAATGATATGCAAAGGAGACTATTTGAAATGATAGAGTTACAGCAGAATAGAGAGAAGGTGGATGAAAAAGCACAGCTGTACAGATCCAAAATTAAAAGCAGATTTGACAGGAATGTCAAAGAAACTACTTTCATTGAAGGTGAAATGGTTTTAAGATGGGATGCAAGGAAAGAGCAGAAAGGAAAGCATGGTAAGTTTGACAATCTTTGGTTTGGTCCTTTTCTGGTATCAAAGGTTTTAGAGAACAATACCTTTATTCTGCAGTCCTTGGAAGGTGAAGAGTTGTCCAGCCCTGTTAATGGACGATTCCTCAAACATTTTTACAGTTTATAAGAACTTTTTCATTGATCATTGTACATACCGGTGAGTGAATCACAATAAGACTCCATACCCCAATGGATAAGGCACTGGTCTTCAGGTTCTTGAAGCCTCGCAGGGAGGCCTTCATCTCGTAGTTGGAGCCAGATGTTAAGTCAGTACCTTGTTTTTCCAATTTTTGGTTTGATAATATCCTGTTTTTTTCAAAATTTGGTTTGATTTGCACTTTATTTTAAAGTTATTCATTTTCTTAAACTTGATTTTTCCTCCTTAGTAGGTTTTCCTTAGGGTTTATATAAGATTTTGGTCTTTCTTTTGAGTTTTTAGATTTTAAAGCTTTATTTTGGTTTTTGATGAAGGGTTTTAAAAGTTCATTATATCAAATAAGAAGCTCATAGATCTTAGTCTAAGTGGGGACATGTACAAGCCTATTCCTGATAACCTCAAAATCCCATGCAAAATGATATAAGGTTGTTTAAAAGCCATGAATCAGTGTTGAAGTCTTTCTTGTAGCGCTGGAGCCGAAATTCAACAAGGAAGCGCTACAAGAATATCGAGATCACAGATTCTTCCTATTTTCCTGCAAAGTTTTGGCCCGCAGGGGCTAGTGAATGATTAATTATGGGTTTCAGAGGATTCATGACGTGTTGATGTAATGGGCATCATGATTTCAAATGCTTGCACGTTGTGAGAAGGTCGGGTTCATAATCAACACAGGTGGAGTTCAGTTTGACATCTATCCACACGATTTCAGGAATGTGGCACGATGTTGTTTTCTACAAGCTCATTTAAAGACAGAATAGTTAATGAGATAACCATAGCCACTTAATAAAGCCGATCACCGTTGCCAATTGGACGAGTAAGAAGCGTTGAGAGCATCACAGAAATTAGGGCTTCGTGATTCCGGGGTGAACTGCTAAATTGAAGATTGCGAGACATCTGGACAACAAAGCTGACTCATCTGACAGTGGAGGTCGTGTTTTCAAACAACTACATTGGATGCAATTTACAGGTATTCTTAAAAAACCCATATAACAGCAGATTTGGGGCTTTTTTGTTTGAGCCCACTCTGTTCAAATTAATCAAAGGTTAGGTAAAATTGGGTTCTTAAACACGATTTTAACCAGAGAAATAGCTATCTATTGGTGAGCTGCATCATCAGTTTGAAAGAGGGTTAGGGATAATAGTCTCGTTTTTATGAATTTCAACCTTATCAGTGCAACGAATAACCTGTATAGTCAACAGTGCTGTTAACTCCCATAATCTAGCTTCTGTTCACAAAAAATACCAGAGTATATATCCAATTTACAAGTGATTGAAGCCTAATGGGCAAGAGTGGCATAATAAATAGGGCTGAGCCAACAGAGGTAGCATGGGTTGAAAAGCTACCAGAGTGTGTGGAGTTATTCAAACGAGCTGGATGGATGGATTTCTTCAGAAAAATTGATGGATATAATGCACAGGTATCCTGCAGGTTTGCCCAAGGTTTCAACAATGATATGGTAGTTTTCGACACCCTAAAATTCAAGCTGACAGTCAAATTAATTGCAGAAGCCACAGGAATTAAAGATGAAGGTGAACATTGGTTTAAAAAGTTTCCCTTTGATTTTGATCCACAGAAATACCTCTTACGCAATATCATACCTGATTGGAACAAAGGTGTGCTAATCCAAAATGTTAAGAAAGAATGGGTGGAACCAATTAGAATTTTACAGAGTTATGTTACCTGTGAGGGCAGGTATGCCTTCGTATATAAGTATCATTTTAGATTTCTTCAACACATGGCTGGAATATCCAAAATGAACTTACCATTTTTCTTCCTGAAGAGTTTGCAGAAAATGGAAAACAAGATGAAAGGTCCAATAGATTCTTCCTCTCAGTCCATTTTTCATCATGGATTAATCAAATTGATTGTTAGTACTGCCTTGCAACAGGAGGGAAAGACCTGGGACTTTTTTGTTTTTTGGTCTGGTTTTGAAGATAAAAAATCCAAAAGACAAGCAGATAAAGGAAAAGTCTTACTCAGAAAATTAGGTCATAAGCCCAAATTGGAAGACAAAGGAAAGATCAAAATTGAAGAATCAGCAGAGCCTGTAAAGGAAGACAGTGAACAAAAGACACCTTTGGCCAGCCCTAAAAGCAAGTTCACACTGTTTGAAGACAAAAAGGAACTGCCTGAGAAGAATCCAACACCTGTAGCAGATCCTCAGGAGGAGAAAAAGGTTGACATTAAAATGGTTCCTGTAGCTAAAGAAGAGATCCACATTCAGCCAAAAAGTCCCATCACAATTCTTTCAGATGCTGAAGGATATCTGTTAGAAGAAGAACAGCCTATTTCCGAGATAAAAGTCAAAACTGAAATTGAAGAAGTTCAAGTTTCAGATGGAAAAACCACAAGGCCTAACAGGAAAAGAAACAAGCTGGAAGTGGTGGAATTAGCTGCTATTCAGTACCAAGGGAAAGAACTGAAGATGATGGGAGAGGCAACTACATTCTGGAGACCTAAAACTAGGTCGAAAAATAAGTTGAGATTAAACATGAAAAAGTTGTTAAATCCTAAATTAAACACAGATAAGGTGACTATCTTAGATGAAGGGTCCATGGATGATGACAAATCAGAAATAGATAAATTGCAGCCATGTTTAAAAGAAGAGATTAATTCAGTGGAAGCAGCAGGTGAAGAATATCCAAAGCCCAACATTGAGGACACTTCTGAGAAGTTGTTGATAGAAGAAGCAGAAATCTTCAAGAAGTTTGACATTCCTTGGAAACCTAATGAAGATCAAGATTCTGCAGTAGATAAAATAGCTGATTCTGACAGGGAAAATTTACAGAAGACTGTCAAGCAATATAAGCACCAAATGAATTATATGCAGGAGGTCAACGATGGTTTGATGATGGCCAATAGAAGATTAAGAGAAGATCTCCAGGATGTTCATGACAATTTTCAGGAACTAGTGGCTGATGCAAAAGAAGCACTTAAAAGGAAGAGGGCTGCTGACAGTCAATGCACTCAGCTGGAGAAGACAGTTCGAGATTTGCAGCAGAAAAACAAAGAACTGACAAAAAGGATTAATGACATGGAGAATGAACAAAAGAAGGACAAGAAGAAAGAACAAGCTCTAGATGGTATCGCCCTCTTAGCTGAGGTGGCAAAGGACCTATAAAACAGTTATGCTTTTACTTAGTTGTCATTAAATAGCAAACTGATATATTAATGAAATGCTATTTTTAGCATATTTTGTAACTTGTAAATATTCTCTTTTTACTTTACCTCATCGAGAGCTAGAAAAAAGTTAGGGTTAGAGACCTAATTGATTTTGAAAAGTATAGTATTTAGAGATGTGAACAAGTCATGAGAAGGGTTCTGATTTTTGGGGGCAGCAGGAGGTCTGCAGATTGTATTGTACCTTTAGACTTATTCAAGAGATAAGTACTGTGACTCTTATGAGCATTAGTTGATGAAATAATGAACATATGACTTTTTCTCCTTCATTTTTGTTTGTGATTGGGTTTGTTATTAAGCTTGTTTAACTTCTTAAATGGTAAATTCATTGCTAGTTGATGTATATTTTCTGGTGATGCTTATCTTTTATGTATGAACCTCAGCACATTCTTTTTGTGGGATCTTTTGTGATATGTTATACATCTTTATCAGTTTATGCTTATGATTTAGTTGTTACTTTTCTATTGGATGTATTCCCTGACTGTGACCAGAGCTTACAACCATTTAAATTATATTCAAAAACCCTAAAAACTTTGTCTTATTTATTGACTTTACTCTTGAGATTGTGTTAGCTTGTTTCCTTAGCCTTAGAAACAATTTCTGGCACAAACACTTACCAATACATATATCATCAAAAGTAAAAAGCAAGTAAAATAAGTATTCTAAGTATAAGAGTCCTAAATCTAAATAATCTAAGTATCCAAGTGTAGTAAATAGGTATCCACATCATCGACCTTGCTGTCGATTAGACAATCTCATCATTAGTAACTATACTACTCCCCCTTTCGAGGAGGGTCCTTTTGAACTACACCAAGCTTGTCTCAGAAGTATTCAAACTTCACTCAAGACAGAGGTTTGTTCAAAATATCAGCAATTTGATCCTCAGTGCTCACATACTCGAGCTTGATAGCTCCTCTCTGCACCATATCTCGTATATAAAAGTATAGGATCTCTACGTGTTTTGACTTATCGTGGAATGCAGGATTTTCTGTCATCTTAATACATCTTTGATTGTCACACATGATCACAGTGGGATCCATTTCTAAGTCAAACACTCCAGATAATAGTTTTTGAAGCCACACTGCTTCACAACTGGCAGAGCAGGAAGCTATATATTCTGCTTCAGCAGTACTGAGAGGCACACTAGATTGTTTCTTGTTGAACCATGAGATCATGGCAGATCCAAGACCATAACATCCACCTGATGTACTCTTTCTGTCTGAGACACTTCCTGCCCAATCAGAATCTGAGTAACCATGTAATCTGAGTTCATGATCTCCAAGCTAATATAGACCAAAATCTAATGTACCCTTTAGGTACCTCATTACATGCTTTGCAACTATTAAGTGAACCTTTCTAGGTTCTACTAGATACTGACTAAGGGTGTTTACAACAAAGCATATATCTGGCCTAGTATTTGTTAAATACATCAATGACCCAATGATTTGTCTATATAGAGTTAAGTCCACTAATTTCGATGAGTCATTAACTAATAACTTCAAGTTGGACTCCATGGGAGTGGCCATGGCTTTACACTCCAACATATCAAATATTTTTAGAATCTCCACAACATACTTACCTTGATTTAGAAAGATTCCTTTTGTTTCTTGCCATGCTTCTAGACCTAAGAAGTAGTGCATTAATCCGAGATCTTTCATCTCGAATTCTGAAGAAAGCTTCTTCTTGCATTCAATAATTTGTTTCTCATTTCCGGTTAGAAATAGATCATCTACATATAACAATAGTATAACTGGTTCATCATCCATCACTTTGAGATAAAGATTGGGGTCAGCTTTACTCTTGGTAAAGCCCATGCTTGTTAAGAAATTTTCAATCCTTCCGTACCAAGCTCTGGGAGCTTGCTTCTGTTAAGATTTAATATGCTAAGATAGAAAATAGCAGCATTACATTCCATTTCACAATAATAGCATATACAGGATCACTGAAGAAACAACAAGCATAGCATAAGCACAAGAGACACAGATTTATCCTGGGAAACCCTCATGGGGCAGAAAACCCAGTAAATCTTCCTCAATATAGATGACCAGCAATATACAAAGATGCAAACCCTGAGCATAAGCTCCTTCTTCTCCATAGCATACCTCTCCTCCACAAGTGCGCCATTCTCAAGTGAGTGAGTGTGTCAAATGAGGAAACACCTCCTCTATTTATACACTACTCCGACTTGTCTTTTACACAAGAACACGTAGGATCGTATTTAACCAATGGGTTAAATACCCCACTACAACTGACTGGGCCGACCCCTTTAGGGTGGTCTAATAACCCTTTGACCCACATAACACATACAGGGCCGACCCCCACTAGGGAAGTCTAATAACCCAAGTTACCACATTCCGACGGAGGAATAAACATCTCCGGATATACAATAAGATCTTCACAGAGGAATGAAACATCTCCAGAATAATAAAGTACAAATATAATATTCTTTGAAGTTACAATATCTCAACACTCCCCCTTAACGAGAAGGATATTATAACAGCATTTGCACGAGCAAGGAGTCATCAACATCATACATGATACATCTATAAATCATTGGAAGCTTTCTCAACATCATCAGTAACTCAACCAGTTACTGGAACATCTTCAATACTGGAACATCAACATCTTCAGTACTGAGTCTTTATCTTCTGCAGCACTCGAACAACTACAATAACATCAACATCTATATCCTCACGATTATCAGCATCATCATCATACGATCATCAACATCGGGATCATCTCGATCTACAGCATCTGGATCATCTCGATCTACAACATCTGGATCATCTCGATCTACAGCATCTGGATCATCTCGATCTACAGCATCTGGATCATCACGATCTACAGCATCTGGATCATCTCGATCTACAGCATCTGGATCATCTCGATCTACAGCATCTGGATCATCACGATCTACAGCATCTGGATCATCACGATCTACAGCATCTGGATCATCTCGATCTACAGCATCTGGATCATCTAGATCAACAGTATTAGTATTCACACCAATACAAGTATACACATCATCAATACAAGTATCCACACAATAAAAGTATACACATCATCAATACAAGTATCCACACAATAGCAGCATACCCTGCAACACACACGATCATATTACAGGATGATCAATCCTGCTCTCTTTAGGACATAGGTCCATGGATGCTGCAATCCTGTCATGCACCTTTTGAACCGAGGTCCAAGGACGATCCAGTCCTACCATGTACCTTTTGAACCGAAGTCTAGGGACGATCCAGTCCTATCATGTACCTTTTGAACCGAGGTCCAGGGACGATCCAGTCCTATCATGTACCTTTTGAACCGAAGTCCAGGGACGATCCAGTCCTATCATGTACCTTTTGAACCGAAGTCCAGGGATGATCCAGTCCTATCATGTACCTTTTGAACCGAAGTCCAGGGACGATCCAGTCCTATCATGTACCTTTTGAACCGAAGTCCAGGGGTGATCCAGTCCTATCATGTACCTTTTGAACCGAAGTCCAGGGACGATCCAGTCCTATCATTCAAT
The DNA here is from genome assembly GCA_027924585.1 of Larix kaempferi. Lineage (NCBI taxonomy): Eukaryota > Viridiplantae > Streptophyta > Pinopsida > Pinales > Pinaceae > Larix > Larix kaempferi. Next base: position 2,227,572 of record BSBM01001032.1, read on the forward strand.
TCTCGGAGACCTCATGTCTACGGCTCAATTCATAGGACCAAAGTTTGAGGATGATCCAATCCCCTTACCTGTTCATTCAGGATTTTGTTCTCGAAGACATCATGTCTACGACTCAATTCAAAGGACTAAAGTCCGAGGACGATCCAATCCCCTTACCTGTTCATTTAGGATTTTTTTCTCGGATACATCATGTCTACGGCTCAATTCAAAGGACTAAAGTCCGAGGACGATACAATCCTCTTACCTGTTCATTCAAGATTTTGTTCTCGGAGACATCATGTCTACGGATCAATTCAAAGGACTAAAGTCCGAGGACGATCCAATCCCCTTACCTGTTCATTCAGGATTTTGTTCTCGGAGACATCATGTCTACGGTTCAATTCAAAGGACTAAAGTCCGAGGACGATCCAATCCCCTTACCTGTTCATTCAGGATTTTGTTCTCGGAGACATCATGTCTACGGCTCAATTCAAAGGACTAAAGTCCGAGGACGATCCAATCCCCTTACCTGCTCATTCAGGATTTGGTTCTCGGAGACATCATGTCTACTGCTCAATTCAAAGGACTAAAGTCCGAGGACGATCCAATCCCCTTACCTGTTCATTCAGGATTTTGTTCTCGGAGACATCATGTCTACGACTCAATTCAAAGGACTAAAGTCTGAGGACGATCCAATCCCCTTACCTGTTCATTCAGGATTTTGTTCTCGGAGACATCATGTCTACGGCTCTCTTTAGGACTGAAGTCCAGGGATGATCCAATCCCCTCAAGTCCACCAAGTACTTCATTCTCGAAGACATACGTCTACGACTCTCTTTAGGACTGAAGTCCAGGGATGATCCAATCCCCTCAAGTCCACCAAGGACTTCATTCTCGAAGACATACGTCTACGGCTCACTTTAGGACTGAAGTCCAGGGATGATCCAATCCCCACATGTCCACTAAGGACTTCATTCTCGAAGACATACGTCTACGGCTCACTTTAGGACTGAAGTCCAGGGATGATCCAATCCCCACATGTCCACTAAGGACTTCATTCTTGAAGACATACGTCTACGGCTCACTTTAGGACTGAAGTCCAGGGATGATCCAATCCCCACATGTCCACTAAGGACTTCATTCTCGAAGACATACGTCTACGGATCCTTTTAGAACATATGTTCAAGGATGATGCAATCCCTCTTCTCAACTTATATCTTGTTTAAGGACCATCCACCAACCTCTCTATTGGCATTACTAATATAGGTATCCTCATCATCGACCTTACTGTCGATGCAGGCAATCTCATCATAAGTGATCACATCAATCCCCCTTTCGCGGAGGGTCCTTCTAAACTTTATTAAGTTTGTCTTGGAAAACTTTTACTTGAGGTAGAGGTTTGGTTAGTACATCGGTAACTTGTTCACTTGAGGTAGAGGTTTGGTTAGTACATCGGATCAGTAGAATTTTGGTTAGTATATTGGTAACTTGTTACAAATTCAAACTTTTAGTTCCTTTCTGCACCTTATCTTGGAACACTAGATTCTCTGCCATCTTGATACAACTCTGTTTGTCACATAGGATCATAGTTGGGTCTATCTCTAAGTCAAACAATCCTGAAGCCATACCGCTTCACAATTAGCAGAGCAAGCAGCCATATATTTTGCTTGTGCTAAGAGCCACACTAGATTGTTTCCTGCTCAACCACGAGATCATGGCTGATCCCAGACAATAACATCCTTTTGATGTGCTCTACCTGTCTGATACACTTTCTGCTCAAACAACATTTGTGTAGTCATCTGAAGTCATGATCTTCAAAATAGCATAGATCAAAGTCTATCGTATCCTTTAGGTACCTCATCACATGCTTTGCAACTAATAGGTGAACACATCTAGTTTCCACTAGATACAAACTCAAGGTGTTCACAACAAAGCATATATCTGACCTAGTATTCGTTAGACACATCAATGACTCAATATTTTGTCTGTACAGAGTTCTATCCACTAACTCTGATGAGTCATCTGCTAACAACTTCAAGAGTGGCCATCCCAACACATCAAGTCCTTTTAATTTCTCAGCATACTTTCCTTGGTTGAGAAAGATTCCTTCTGAGCCTTGCCATACTTCCAGACCTAGGAAGTAATGCATCAATTTGAGATCTTTCATTTTCATTTCTGCAGCCATCTATCTGTGCCATCTCTCGTTAGATGGGTCTGCTGATATGAACCTCAACATCATTCGAACTCTGAGGTGAGTTCCTTCTTGTATCCATGTCATCTATGTATAGAAACCATATTCAACCTTGTAGCAAAGGTTGAGATCCACATCAACCATGGTGATCATTAAGCTCATCAATTGATTATTGATCCTGGGAACCCATACAGAACCTGATTGACACTTCTTCTTTAATTACACCATTAAGAGAATGGTCTTATATAGCCACTTGGAGCAAAACATCTCATCATGATTCTCTTCCTCTTTCTAAGAGAATCTTCTAGCCACAAGCCTTCTATAGTGTGTTTGATTTGTAAATCTTTTGTTGAACATCCATCGCTTGTTTAGTGTTCATCATTCATCATGATCTTTCCTACAAATAAAAATTAAGTACAGGATTAGTAATACTTCATAATCATCAAATCATATTGACATGATAACCTATTATGCATACAGATATCATTTACATAGTTATGCAACTATTTTGACCAATACTTTGGCACAACACTTTCCCATATCATGTATGCATACAGTGGCTATCTAGATGCCTTCCATCTCTACCAGAACATACTATCGAGAGTGTGCACAGCTCTCAGCATGTCAGCAAAGAGGTTTCATTCTAGACAAGCAACAATGGAATGTTTGTCGAATTTACCAATCATATGCATATTAGTAGTATACTGTTCAATGCTTTATGAATGTTTACACTCAGCATGATATATTCTAGGAATACAAATATGCATACAAGCAATATCATTTACTATTTCTAATAACAACTCAAATACTTATCTTTTATGTTTGTGTGGTTGCCTCCCGCTTGATCTTCTGTATGTCTTCTGAACTTCTATTCATTCTGTACCACTGTGCATGCTCAAGTGTGCACTAGTGTCATCCTCATGATCTCATACACAAACATACATTCATTAGTATATTCTCAATATTATCAAAACATTCTAATTCTAAATAATCTTGAATATGTATAGTCATGATCATTAGTATTCAGGGTTTCAAGGAAGTCTTCTTTTACTCATGCATATTCTTGTTTGATCTAGATAGTTAAATCATCAACCAAGATAAGAGACATAATATGCATAAACCCTTGATTACTAACTTTATGAATTACTAACTTTATGAATAAGCATAACCAATCATACCAAGTATACTTATATAAGGGATCCTAACACAAGGTAAGATTCTAACATGACATAGGAAAACATCCCTGGATTAGTATACCTGCTTAGTTTTGTACAACATACCTAAACAATCTCTTCAATGATTTAGAGATCCTGAGCTAGAACCTGCATGTCTCATAGGTTAAACATAATATAACAAAGTCATACATACCTCGTAAGTAGAACAAATATTATGGATGAGTCTTTGTCTTCATGTTGTCATGGTCATGGAACTTGATTTGTCTTTTGTGATGTACCTGTATCTTGTTAGCATACAACATCGACCTCACACAAAACCATAATCCATTAGTACAATCATATAGCCCTAATCAATGAATGTCTTCGATCATTCACATGCATTCATACTATTACTAGGGTGATAAGACAATTCTAACATTAATCAAGATTGTACTAATAAATAATATGAAGACAAACACATCATGAACTTAATCAAGAATCAGATTTCAAGACATACTTGAACCTCCTTAAGTCATACCTGTCGATACTTCTTGTAGTCTTCTTATGTAAGGCCTTAGCCTCAACTCCCCCTGAAACTTGGTCTGGAGCTTGATTAGGGTTTGCTAGAGAAACCCTAAAAATTCAATCTTTGACTTTCACACTTCTGAATGGATGGAAGGGTGTGTCTTGCTAAGCTGATCAAACTAGCATACTTCAATTTTGAAATCTCCAAAATTTGACCCCTCAAAATTGCCTTCGAAACTTTTGGATCTTCTGGATAGGAACCCGAACTAGGGTTTGATGAAGCCCACCTTTCTGTCCAATCAAAAGGTTCGATCCAAGGCTCTAAACTCTTATTTTTCTGAGGAGCTTCCAGCCGTGGTTACAGACTTCAAAAATTCCAACTTTTGCTGAAGCCCTAATTTTCCATCTTTCTGATCAAAATCCCGAGCTAGGGTTTAATCAAGCCCGGTATTCTACCCAACCAAAAAATTCGATCTTGGTCTCTAAATTTCGATTTTCCTGAGTAGCATTCAGCCATGGATTCCGATTCCAAAAATTCTAACTTTCTTCGAAACCCTAAATTTTGGAAGCCATGAATAAAGGTGCTCCAAAAATAATTCTGTTTTGACAGAAATATGTACCTGATTGTTTTTGCTATAACTCTGAAATTTTTGCTCCACAGGGTCTGAAATTTTTTTCTGCAGTAGCCTGACCTGTCATCTTTCCATCCTGATAGGTCTGACCTCAATTGGATTTTCTGAGAGAGAGTTATGCCAAATGTTGCAACGTGACCTGTTTTGGGATAATACAGGAGAGTGAACTTGTACGGCGTGCCATGTGTCACTGTTTGAACTTCGGCCTCTGAAAACTTTTCTTGAGATATCTCACCCTGTTATCTTTCCATCCTGATAGGTATGACCTCAATTGGACTCTCTGAGAGAGAGTTATGCCAAGTGTCGCAACGTGACCTGTTTATGGGATAAAACAGGAGAGCGAAATTGTACGGCGTGCCACGTGTCACTGGTTCAGCTTCGGCCTCTGAAAAAGTTTTTTGAGATAGTACAGTCTGTGTACTACTTGTAAATTTTTACTAAATTTCATTTGGAGCTTCCTAGCCCAAGTTATGACCTTTTTTCCTAGGTCACCTGATTTTGACTGAGATCTGGAAGAGGCAGAAACCCTAACTTGTACTGATCATAACTTACTAAGTACAACGAATCTGAGGGTTCCCTTTGGACACAAGATACCTGGAGATGTTATATACGACCTGTAAAGGTTTCAGATCCTGAACCTTCGCCAAAATGGATTTATAGTGAAAGTTCCACGATGACTGGTTTTTGCTATATAAAACCCTAACCTTCAAATTGTCGTAAGTAAAGCAAGTGTCGTAAGTGCCATACCTTGCCTTCCTTCAGTTTATCTCTGATACCATGTTAAGATTTAATATGATAAGACAAAAAATAGCAGCATTACATTCCATTTCACAATAATAGCATATACAGGATCACTGAAGAAACAACAAGCATAGCATAAACACAAGAGACACAGATTTATCCTGGGAAACCCTCATGGGGTAGAAAACCGAGTAAAGCTTCCTTAATATAGATGACCAGCAATATACAAAGATGCAAACCCTTAGCATAAGCTCCTTCTTCTCCATAGCATACCTCTCCTCCACAAGTACGCCATTCTCAAGTGAGTGAGTGTGTCAAATGAGGAAACACCTCCTCTATTTATACACTACTCCGACTTGTCTTTTAAACAAGAACACATAGGATCGTATTTAACCAATGGGTTAAATACCCCACTACAACTGACTGGGATGACCCCTCTAGGGTGGTCTAATAACCCTTTGACCCACATAACACATACAGGACCGACCCCCACTAGGGAAGTCTAATAACCCGAGTTACCACATTCTGACGGAGGAATAAACATCTCCGGATATACAATAAGATCTTCATGGAGGAATGAAACATCTCCGGAATAATAAAGTACAAATATAATATTCTTTGAAGTTACAATATCTCAACAGCTTCAATCCATATAATGCCCTTTTCAGTTTGTATACATGAGTTCTCCCATCTTTAACCTCAAACCCTTGTGGTTTCTCTATGTACACTTCTTCTTCAATTACACCATTCAGAAAAGCTGTCTTAACATCCATTTGGTGTAATTTCCACTTCATCATAGATGCAAGTGCCATGATAGTTCTAATTGAAGTATACCTAGCAACTGGTGCAAATGTTTCTTCATAGTCAATTCCCTCTTTCTGAGAGAATCCTTTGGCTACAAATCTTGCCTTGTATTTTTCAATGCTACCATCTGCAGCATGTTTTATCTTGAAAATCCATTTGGAAGAAACCACACTTTTATCTTTTGGTTTGGGAACTATATCCCAAACATCATTTTTCATTATTGACTGATATTCTTCTGTCATTTCTTCTACCCATTCTTTCTTCTGAGCTGCCTCTTCATAGCTAGTAGGTTGTTGATCCACAAGATCACACATCAAGGCCATATAGTTGGACACTAGCTTTGGTTTCTTTCTTTCTCTAGTGGAGCCTTAAGGAGCCCCATATCTTTCGGCTCCTTGAATAATATCTCTATCCCATGCTGGCCTTCTTTTCCTAGATAAGTCTGTAATAGGGGGTTCTTGTGGTTCCAACATGTCATGATCCTCTGGTGAATCATCTTCAGGGATCGACACAACCTCTGTGATTCTAGGAGGTGTATATTCTTCATAGATTTCTTCAAGTTGGCACTTCCTGGATTTCTTGAGAGCTGCTTCTTCATCAAATGTTACATCTCTACTTATTTCCATATGATGAAAACTTGGTATGTAAATTCTGAAGGCTTTGGATGATTCAGAATATCCAACAAATATTCCCTTCTTACCAGAAGTATCCAACTTGGATCTCTTTTCTTTTGGAATGTGAATGTACACAGGACACCCAAATATTTTGAGATGACTTACCTCAGGCTTCTTTCCTGTGAACACTTCTTATGGAGTTTTGAATTCAAGAGCACTATGGGATAGTCTATTTTGCACATAGATTGTTGTCCTAGCTGCTTCAGCCCATAGATACATGGGTAGATCTTGGTCATGTATCATAGTCTTTACAACTTCCATGATGGTTCTATTCTTTCTTTCAACAACCCCATTTTGTTGGGGATTGTAGGGAGTGGTTAGTTCCCTCTTAATTCCAGCTTCTTTACAAAAGTCTTCAAAGTCCTTTGAAGTATATTCTCCGCCATTATCTATTCTAAGAATCTTGATTTTCCTTGAGAGATTTTCTATTAGGGCCTTGAACTCTTTGAATTTTCCAAAGACTTCATTCTTACCTTTTAGGAAGTATATCCAAGTCTTCCTTGAATAGTCATCAATGAATGAGAGATAGTATTCAAACCCACTTAGGGAAGTGGTGGGCATTGGTCCACATACATCTGAGTGTATTAGCTCCAAAATGTTCTTAGTCTTTGTTTCACTCTTTGGAAAAGGGTTCTTGACATTCTTCCCTTTCTCACATCCTTTACATGAGCCATTATGATCAACCTTCAAATCTGGTAATCCTATGACCACCTTGCTTACATAGGGTAAGGATTTGTAGTTAATTTGAGCTAATCTTCTATGCCATAGCTCATTGGGGCTAGAGGTTTCATGAGAAAGGGAAACTTCTGGATGACCCTTGAGCTTATAGAGACCTCCTTCTTCTTCACCAATGACAACTGCATCTTCAATTGATTTTCCTTTGGGCCACATGAGTACTTGTCCATCTATGAAAGCCATTCTAAAACCTTTCTTATCTAGTGCCGAGATAGAGAGTAGGTTATTCTTCAAACCTGGTACATATAAAATTTCTTTCAATTTCAAGGGTGTTCCAGAATCAAGCTTGTAGCTTGCTTCATCAATTCCCTTGATGGGATATTGATAATCATCTCCTAGAGATACCTTTTGTGGTGAAGTCTTTTCTTAAAGTCTTGAGAGAGTTTTCTTTTGACCTGTCATGTGCTTTGAAGCACCACTATCAATGAGCCATGTATCTTCTCCAGGAGACACAGATCCAGAGAGTGCAGAAAATAGGACATATTCTTCTGGATCTTCTTTCTTTACTTTAGATATTTTCCTTCGAGGCCTTTCCTCTTCTTCTTCTACTTCTTCTTCACAATCGTCTTCTGCCATATGTGCATGATGTCTTTTGTGAACAAAATTCTTCTTCTTCTTTTCTGGTAAAGTACAGTCTCTAGCATAGTGTCCTAGTTTAAGACAATTATAACATTGGACTGTGGAGAGGTCTCTTTCTGAGTTTGTTCCTCCTTTCCTTTTGAATCTATGAGAGGGTTGAGACTTTTTGTGGTTCACTTTCTTGAAGTGACCCCTTCTTCCTCTTTTGGTGTGGGTGGCCAAGGGTTGGCCATCCTCTTTGAGAAGGGCTTCTCTGTTTGCTACCCTAGCCTCTTCTTGAACACAATCCTCCCATACTACATCAAACTTCATACTTTCTTTTCTGGCACACATAGTTTGTATGAATGACTCCCAAGGTCTAGTGAGACCATTTAGAGTAGTCATCACAAGTTCATCTTCATCAAGAGTATCACCAATGGCATCTAGTTGCTCCTTGATTTGGGAGACCCTTGAGAAGTAGTCTTGAATGGATTCTCCTTTGTGCATCTTGGTACTATTCAACTGAGTTCTTAGGTTCATCTTCCTATTGATGTTCTTTCCCTCATACATTCTTCCTAGGGCATCATACATTTCCTTTGGAGTCTTCTTGGAAGCCACTTGGGGAATCAAGTGGTCTTTAATAGAATCAACTATGATTCTCTTTGCCCTAATCAAATCCTTCCTATGCTTCTCTTTGGCTTCATCTCCTTCAGGTTCTGCAACTTCATCCTTGATATACTGAGCAAGATCATTCTCTTCAAGAATGAGACCAATTCTGCATTTCCATGCCCAAAAATTCTCTATACCTTCTAGCTTGTCTTCAATCTTAGTGCTTGGAGCCATCTTCTCTTGGGGGAGTCCAAGAGATAAGAGATAGAGTAGTACTTACCAGAAATTCTAACTTTTCACTTTTCCAGATTTGCAACAGAATTTTTGGTTTATCGTACTTTTGGTAAAACTAGGGTTTGAATTTCCCAGATTTCTACCCAACCAAAAACCTCGATCCAAGGCTCAAAAGATAGATCTTTAGAAGGGCTATTCAGCCATGCAATCAGAATCCAAAAATACTAACTTTTGTAGAAACCCTAATTTTGGGAGAGAGAGAGAAATATAATTTCACCTTGTGAAAGATGTTATATTCAGGCTAGCTCTAATACCATGTTAAGTTTAAACCAAATAGACTAGCAAGATCACTGAAAGAAACATAATCACAAGATAGACACAGAATTTACCCTGGGAAACCCTCATGGGGTAGAAAACCCAGCAAAGCTTTCCTCACTAAGATGATCAACCAAAATACAAGATGTGCTCCAAGACTTGACCTCCTTCTCTACCTCCTATGCAGACCTCCCAGACACAAGTGCACTACTTTCTGAGCTGTGGAAGTGTGTCAAATGAGGAGCTCTCCTCCTCTACTTATACTAGATCCCGACTGACCAAAAACCCTAATGGGGCCGACCTCTCCTGGAGAATTCTAATAACCCCTAAAATATAAACTCAGGGCCGACCCCCACACGGTGGGTCTAATAACCCTAGTTACCACAAATCATCGGAGGAATAAACATCTTCGGATACATAATAGAATTGCCTCGGAGGGATGAAACATCTCCGGAATAATAATGTACAAATATAATATTCTTAGAAGTTACAATATTCAACAAATGATCCCAATCACGACCATAAAAAATAGGAAGGGGATAAGACGTCTTTTCACCCTCAAATTGATTAGGAAATCTTGGAATTCTGAAGTAATCAATAGGTGGATATGCAAGGAAGATTCGTGCAACAATTTCCATTCTCTTAATATCCATACCAAAGCAAATCCGTGACCTCGACTACTGAAAAAGCAGAGTTGTTCAACAATGAGCTTTAAGATTTTTTGTATTGCATGGGCTCATATACACACAATAAGTCTCAACAATTTTATGAGATACAAGGGTTTTATCCCTTCAATGGAGTCGCCATGTGAGAATAAAAATATGCATTTAAAATACTCACAAAGAATTTCTATTTTTTGCTTTTCTTTGGAAATTTTATAAAAGGAAAAGAGTTTAGTGGAGTCTCCAGATGAATGTTGAATGAGTTGTCATTGATGCAAACAAGGGACTTGTAGTGGCTCTTTCAGTTGTCATTGATGCCACCAAGACCCCTTGCAGTGGACATGCCATATGGATAGGTATTTACAGGCTCATGGATACTGACACATGCTCTTGGTATTCTTTGTGGGAGCTTTTGCACAGGTTTGATTCTTCTACCCACATGCAGTGGTCAATTAGATGGGTCCACTGACAGATTCCATATTGGTGGTTGCATTGTATTGGTGCTCATACATGTACCTTCACAGGTGGTAACTTGGTCCTTAATCCCACAAGCTTGGATATTGGAACTCTTACTTTGTCATGTATGCACAATGCATGAAGATGAAGCACTTGCACTTGCCCTTGATGCCTATGATCAAAACCTTACTCTTGAATACCTTAATGAATCCTTGAAGAAATCTTTGGAACCCTTGTGATTTGTGAAGTGGTCTTTAGTACCCTTTGAGGGTGTGGGAATCTTGCCCCTTGAACGACAAGTCTTGATGGCTATGTTGATGTACATATATCTTGCATGGATGTCTTGTTGAAGAAGTATGTGAATCCCTCTTGCATAATACATGATGTATGATGGAGGTTGAAGCCCATTTCACTTGGTCATAAGGTCATGGATCCCTTGACTGTTGGATCCCCTCTCAATGTACATGTGCTTGAAAAATCCCTTGGATCCACGAGTTGTCCATAATCCCATAAGTTTGTTGAAGAAGTCTTGAATGACATAATGAAGCCCTTGAATCCCATGGTGGTTAACGTGGCATCAAGCACACAAAACTTGCATGGTGGTATGATGGCTCCTAGACATGCTAGTTTGAAGCCCTTGCTTGAACAAGTTCTCTTATTGAAGGTATGATCCTTGTACTATTGAAGAAGCTTCTTGAAGCATTTGAAGAAGTCCTAAAATATCCAATGTGACAAGATTAAAGCCCTCACTTGGTCTATTTGTTGCAAGTTTGAGTGATGACCCTTCTACCCTAATCTTTGACTTGGACGTGGAAAAATAACCATATCAGGTCATCCCTCCAAGAGGTGTGAAGATATTAATTTCTAAAAGCTAAGTTTCCTTCTTGATGTGCCCTAACTTACACAAGGTGTACTAGTAAGTTTCAAGCCCTTGAAGTTGTACTTATAAAGCATTTCTTTATGGTCTAACATCGATAAAAATAAGGATACTGTACAGCCATGAATCCAAGAAGAGTAAGGGCATCAAACCCTTGAAGCATAAAAATACAATTCTTAAAATAATCTCCAAATGGACCTATTGACAAATTTACTCCTTATAGTTGGGTCAACCAGCTCAATGTTTAACCCTCACGTCAACGTTGAAGCCTTTGTGATCTTACACATTCAAGCATAGAAGAAATTTTAATTTTAAAATTAATTTTATGCTAAATTTGGTGAGTCGGCCCAACCAAAGTAAAAAAAAGGGGGGGGGGGAATAAAATATAATTTACAATGTCGACTAGCTGTTTGATGTCCACATAATTGTGTATATATACACCCCTCACTTCTTTCATTTGTGTGTGTAAGTTACAAGTTTGATATGCTCTGAAATTTGGGTTTAGGTGAAGGACTAAGGCAGTCGTAGTGAAGAAAAAGTGATTGGTCTGTTCTTGAAGTTAGACAAGCTCTGAATTTGGGTATGCAACAGTTTGAAGGACAACAACAGTGCAAGGAGGGCCGTAGCACTCAGTTAGGACAGTCAGATCTAAATTTCATAAGTATGAACAAGGTGATCTTTACCTAGCTTTGAATTTGGTTGAAGTAGATCAGTTACTGAGGAAGCCAGTGTTGATCAAGCTCTGATCTAGTATGTTAAGGAAACCACAAGCATCCGAGCATCAGATAGTTGATCAAGCTATGTACTTTGTATGACTGAGGCAACAATAAGTTCATTGATACTTAACTGAGGTAGTGGCAATAGAAGTTGATTGAAGATCTCTACTGATTGAAGATCTCTACTCTTACCTCTGTACACAGTCAAGGAGTGTTTGATTTTTTTAGTGCGCATTCTTCCCATAGTGGCCATACAGTAAACTCGTTGATTCAATGCTATCTAAAGACAGTTGAAGACACTTATGAGAAGCAGTACACAATCAACATTCAACTTGGCATACAAATATTTGATCCTTGTGAAAAGACACCATCTAGTGGAAGCCTTTTGTCTACTACAACGGTAGGCAAATCTTGTGTTGGATATTGTACAGAACATTAGTGAATTCACAAGCTTGAATCAAGCCATTTTGAGTGGACAGAGATGATTTGGATCCTTGAGCAGTTGGTTGAACATGGTTTATGAAAATTCTTGGCATGAGCAAGATTGCATGGGCCAATGAGTTTGAGCAGATCATTGTAAGCAGATCTTTGTGCACTCGAGCATATTCATGAGCAGAACAGGTTCCTTGGTTGTTGGATAGTACAGATTCGTGAGCATGAGCCGTGAGCATATTGGAGAACATGTTTATTGATATGAGCATGTGAATATTGTTGATTGAGTTGATTAACATCCATTGCAAGTTGTGTCTTGCACTCGAGGATTGGATTCCTCAACCATTCTCAGTTGGAACTGAGAAAACAGGTTGGGTCTTGGATTAAGAGTTGGTCCTCTTTGTATCAGTTGGTACTGATTGTAATCGCGAAGATTGTTGTATTACAAACAAATATGTAAAGCTTACCATATATCTTGTGTCCTTCTGCTGATATGCTTTATGATGTTGATAATCAATTAATGGCATGTTAATGATATAATGATCTACATAGTTGTTTGATGTAATGATGAAATCTGCTAAACATTAATTAGTGTTGATGATGAGTAGTTTAAAAGGGTTAAAGCTCCTTCACATTGATGCACCCCTCTCTCAGTGTGGCCATTGTGTTCAAAAATTGGTATCAGAGTTGGCTTTCACCACAAGCCTTACCAGCTTGAAGAAGATCCGTGGATACATAATGGATGCAAAAGAAGAGTCCTTCAACAATGATATTCCTCCCTCTATTTGACGCGACAAATTATTTCAGATGGAGAAGCAAGATGAAATCTTACTTGTAGAAGTTTGGCATTTGGGGGATTCTGATTAATCCACCCATTCCTTCCAATAAGAAGTCCAAATCATTCGCACAGAAAGAATCCAAGAAGGAAAACATAACCGCCTTGGATGGACTTCCAGACTCCGTCAAGGAAAGTGTATGGGAATGAACTTCCGCCAGAGACCTGTTGTTCAAGTTGGAAAGTGAATACCAAAGAGGAAGACAAGACACCGAAAAAGAAAAGCAAGAAACATAATTCAAGCCCATTGAAGATGTGAAGCAAGAAGAAAATAAAGACCCAGACACCAGTAAAGGTATGGATTCTTTTGATTGCAGTAGTCCTATATGTGATGGAATTGGAAATTCCCTTGCAGATAATGATGAAGACTTGTTGAAAGACAAAAAGGAAATTACACATACTATATTGAACATTGATCTTAGAGCCAATTGGTACAATAACATTGTCAATCTTAATCAATCTGATTTCATGAGGTTTAAGAAGGTAACCTTTGAATGCTTGGACAAGTACTAGCAGAATACCATGGCACTAAAAGAGATTCTTAAGAAACTTAAGCACAAGGAAGCAGTGTTGCAGGATTAGCTCGAAGACAAAGAAGATGAAGGTCAAAGACTAAAGATTGAACTGGCCAGTCAAGAAGAAGAACAAGAAGATCCCGGTGAAGGTTCAGAAGAGCTTGAAGAAACAAGGAAGGCTAATGTTGATTTGAAGACTTAGCTAGAAGAAGCCAAAATGATAGAAGAAGTCTTGAAGAATCAGTTGGATGAGAAAGAGAAGACAAGCTAGAAGCTTGAGCTGGAAGTTTTGATCTTAGAAAGAAGAATCAGAAGACAGATGCCTTTGTCAAATTCAAAATTAGTTCAATAATCCTTGATGATATCTTGGACATTCAAAGATCCCCATTTGACAAATCTAGTATTGGATACAACAAGGAAGCATAAAAATATGAAGTTGGCACATGGTCTCTTGAGACTCCTGAAGAAATCCCTTCAATGTCCAAGAATGAAAGGAAAGCTCCTCATCGAGAACCTGCACAACATAAATAAGACTTCAGAAGATCAGAAAGACATCAAGAAATTGGGTCCACTCCTCAAAGATTATTCAGAAGAGAGACAAATCCAAGATTGAACCAAACACCCAGGTATGAAAATAGTTTCAATGGTTATTGTTTCTCATGTAATGATTTTGGTCACAAAGCCTTGGATTGTAGATTCTATGAAAGAAGAAGTGTTGGAAATCCCAACAACACAATTAGATGTTGGACATGTTGTTGCATATTGTCATGCAATGAGATGCTACAACTGTAGTGGTTTTGGGCACAAAGCTCAAGACTATTGGAATACAAGGAGACAATCCATGAGAAGTGTCTAATATGATTCAACAAGGAAGGTCAATGAACTGCAGAAAAATTATGCTGAAGGAAAAAATACTGAAAAAACAAGTGCCAAGGAACAAGTATGGATGAAGAAGACTGAACAATTGCACATAGGAAAGATTCAACATTGCAGAGGAGATGGCTTCCATATGGAAATCCAAGTTTGAGGTCTTTCAAATACCTTGGAGTACCTTGAGTTCATGGAATTTGGAGGAATTCAAAGGTGAGAAAGAGAAACTAATGGCTCTTTCAATGAAGCAGGAAGGGTCCCTGGATCGTGATATAACTATGCATGTTGATAGGGAGATCTGTTAACTTCATGAGAAGAGATGCTGAAGTTGACCCCTTGGTGGTCTTCTATTGGTCATGTTAAATTTTCAGAATTTACTTCAATCTGATCTAGGATCTTAACTGAGAGAACAACATGTACAACATATCTACAGCATATCAATCATGGAGACAATAATGCAAGCACACAAGAGACACAAAGATTTACTTGGGGAAAACCATAAAGGTGAAAAACCCCAATAACTTCCTCAGAGATAGATAGAGCAATGATACAACCCAAACATAAGAGATAGACATATCCTAGCAGCAAATCCTCCTCCTCCATAAGTGCGCCACTCCTCCTTGAGTGTATGAGTGAGAAGTGAGTGATCAAATAGAGTGCCTCCCGCACTCTATTTATACTTGACTTGACTTGCCTTTTACATAAATCATGTAGGCTCGAACTTAACCACATAACATAATGCTGACTGGGCCGACCCCCAATAGGGTGGTCTAATAACCCTTCGACCCACATGGCCGACCCCCAATAGGGTGGTCTAATAACCCTTCGACCCACATGACTTATACAGGGCCGACCCCAACAAGGTGGTCTAATAACCCATCAAGTATAAGTTACAACATTTACAATATAAATGACGACACTTACGTATAGAGGAATAATACCATCTCTATATGAGTACATACAACATACATATATGAAATACATTCCGAATTTACATATGCATCAACACTCCCTCTTAACTAGTAAGGTATTTCTCAGCACAGGTCTTCTAGCACAAGTCTTCTTCTCTGGATCATCGTCACTGGATAATCGTCATCGAGTCATGATCATCGTCACTACTGCTTCTATCTCAATCAATCTCTGCATCTACTCGTCATAGGAAGTTCTATAGAGCCAGTCCTTTTTCATATTGGAGGTAGGCCCACCACCTGCAGGTCTTCGTCATCACTGGCCATACTGTGGAATCCTCAGGAATTAATACGTGCGTCACAAAACCTCGAAAGAGCATCCTAGGCTGTTACGAGCACATGGCTCTACCTATAGGATCTCCCAGGGCCATATTATATGTGACCTCACCACAAAACCTTGCAAGAGCATCCCAGGCTGTTACGAGCACGTAGCTCTACCTATAGGATCTCCCAGGGCACGAATTACATGTGGTCACCACAAAACCTCGCAAGAGCATCCCAGGCTGTTACAAGCACACAAATCTACCTATAGGATCTCCCAGGGAACGAATTGCATGTGGTCATGGAAAAACCTCACAAGAGCATCCCAGGACTGATTACGGGCACACAGCCCAACCTATCGGATCTCCCAGGGATAGATTATATGCCATAGGACAAAACCTCGAAAGGGAATCTTCCAGATATCCCAGGGCAATGAATTACATGCCATAGGAAAAACCTTGAAAGACTATCTGCAGATCTCCCAGGGCCAAATTATATGTCCTCCCAGAGCAAAACCTCGAAAGAGCATTTTCCAGATATCCCAGGGCAACGAATTACATGCCATAGGAAAAACCTCGAAAGACTATCTGCAAATCTCCCAGGGCCAAATTATATGCTCATCTGCACAACCTGATCCACGGCCATAGAGTATCAACCTGATACTCACCATACATCATCCTAATGTACACATGATCATCCTGATCATCATCACTGGTACATCTTGCTGCATGTCATCTGGAGCAACATCCTGAAGCTCGTCATCCACGATCATCCTGATCATATAATGCATCTACCTGATGCAAACCAAGTATCTACCTGATACATATTGTCATACATGATCCACCTGATCATACAATGTATCCACCTGATACAAATACAAATACATGATACATATCACCATACATGATCCACCTGATCATACAATGTATCCACCTGATACATGTACAGATACATGGTCCAAGCATCCAACATGATGCATATACAAAAATACATACACATGATCCAACCGATCATATCCAGCATTCAACATGATGCGTACATATAAATGATCCAACTGATCATATCCAACATCCAACATGATGCGTACATACATATAAATGATCCAACTGATCATATCCAACATCCAACATGATGCATACATACATACATAAAAATGATCCAACTGATCATATCCAACATCCAACATGATGCATACATACATATAAAAATGATCCAACTGATCATATCCAAGCAGAAACCGGAACATCATCCTAATGCTCATCATCCAGCGCTTACATCCACAGCCATGTGAAGGATCCTTCTTCCAACATGCTTGGATGGCTTCAGCAAATGTGTCCATCACTTCTTCCTCGAAGTGTCCTCGATCTGAAGAACGCCAAGCCTCTCTCTAAAGTACTCAAACTTCACCCTGGCTAGTGGCTTTGTCAGCACATCTGCAATATGCTCATCCGTCGCAACATACAGGAGCTTCACAGCTCCTCTCTGCACCATATCCCTGATATAGTGATATTTGATCTCTATGTGTTTCGACCTGTTATGAAACAATGGGTTCTCGGACAGCTTCACACAACTCTGGTTATCACAGAAGATACCAGTAGCCTCCAACGGGAGATCAAATAACTCGGACAGTAGCTTCCGTAGCCATACTACCTCACAACTAGCTGAACAAGCTGCAACATACTCTGCCTCAGCTGTACTCAGTGCTACGCAGGACTGCTTCTTACTAAACCAAGAGATCACACCTGATCCCATACTGAAGCAGCACCGAGATGTGCTCTTCCTATCTGTAGCACTGCCAGCCCAATCTGAATCAACATAACCCTGCAGGTTAAACTTTTGATTCACCTCATACTTGAGCCCATAATCCACTGTACCCTTCAGGTACCTCAGAACATGCTTTACAGCAACCAGGTGAACACTCCTCGGATCTATCAGGAACTGACTCAATGTGTTCACAACAAAGCAAATGTATGGTCTCGTGTTCATCAGGTACATCAAGGACCCAATCATCTGACGATACATAGAGACATCAACCGGCTCAAATGAAGCATCACATAGAAGCTTCAGATTTGATGCCATAGGTGTGGCCATAGCCTTGCAGTCCATCATCCCAAACCTCTTCAGGATCTCTACTACAAACTTCCCTTGTCCAAGGAAGATTCAATCACTCTGCCACACCTCCATGCCAAAAAAAATAGTGCATCATCCCCAAGTTCCTCAACTCGAACTTGGCAGGAAGCTTCCGCTGTGTGTCAAAAATCAATCTATCCTCTCCTGATACAAACAGGTCATCCACATAGTAGTATCACTAGATTGCCTTCCTCAACCTTGTAGTAAAGGTTGGAACCCGCTTTACTCTTGGTAAAGACCAAACTGGATAGAAAGCTGCCTATCCTACCATACCAAGTTCTGCACATATAGGATTTCCTGTCATGTGTCTCAGAACCAAGTGGCTGCTCCACATATAGTTCTTCTTCAACTACACCATTCAAGAAAGTTGTCTTGAAATCCATCTGGTGTATCTTCTATTTCATCACTTTTATATTTCTCTATGCTGCCGTCTGCAGCATGCTTGATCTTGATAGATCCATATGGAATTCATAACAAACTTCCCTTCATGTCTTGGGACTACATCCCAAACATCATTCTTCATGATCGACGGATCATGGCATTCTTCCCATTTCTTGGGAACTTCAATATCTTCAATAGATAATTTTGTTGATGAACAAATGTTGTAGTTGTTCTTTTGTAGGAGATGGCATACGATCTTTCCTACACAACAAGTTAAATTGCATGATTAGAAAACATCTCATAGTTTTCAGAACAAATTCTTACACATAAAGAAATATGTCATACAGTCATGCAATTAACTTAGCCAATGCTTCAATACAACATTTATCCATATCCCTTAACTTTCTAGATGCCTTCCAATCTCTACCAGAACATTGTTAAGAGTGTGCACAACTCCCAACATGTCAGCAAAGAGGTTTCATTCTAGATAAGTAGCAATGGAATGTTGTACAATGCCATAGGCTACTTACCCATGCATATTAGTAGTATACTGTTCATCAATGCAACTATTCTAATATGCATAATACATAACCTAATTCTAGGAACATCAGTATATACATTATTGAACAATATTATTTAAACACTAAAATATGCAAGTAATGACAATTCAAATACTTATATTTGTTTGTTTGTTGGGTTGACTCCCTCTCAGTCTTTGCTTCTTTTCTGCAACTCCATTCTTATGTGGATTGTGAGAAGTGGTCAACTCCCTCTGAATATCTGCATCCTTGCAGAAACTACTGAAGTGTGCTCCTTTGCTTTCTTGCAGGAACAACTAGAGTGTGCTCCCTCTTGATCTTTGCTTCCTGGATTACCTGTCCTTGAACTTACATCCATCCTTAATCACTATGCATGCTTATTAGTATCATCATTGTGTTATCCTTGAGGTCTCATACATAATCACACATTTATTAGTATAATCTTAATACTATCAAAACATAATAATCTTAAACATGTATATTCATGATCATTCACAGATAATAAACATTAGTATTCAAGGTTTCAGGGAAGTCTTCTTTTACTCATACATTTTCTTATTTGATCATAGGACTCTTCTGGTTAGTTGAATCATCAATCAAGATAAGAGATATAATATGCATAAAACCTGTGATTATTCAAACCTATACCTTCATGATTCTTCTGGTTAGTCATATCATCAATTATGGTAAGAAACATAATATGCATACAACCATGATTATTCAAACCTATGACTTCATGAATAATCATTATCAACAACACAACAGTATAAGATCCTAACACAAGGTAGGATTCTAGCTTGATATAGGAAAAACATACCTGGATTAGCATGCTAGCTAGTTATGTCTAACATACCCGCATACTGTCTTCTGGTTCTCTTCAGTGACTTGTGCTAGTAACCTGCATGTCTCATAAGTTAACCATTGTAGAAACAAGTTATACATACCTCGAAATTAGATCTTCTATGTGATCCATGACAATGGATGAATCCTTGTCTTCATGTCACCATGATCATACGTTCTTGAAGTAGAACATGATTTGTCTTTCTTGGTGTACCTTTTATGTTAGCAGACAACATAAACCTCATACAACACAATAATGCATTAGTACAATCATAAGTGTCAACACCCTAACCAATGAATATCTTCTATCATGCATTCATAATTTTGTTAAGTTGATACGACAAATCTAAAATCAAGATTGTACTAACCGTAATAACATGAAGACAAACATACCATAAACTTAATCATGAACAAATATCGAAACATACCTCGATGAGTCATACCTGTCGAGATCGCTTGTAATATTCTTATGTAAGGCCTTAGCCTCATCTCCCTCTGAAACATGAACTTCTTCACTTATGCAGGTGACCAATCCATCTTCTTCTAGGATTAACCCAATCCACTTGATTTGCAAGAACTGGACCTGGAGCTGGATATGGGTTTGTCAGAGAAACCCCAAAAATTCAAACTTTGAATTTCAAACTTCCAAAAGGATAGAGATATACGCCTTGATGAGCTGATCAAGTTGGTATATTCAGAATTTGAAAACTGCAAAGTTTCATTCCTCAATTTTGTCTTTGAAACTTCCAGATTCACTAGACGTGACCCTGAACTAGGGTTTGATGAAGCCCACTCTTCTTCCCAATCAAAAGGTTTGATCCAAATCTCTAAGCTTCTATTTTTCTGAGGAGCTTCCAGCCGTGGTCACAGATTTCAAAAATTCCCATTTTTACAGAAGCCCTAATTTTCCACTTTTCTGATCAAAGTCAGAAACTAGGGTCTGATCAAGCCCGGCCTTCTGCCCAACCAAAAATTCTGATCTTGGTCTCTAAATTTCAATTTTTATGAGTAGCATCCAGCCGTGGTCTCTGATTACAAAAATTCCAACTTTCTCCGAAGCCCTAAATTCCGGAAGCCATGAATGAAGGTACTAAAAAATAATTTTGTTTTGACAGAAATATGTACCTGATTGTTTCTGGTGTAACTCCGAACTTTTTGATCCATAGGGTCTAAAAACATTTCCTGAGATATCCTGACCTGTTATCTTTCCATCGTGACAGGTCTGACCTCAATTGGATTCTCTGAGAGAGAGTTATGCCAAGTGTCGCAACATGACCTGTTTATGGGATAATATAGGAGAGCAAATTTGTACGGCGTGCCACGTGTCACTGTTTCAACTTCGGCCTCTAAATTTTTTTTTTTTTCCTGAGATAGCCCAACCTGTTGTCTTTCCATCCCGATAGGTCTGAACTCAATTGGATTCTCTGAGACAGAGTTATTCCAAGTGTCGCAATGTGACCTGTTTATGGGATAATACAGGAGAGCAAACTTGTACGGCGTTCCACGTGTCATTGGTTCAACTTCGGACTCTGAATTTTTTTTTTGAGATAGTAAAGTCTGTGTTCTACCTGTCACTTATTACGAAATTTCATTTGGATCTTCCTAGCCCAAGTTATGACCTTTTTCCCAAGGTCACCTGATTTTGACTCAGATCTGGAAGAGGCAGAAACCCTATATTGTACAGATCATAAATCACAAAGTACAATGAATTAGAGGGTTTCCTTTGGACACAAGGTACATGGGGATTTAATATTCAACCTATAAATGTTTCAGATCCAAAAACTTTTCCAAAACAGATTTATAGCGAAAGTGCTACGATGACTGGTTTTTGCTATATCAAGCCCTAGCATCGTAAGTGCAACAAGTGTCATACATGCCATATCATGCCTTCTTTCAGGCTAGCTCTGATACCATGTTAAATTTTCATAATTTACTTCAATCTGATCTAGGATCTTAACTGAGAGAACAACATGTACATCATATCAATCATGGAGACAATAATGCAAGCACACAAGAGACACAAAGATTTACTTGGGGAAAACCATAAAGGTGAAAAACCCTAATAACTTCCTCAGAGATAGATAGAGCAATGATACAACCCAAACATAAGAGATAGACATATCCTAGCAGCAAATCCTCCTCCTCCATAAGTGCACCACTCCTCCTTGAGTGAATGAGTGAGAAGTGAGTGATCAAATAGAGTGCCTCCCGCACTCTATTTATACTTGACTTGACTTTCCTTTTACATAAATCATGTAGGCTCGAACTTAACCACATAACATAATGCTGACTGGGCCGACTCCCAATAGGGTGGTCTAATAACCCTTCGACCCACATGGCCGACCCCCAATAGGGTGGTCTAATAACCCTTCGACCCACATGGCCGACCCCCAATAGGGTGGTCTAATAACCCTTCGACCCACATGACTTATACAGGGCCGACCCCAACAAGGTGGTCTAATAACCCATCAAGTATAAGTTACAACATTTACAATATAAATGACGACACTTACGTATAGAGGAATAGTACCATCTCTATAGGAGTACATACAACATACATATATGAAATACATTTCGAAGTTACATATACATCAACAGGTCATGGTAGTCCTTGCATGGATATCATAATATTTGTTGCTTATTGTTAGTAGTGGCCTAGATTAGCTCTTAATTTCCTCTTGAAGTTCTTGATTAGTAAGAGATGGTTGGTGAGCTCACCATTGATGATATATACATATCCACTCATCCAATAAGAAAGGAAGTTGAATTTCCAGGAAAAAAAGAAAGGAAGTTGAATTTCCAAGAAAAAAAGAAAGGAAGTTGAATTATTAGTCCTCTGAACTTCAGTAATGTTGTACAATAAGAAGCATGCACTTTGATAGTGTATTGAGGCAGGATAACGCACTAAGGCAACAAAAAAAATCTACAATCAAGAAGTATGGTGTTATGAATTTAGTAAAGAAAGGAGATCTTGCATCTTGGTCGGTTGGCTCTTTAGGAGTCTTCTTTTCCTTCTTGTCAAGGAGTTGAATGCAGATAGACAGAGCTTCAACATCTTCTTCTTCACCATCACTGCTCATATCAGGAATACCTGCATCAAAAGGTGATGACATAGGTTCTTGATACAACAACAGTTGAAGTCCCTCATCTTCAAAACATGCATCAAGGGATTCATTTCCTGTCTGCATATTTCTCATACCAAATACATCAAGAAGAAACTTACAACATCAACAAGCAAATTTTCCTCTTAAAGAATACAAAGGACAAACTAAAGGTTTCGTGTTTGTTGCTAATTTAAGACCAACTGAGAGGATGGTAATGAATGAGCAGAGCCAGTCATAATGGTCAAATTATTACGATTAGGACACTGCAATCATCCAGACTGTAACAAAACGAGCTATAATGTGTGTTAATCGGATCTGGAACCATGTGAAAGTACAAATCCAATCGAGACTCACATGGCTTAAAATGCATCCGAAAGCTCATCGTTACAAGTTTGTTCACATCAACAATCATGACTTCGGATTTGAGATGAAAATGGGAGTTATGGCAAAAGAACTGACTGCGAAATGGGTAAGACAGGAGTTTCAGTACACAAACTGGCGGCCCAATTTCACCTGTCAAACCGGATCTAGATTGTTGATTTAACAGAAAGACCAAAGCGACTCCGCAGAGACTGAAAAGGTATAATATACAAATCCTTGGGGAGTCCAATCAAATAACAAAAAAAGGGCCATTACTAAATCCAAAATAACCAAACTATTGAACGCAGAACACATCAACGACAACAACGCAACCTAAAATAACTGAAAAATCGGCAATAACGACCCTTAGCAACCAAATTCACAGTAAAAACAGGCGCAACACAGTAATTTTCAGTAGTAAAAATGATAAAAGAAAAATAGAAAACCCTTATCTATGGAATTTACTAGATCAAATCGTGACCGTGAGATTTAGAATGAACGAATGGCTCAGATTGCCCGATTCAAGATTCGGGATTCGGTGATGAGTGCTTTATTCACAAGGATTATTTAGGTTCCTGAAATCCGCAACCCGAAAAGTTAGGTTCGGGTGTCGGGATGGTAATCCATGAAACACAAAAGACGTTCCCGAAAGCCGCGACCCGAAATGTCGAGTTTCGGGAACAACATCATGACTAAAACTTAAAATAAATTCCCGAAAGTCGAAAGCCACAATGGTGGGTTTTCGGGTTTCAGGATGCTATATAGCAAATTTATTGAAAAGGAAAACCCGCAACCCGCAGCTGTTGGGTTTCGGGTTTGGGTTGACAACAACCGAAAAGCAGGAAAGAGAAATCCCACAACCCGCACGTTTCGGGTTTCGGGATGGTGAAAGTAGAAGACAAAATACTCAAAATTAAAGGCTTCCTCCAGACCGAAACACTAGGAAAAATTATTAGAAAGATGGAAATCAGGCCAAACAAAGGCAAGGTTAAGGATGGCAGGGATAACACTGAAGAATCTGGTGTTTAAAGAAACACTTACCCAAATACCTTTGTATTTATTAAAAATTGGGGCTCCTGTGCTTTAGCTAAAGCATGGGATCTGTTGTGCTTACAACAAGCACTTATGCTCTCGCCATCAAGCTTACTTCAAACTCCAACTTGCATCTCTATTTATACATGTTCTGCACGGATTGTATGTCGACAAGTTGGTTGTGGCATCCCCTTCTTCCATATTTCACGTATTGAGCATATGCCATATGTTATCTTCTACGCTATTGATGTGTCATCTGTTGTGTGTCTTGCGCCTTCATGGTCCACAACATAGTGGGACTTTACACCTTGGTGGCGTACTCTTGTGCTCTTGATGTACCATTGCTTTGAGGTATGTGCGCTTTCTTACTCTTCAACTTGATGAGTCTTTGACCTTTGTTGTACCATCACTTGTGGGTATTGCGCCCTTGATGTGTTGATGTTTTGTAGAAAATGCGCATACACCAACTTCTGCTTGGTGGGACTTTAATGACCCTTGCTGTGTCATTACTTGTGGGACATGGGCACTTGATTTATTGAAGCTTCGCAGAATCTGCGCATAAATCAACTTCTGCTTGGTGGGACTTTGACCCTTGCAGCATCATCACTTGTGGGACTTGTGCCTTTGTTGTGTCTTCAATTGTGGAATTCGATCATAAACTAACTTCAACCGTTGTACACTTCTTGGAACTTGTGCACCCTTTACAACTGAAAGCATCTTATGATTTGGAAATACTTGTGCGCTTTCAGGATTTCCCGACCATAGGATGTTTCTTATATCTTGTGTACTCCCAATCCTTGACTAAGCAATGCTTGCGCATTCTAGAGTCATCTTTCACCATGCTTGTACACTTGTATATTTGCTTAACCAACTCCTTGGCTGGCTTGTGCACATGTACCTTTGTTTAACCAAATACTTGGCTTCTTGTGCACATGTACCATTATCCAATCAGTTCTTTGAATACTACCATGAGAGAGTATGACATGGTGGACTTGACTTCAGTGTTGGTACCACATGTAATAGGATACATTGCGCATGTGCTTCTTTGAACTGGATCTGCATGATGTACCTTCCTTATGTACTTCTTCAAACTAATCATGCATGATGTATCCTTGGGCACACGTCATCAGGCTTGATGCAACTTCTAGATATACTTCTTCACACTAGCATCCATGTTTGTCACCATCTTCATCTTGTGCAGATACTTATTCAAAGCGGTTTCCATATACTTATTCACACTTCTGTAGGACTACTGTATACACTTTGACATCAGTTGAAATCAATGACTCAAACTAAATCAGTTGACATCCTCTTTGACATTAGTTGACATCAATGACAACCAAAGTTCAAAATATCCAAATCAACATTTTGAGGACTCTTGTACCAGCATATACCATGAGAAAAAACATGAAACTATCATCTACGGGGACTGTGTTTATAACAGAGCTATGATCAGAATTAAATGAAGTCTGGCATTGTTTTTAACTGGCATATTTCAGCAATCAAACCTCTCTTAACACCACCTTAACACCTCAGTTGACTCTGAGCTTTATGGTCAGATTGTATGACTTTTTGCATCTTTTTAAAGAAGCAAGTTTTGTTTGTAATTGAGAATAGATTTGAAGCTTGGTTCAAGGACTTAGTTTTAAGGACCACCTCTAGCATATATTCCTAGGAGAATGTTACATATTTGAAGAGCATCTCCAACATACTCTCCAAGAAGATTGATTGCAGGTTTTTGAGGTATGTTTTAAGCGCTATTTAAGACTGTTTTTGAAGCCATTTTAAGGGCTGAATTGTTACAGTCTTAAGGACTATCACGAACACATTTGGAAATAATCTTAAGAATACCTTAAAGGACTAATCTAGGGATGCCCTAAGTTGTACTTTTAAGGGAATTTTGTCACAGTCAAGAGGACTGTGTAAGTCTACATAGGAGCTATCTTTAAAGGCATGTTTGAAGACTTGGAATTATTTTTTAGCAGTAGTATAACAACAGATGGAAGGGATGGCCTTCTGGTATAGATAACTTCACATAGAAAAATATGAAACAGAGTCTCAGGGGCATCAGAGATAATTAATTATCGACAACATTTATTGAAGCATGATCTCAGGGGGAGCTGAGTAACTTACAAGAACATTATCAAGCTTTTAAGTTTGTTTCTTCGGTACATTATTGATTAGCAGTCTTCAGGAATACTGATTTTTTTTGGGTATTGTGAAGCCTTTGATGACTTCAATATTAAGGTATTGGATCATTATAGTTGGATCAGTTGGATAAGTGCACACCCTTTGCCATTGATTCCAAAGGGGGAGAGAAGTAGATGAAAGGGGAAGCATGATCTTAGGGGGAGTCAGTGAGTTGTTGTCAACAATGACAAAGGGGTAGATTGTTGATTGATTTGTCATTGATGCCAACAAGGGACTGGTAGTGGATCTTTCGGTTGTCATTGATGCCACCAAGACCCCTTGCAGTGGACATGCCAGATTGAAAAGTATTGATAGGTTTATGGATATTGACACATGCTCTTGGTATTCTTTGTGGGATGTTTTGCACAGGTTGGAGTCTTATACCCACATGCAATGGTCAATTAGATGGGTGCACTCACAGATTCCATATTGGTGGTTGCATTGTACTGGTGCTCATACATGTACCTTCACAGGTGGTAACTTGGTCCTTAAGCCCACAAGCTTGGATCTTGGAACTCTTACTTTGTCATGTAAGCACAATGCAAGAAGATGAAACACTTTCACTTGTCGTTGATGCCTATAATGAAAACCTTACTCTTGGATACTTTAATTAATCCTTAAAGAAATATTTGGAACCCTTGTGGTTTGTGAAGTGGTCTTTAGTACCCTTTGAGGGTGTGGGAATCTTTTCCCTTGATCCACAAGTCTTGATGGCTATGTTGATGTACATATATCTTGCATGGATGTCTTGTTGAAGAAGTATTTGAAGCCCTCTTTCATAATCCATGATGTATAATGGAGGTTGAAGCCCTTTTCACTTGGTCATAAGGTCACGGATCCCTTGACTATTGGAGCCCCTCTAGATGTACGTGTGCTTCAAAAATCCCTTGAATCCACGAGTTCTCCACAATCCCATAAGTTTGTTGAAGAAGTCTTGATTGACATAATGAATCCCTTGAATCCCATGGTGGTTAACGTGGCAACAAGCACACAAAACTTGCATGGTGGTATGATGGATCCTAGACATGGTAGTTTGAAGCCCTTGCTTGAACAAGTTCCCTTATTGAGAAATGATCCTTGCACTATTGAAGAAGCTTCTTGAAGCAATTGAAGAAGTCCTAAAATATCTAGCGTGGCAAGATTAAAGCCCTCACTTGGTCTATTTGTTGCAAGTTTGAGCGATGATCCTTCTACCCTAGCCTTTGACTTAGACATGGCAAAATAACCATATCAAGTCAACCCTCTAAAAGGTGTGAAGATATTCATTTCTAAAAGCTGAGTTGTCTTCTTGAGGTGCCCTAACTTACATAAGGTGTACTAGTAAGTTTCAATCCCTTGATGTTGTACTTATAAAGCATTTCTTTATGGTCTAACCTCAATAAAAATAAGGATATTGTACATCCATGAAGCCAAGAAGAGTACGGGCATTAAACCCTTGAAGCATGAAAATAAAATCTTAAAATAATCTCCAAATGGACCCATTGACAAATCTACTCCTTATAGTTGGGTCATCCCGCTCAAGATTTAACCCTCACATCAAGGTTTGAAGCCTTTGTGATCTTACACGTCCAAGCATAGAAGAAATTTTAATTTTAAAATTAATTTTATGCTAAATTTGGTGAGTCGGCTAAGTCAAAGTAAAAAAAAGAAGGTGGGAGGATACAATATAATTTACAAGGTCGACCAACTGTTTGATGTCCACATAAATGTGTATATATACACCCCTCACTTCTTTCATTTGTGTGTGTAAGTTACAAGTTTTATATGCTCTGAAATTCGAGTATAGGTGAAGGACTAAAGCAGCGGCAATGGAGAAAAAGTGATTGGTCCGATCTTGAAGTTAGACAAGCTTTGAATTTGGGTATGCAACAGTTTGAAGGACAACAACAGTACAAGGAGGGCCGCAAAACTTAGTTAGGACAGTCAGATCTAAATGTCATAAGTATGAACAAGGTGATCTTTATCTAGCTTTGAATTTGGTTGAATTAGATCTATTACTGAGGTAGCCAGTGTTGATCAAGCTCTGATCTAGTATGTGGAGGAAATCACAAGCATCCGAGCAGCAGATAGTTGATAAAGCTTTGTACTCTGTATGATTGAGGCAATGATAAGTTCATTTATACTTAACTAAGGTAGTGGCAACAAAAGGTTATTGAAGATCTCCACTCTTACCTCTGTACACAGTCAAGGAGTGTTTGATCTTTTGAGTGCTAATTCTTCCCATAGTGGCCATACATTAATCTCATTGATTCAATGCTATCTAAAGACAGTCGAAGACACTTATGAGCGACAATACACAGTTAACATTCAACTTGTCATACAAATCTCTGATCCTTGTTAAAAGACACCATCTAGTGGAAGCCTTTTGCCTACTACAACAATAGGAAAATATTGTGTTGGATATTGTACAAAACATTAGTGAAGTCACAAGCTTGAATAAAGCCATTTTGAGTGGACAAAGATGACTTTGCTCCTTGAGCAGTTGATTGAACATGGTTTATGAAAAGTCTTGGCATGAGCAAGATTGAATGGGCCAATGAGTTTGAGCATATCTTTGTAAGCAGATCTTTTTGCACTCGAGCATATTCATGAGCAGAGCAGGTTCCATGGTTGTTGGACATTACAGATTCCTGAGCATATTGGAGCACATGTTGATTGAGCAAAGCATGTGAATATTGTTGATTGATTTGATTGAAATCCATTGCAAGCTGTTTCTTGCACTTGAGGATTGGATTCCTCAACCATTCTCAGCTAGAACTGAGAAAACCAGGTTGGGTCTTAGATTGAGAGTTGGTGTTCTTTGTATGATTTGGTGCTTATTGTAATCACAAAGATTGTTGTCTTCCACAAACAAATATATAAATATTACCATATATCTTGTGTCCTTCTGCTGATATGCTTTATGATGTTGATGATCACTTAATGGCATGTTAATGATATAATGATCTACATAGTTGTTTGATGTAATGATGAACTCTGCTAAACATTAATTAGTGTTGTTGATGAGAAGTTGAAAAGGGTTAAATTGCCTTCACACTGATTCACCCCCCTCTCAATGTGACCATTGTTTTCAACAACGGAAATAAGAGATCTACTCTAAACATTCATAAAAAAAAGAAAAAAACAAAAAAGGAGAAAACAAAAGGTCATATTCCGGGAATAAAAATATTTATCCCCAGCAACGGTGCCAAAAATGTTGCCACCGGATACGCACCTCGAGAAAAAGGGGGTTGGCGTGGAAGGAATATTCAAGCCACTGGGTGCGACTTTCGGGGAAATCAAAGAGTCGAGATACTATCACTCAACACTCAAATCCTCCGTTTAGGCTAACTCCTAGCGATGCCAAGGGGGGTGGTCCCTAAGAAAGAAAAACTATGGCTTTATGCTAACTTAAAGAATGAAATTAATCTAGGAGTTTGAAGGTGAATTAATACTGAACTAAAGAAATGCAATTATGAATTAAAACCACAATATGAATAAATACACATCCATTTAACACATTGATTCACTTAATGTAAAAAGTGCTTGATTACTATAGATTTTACCAATGCCAAACTGGAGTCACATAAGTTGGAATGTTGCGGTGTCGTGAAAGTGATACAAGTCTCGTTGGTGAGTTTTAACTAATTTTATTATGATGCATGGATTAAGGAATGGGTTAGTTCTTGTTTTGGACCAACTCCAACTCAGTCCTTCGAACTGAGCGTAGTGACAACTAAACCAAGGGACCAAATGTACTGTGATAATCTGCAAGGATCTAGAAACTGTAACAAACTCACAATCTATCTCTCAAGATTATTTGCAAAGAAGAAGATGTTAGAAAAACAGGATCACAGAGCAATAACAATAAACATAAATGCAAATATAATCACACACACATTACAAGAGAGACATAGATATATCGTGGTTCACCCCAACTTAGGCTACGTCCACACTGAATTTTCCAGTCCTTATTATTATTACCGTCCAACAAGGTGAAGGGATACAACCTGCAGCACAACTGCTGCACTTCCTCTTCACTATATCACAGTCTCTCTCCTGATCTTAGAGATCTTTACAATGCATAAAACCTAATACATCAACACCAACCGTATTACAATGTCTTTCTTTTATAGGGAAAATACAATGGGAAAAATACCACGGGATACCCAAAACCATGGGCCTGCAAAATAACTGGTGAAAATAGCCCAAACCCCAAAAAATACAGAATGGGTGTACAGTCCTCTGGGGTGCATGGCTAAGACAATATCATCTATGAGACTGGAATATCTGGCTCCACAACCAACAATCTCCCACTTGGAGACTGATCACAGCAACTCCACCGCTGCTGCACTTGCTGGACTTAGACTTGGCAAATTTCTCCTCTTCACCTTCATGCTAGAAGGCCAACTAGAACCGAGCAAGAACTCAGTTTCTCTATGGTCACTACCTTTGTGAACATGTCTGCAGGATTCTGGCTAGTATGTATCTTTTCCAGCTTCAACAGTTCATCTTCCAGAACAGAACGTATGAAATGGTACTTGAGATGTATATGTTTAGTCCTGGAATGGAATGCCGAGTTCTTTGCAAGATGAATGGCACTCTGGCTGTCACTATACAACCTGCTATCCTTATGCTTCTTACCCACTTCCTCCATAAACCTATGCAACCAAATCATCTCTTTACTAGCCTCTGTAATAGCAACATACTCTGCTTCCGTTGTTGAAAGTGCAACAACCTTCTGCAGTTTTGAAATCCAGCTTACTGCTGTTCCACCTACAGTAAACACATACCCTGTGGTGCTCCTCCTGTTATCCTTATCACCTGCCATATCTGCATCAACATATACCTGTAGAACAGTGTCTGAACCTCCAAAACATAATGCCTGAGTGGTGGTACCTCTCAAATACCTGAGAATCCACTGTACTTCCCTCCAATGTTCTTTACCTGGATTTTTCATATATCTGCTCACAACTCCCACTGCATGTGCAATATTTGGTCTTGTGCACACCATGGCATACATCAAGCTACCAACTGCTAATTGATAGGGAATCTTGGACATGTAATCTATCTCTTCCTGTGTCTTGGGACACATTTCCTTACTTAGACTCAAATGGCTGGCCAAAGGTGTACTTACTGGTTTTGCATTTTGCATTCTGAACCTCTCCAACACCTTTTTTATGTACTCACCCTGAGACAATGCCAATTTGCAATTTTTTCTGTCTCTTGTTATTCTCATACCAAGGATTTGCTTTGCAGCACCCAAATCCTTCATCGCAAATGAATTAGCTAGCTTCCTTTTGAGTACATTTATATCCTGCATGTTATACCCTGCAACAAGCATGTTATCCACATACAATAACAAGATAATATATCTTTCATTGTCTAGCTTCTTGAAATAAACACAGTGGTCAAAATGAAATCTACTATAACCTTGTTTTGTCATAAGCCTGTCAAATTTTAAATACCACTGCCTTGGAGCTTGCTTCAAGCCATACAAACTCTTTTTCAACCCGCATACCAAGTTCTCCTTACCTTTGACCTCATATCCTTGTGGCTGCTGCATATATATCTCTTCCTCCAAATCCCCATGGAGAAAGGTTGTTTTTACATCTAACTGTTCAAGATGCAAATCTTCTACCACCATTAGACTTAAGATAGTCCTCATTGAAGTCATCTTAACAACAGGAGAAAATATTTCATCAAAATCTATACCTTTCTTCTGTGCAAACCCCTTTACAACAAGTCTGGCCTTTTACCGCTTCTTGCCTCCTTCTTCTTCTTTCAACCTGTAAATCCATTTGTTCCACAATGCTCTTTTACCAGCAGGCAACTGAACCAAATCCCAAGTCTGGTTTCCTACCAATGAGTCCATCTCCTCATTCATGCCTTTCTCCCACTTCTTTCTAGTTTCCACCTGCATTGCTTCTTCATAACATTCTGGTTCACCAGAATCAGTCATCAATAAATAATACATTGAAGGAGAGTATCGTTCAGGGAGTCTACTTAACCTGGTAGATCTTCTTACAGTTGCAGGAGTTTCAGGCACTTGCTGTTGTTCTTGATTTTCTGGCACCTTTGGAACTTCATTTTCTGTAATTTCATCAGGTACTATGTACTTTGTGTTTTCCTTTTCCTGTTTTTTTCCCTGCAACTGATCTTTATACATGACCTTTTCATTGAATATGACATCTCTACTTCTAATGATTTTGTGATTTTCATAATCCCATAAATGATAACCAAAATCATCAACTCCATATCCAATAAAAGTACATTTTTTGGATTTAGCTTCAAGCTTTGTTCTATTTTATTTATCAATATGGGCAAATGCTTCACAACCAAACGTTCTTAGAAATGAGTAGTTTACCTTTTTATCTGTCCATGCCTCCTCTGGAATACCACTATCCAAAGCACTTGAAGGTCCTCTATTTATTAAATAAACAATAGTATTTACAGCATCCGCCCAAAACTGTAAGGGCAACCCTGCATGCAGTCTCATACACCTTGCATGCTCCATGATCGTTCTGTTCATCCTTTCTGACACACCATTTTCTTGTGGTGTTCCTGGGACTATCTTCTCTCTACGAATCCCATGGTATGAACAGTAAATATCAAACTCCTTGCCGCAGTACTCACCTCCATTATTAGATCTGAGACACTTCAACCTTTTCCCTGTCTCATTCTCAACCAAAGCTTTCCACTTCTTAAAAGTAGCAAACACATCAAATTTCTGTCTAATGCAATAAACCCAAGTTTTCCTAGTTGCATCATCAATAAATGTAACATAATAATGAGAGCCACCAAGAGATTATACCTGAGTCGGTCCCCATACATCTGTATGCACTAGCTCTAACTTTTCATTCTTCTTCTATTTCCCAACCCTGAGAAATATGACTCTCTTCTGTTTTCCATAAACATAGTTTTCACAGAATTCCAAACCTACCTGCTTCAAATCTAGAAGCAACTTCCTTGAGTGGAGAATTTGCATCCCCTTCTCACTCATGTGGCCAAGCCTATGATGCCAAAATGATGTATCTGTTCCTGTGGAAGCTAAAGAGATAGAATGGTCAGTATTATGAGGACATAAATACAACGTACCTATCCTATCTCCTTTTGCTATCACCATTGATCCTTTAGTGTTCTTCCACCACTTTTCTCCAAATGTAGATAGACAGCCGCCATCTCCCAACTGCCCTGTTGAGATCAATTTTTTTTTCATAGAAGGAATATGCCTAGCATCTTTCAATAGCCAATCAGTTCCATTCTTAACTTTTATCCATACCTTACCCATCCCAACAATTTTACATGGCTCATCATCACCCAATAAAACATGTCCAAAATCGCCAGGAACATACTCATGAAAGTATTTCCTATGGGGTGTAGCATGACATGAAGCTCCTGAATCTACTACCCAATAATCACTAGTATTATCTAATGCAAGAATCAAATCATCTTGTAACACATCACCTGCTACATTTGCTTCCTGGGTAGTTTCCTTATGTGCATCTCCTTTCTTCTTTAGAGATCTGCAGTCTTTCTTCAGATGTCCTTTCTTTCCACAGTTCCAACACTCTATTTTTTCCAGTCTGGACTTGGATCTTCCCATTTTAGACTTTCCACGATTACCTTGGCTCTTTCCTCTCTCCTTTTGTCTTCCCCTGCTCTCCATGGTCAACGCATTACCTAATGTCTCATCTGTGCTTTTTCTTCGCATATCCTCGCTAAAAATAACACCAATAACATCATCAAATTTCAAGGTGTTTGAACCAAAGACAGAGTTACTTACAGCCATGACCAAGCTATTCCAGCTTTATGGCAATGAACACAAGATTATAAGATCCCTAACCTCATCATCAAAGTTCACACTTACAGAACTTAGCTGATTTGTAATCGTATTAAACTCATTTAAATGATCAGTAACAGATCCACCTTCAGACATCTTCATATTAAATAAACGCTTCTTTAGAAATACCTTGTTGGAGGCCAAGGATTTTTCATACAACTTACCCAATGCGCTCATCAAACCCTCCATTGTCATTTATTTTGAGATATTGAAAGCCACCGATGAAGCCAGGCTCAATCGTGTTGTTCCCAGAGCCTTTCTGTCAAGAACCTCCCATTCTTCGTCCTTCATAGCCGCCGACTGCTTTGCTCTTCCTCCCAACGGTAGGAATAGATCCTTCTGGTATAGATAGTCCTCCATTTGCATCTTCCATAACTGGAAGTTTTGGCCGTTAAAATTCTCAACCTTAAACTTTCCTTCTTCTGCCATTGCTCCCACTCGAACCAGAAACCCTAGCTTCCTGCAGGTTTATCTGCCAAATAGACCTTTGGCTCTGATACCAATTGTTAGAAAAACAGGATCATAGAGCAATAAAAATAAATAGAAATGCAAATATAATCACACACACAGTACAAGAGAGAAACATATATATCGTGGTTCACCACAACTTGGGCTACATCCACACTGAATTTGCTAGTCCTTATTATTATTACCGTCCAGCAAGGTGAAGGGATACAACCTGCAGCACAGCCACTGCACCTCCTCATCACTATCTCATAGTCTCTCTCCTAATCTTAGAGATCTTTACAATGCATAAAACCTAATACATCAACCATAGCCGTATTAAAATGTCTTTCTTTTATAGGGAAAATACAATGGGAAAAATACCACGGGATACCCAAAACCATGGGCCCGCAAAACAACTGGCGAAAACAACCCGAACCCCAAAAAATGCAGATTGGGTGTACAGTCCTCCGGGGAGCACGGCTAAGACAATATTATCTATGAGACTGGAAGATCTGGCTCCACAACCAACAGAAGAAGCATGCATTCAATAATCACTCATAAACACAGAATAATGGACAATGTCAATATCATACAATGAATAATGAATGTAGAGAATGTGTTACAATAATCAATGATGAAGCATCATATAGGATTCGAATTAGCCAAGTAGGGCATACGAATTTGAGCTCAAAGTCTAGCATGAATAACTATAAAGACATCATCCAGTCGGTAGTATCAATCATAAATGGTAAGAGTCAGTCAAGTGTGTCCAAGTGACTCTAACAGAACCATCTAGCCACAAATCAGGGAATGGAGACTCCAAGTGGGGTGCATGAGGCTGTCTAACTCAAAGTCTAGCTTGGATAACAATGGATACATCATCCAGTCAATAGTATCAGTCATAAGTGGTAATAGGCAGTCAAGTGTGTCTAACTGAGTTTAATAGAATCATCTAGGCATAAATCAGGGAATGGAGACTCCAAGGGGGGTGCATGAAGCTGTCAAATAGTCAAGTGGAACTCCAGAACTAGCTAACTAGAAGCTACAAGTAGTCAGCATGAGCAATCAGTGGAAGAACTACTCAATCAATGCACTAACTTAATGATAACTCCCAGTAGGTTAGATAAGGCGCCCTAACTGAGTGATAACTGAAGGTAGGTGAGTAAACGCGCTCTAAATGACAATGGTAGGTGAGAAAGGTGCACTTTCCATGCACAACAATCAAGAAGGGCACATCAGGTAGGTAGGAGGTTAAATGGGGGCTGTAGACAGGCTTTGGAGAGCTAGAAACAAGCTCTAGGTGCTAGGAGACCACCATGATGATGACTGGATGCATGCAATGGCATGCAAAGTATGCATATTTGCATGCAGACATGCAAAATATAAAAATGATGGTGTGAATATTCCAACACCCCTTGCAAGCTATACTATGAGGAAATAACTGAAATAAAAAAATAGGGCCTTGGTGACTAAGACCAAAGGTCACCCCATACAATCAATCTAAATAAACTAAGTGAGGAAAGAGGGAAAACTGAGTGGGAATAAATCCCTCCCTCAAAATAGACTGAAGGATGCTAATGAAGCATATCATCTCTCACCCTTGAAGGAGGTAAGTGTCCTTCTTTTACGAAGGATCAATCGATCTAAAATGGATCAGCATTGTGAAGAGGATGGACCTTTCCATGCTGAAAATATGACCTGGTTCTTATATGATCATGTGAATCACCGACAGATCGGAGTGTAATGGCATCCCATCGAGGAAGAGGAGGAGCATCATGTTCTTGTGGATCTGGATCTCTCATTCTCTCATCTTCATCATCAGTTGCTAGACCTTCAGGTTCTTGTGGATTTGGATCTAGCATTCCATCATCATCATCTCCATCTTCAGATTCTGAATCTGAAGTATCATGTTAAGATGTATTGCTCTCATCAATTAAAGGAGGAGTAGTAGGTGAGCTATCTTGCTCAATATAAGGAGTATCATGGAGAGGCCACTCCTCAAACTGTACACTCCTTTCCAAAAATGTGGTCATGGAAGTAGGATCAAGTAACTTGTAAGCCTTTGCATCCAATGCATAGCCCACCATAATGCACTCTCTGCTTTGTGAATCAAGAGCTCTCCTTTTGTCAGCTGGAATCCTTGCCCAAGCTCTGGATCCAAACACTTTAAGATGAGATACATCAAGTTTGTATCCCATCCATTCTTCAAAAGGAGTAGTATCTTTGAGTCCTTTGTGAGGAACTCTGTTCTGAAGATAGGTGGCACAGTTAATGGCTTCTGCCCAAAGACTAGGGTGCAACCCTTTCGACTTTAGCATTTAGGTGGCCATCTGTTTCAATGTTTTGTTCTTCCTTTCAGCTACACCATTCTTTTGTGGTGTATAGGAAACAGTATGTTGCATCTCAATGCCCTCTTCAGTACAAAAATCTTGAAATTCACCCTTAATGTACTCACCACCATTGTCAGTGCGAATGGATTTTATTTTCCTGTCTGAAAATTTCTCTACAGAAGACTTGAAAAACTTGAAGAACCCAAATACTTCTGATTTCAATCTAAGGAAATATACCCAAGTGAATCTAGAATAATCATCAATAAAAGTGAGCACATACCTTGATTTGCTTAGAGACAGATCTGGAAATGGACCAGCCACATCACTATGGATGAGATCAAGAGGGTGAGAGGCTATCTTAGCCTTTCCCTTCTCAAACTTCTTCTCAAGATGCTTCCCCATCAAACAACCATGACAGTTTCCTTTGGAAAACTTGATTTGGGGAAGCCCATCAACCATCTCCTTTGCATGCATGTCATGCAAGTACTTATAGTTAAGATGCCCAAATCTTTCATGCCACAATCTGCTTTCTTCATTGGCATGAGTATGGAGAGCTGATTATTTCGAGAGAGGTAAGAAGTGTGAGAACTCATACAGTTTGGAGTTGTGATTTGCAACGATTTCACCTGAAACCATGTTTTGTATCTCGAATTCATTTGGAGAAAAGATGACTCTTTTGGGCTCTCCAATATGAGTCATTTGATACACTGAAAGTAAGTTTGCTGTAAGAGAAGGAACATAAAGCACATCATAAAAGTAACCATAGTCAAGATTGATTCTTCCAATCCCTTGAGAGGAGACTTTTGAATCATTCCCCAACATGATGGAAGGGCCAACTAAGCTTTCGAAGTTGGAGAATAGATCTTTGGAGGAAGACATGTGTCTTGAGGCTCCTGAATCTATGATGAAAGAAAAATCTGTTGATGCACTTTCCATGAAGGCATGATATCTTTCTTTGTCTTTGGATCTAGAAGATTCAGTATCAGGATCTTTCTTCCTTGCACATGCAGGTACATGAAAATTGTTCTTCTCAAGTAACCGAGCCATCAAATCTATAGTCTTCCTCATGCAAGTACTCTCAGGATGAAACCCCTTAAGACAATATGTGCACTTTCCCTTCTAAGAATGCTTGGTCTTCCTTGAGTTCGAATCCCCATCTGACTGATATAGAGTATCTGTATGCTTTGTATCATCCGATCTCTTGTCAGAAATATTTTGCTTGCCTTTACCATTCGCTCTCTCTGCAACTGTAAGAGATGAATCCAATTTGGGTTTGATCATTCCCACAGAGATCAACTTCTCTTCCTCTTGAGTAAGAGATTGGATGAAATCATCAAGTGAGGGAAACTTCCATCTTGGAATGGACAACCTAGCTGACTGGAAAGTAGAGACAAAAACTGAGAAGTTTCCCCCCAACTTTGAGAGAATGGAAAATATAAGTTGCTTGTCTTCTTTCACTATCTCATATCTTTTCAATTGTGATATCAAGATTTTGAACTTGGTGAGGAAGGCATTGATAGATTTGAAACTGTCAGGACTCAAACATATGAGCTCATTCTCCAATTTGTATCCTTTCATATGATCTTTCTGTCCAAAAAGGGATTTGAGCTTGTCCCAAAACTCTTTATGAGATGTAAGATTTATGACATGGAAGTGAAGATCTTCATAAATTTATAGAAGGAGGAGACCAATTGCTTCATCAAGCCTGTCCAAGTACTTGGACTTTTCAACTGCACTGAGAGGTTCTACCATTGTTCCGTTGAGTATTCGGGTGAAGCTCTTAGATCTCATGAAGAGATCCATCTTGGATTTCCACTCAATATAGTTGGAAGATGTGATCTTTAGATCCATCTGAACAGATAAAGTCGAATAGTTGAAGAAGATTCCGAACGAGTGAATGAACCTGCAAAACAAGAGAATTTGTGTTGATGGAGAATGCTACACTTCGACTGAACACTACCTTAAGGACACTTGACACATAGACTAAGTCCTTCACACCTGGATAGACCTCACTGGATTTCTCCAATGAATTCAAGTAATAGCAACAGGATTTGCTGTGGAAACTCAGAGGATTCTGGTGCACAAGTGAAAGATAGCTGCTCAAATTAATGCTGCAACTGCTACAATGGATGCAATTCGAATAACTGCTGACTGCTCTGATACCATGTGATAATATGCAGGGATCTAGCAACTGTAACAAACTCACAAATATAACTCTCAAGATTATTTGCAAATAAGAAGAAGCATGCATTCAATAATCATTCATAAACACAGAATAATGGACAATGTCAATATCATACAATGAATAATGAATGTAGAGAATGTGTTACAATAATCAATGATGAGGCATCATATAGGATTCGAATTAGCCAAGTAGGGCATTCAAATCTGAGCTCAAAGTCTAGCATGAATAACTATGGAGACATCATCCAGTCGGTAGTATCAGTCATAAATGGTAAGAGTCAATCAAGTGTGTCCAACTGAGTCTAACAGAACCATCTAGCCATAAATCAAGGAATGGAGAATTGAAGTGGGGT
Source organism: Larix kaempferi (assembly GCA_027924585.1). NCBI lineage: Eukaryota > Viridiplantae > Streptophyta > Pinopsida > Pinales > Pinaceae > Larix > Larix kaempferi. Next base: position 2,267,027 of record BSBM01001032.1, read on the forward strand.
GCATGAGGCTGTCTCACTCAAAGTCTAGCTTGGATAATAATGGAGATATCATCCATTCAATAGTATCAGTCATAAATGGTAATAGTCAGTCAAGTGTGTCTAATTGAGTCTAACATAACCATTTAGGCATAAACAAGGGAATGGAGACTCCAAGGGGGGCACATGAGGCTGTCAAATAATCAAGTGGAACTCCAGAATTAGCTAACTAGAAGCTACAAGCAGTCAACATGAGAAATCAGTGGAATAACTACTCAATCAATGCACTAACTCAATTATAACTCCCAGTAGGTGAGATAAGGCACCCTAACTGAGTGATAACTGAAGGTAGGTGAGTAAATGCGATCTAACTGACAGTGGTAGGTGCGAAAGGTGCACTTGCCATGCACAACAGTCAAGAAGGGCGCATCAGGTAGGTAGGAGGCCAAATGGGGGCTGTAGACAGGCTCTGGAGAGCTAGAAACAAGCTCTAGGTGTTGGGAGACCACCATGATGACGACTGGATGCATGTAGTGGCATGGAAAGCATGCAGATTTGCATGCAGGCATGAAAAATATAAAAATGATGGTGTGAATATTCCAACATGGACAAGGCATAACCTACTTAAAGTATCCCACTGACTCTGTAGTTAGTTTCATGCGACCTCTCGAGTTCTAGAGATCAAGTTTTCTATTAATTTCCCTATTAAACTAGTCACTCAAATCCCTTTTTGATTAACCAATTGATCAGACTGAGATGCAGTGGTCAAGAGCATACTTAGGACTTAATCCTTGGTAAATTTTATTAAAGAAAAAGTGAAGTTGCTTAACTAAACTAAAATCCAGGAGTCTATTTTCCACACACCAATGATTGGTGCAGTACTTGGGGAAAGCAAGGGTGTAAGTTTTATTTGTTAATAAAGTACAAAAATTGTAACAACAAAATTATTGACGACTAAGAATCTCTTTTCCCTTTCGGTACTTCGAGAATGCACAATCGGATTTAGTTTTTTATGAATTTGTTAAACTTTGAAATAAAGTACAAAATTTTAAAATAAAGATTGTAACAGTAAAAAATAAAACTAACTATACATCCCTGTAAGGGCGGATTGTGTGCATGTGATGATAAAGTAAAATAAAGAAAATTTAGAAAAATTGCAAACCACAAAATTGAGCCTGCGAGATCCTTCCATGGGGGATGGGGTGTGGGTGTTGAGTATCCCACTTGCCTTTATTAATTATTTTACAATAAGAAGGTGGATGCGTTTGGTCCTTATAGATATGGATCCAAAGGCCTTTCAAGTTTCAGAAATGATGCAAGATGGAAGTGTATTGCTCCGAGAAGCCTTGGATGGCTTTAGATTTTTTATTTTTTGGTAGCACTTCCTCTTGTTATGGCGATAAAAATGAAAAACGAGCCACCTAAAATGCATAAAATGTTCCCAAATGAACGTTAAAAGCATAAAAAATTGAAGTACTAAAAGATGGGAAATATGCACAAGTACTTAAGAAACTTAGATCTACAAAAAAAAGCTTTAAATATTAGATCTAGTAACATACTTACCTAAATCAGCTTCTTAAAATACTCTTTTCAAATGAAACTAATTTAACTAAGCATGCAATTAACTGTAACCAAAATAAATTTTAATTAAAGAGAAGGAGAGAGAGATAGCAGAAAATCCAGAAGCTTGGGAATATTTGAGTTGTGGATCCTGCAAGTGGAAAGCGGAGGGACTATGCAAATTTTTTTCGAAGATTGGAGGAGTCAAACAAGATCCACCAAACATTCGAGCTAGATACCTGAATCAACTGATAACTTCTTGCATACAAATGGTGCCGCTTACAATGGAAACTTAGAAAGCATGGAAATCAAACTAGAATACACATGCTCATCTAAGTGATCTAAAGTAAACTAACAAAGATAATAATCAAACTAGAAATTCTCCTACCTACCAGGAGATAGGTCCCCTTCAAAGGCCAACATTCAACCACAATATGCAAGAAAATAAATCAATACAGATTACCTCATAAAAAATGTGCAATGCTCATCCACACACAATGATACCCGCTTTAAGAGATTTGCCTCCAAATCCTTCTTTATTCCATCAAAATATTACAATAGAAAGAGTACAAACTTCACTATCCTTTCGGTCCTCTCTGGACATGTCCAATTGAGAGTCCAATGCCTTGCTTAAATAGAAAAATATAGAAGATGGGGGGCGCACTCATTAATGGTTTGAAGGTGGGTGCATCACATGATTTTAGGAGAGAGTCATGCCATGATTTGGTGCTTGATTGAAGATATGGGAAGAGGTCGAAATCACCTCATGAGAGGGGCAGCCCTCTCTACCTTGGAAACTCCAACCACAAACCATGCTTTTCCACAACAAAGTCGCCCAAGTGATGAAGGATGGCGCAACTCATGAAATAGATTCACTCCTTTCTCACCAATTTGATTGCCAATCACCCTGGAGCTGATTGATTTGATCTACAATATAGATTTCCAAGTCAACTGGACCTTCAGTTAGACAAATTTCCTTCAATTTAGGAAATTTGATTTTCTCAATATCTTTATTTTTTGAATTAAATAATTCTCTTTTATTAATTTCGAGAGAATTTTTATTTAAGTGAATAATATTGACTTTGAACTTAGGAAAAGTGGGTTTAGCGGTTCAACCGGTGTTCTGGGTTAGAAAACGAGCACCCCCACGAAAAATTTCACCTCCAAACCACACTTTTATCATATTTTTGGATTTTTTTAATTAAACATTAAAAAAGCCCGTAAAACGAGAACAAACATTTTTTCGAAATTGATTGAAAAATCATAGGGGACCTATATGACTCATTATTAATGGCTAGCATGCTCATAAACAATGACACATGAGCTTTAATAACGTCCTAAGGCCTAACCACCAAGAGGACATTCCAACTTTGGAGGAGCGGGTGAAAAATTCATCAATTATACCTCACTTATTCAGCAATGCATAATTGACAAGGGAAAAAACACCATGGAATGTTCGCATTTGATGTCTAAGTTCTAGGAAGCCAAGCTCTTTACATAGACCGTCACGCTAGCACATTTTTACAATATCCCCCAAGGGGTATGGACATGCAATTATTGAAAAATGGCCAAAATTTGGCCTGATGGATCTTAGAACACTGATGATGAACAATTAGATTGTTCAAGTCTTCGACGGTTTACTCAGAATCCACTAAGTGCAATTTTACTGGATAACGGGTTGTTTCCGTAACTTATGATAGAATCAAATCCATTTGCAATTATACTTATCCATTCATGGCTATTGTTTAATTTATCACCCCATATGTGTTTATGGCTATCCCCATATTTAAATATAAAATTTAAATTTTTCTTAGGGTGCTAGGGTTGATCCTCTACTTTTCCTTTTAATTTTTAGTTTTGTTATAAAAAATATCATAAATTTACATTTGATATATTTTTTATTAATAACGAGTAGATTTTTTGTTTTAAATTTATTATTTTTATTAAATTAAAAATGAATAGCATTTATATTAATGTATAAAAAGTTTGTATTGATATATAATTACAAAATAATTAAGATATTTTGTAAAGGGATTTAAAATTTCCAATTCCATAAAAAATAATTTGAACTCATAAATATTTTTTGATTTAAGAGGTCATCCAAAAATTTGTTTCAATGATAAGTTATGACCATCATTCTCTCCTTGTAAAATGTTGATGTTATTTCTATGTCCTAGTTTATTATTTTTTATTATCTTTTTTTGCTCTTAATAAATTATAACTATATTGTGATATAAGCAAAACATTTTTTTAGGCAAGTTATTTTTTATAACAAAAAATTATTAATTGAAATACCTCAATCAAGTTATTGAAGCCTAATGGGCAAGAGTGGCATAATAAATAGGGCAAGAGTGGCATAATACAGTGCTGTTAACTCCCATAATCTAGCTTCTGTTCACAAAAAATACCAGAGTATATATCCAATTTACAAGTGATTGAAGCCTAATGGGCAAGAGTGGCATAATAAATAGGGCTGAGCCAACAGAGGTAGCATGGGTTGAAAAGCTACCAGAGTGTGTGGAGTTATTCAAACGAGCTGGATGGATGGATTTCTTCAGAAAAATTGATGGATATAATGCACAGGTATCCTGCAGGTTTGCCCAAGGTTTCAACAATGATATGGTAGTTTTCGACACCCTAAAATTCAAGCTGACAGTCAAATTAATTGCAGAAGCCACAGGAATTAAAGATGAAGGTGAACATTGGTTTAAAAAGTTGCCCTTTGATTTTGATCCACAGAAATACCTCTTACGCAATATCATACTTGATTGGAACAAAGGTGTGCTAATCCAAAATGTTAAGAAAGAATGGGTGGAACCAATTAGAATTTTACAGAGTTATGTTACCTGTGAGGGCAGGTATGCCTTCGTATATAAGTATCATTTTAGATTTCTTCAACACATGGCTGGAATATCCAAAATGAACTTACCATTTTTCTTCCTGAAGAGTTTGCAGAAAATGGAAAACAAGATGAAAGGTCCAATAGATTCTTCCTCTCAGTCCATTTTTCATCATGGATTAATCAAATTGATTGTTAGTACTGCCTTGCAACAGGAGGGAAAGACCTGGGACTTTTTTGTTTTTTGGTCTGGTTTTGAAGATAAAAAATCCAAAAGACAAGCAGATAAAGGAAAAGTCTTACTCAGAAAATTAGGTCATAAGCCCAAATTGGAAGACAAAGGAAAGATCAAAATTGAAGAATCAGCAGAGCCTGTAAAGGAAGACAGTGAACAAAAGACACCTTTGGCCAGCCCTAAAAGCAAGTTCACACTGTTTGAAGACAAAAAGGAACTGCCTGAGAAGAATCCAACACCTGTAGCAGATCCTCAGGAGGAGAAAAAGGTTGACATTAAAATGGTTCCTGTAGCTAAAGAAGAGATCCACATTCAGCCAAAAAGTCCCATCACAATTCTTTCAGATGCTGAAGGATATCTGTTAGAAGAAGAACAGCCTATTTCCGAGATAAAAGTCAAAACTGAAATTGAAGAAGTTCAAGTTTCAGATGGAAAAACCACAAGGCCTAACAGGAAAAGAAACAAGCTGGAAGTGGTGGAATTAGCTGCTATTCAGTACCAAGGGAAAGAACTGAAGATGATGGGAGAGGCAACTACATTCTGGAGACCTAAAACTAGGTCGAAAAATAAGTTGAGATTAAACATGAAAAAGTTGTTAAATCCTAAATTAAACACAGATAAGGTGACTATCTTAGATGAAGGGTCCATGGATGATGACAAATCAGAAATAGATAAATTGCAGCCATGTTTAAAAGAAGAGATTAATTCAGTGGAAGCAGCAGGTGAAGAATATCCAAAGCCCAGCATTGAGGACACTTCTGAGAAGTTGTTGATAGAAGAAGCAGAAATCTTCAAGAAGTTTGACATTCCTTGGAAACCTAATGAAGATCAAGATTCTGCAGTAGATAAAATAGCTGATTCTGACAGGGAAAATTTACAGAAGACTGTCAAGCAATATAAGCACCAAATGAATTATATGCAGGAGGTCAACGATGGTTTGATGATGGCCAATAGAAGATTAAGAGAAGATCTCCAGGATGTTCATGACAATTTTCAGGAACTAGTGGCTGATGCAAAAGAAGCACTTAAAAGGAAGAGGGCTGCTGACAGTCAATGCACTCAGCTGGAGAAGACAGTTCGAGATTTGCAGCAGAAAAACAAAGAACTGACAAAAAGGATTAATGACATGGAGAATGAACAAAAGAAGGACAAGAAGAAAGAACAAGCTCTAGATGGTATCGCCCTCTTAGCTGAGGTGGCAAAGGACCTATAAAACAGTTATGCTTTTACTTAGTTGTCATTAAATAGCAAACTGATATATTAATGAAATGCTATTTTTAGCATATTTTGTAACTTGTAAATATTCTCTTTTTACTTTACCTCATCGAGAGCTGGAAAAAAGTTAGGGTTAGAGACCTAATTGATTTTGAAAAGTATAGTATTTAGAGATGTGAACAAGTCATGAGAAGGGTTCTGATTTTTGGGGGCAGCAGGAGGTCTGCAGATTGTATTGTACCTTTAGACTTATTCAAGAGATAAGTACTGTGACTCTTATGAGCATTAGTTGATGAAATAATGAACATATGACTTTTTCTCCTTCATTTTTGTTTGTGATTGGGTTTGTTATTAAGCTTGTTTAACTTCTTAAATGGTAAATTCATTGCTAGTTGATGTATATTTTCTGGTGATGCTTATCTTTTATGTATGAACCTCAGCACATTCTTTTTGTGGGATCTTTTGTGATATGTTATACATCTTTATCAGTTTATGCTTATGATTTAGTTGTTACTTTTCTATTGGATGTATTCCCTGACTGTGACCAGAGCTTACAACCATTTAAATTATATTCAAAAACCCTAAAAACTTTGTCTTATTTATTGACTTTACTCTTGAGATTGTGTTAGCTTGTTTCCTTAGCCTTAGAAACAATTTCTGGCACAAACACTTACCAATACATATATCATCAAAAGTAAAAAGCAAGTAAAATAAGTATTCTAAGTATAAGAGTCCTAAATCTAAATAATCTAAGTATCCAAGTGTAGTAAATAGGTATCCACATCATCGACCTTGCTGTCGATTAGACAATCTCATCATTAGTAACTATACTACTCCCCCTTTCGAGGAGGGTCCTTTTGAACTACACCAAGCTTGTCTCAGAAGTATTCAAACTTCACTCAAGACAGAGGTTTGTTCAAAATATCAGCAATTTGATCCTCAGTGCTCACATACTCGAGCTTGATAGCTCCTCTCTGCACCATATCTCGTATATAAAAGTATAGGATCTCTACGTGTTTTGACTTATCGTGGAATGCAGGATTTTCTGTCATCTTAATACATCTTTGATTGTCACACATGATCACAGTGGGATCCATTTCTAAGTCAAACACTCCAGATAATAGTTTTTGAAGCCACACTGCTTCACAACTGGCAGAGCAGGAAGCTATATATTCTGCTTCAGCAGTACTGAGAGGCACACTAGATTGTTTCTTGTTGAACCATGAGATCATGGCAGATCCAAGACCATAACATCCACCTGATGTACTCTTTCTGTCTGAGACACTTCCTGCCCAATCAGAATCTGAGTAACCATGTAATCTGAGTTCATGATCTCCAAGCTAATATAGACCAAAATCTAATGTACCCTTTAGGTACCTCATTACATGCTTTGCAACTATTAAGTGAACCTTTCTAGGTTCTACTAGATACTGACTAAGGGTGTTTACAACAAAGCATATATCTGGCCTAGTATTTGTTAAATACATCAATGACCCAATGATTTGTCTATATAGAGTTAAGTCCACTAATTTCGATGAGTCATTAACTAATAACTTCAAGTTGGACTCCATGGGAGTGGCCATGGCTTTACACTCCAACATATCAAATATTTTTAGAATCTCCACAACATACTTACCTTGATTTAGAAAGATTCCTTTTGTTTCTTGCCATGCTTCTAGACCTAAGAAGTAGTGCATTAATCCGAGATCTTTCATCTCGAATTCTGAAGAAAGCTTCTTCTTGCATTCAATAATTTGTTTCTCATTTCCGGTTAGAAATAGATCATCTACATATAACAATAGTATAACTGGTTCATCATCCATCACTTTGAGATAAAGATTGGGGTCAGCTTTACTCTTGGTAAAGCCCATGCTTGTTAAGAAATTTTCAATCCTTCCGTACCAAGCTCTGGGAGCTTGCTTCTGTTAAGATTTAATATGCTAAGATAGAAAATAGCAGCATTACATTCCATTTCACAATAATAGCATATACAGGATCACTGAAGAAACAACAAGCATAGCATAAGCACAAGAGACACAGATTTATCCTGGGAAACCCTCATGGGGCAGAAAACCCAGTAAATCTTCCTCAATATAGATGACCAGCAATATACAAAGATGCAAACCCTGAGCATAAGCTCCTTCTTCTCCATAGCATACCTCTCCTCCACAAGTGCGCCATTCTCAAGTGAGTGAGTGTGTCAAATGAGGAAACACCTCCTCTATTTATACACTACTCCGACTTGTCTTTTACACAAGAACACGTAGGATCGTATTTAACCAATGGGTTAAATACCCCACTACAACTGACTGGGCCGACCCCTTTAGGGTGGTCTAATAACCCTTTGACCCACATAACACATACAGGGCCGACCCCCACTAGGGAAGTCTAATAACCCAAGTTACCACATTCCGACGGAGGAATAAACATCTCCGGATATACAATAAGATCTTCACAGAGGAATGAAACATCTCCAGAATAATAAAGTACAAATATAATATTCTTTGAAGTTACAATATCTCAACACTCCCCCTTAACGAGAAGGATATTATAACAGCATTTGCACGAGCAAGGAGTCATCAACATCATACATGATACATCTATAAATCATTGGAAGCTTTCTCAACATCATCAGTAACTCAACCAGTTACTGGAACATCTTCAATACTGGAACATCAACATCTTCAGTACTGAGTCTTTATCTTCTGCAGCACTCGAACAACTACAATAACATCAACATCTATATCCTCACGATTATCAGCATCATCATCATACGATCATCAACATCGGGATCATCTCGATCTACAGCATCTGGATCATCTCGATCTACAACATCTGGATCATCTCGATCTACAGCATCTGGATCATCTCGATCTACAGCATCTGGATCATCACGATCTACAGCATCTGGATCATCTCGATCTACAGCATCTGGATCATCTCGATCTACAGCATCTGGATCATCACGATCTACAGCATCTGGATCATCACGATCTACAGCATCTGGATCATCTCGATCTACAGCATCTGGATCATCTAGATCAACAGTATTAGTATTCACACCAATACAAGTATACACATCATCAATACAAGTATCCACACAATAAAAGTATACACATCATCAATACAAGTATCCACACAATAGCAGCATACCCTGCAACACACACGATCATATTACAGGATGATCAATCCTGCTCTCTTTAGGACATAGGTCCATGGATGCTGCAATCCTGTCATGCACCTTTTGAACCGAGGTCCAAGGACGATCCAGTCCTACCATGTACCTTTTGAACCGAAGTCTAGGGACGATCCAGTCCTATCATGTACCTTTTGAACCGAGGTCCAGGGACGATCCAGTCCTATCATGTACCTTTTGAACCGAAGTCCAGGGACGATCCAGTCCTATCATGTACCTTTTGAACCGAAGTCCAGGGACGATCCAGTCCTATCATGTACCTTTTGAACCGAAGTCCAGGGATGATCCAGTCCTATCATGTACCTTTTGAACCGAAGTCCAGGGGTGATCCAGTCCTATCATGTACCTTTTGAACCGAAGTCCAGGGACGATCCAGTCCTATCATTCAATTCTCGGAGACCTCATGTCTACGGCTCAATTCATAGGACCAAAGTTTGAGGATGATCCAATCCCCTTACCTGTTCATTCAGGATTTTGTTCTCGAAGACATCATGTCTACGACTCAATTCAAAGGACTAAAGTCCGAGGACGATCCAATCCCCTTACCTGTTCATTTAGGATTTTTTTCTCGGATACATCATGTCTACGGCTCAATTCAAAGGACTAAAGTCCGAGGACGATACAATCCTCTTACCTGTTCATTCAAGATTTTGTTCTCGGAGACATCATGTCTACGGATCAATTCAAAGGACTAAAGTCCGAGGACGATCCAATCCCCTTACCTGTTCATTCAGGATTTTGTTCTCGGAGACATCATGTCTACGGTTCAATTCAAAGGACTAAAGTCCGAGGACGATCCAATCCCCTTACCTGTTCATTCAGGATTTTGTTCTCGGAGACATCATGTCTACGGCTCAATTCAAAGGACTAAAGTCCGAGGACGATCCAATCCCCTTACCTGCTCATTCAGGATTTGGTTCTCGGAGACATCATGTCTACTGCTCAATTCAAAGGACTAAAGTCCGAGGACGATCCAATCCCCTTACCTGTTCATTCAGGATTTTGTTCTCGGAGACATCATGTCTACGACTCAATTCAAAGGACTAAAGTCTGAGGACGATCCAATCCCCTTACCTGTTCATTCAGGATTTTGTTCTCGGAGACATCATGTCTACGGCTCTCTTTAGGACTGAAGTCCAGGGATGATCCAATCCCCTCAAGTCCACCAAGTACTTCATTCTCGAAGACATACGTCTACGACTCTCTTTAGGACTGAAGTCCAGGGATGATCCAATCCCCTCAAGTCCACCAAGGACTTCATTCTCGAAGACATACGTCTACGGCTCACTTTAGGACTGAAGTCCAGGGATGATCCAATCCCCACATGTCCACTAAGGACTTCATTCTCGAAGACATACGTCTACGGCTCACTTTAGGACTGAAGTCCAGGGATGATCCAATCCCCACATGTCCACTAAGGACTTCATTCTTGAAGACATACGTCTACGGCTCACTTTAGGACTGAAGTCCAGGGATGATCCAATCCCCACATGTCCACTAAGGACTTCATTCTCGAAGACATACGTCTACGGATCCTTTTAGAACATATGTTCAAGGATGATGCAATCCCTCTTCTCAACTTATATCTTGTTTAAGGACCATCCACCAACCTCTCTATTGGCATTACTAATATAGGTATCCTCATCATCGACCTTACTGTCGATGCAGGCAATCTCATCATAAGTGATCACATCAATCCCCCTTTCGCGGAGGGTCCTTCTAAACTTTATTAAGTTTGTCTTGGAAAACTTTTACTTGAGGTAGAGGTTTGGTTAGTACATCGGTAACTTGTTCACTTGAGGTAGAGGTTTGGTTAGTACATCGGATCAGTAGAATTTTGGTTAGTATATTGGTAACTTGTTACAAATTCAAACTTTTAGTTCCTTTCTGCACCTTATCTTGGAACACTAGATTCTCTGCCATCTTGATACAACTCTGTTTGTCACATAGGATCATAGTTGGGTCTATCTCTAAGTCAAACAATCCTGAAGCCATACCGCTTCACAATTAGCAGAGCAAGCAGCCATATATTTTGCTTGTGCTAAGAGCCACACTAGATTGTTTCCTGCTCAACCACGAGATCATGGCTGATCCCAGACAATAACATCCTTTTGATGTGCTCTACCTGTCTGATACACTTTCTGCTCAAACAACATTTGTGTAGTCATCTGAAGTCATGATCTTCAAAATAGCATAGATCAAAGTCTATCGTATCCTTTAGGTACCTCATCACATGCTTTGCAACTAATAGGTGAACACATCTAGTTTCCACTAGATACAAACTCAAGGTGTTCACAACAAAGCATATATCTGACCTAGTATTCGTTAGACACATCAATGACTCAATATTTTGTCTGTACAGAGTTCTATCCACTAACTCTGATGAGTCATCTGCTAACAACTTCAAGAGTGGCCATCCCAACACATCAAGTCCTTTTAATTTCTCAGCATACTTTCCTTGGTTGAGAAAGATTCCTTCTGAGCCTTGCCATACTTCCAGACCTAGGAAGTAATGCATCAATTTGAGATCTTTCATTTTCATTTCTGCAGCCATCTATCTGTGCCATCTCTCGTTAGATGGGTCTGCTGATATGAACCTCAACATCATTCGAACTCTGAGGTGAGTTCCTTCTTGTATCCATGTCATCTATGTATAGAAACCATATTCAACCTTGTAGCAAAGGTTGAGATCCACATCAACCATGGTGATCATTAAGCTCATCAATTGATTATTGATCCTGGGAACCCATACAGAACCTGATTGACACTTCTTCTTTAATTACACCATTAAGAGAATGGTCTTATATAGCCACTTGGAGCAAAACATCTCATCATGATTCTCTTCCTCTTTCTAAGAGAATCTTCTAGCCACAAGCCTTCTATAGTGTGTTTGATTTGTAAATCTTTTGTTGAACATCCATCGCTTGTTTAGTGTTCATCATTCATCATGATCTTTCCTACAAATAAAAATTAAGTACAGGATTAGTAATACTTCATAATCATCAAATCATATTGACATGATAACCTATTATGCATACAGATATCATTTACATAGTTATGCAACTATTTTGACCAATACTTTGGCACAACACTTTCCCATATCATGTATGCATACAGTGGCTATCTAGATGCCTTCCATCTCTACCAGAACATACTATCGAGAGTGTGCACAGCTCTCAGCATGTCAGCAAAGAGGTTTCATTCTAGACAAGCAACAATGGAATGTTTGTCGAATTTACCAATCATATGCATATTAGTAGTATACTGTTCAATGCTTTATGAATGTTTACACTCAGCATGATATATTCTAGGAATACAAATATGCATACAAGCAATATCATTTACTATTTCTAATAACAACTCAAATACTTATCTTTTATGTTTGTGTGGTTGCCTCCCGCTTGATCTTCTGTATGTCTTCTGAACTTCTATTCATTCTGTACCACTGTGCATGCTCAAGTGTGCACTAGTGTCATCCTCATGATCTCATACACAAACATACATTCATTAGTATATTCTCAATATTATCAAAACATTCTAATTCTAAATAATCTTGAATATGTATAGTCATGATCATTAGTATTCAGGGTTTCAAGGAAGTCTTCTTTTACTCATGCATATTCTTGTTTGATCTAGATAGTTAAATCATCAACCAAGATAAGAGACATAATATGCATAAACCCTTGATTACTAACTTTATGAATTACTAACTTTATGAATAAGCATAACCAATCATACCAAGTATACTTATATAAGGGATCCTAACACAAGGTAAGATTCTAACATGACATAGGAAAACATCCCTGGATTAGTATACCTGCTTAGTTTTGTACAACATACCTAAACAATCTCTTCAATGATTTAGAGATCCTGAGCTAGAACCTGCATGTCTCATAGGTTAAACATAATATAACAAAGTCATACATACCTCGTAAGTAGAACAAATATTATGGATGAGTCTTTGTCTTCATGTTGTCATGGTCATGGAACTTGATTTGTCTTTTGTGATGTACCTGTATCTTGTTAGCATACAACATCGACCTCACACAAAACCATAATCCATTAGTACAATCATATAGCCCTAATCAATGAATGTCTTCGATCATTCACATGCATTCATACTATTACTAGGGTGATAAGACAATTCTAACATTAATCAAGATTGTACTAATAAATAATATGAAGACAAACACATCATGAACTTAATCAAGAATCAGATTTCAAGACATACTTGAACCTCCTTAAGTCATACCTGTCGATACTTCTTGTAGTCTTCTTATGTAAGGCCTTAGCCTCAACTCCCCCTGAAACTTGGTCTGGAGCTTGATTAGGGTTTGCTAGAGAAACCCTAAAAATTCAATCTTTGACTTTCACACTTCTGAATGGATGGAAGGGTGTGTCTTGCTAAGCTGATCAAACTAGCATACTTCAATTTTGAAATCTCCAAAATTTGACCCCTCAAAATTGCCTTCGAAACTTTTGGATCTTCTGGATAGGAACCCGAACTAGGGTTTGATGAAGCCCACCTTTCTGTCCAATCAAAAGGTTCGATCCAAGGCTCTAAACTCTTATTTTTCTGAGGAGCTTCCAGCCGTGGTTACAGACTTCAAAAATTCCAACTTTTGCTGAAGCCCTAATTTTCCATCTTTCTGATCAAAATCCCGAGCTAGGGTTTAATCAAGCCCGGTATTCTACCCAACCAAAAAATTCGATCTTGGTCTCTAAATTTCGATTTTCCTGAGTAGCATTCAGCCATGGATTCCGATTCCAAAAATTCTAACTTTCTTCGAAACCCTAAATTTTGGAAGCCATGAATAAAGGTGCTCCAAAAATAATTCTGTTTTGACAGAAATATGTACCTGATTGTTTTTGCTATAACTCTGAAATTTTTGCTCCACAGGGTCTGAAATTTTTTTCTGCAGTAGCCTGACCTGTCATCTTTCCATCCTGATAGGTCTGACCTCAATTGGATTTTCTGAGAGAGAGTTATGCCAAATGTTGCAACGTGACCTGTTTTGGGATAATACAGGAGAGTGAACTTGTACGGCGTGCCATATGTCACTGTTTGAACTTCGGCCTCTGAAAACTTTTCTTGAGATATCTCACCCTGTTATCTTTCCATCCTGATAGGTATGACCTCAATTGGACTCTCTGAGAGAGAGTTATGCCAAGTGTCGCAACGTGACCTGTTTATGGGATAAAACAGGAGAGCGAAATTGTACGGCGTGCCACGTGTCACTGGTTCAGCTTCGGCCTCTGAAAAAGTTTTTTGAGATAGTACAGTCTGTGTACTACTTGTAAATTTTTACTAAATTTCATTTGGAGCTTCCTAGCCCAAGTTATGACCTTTTTTCCTAGGTCACCTGATTTTGACTGAGATCTGGAAGAGGCAGAAACCCTAACTTGTACTGATCATAACTTACTAAGTACAACGAATCTGAGGGTTCCCTTTGGACACAAGATACCTGGAGATGTTATCTACGACCTGTAAAGGTTTCAGATCCTGAACCTTCGCCAAAATGGATTTATAGTGAAAGTTCCACGATGACTGGTTTTTGCTATATAAAACCCTAACCTTCAAATTGTCGTAAGTAAAGCAAGTGTCGTAAGTGCCATACCTTGCCTTCCTTCAGTTTATCTCTGATACCATGTTAAGATTTAATATGATAAGACAAAAAATAGCAGCATTACATTCCATTTCACAATAATAGCATATACAGGATCACTGAAGAAACAACAAGCATAGCATAAACACAAGAGACACAGATTTATCCTGGGAAACCCTCATGGGGTAGAAAACCGAGTAAAGCTTCCTTAATATAGATGACCAGCAATATACAAAGATGCAAACCCTTAGCATAAGCTCCTTCTTCTCCATAGCATACCTCTCCTCCACAAGTACGCCATTCTCAAGTGAGTGAGTGTGTCAAATGAGGAAACACCTCCTCTATTTATACACTACTCCGACTTGTCTTTTAAACAAGAACACATAGGATCGTATTTAACCAATGGGTTAAATACCCCACTACAACTGACTGGGATGACCCCTCTAGGGTGGTCTAATAACCCTTTGACCCACATAACACATACAGGACCGACCCCCACTAGGGAAGTCTAATAACCCGAGTTACCACATTCTGACGGAGGAATAAACATCTCCGGATATACAATAAGATCTTCATGGAGGAATGAAACATCTCCGGAATAATAAAGTACAAATATAATATTCTTTGAAGTTACAATATCTCAACAGCTTCAATCCATATAATGCCCTTTTCAGTTTGTATACATGAGTTCTCCCATCTTTAACCTCAAACCCTTGTGGTTTCTCTATGTACACTTCTTCTTCAATTACACCATTCAGAAAAGCTGTCTTAACATCCATTTGGTGTAATTTCCACTTCATCATAGATGCAAGTGCCATGATAGTTCTAATTGAAGTATACCTAGCAACTGGTGCAAATGTTTCTTCATAGTCAATTCCCTCTTTCTGAGAGAATCCTTTGGCTACAAATCTTGCCTTGTATTTTTCAATGCTACCATCTGCAGCATGTTTTATCTTGAAAATCCATTTGGAAGAAACCACACTTTTATCTTTTGGTTTGGGAACTATATCCCAAACATCATTTTTCATTATTGACTGATATTCTTCTGTCATTGCTTCTACCCATTCTTTCTTCTGAGCTGCCTCTTCATAGCTAGTAGGTTGTTGATCCACAAGATCACACATCAAGGCCATATAGTTGGACACTAGCTTTGGTTTCTTTCTTTCTCTAGTGGAGCCTTAAGGAGCCCCATATCTTTCGGCTCCTTGAATAATATCTCTATCCCATGCTGGCCTTCTTTTCCTAGATAAGTCTGTAATAGGGGGTTCTTGTGGTTCCAACATGTCATGATCCTCTGGTGAATCATCTTCAGGGATCGACACAACCTCTGTGATTCTAGGAGGTGTATATTCTTCATAGATTTCTTCAAGTTGGCACTTCCTGGATTTCTTGAGAGCTGCTTCTTCATCAAATGTTACATCTCTACTTATTTCCATATGATGAAAACTTGGTATGTAAATTCTGAAGGCTTTGGATGATTCAGAATATCCAACAAATATTCCCTTCTTACCAGAAGTATCCAACTTGGATCTCTTTTCTTTTGGAATGTGAATGTACACAGGACACCCAAATATTTTGAGATGACTTACCTCAGGCTTCTTTCCTGTGAACACTTCTTATGGAGTTTTGAATTCAAGAGCACTATGGGATAGTCTATTTTGCACATAGATTGTTGTCCTAGCTGCTTCAGCCCATAGATACATGGGTAGATCTTGGTCATGTATCATAGTCTTTACAACTTCCATGATGGTTCTATTCTTTCTTTCAACAACCCCATTTTGTTGGGGATTGTAGGGAGTGGTTAGTTCCCTCTTAATTCCAGCTTCTTTACAAAAGTCTTCAAAGTCCTTTGAAGTATATTCTCCGCCATTATCTGTTCTAAGAATCTTGATTTTCCTTGAGAGATTTTCTATTAGGGCCTTGAACTCTTTGAATTTTCCAAAGACTTCATTCTTACCTTTTAGGAAGTATATCCAAGTCTTCCTTGAATAGTCATCAATGAATGAGAGATAGTATTCAAACCCACTTAGGGAAGTGGTGGGCATTGGTCCACATACATCTGAGTGTATTAGCTCCAAAATGTTCTTAGTCTTTGTTTCACTCTTTGGAAAAGGGTTCTTGACATTCTTCCCTTTCTCACATCCTTTACATGAGCCATTATGATCAACCTTCAAATCTGGTAATCCTATGACCACCTTGCTTACATAGGGTAAGGATTTGTAGTTAATTTGAGCTAATCTTCTATGCCATAGCTCATTGGGGCTAGAGGTTTCATGAGAAAGGGAAACTTCTGGATGACCCTTGAGCTTATAGAGACCTCCTTCTTCTTCACCAATGACAACTGCATCTTCAATTGATTTTCCTTTGGGCCACATGAGTACTTGTCCATCTATGAAAGCCATTCTAAAACCTTTCTTATCTAGTGCCGAGATAGAGAGTAGGTTATTCTTCAAACCTGGTACATATAAAATTTCTTTCAATTTCAAGGGTGTTCCAGAATCAAGCTTGTAGCTTGCTTCATCAATTCCCTTGATGGGATATTGATAATCATCTCCTAGAGATACCTTTTGTGGTGAAGTCTTTTCTTAAAGTCTTGAGAGAGTTTTCTTTTGACCTGTCATGTGCTTTGAAGCACCACTATCAATGAGCCATGTATCTTCTCCAGGAGACACAGATCCAGAGAGTGCAGAAAATAGGACATATTCTTCTGGATCTTCTTTCTTTACTTTAGATATTTTCCTTCGAGGCCTTTCCTCTTCTTCTTCTACTTCTTCTTCACAATCGTCTTCTGCCATATGTGCATGATGTCTTTTGTGAACAAAATTCTTCTTCTTCTTTTCTGGTAAAGTACAGTCTCTAGCATAGTGTCCTAGTTTAAGACAATTATAACATTGGACTGTGGAGAGGTCTCTTTCTGAGTTTGTTCCTCCTTTCCTTTTGAATCTATGAGAGGGTTGAGACTTTTTGTGGTTCACTTTCTTGAAGTGACCCCTTCTTCCTCTTTTGGTGTGGGTGGCCAAGGGTTGGCCATCCTCTTTGAGAAGGGCTTCTCTGTTTGCTACCCTAGCCTCTTCTTGAACACAATCCTCCCATACTACATCAAACTTCATACTTTCTTTTCTGGCACACATAGTTTGTATGAATGACTCCCAAGGTCTAGTGAGACCATTTAGAGTAGTCATCACAAGTTCATCTTCATCAAGAGTATCACCAATGGCATCTAGTTGCTCCTTGATTTGGGAGACCCTTGAGAAGTAGTCTTGAATGGATTCTCCTTTGTGCATCTTGGTACTATTCAACTGAGTTCTTAGGTTCATCTTCCTATTGATGTTCTTTCCCTCATACATTCTTCCTAGGGCATCATACATTTCCTTTGGAGTCTTCTTGGAAGCCACTTGGGGAATCAAGTGGTCTTTAATAGAATCAACTATGATTCTCTTTGCCCTAATCAAATCCTTCCTATGCTTCTCTTTGGCTTCATCTCCTTCAGGTTCTGCAACTTCATCCTTGATATACTGAGCAAGATCATTCTCTTCAAGAATGAGACCAATTCTGCATTTCCATGCCCAAAAATTCTCTATACCTTCTAGCTTGTCTTCAATCTTAGTGCTTGGAGCCATCTTCTCTTGGGGGAGTCCAAGAGATAAGAGATAGAGTAGTACTTACCAGAAATTCTAACTTTTCACTTTTCCAGATTTGCAACAGAATTTTTGGTTTATCGTACTTTTGGTAAAACTAGGGTTTGAATTTCCCAGATTTCTACCCAACCAAAAACCTCGATCCAAGGCTCAAAAGATAGATCTTTAGAAGGGCTATTCAGCCATGCAATCAGAATCCAAAAATACTAACTTTTGTAGAAACCCTAATTTTGGGAGAGAGAGAGAAATATAATTTCACCTTGTGAAAGATGTTATATTCAGGCTAGCTCTAATACCATGTTAAGTTTAAACCAAATAGACTAGCAAGATCACTGAAAGAAACATAATCACAAGATAGACACAGAATTTACCCTGGGAAACCCTCATGGGGTAGAAAACCCAGCAAAGCTTTCCTCACTAAGATGATCAACCAAAATACAAGATGTGCTCCAAGACTTGACCTCCTTCTCTACCTCCTATGCAGACCTCCCAGACACAAGTGCACTACTTTCTGAGCTGTGGAAGTGTGTCAAATGAGGAGCTCTCCTCCTCTACTTATACTAGATCCCGACTGACCAAAAACCCTAATGGGGCCGACCTCTCCTGGAGAATTCTAATAACCCCTAAAATATAAACTCAGGGCCGACCCCCACACGGTGGGTCTAATAACCCTAGTTACCACAAATCATCGGAGGAATAAACATCTTCGGATACATAATAGAATTGCCTCGGAGGGATGAAACATCTCCGGAATAATAATGTACAAATATAATATTCTTAGAAGTTACAATATTCAACAAATGATCCCAATCACGACCATAAAAAATAGGAAGGGGATAAGACGTCTTTTCACCCTCAAATTGATTAGGAAATCTTGGAATTCTGAAGTAATCAATAGGTGGATATGCAAGGAAGATTCGTGCAACAATTTCCATTCTCTTAATATCCATACCAAAGCAAATCCGTGACCTCGACTACTGAAAAAGCAGAGTTGTTCAACAATGAGCTTTAAGATTTTTTGTATTGCATGGGCTCATATACACACAATAAGTCTCAACAATTTTATGAGATACAAGGGTTTTATCCCTTCAATGGAGTCGCCATGTGAGAATAAAAATATGCATTTAAAATACTCACAAAGAATTTCTATTTTTTGCTTTTCTTTGGAAATTTTATAAAAGGAAAAGAGTTTAGTGGAGTCTCCAGATGAATGTTGAATGAGTTGTCATTGATGCAAACAAGGGACTTGTAGTGGCTCTTTCAGTTGTCATTGATGCCACCAAGACCCCTTGCAGTGGACATGCCATATGGATAGGTATTTACAGGCTCATGGATACTGACACATGCTCTTGGTATTCTTTGTGGGAGCTTTTGCACAGGTTTGATTCTTCTACCCACATGCAGTGGTCAATTAGATGGGTCCACTGACAGATTCCATATTGGTGGTTGCATTGTATTGGTGCTCATACATGTACCTTCACAGGTGGTAACTTGGTCCTTAATCCCACAAGCTTGGATATTGGAACTCTTACTTTGTCATGTATGCACAATGCATGAAGATGAAGCACTTGCACTTGCCCTTGATGCCTATGATCAAAACCTTACTCTTGAATACCTTAATGAATCCTTGAAGAAATCTTTGGAACCCTTGTGATTTGTGAAGTGGTCTTTAGTACCCTTTGAGGGTGTGGGAATCTTGCCCCTTGAACGACAAGTCTTGATGGCTATGTTGATGTACATATATCTTGCATGGATGTCTTGTTGAAGAAGTATGTGAATCCCTCTTGCATAATACATGATGTATGATGGAGGTTGAAGCCCATTTCACTTGGTCATAAGGTCATGGATCCCTTGACTGTTGGATCCCCTCTCAATGTACATGTGCTTGAAAAATCCCTTGGATCCACGAGTTGTCCATAATCCCATAAGTTTGTTGAAGAAGTCTTGAATGACATAATGAAGCCCTTGAATCCCATGGTGGTTAACGTGGCATCAAGCACACAAAACTTGCATGGTGGTATGATGGCTCCTAGACATGCTAGTTTGAAGCCCTTGCTTGAACAAGTTCTCTTATTGAAGGTATGATCCTTGTACTATTGAAGAAGCTTCTTGAAGCATTTGAAGAAGTCCTAAAATATCCAATGTGACAAGATTAAAGCCCTCACTTGGTCTATTTGTTGCAAGTTTGAGTGATGACCCTTCTACCCTAATCTTTGACTTGGACGTGGAAAAATAACCATATCAGGTCATCCCTCCAAGAGGTGTGAAGATATTAATTTCTAAAAGCTAAGTTTCCTTCTTGATGTGCCCTAACTTACACAAGGTGTACTAGTAAGTTTCAAGCCCTTGAAGTTGTACTTATAAAGCATTTCTTTATGGTCTAACATCGATAAAAATAAGGATACTGTACAGCCATGAATCCAAGAAGAGTAAGGGCATCAAACCCTTGAAGCATAAAAATACAATTCTTAAAATAATCTCCAAATGGACCTATTGACAAATTTACTCCTTATAGTTGGGTCAACCAGCTCAATGTTTAACCCTCACGTCAACGTTGAAGCCTTTGTGATCTTACACATTCAAGCATAGAAGAAATTTTAATTTTAAAATTAATTTTATGCTAAATTTGGTGAGTCGGCCCAACCAAAGTAAAAAAAAGGGGGGGGGGGAATAAAATATAATTTACAATGTCGACTAGCTGTTTGATGTCCACATAATTGTGTATATATACACCCCTCACTTCTTTCATTTGTGTGTGTAAGTTACAAGTTTGATATGCTCTGAAATTTGGGTTTAGGTGAAGGACTAAGGCAGTCGTAGTGAAGAAAAAGTGATTGGTCTGTTCTTGAAGTTAGACAAGCTCTGAATTTGGGTATGCAACAGTTTGAAGGACAACAACAGTGCAAGGAGGGCCGTAGCACTCAGTTAGGACAGTCAGATCTAAATTTCATAAGTATGAACAAGGTGATCTTTACCTAGCTTTGAATTTGGTTGAAGTAGATCAGTTACTGAGGAAGCCAGTGTTGATCAAGCTCTGATCTAGTATGTTAAGGAAACCACAAGCATCCGAGCATCAGATAGTTGATCAAGCTATGTACTTTGTATGACTGAGGCAACAATAAGTTCATTGATACTTAACTGAGGTAGTGGCAATAGAAGTTGATTGAAGATCTCTACTGATTGAAGATCTCTACTCTTACCTCTGTACACAGTCAAGGAGTGTTTGATTTTTTTAGTGCGCATTCTTCCCATAGTGGCCATACAGTAAACTCGTTGATTCAATGCTATCTAAAGACAGTTGAAGACACTTATGAGAAGCAGTACACAATCAACATTCAACTTGGCATACAAATATTTGATCCTTGTGAAAAGACACCATCTAGTGGAAGCCTTTTGTCTACTACAACGGTAGGCAAATCTTGTGTTGGATATTGTACAGAACATTAGTGAATTCACAAGCTTGAATCAAGCCATTTTGAGTGGACAGAGATGATTTGGATCCTTGAGCAGTTGGTTGAACATGGTTTATGAAAATTCTTGGCATGAGCAAGATTGCATGGGCCAATGAGTTTGAGCAGATCATTGTAAGCAGATCTTTGTGCACTCGAGCATATTCATGAGCAGAACAGGTTCCTTGGTTGTTGGATAGTACAGATTCGTGAGCATGAGCCGTGAGCATATTGGAGAACATGTTTATTGATATGAGCATGTGAATATTGTTGATTGAGTTGATTAACATCCATTGCAAGTTGTGTCTTGCACTCGAGGATTGGATTCCTCAACCATTCTCAGTTGGAACTGAGAAAACAGGTTGGGTCTTGGATTAAGAGTTGGTCCTCTTTGTATCAGTTGGTACTGATTGTAATCGCGAAGATTGTTGTATTACAAACAAATATGTAAAGCTTACCATATATCTTGTGTCCTTCTGCTGATATGCTTTATGATGTTGATAATCAATTAATGGCATGTTAATGATATAATGATCTACATAGTTGTTTGATGTAATGATGAAATCTGCTAAACATTAATTAGTGTTGATGATGAGTAGTTTAAAAGGGTTAAAGCTCCTTCACATTGATGCACCCCTCTCTCAGTGTGGCCATTGTGTTCAAAAATTGGTATCAGAGTTGGCTTTCACCACAAGCCTTACCAGCTTGAAGAAGATCCGTGGATACATAATGGATGCAAAAGAAGAGTCCTTCAACAATGATATTCCTCCCTCTATTTGACGCGACAAATTATTTCAGATGGAGAAGCAAGATGAAATCTTACTTGTAGAAGTTTGGCATTTGGGGGATTCTGATTAATCCACCCATTCCTTCCAATAAGAAGTCCAAATCATTCGCACAGAAAGAATCCAAGAAGGAAAACATAACCGCCTTGGATGGACTTCCAGACTCCGTCAAGGAAAGTGTATGGGAATGAACTTCCGCCAGAGACCTGTTGTTCAAGTTGGAAAGTGAATACCAAAGAGGAAGACAAGACACCGAAAAAGAAAAGCAAGAAACATAATTCAAGCCCATTGAAGATGTGAAGCAAGAAGAAAATAAAGACCCAGACACCAGTAAAGGTATGGATTCTTTTGATTGCAGTAGTCCTATATGTGATGGAATTGGAAATTCCCTTGCAGATAATGATGAAGACTTGTTGAAAGACAAAAAGGAAATTACACATACTATATTGAACATTGATCTTAGAGCCAATTGGTACAATAACATTGTCAATCTTAATCAATCTGATTTCATGAGGTTTAAGAAGGTAACCTTTGAATGCTTGGACAAGTACTAGCAGAATACCATGGCACTAAAAGAGATTCTTAAGAAACTTAAGCACAAGGAAGCAGTGTTGCAGGATTAGCTCGAAGACAAAGAAGATGAAGGTCAAAGACTAAAGATTGAACTGGCCAGTCAAGAAGAAGAACAAGAAGATCCCGGTGAAGGTTCAGAAGAGCTTGAAGAAACAAGGAAGGCTAATGTTGATTTGAAGACTTAGCTAGAAGAAGCCAAAATGATAGAAGAAGTCTTGAAGAATCAGTTGGATGAGAAAGAGAAGACAAGCTAGAAGCTTGAGCTGGAAGTTTTGATCTTAGAAAGAAGAATCAGAAGACAGATGCCTTTGTCAAATTCAAAATTAGTTCAATAATCCTTGATGATATCTTGGACATTCAAAGATCCCCATTTGACAAATCTAGTATTGGATACAACAAGGAAGCATAAAAATATGAAGTTGGCACATGGTCTCTTGAGACTCCTGAAGAAATCCCTTCAATGTCCAAGAATGAAAGGAAAGCTCCTCATCGAGAACCTGCACAACATAAATAAGACTTCAGAAGATCAGAAAGACATCAAGAAATTGGGTCCACTCCTCAAAGATTATTCAGAAGAGAGACAAATCCAAGATTGAACCAAACACCCAGGTATGAAAATAGTTTCAATGGTTATTGTTTCTCATGTAATGATTTTGGTCACAAAGCCTTGGATTGTAGATTCTATGAAAGAAGAAGTGTTGGAAATCCCAACAACACAATTAGATGTTGGACATGTTGTTGCATATTGTCATGCAATGAGATGCTACAACTGTAGTGGTTTTGGGCACAAAGCTCAAGACTATTGGAATACAAGGAGACAATCCATGAGAAGTGTCTAATATGATTCAACAAGGAAGGTCAATGAACTGCAGAAAAATTATGCTGAAGGAAAAAATACTGAAAAAACAAGTGCCAAGGAACAAGTATGGATGAAGAAGACTGAACAATTGCACATAGGAAAGATTCAACATTGCAGAGGAGATGGCTTCCATATGGAAATCCAAGTTTGAGGTCTTTCAAATACCTTGGAGTACCTTGAGTTCATGGAATTTGGAGGAATTCAAAGGTGAGAAAGAGAAACTAATGGCTCTTTCAATGAAGCAGGAAGGGTCCCTGGATCGTGATATAACTATGCATGTTGATAGGGAGATCTGTTAACTTCATGAGAAGAGATGCTGAAGTTGACCCCTTGGTGGTCTTCTATTGGTCATGTTAAATTTTCAGAATTTACTTCAATCTGATCTAGGATCTTAACTGAGAGAACAACATGTACAACATATCTACAGCATATCAATCATGGAGACAATAATGCAAGCACACAAGAGACACAAAGATTTACTTGGGGAAAACCATAAAGGTGAAAAACCCCAATAACTTCCTCAGAGATAGATAGAGCAATGATACAACCCAAACATAAGAGATAGACATATCCTAGCAGCAAATCCTCCTCCTCCATAAGTGCGCCACTCCTCCTTGAGTGTATGAGTGAGAAGTGAGTGATCAAATAGAGTGCCTCCCGCACTCTATTTATACTTGACTTGACTTGCCTTTTACATAAATCATGTAGGCTCGAACTTAACCACATAACATAATGCTGACTGGGCCGACCCCCAATAGGGTGGTCTAATAACCCTTCGACCCACATGGCCGACCCCCAATAGGGTGGTCTAATAACCCTTCGACCCACATGACTTATACAGGGCCGACCCCAACAAGGTGGTCTAATAACCCATCAAGTATAAGTTACAACATTTACAATATAAATGACGACACTTACGTATAGAGGAATAATACCATCTCTATATGAGTACATACAACATACATATATGAAATACATTCCGAATTTACATATGCATCAACACTCCCTCTTAACTAGTAAGGTATTTCTCAGCACAGGTCTTCTAGCACAAGTCTTCTTCTCTGGATCATCGTCACTGGATAATCGTCATCGAGTCATGATCATCGTCACTACTGCTTCTATCTCAATCAATCTCTGCATCTACTCGTCATAGGAAGTTCTATAGAGCCAGTCCTTTTTCATATTGGAGGTAGGCCCACCACCTGCAGGTCTTCGTCATCACTGGCCATACTGTGGAATCCTCAGGAATTAATACGTGCGTCACAAAACCTCGAAAGAGCATCCTAGGCTGTTACGAGCACATGGCTCTACCTATAGGATCTCCCAGGGCCATATTATATGTGACCTCACCACAAAACCTTGCAAGAGCATCCCAGGCTGTTACGAGCACGTAGCTCTACCTATAGGATCTCCCAGGGCACGAATTACATGTGGTCACCACAAAACCTCGCAAGAGCATCCCAGGCTGTTACAAGCACACAAATCTACCTATAGGATCTCCCAGGGAACGAATTGCATGTGGTCATGGAAAAACCTCACAAGAGCATCCCAGGACTGATTACGGGCACACAGCCCAACCTATCGGATCTCCCAGGGATAGATTATATGCCATAGGACAAAACCTCGAAAGGGAATCTTCCAGATATCCCAGGGCAATGAATTACATGCCATAGGAAAAACCTTGAAAGACTATCTGCAGATCTCCCAGGGCCAAATTATATGTCCTCCCAGAGCAAAACCTCGAAAGAGCATTTTCCAGATATCCCAGGGCAACGAATTACATGCCATAGGAAAAACCTCGAAAGACTATCTGCAAATCTCCCAGGGCCAAATTATATGCTCATCTGCACAACCTGATCCACGGCCATAGAGTATCAACCTGATACTCACCATACATCATCCTAATGTACACATGATCATCCTGATCATCATCACTGGTACATCTTGCTGCATGTCATCTGGAGCAACATCCTGAAGCTCGTCATCCACGATCATCCTGATCATATAATGCATCTACCTGATGCAAACCAAGTATCTACCTGATACATATTGTCATACATGATCCACCTGATCATACAATGTATCCACCTGATACAAATACAAATACATGATACATATCACCATACATGATCCACCTGATCATACAATGTATCCACCTGATACATGTACAGATACATGGTCCAAGCATCCAACATGATGCATATACAAAAATACATACACATGATCCAACCGATCATATCCAGCATTCAACATGATGCGTACATATAAATGATCCAACTGATCATATCCAACATCCAACATGATGCGTACATACATATAAATGATCCAACTGATCATATCCAACATCCAACATGATGCATACATACATACATAAAAATGATCCAACTGATCATATCCAACATCCAACATGATGCATACATACATATAAAAATGATCCAACTGATCATATCCAAGCAGAAACCGGAACATCATCCTAATGCTCATCATCCAGCGCTTACATCCACAGCCATGTGAAGGATCCTTCTTCCAACATGCTTGGATGGCTTCAGCAAATGTGTCCATCACTTCTTCCTCGAAGTGTCCTCGATCTGAAGAACGCCAAGCCTCTCTCTAAAGTACTCAAACTTCACCCTGGCTAGTGGCTTTGTCAGCACATCTGCAATATGCTCATCCGTCGCAACATACAGGAGCTTCACAGCTCCTCTCTGCACCATATCCCTGATATAGTGATATTTGATCTCTATGTGTTTCGACCTGTTATGAAACAATGGGTTCTCGGACAGCTTCACACAACTCTGGTTATCACAGAAGATACCAGTAGCCTCCAACGGGAGATCAAATAACTCGGACAGTAGCTTCCGTAGCCATACTACCTCACAACTAGCTGAACAAGCTGCAACATACTCTGCCTCAGCTGTACTCAGTGCTACGCAGGACTGCTTCTTACTAAACCAAGAGATCACACCTGATCCCATACTGAAGCAGCACCGAGATGTGCTCTTCCTATCTGTAGCACTGCCAGCCCAATCTGAATCAACATAACCCTGCAGGTTAAACTTTTGATTCACCTCATACTTGAGCCCATAATCCACTGTACCCTTCAGGTACCTCAGAACATGCTTTACAGCAACCAGGTGAACACTCCTCGGATCTATCAGGAACTGACTCAATGTGTTCACAACAAAGCAAATGTATGGTCTCGTGTTCATCAGGTACATCAAGGACCCAATCATCTGACGATACATAGAGACATCAACCGGCTCAAATGAAGCATCACATAGAAGCTTCAGATTTGATGCCATAGGTGTGGCCATAGCCTTGCAGTCCATCATCCCAAACCTCTTCAGGATCTCTACTACAAACTTCCCTTGTCCAAGGAAGATTCAATCACTCTGCCACACCTCCATGCCAAAAAAAATAGTGCATCATCCCCAAGTTCCTCAACTCGAACTTGGCAGGAAGCTTCCGCTGTGTGTCAAAAATCAATCTATCCTCTCCTGATACAAACAGGTCATCCACATAGTAGTATCACTAGATTGCCTTCCTCAACCTTGTAGTAAAGGTTGGAACCCGCTTTACTCTTGGTAAAGACCAAACTGGATAGAAAGCTGCCTATCCTACCATACCAAGTTCTGCACATATAGGATTTCCTGTCATGTGTCTCAGAACCAAGTGGCTGCTCCACATATAGTTCTTCTTCAACTACACCATTCAAGAAAGTTGTCTTGAAATCCATCTGGTGTATCTTCTATTTCATCACTTTTATATTTCTCTATGCTGCCGTCTGCAGCATGCTTGATCTTGATAGATCCATATGGAATTCATAACAAACTTCCCTTCATGTCTTGGGACTACATCCCAAACATCATTCTTCATGATCGACGGATCATGGCATTCTTCCCATTTCTTGGGAACTTCAATATCTTCAATAGATAATTTTGTTGATGAACAAATGTTGTAGTTGTTCTTTTGTAGGAGATGGCATACGATCTTTCCTACACAACAAGTTAAATTGCATGATTAGAAAACATCTCATAGTTTTCAGAACAAATTCTTACACATAAAGAAATATGTCATACAGTCATGCAATTAACTTAGCCAATGCTTCAATACAACATTTATCCATATCCCTTAACTTTCTAGATGCCTTCCAATCTCTACCAGAACATTGTTAAGAGTGTGCACAACTCCCAACATGTCAGCAAAGAGGTTTCATTCTAGATAAGTAGCAATGGAATGTTGTACAATGCCATAGGCTACTTACCCATGCATATTAGTAGTATACTGTTCATCAATGCAACTATTCTAATATGCATAATACATAACCTAATTCTAGGAACATCAGTATATACATTATTGAACAATATTATTTAAACACTAAAATATGCAAGTAATGACAATTCAAATACTTATATTTGTTTGTTTGTTGGGTTGACTCCCTCTCAGTCTTTGCTTCTTTTCTGCAACTCCATTCTTATGTGGATTGTGAGAAGTGGTCAACTCCCTCTGAATATCTGCATCCTTGCAGAAACTACTGAAGTGTGCTCCTTTGCTTTCTTGCAGGAACAACTAGAGTGTGCTCCCTCTTGATCTTTGCTTCCTGGATTACCTGTCCTTGAACTTACATCCATCCTTAATCACTATGCATGCTTATTAGTATCATCATTGTGTTATCCTTGAGGTCTCATACATAATCACACATTTATTAGTATAATCTTAATACTATCAAAACATAATAATCTTAAACATGTATATTCATGATCATTCACAGATAATAAACATTAGTATTCAAGGTTTCAGGGAAGTCTTCTTTTACTCATACATTTTCTTATTTGATCATAGGACTCTTCTGGTTAGTTGAATCATCAATCAAGATAAGAGATATAATATGCATAAAACCTGTGATTATTCAAACCTATACCTTCATGATTCTTCTGGTTAGTCATATCATCAATTATGGTAAGAAACATAATATGCATACAACCATGATTATTCAAACCTATGACTTCATGAATAATCATTATCAACAACACAACAGTATAAGATCCTAACACAAGGTAGGATTCTAGCTTGATATAGGAAAAACATACCTGGATTAGCATGCTAGCTAGTTATGTCTAACATACCCGCATACTGTCTTCTGGTTCTCTTCAGTGACTTGTGCTAGTAACCTGCATGTCTCATAAGTTAACCATTGTAGAAACAAGTTATACATACCTCGAAATTAGATCTTCTATGTGATCCATGACAATGGATGAATCCTTGTCTTCATGTCACCATGATCATACGTTCTTGAAGTAGAACATGATTTGTCTTTCTTGGTGTACCTTTTATGTTAGCAGACAACATAAACCTCATACAACACAATAATGCATTAGTACAATCATAAGTGTCAACACCCTAACCAATGAATATCTTCTATCATGCATTCATAATTTTGTTAAGTTGATACGACAAATCTAAAATCAAGATTGTACTAACCGTAATAACATGAAGACAAACATACCATAAACTTAATCATGAACAAATATCGAAACATACCTCGATGAGTCATACCTGTCGAGATCGCTTGTAATATTCTTATGTAAGGCCTTAGCCTCATCTCCCTCTGAAACATGAACTTCTTCACTTATGCAGGTGACCAATCCATCTTCTTCTAGGATTAACCCAATCCACTTGATTTGCAAGAACTGGACCTGGAGCTGGATATGGGTTTGTCAGAGAAACCCCAAAAATTCAAACTTTGAATTTCAAACTTCCAAAAGGATAGAGATATACGCCTTGATGAGCTGATCAAGTTGGTATATTCAGAATTTGAAAACTGCAAAGTTTCATTCCTCAATTTTGTCTTTGAAACTTCCAGATTCACTAGACGTGACCCTGAACTAGGGTTTGATGAAGCCCACTCTTCTTCCCAATCAAAAGGTTTGATCCAAATCTCTAAGCTTCTATTTTTCTGAGGAGCTTCCAGCCGTGGTCACAGATTTCAAAAATTCCCATTTTTACAGAAGCCCTAATTTTCCACTTTTCTGATCAAAGTCAGAAACTAGGGTCTGATCAAGCCCGGCCTTCTGCCCAACCAAAAATTCTGATCTTGGTCTCTAAATTTCAATTTTTATGAGTAGCATCCAGCCGTGGTCTCTGATTACAAAAATTCCAACTTTCTCCGAAGCCCTAAATTCCGGAAGCCATGAATGAAGGTACTAAAAAATAATTTTGTTTTGACAGAAATATGTACCTGATTGTTTCTGGTGTAACTCCGAACTTTTTGATCCATAGGGTCTAAAAACATTTCCTGAGATATCCTGACCTGTTATCTTTCCATCGTGACAGGTCTGACCTCAATTGGATTCTCTGAGAGAGAGTTATGCCAAGTGTCGCAACATGACCTGTTTATGGGATAATATAGGAGAGCAAATTTGTACGGCGTGCCACGTGTCACTGTTTCAACTTCGGCCTCTAAATTTTTTTTTTTTTTCTGAGATAGCCCAACCTGTTGTCTTTCCATCCCGATAGGTCTGAACTCAATTGGATTCTCTGAGACAGAGTTATTCCAAGTGTCGCAATGTGACCTGTTTATGGGATAATACAGGAGAGCAAACTTGTACGGCGTTCCACGTGTCATTGGTTCAACTTCGGACTCTGAATTTTTTTTTTGAGATAGTAAAGTCTGTGTTCTACCTGTCACTTATTACGAAATTTCATTTGGATCTTCCTAGCCCAAGTTATGACCTTTTTCCCAAGGTCACCTGATTTTGACTCAGATCTGGAAGAGGCAGAAACCCTATATTGTACAGATCATAAATCACAAAGTACAATGAATTAGAGGGTTTCCTTTGGACACAAGGTACATGGGGATTTAATATTCAACCTATAAATGTTTCAGATCCAAAAACTTTTCCAAAACAGATTTATAGCGAAAGTGCTACGATGACTGGTTTTTGCTATATCAAGCCCTAGCATCGTAAGTGCAACAAGTGTCATACATGCCATATCATGCCTTCTTTCAGGCTAGCTCTGATACCATGTTAAATTTTCATAATTTACTTCAATCTGATCTAGGATCTTAACTGAGAGAACAACATGTACATCATATCAATCATGGAGACAATAATGCAAGCACACAAGAGACACAAAGATTTACTTGGGGAAAACCATAAAGGTGAAAAACCCTAATAACTTCCTCAGAGATAGATAGAGCAATGATACAACCCAAACATAAGAGATAGACATATCCTAGCAGCAAATCCTCCTCCTCCATAAGTGCACCACTCCTCCTTGAGTGAATGAGTGAGAAGTGAGTGATCAAATAGAGTGCCTCCCGCACTCTATTTATACTTGACTTGACTTTCCTTTTACATAAATCATGTAGGCTCGAACTTAACCACATAACATAATGCTGACTGGGCCGACTCCCAATAGGGTGGTCTAATAACCCTTCGACCCACATGGCCGACCCCCAATAGGGTGGTCTAATAACCCTTCGACCCACATGGCCGACCCCCAATAGGGTGGTCTAATAACCCTTCGACCCACATGACTTATACAGGGCCGACCCCAACAAGGTGGTCTAATAACCCATCAAGTATAAGTTACAACATTTACAATATAAATGACGACACTTACGTATAGAGGAATAGTACCATCTCTATAGGAGTACATACAACATACATATATGAAATACATTTCGAAGTTACATATACATCAACAGGTCATGGTAGTCCTTGCATGGATATCATAATATTTGTTGCTTATTGTTAGTAGTGGCCTAGATTAGCTCTTAATTTCCTCTTGAAGTTCTTGATTAGTAAGAGATGGTTGGTGAGCTCACCATTGATGATATATACATATCCACTCATCCAATAAGAAAGGAAGTTGAATTTCCAGGAAAAAAAGAAAGGAAGTTGAATTTCCAAGAAAAAAAGAAAGGAAGTTGAATTATTAGTCCTCTGAACTTCAGTAATGTTGTACAATAAGAAGCATGCACTTTGATAGTGTATTGAGGCAGGATAACGCACTAAGGCAACAAAAAAAATCTACAATCAAGAAGTATGGTGTTATGAATTTAGTAAAGAAAGGAGATCTTGCATCTTGGTCGGTTGGCTCTTTAGGAGTCTTCTTTTCCTTCTTGTCAAGGAGTTGAATGCAGATAGACAGAGCTTCAACATCTTCTTCTTCACCATCACTGCTCATATCAGGAATACCTGCATCAAAAGGTGATGACATAGGTTCTTGATACAACAACAGTTGAAGTCCCTCATCTTCAAAACATGCATCAAGGGATTCATTTCCTGTCTGCATATTTCTCATACCAAATACATCAAGAAGAAACTTACAACATCAACAAGCAAATTTTCCTCTTAAAGAATACAAAGGACAAACTAAAGGTTTCGTGTTTGTTGCTAATTTAAGACCAACTGAGAGGATGGTAATGAATGAGCAGAGCCAGTCATAATGGTCAAATTATTACGATTAGGACACTGCAATCATCCAGACTGTAACAAAACGAGCTATAATGTGTGTTAATCGGATCTGGAACCATGTGAAAGTACAAATCCAATCGAGACTCACATGGCTTAAAATGCATCCGAAAGCTCATCGTTACAAGTTTGTTCACATCAACAATCATGACTTCGGATTTGAGATGAAAATGGGAGTTATGGCAAAAGAACTGACTGCGAAATGGGTAAGACAGGAGTTTCAGTACACAAACTGGCGGCCCAATTTCACCTGTCAAACCGGATCTAGATTGTTGATTTAACAGAAAGACCAAAGCGACTCCGCAGAGACTGAAAAGGTATAATATACAAATCCTTGGGGAGTCCAATCAAATAACAAAAAAAGGGCCATTACTAAATCCAAAATAACCAAACTATTGAACGCAGAACACATCAACGACAACAACGCAACCTAAAATAACTGAAAAATCGGCAATAACGACCCTTAGCAACCAAATTCACAGTAAAAACAGGCGCAACACAGTAATTTTCAGTAGTAAAAATGATAAAAGAAAAATAGAAAACCCTTATCTATGGAATTTACTAGATCAAATCGTGACCGTGAGATTTAGAATGAACGAATGGCTCAGATTGCCCGATTCAAGATTCGGGATTCGGTGATGAGTGCTTTATTCACAAGGATTATTTAGGTTCCTGAAATCCGCAACCCGAAAAGTTAGGTTCGGGTGTCGGGATGGTAATCCATGAAACACAAAAGACGTTCCCGAAAGCCGCGACCCGAAATGTCGGGTTTCGGGAACAACATCATGACTAAAACTTAAAATAAATTCCCGAAAGTCGAAAGCCACAATGGTGGGTTTTCGGGTTTCAGGATGCTATATAGCAAATTTATTGAAAAGGAAAACCCGCAACCCGCAGCTGTTGGGTTTCGGGTTTGGGTTGACAACAACCGAAAAGCAGGAAAGAGAAATCCCACAACCCGCACGTTTCGGGTTTCGGGATGGTGAAAGTAGAAGACAAAATACTCAAAATTAAAGGCTTCCTCCAGACCGAAACACTAGGAAAAATTATTAGAAAGATGGAAATCAGGCCAAACAAAGGCAAGGTTAAGGATGGCAGGGATAACACTGAAGAATCTGGTGTTTAAAGAAACACTTACCCAAATACCTTTGTATTTATTAAAAATTGGGGCTCCTGTGCTTTAGCTAAAGCATGGGATCTGTTGTGCTTACAACAAGCACTTATGCTCTCGCCATCAAGCTTACTTCAAACTCCAACTTGCATCTCTATTTATACATGTTCTGCACGGATTGTATGTCGACAAGTTGGTTGTGGCATCCCCTTCTTCCATATTTCACGTATTGAGCATATGCCATATGTTATCTTCTACGCTATTGATGTGTCATCTGTTGTGTGTCTTGCGCCTTCATGGTCCACAACATAGTGGGACTTTACACCTTGGTGGCGTACTCTTGTGCTCTTGATGTACCATTGCTTTGAGGTATGTGCGCTTTCTTACTCTTCAACTTGATGAGTCTTTGACCTTTGTTGTACCATCACTTGTGGGTATTGCGCCCTTGATGTGTTGATGTTTTGTAGAAAATGCGCATACACCAACTTCTGCTTGGTGGGACTTTAATGACCCTTGCTGTGTCATTACTTGTGGGACATGGGCACTTGATTTATTGAAGCTTCGCAGAATCTGCGCATAAATCAACTTCTGCTTGGTGGGACTTTGACCCTTGCAGCATCATCACTTGTGGGACTTGTGCCTTTGTTGTGTCTTCAATTGTGGAATTCGATCATAAACTAACTTCAACCGTTGTACACTTCTTGGAACTTGTGCACCCTTTACAACTGAAAGCATCTTATGATTTGGAAATACTTGTGCGCTTTCAGGATTTCCCGACCATAGGATGTTTCTTATATCTTGTGTACTCCCAATCCTTGACTAAGCAATGCTTGCGCATTCTAGAGTCATCTTTCACCATGCTTGTACACTTGTATATTTGCTTAACCAACTCCTTGGCTGGCTTGTGCACATGTACCTTTGTTTAACCAAATACTTGGCTTCTTGTGCACATGTACCATTATCCAATCAGTTCTTTGAATACTACCATGAGAGAGTATGACATGGTGGACTTGACTTCAGTGTTGGTACCACATGTAATAGGATACATTGCGCATGTGCTTCTTTGAACTGGATCTGCATGATGTACCTTCCTTATGTACTTCTTCAAACTAATCATGCATGATGTATCCTTGGGCACACGTCATCAGGCTTGATGCAACTTCTAGATATACTTCTTCACACTAGCATCCATGTTTGTCACCATCTTCATCTTGTGCAGATACTTATTCAAAGCGGTTTCCATATACTTATTCACACTTCTGTAGGACTACTGTATACACTTTGACATCAGTTGAAATCAATGACTCAAACTAAATCAGTTGACATCCTCTTTGACATTAGTTGACATCAATGACAACCAAAGTTCAAAATATCCAAATCAACATTTTGAGGACTCTTGTACCAGCATATACCATGAGAAAAAACATGAAACTATCATCTACGGGGACTGTGTTTATAACAGAGCTATGATCAGAATTAAATGAAGTCTGGCATTGTTTTTAACTGGCATATTTCAGCAATCAAACCTCTCTTAACACCACCTTAACACCTCAGTTGACTCTGAGCTTTATGGTCAGATTGTATGACTTTTTGCATCTTTTTAAAGAAGCAAGTTTTGTTTGTAATTGAGAATAGATTTGAAGCTTGGTTCAAGGACTTAGTTTTAAGGACCACCTCTAGCATATATTCCTAGGAGAATGTTACATATTTGAAGAGCATCTCCAACATACTCTCCAAGAAGATTGATTGCAGGTTTTTGAGGTATGTTTTAAGCGCTATTTAAGACTGTTTTTGAAGCCATTTTAAGGGCTGAATTGTTACAGTCTTAAGGACTATCACGAACACATTTGGAAATAATCTTAAGAATACCTTAAAGGACTAATCTAGGGATGCCCTAAGTTGTACTTTTAAGGGAATTTTGTCACAGTCAAGAGGACTGTGTAAGTCTACATAGGAGCTATCTTTAAAGGCATGTTTGAAGACTTGGAATTATTTTTTAGCAGTAGTATAACAACAGATGGAAGGGATGGCCTTCTGGTATAGATAACTTCACATAGAAAAATATGAAACAGAGTCTCAGGGGCATCAGAGATAATTAATTATCGACAACATTTATTGAAGCATGATCTCAGGGGGAGCTGAGTAACTTACAAGAACATTATCAAGCTTTTAAGTTTGTTTCTTCGGTACATTATTGATTAGCAGTCTTCAGGAATACTGATTTTTTTTGGGTATTGTGAAGCCTTTGATGACTTCAATATTAAGGTATTGGATCATTATAGTTGGATCAGTTGGATAAGTGCACACCCTTTTCCATTGATTCCAAAGGGGGAGAGAAGTAGATGAAAGGGGAAGCATGATCTTAGGGGGAGTCAGTGAGTTGTTGTCAACAATGACAAAGGGGTAGATTGTTGATTGATTTGTCATTGATGCCAACAAGGGACTGGTAGTGGATCTTTCGGTTGTCATTGATGCCACCAAGACCCCTTGCAGTGGACATGCCAGATTGAAAAGTATTGATAGGTTTATGGATATTGACACATGCTCTTGGTATTCTTTGTGGGATGTTTTGCACAGGTTGGAGTCTTATACCCACATGCAATGGTCAATTAGATGGGTGCACTCACAGATTCCATATTGGTGGTTGCATTGTACTGGTGCTCATACATGTACCTTCACAGGTGGTAACTTGGTCCTTAAGCCCACAAGCTTGGATCTTGGAACTCTTACTTTGTCATGTAAGCACAATGCAAGAAGATGAAACACTTTCACTTGTCGTTGATGCCTATAATGAAAACCTTACTCTTGGATACTTTAATTAATCCTTAAAGAAATATTTGGAACCCTTGTGGTTTGTGAAGTGGTCTTTAGTACCCTTTGAGGGTGTGGGAATCTTTTCCCTTGATCCACAAGTCTTGATGGCTATGTTGATGTACATATATCTTGCATGGATGTCTTGTTGAAGAAGTATTTGAAGCCCTCTTTCATAATCCATGATGTATAATGGAGGTTGAAGCCCTTTTCACTTGGTCATAAGGTCACGGATCCCTTGACTATTGGAGCCCCTCTAGATGTACGTGTGCTTCAAAAATCCCTTGAATCCACGAGTTCTCCACAATCCCATAAGTTTGTTGAAGAAGTCTTGATTGACATAATGAATCCCTTGAATCCCATGGTGGTTAACGTGGCAACAAGCACACAAAACTTGCATGGTGGTATGATGGATCCTAGACATGGTAGTTTGAAGCCCTTGCTTGAACAAGTTCCCTTATTGAGAAATGATCCTTGCACTATTGAAGAAGCTTCTTGAAGCAATTGAAGAAGTCCTAAAATATCTAGCGTGGCAAGATTAAAGCCCTCACTTGGTCTATTTGTTGCAAGTTTGAGCGATGATCCTTCTACCCTAGCCTTTGACTTAGACATGGCAAAATAACCATATCAAGTCAACCCTCTAAAAGGTGTGAAGATATTCATTTCTAAAAGCTGAGTTGTCTTCTTGAGGTGCCCTAACTTACATAAGGTGTACTAGTAAGTTTCAATCCCTTGATGTTGTACTTATAAAGCATTTCTTTATGGTCTAACCTCAATAAAAATAAGGATATTGTACATCCATGAAGCCAAGAAGAGTACGGGCATTAAACCCTTGAAGCATGAAAATAAAATCTTAAAATAATCTCCAAATGGACCCATTGACAAATCTACTCCTTATAGTTGGGTCATCCCGCTCAAGATTTAACCCTCACATCAAGGTTTGAAGCCTTTGTGATCTTACACGTCCAAGCATAGAAGAAATTTTAATTTTAAAATTAATTTTATGCTAAATTTGGTGAGTCGGCTAAGTCAAAGTAAAAAAAAGAAGGTGGGAGGATACAATATAATTTACAAGGTCGACCAACTGTTTGATGTCCACATAAATGTGTATATATACACCCCTCACTTCTTTCATTTGTGTGTGTAAGTTACAAGTTTTATATGCTCTGAAATTCGAGTATAGGTGAAGGACTAAAGCAGCGGCAATGGAGAAAAAGTGATTGGTCCGATCTTGAAGTTAGACAAGCTTTGAATTTGGGTATGCAACAGTTTGAAGGACAACAACAGTACAAGGAGGGCCGCAAAACTTAGTTAGGACAGTCAGATCTAAATGTCATAAGTATGAACAAGGTGATCTTTATCTAGCTTTGAATTTGGTTGAATTAGATCTATTACTGAGGTAGCCAGTGTTGATCAAGCTCTGATCTAGTATGTGGAGGAAATCACAAGCATCCGAGCAGCAGATAGTTGATAAAGCTTTGTACTCTGTATGATTGAGGCAATGATAAGTTCATTTATACTTAACTAAGGTAGTGGCAACAAAAGGTTATTGAAGATCTCCACTCTTACCTCTGTACACAGTCAAGGAGTGTTTGATCTTTTGAGTGCTAATTCTTCCCATAGTGGCCATACATTAATCTCATTGATTCAATGCTATCTAAAGACAGTCGAAGACACTTATGAGCGACAATACACAGTTAACATTCAACTTGTCATACAAATCTCTGATCCTTGTTAAAAGACACCATCTAGTGGAAGCCTTTTGCCTACTACAACAATAGGAAAATATTGTGTTGGATATTGTACAAAACATTAGTGAAGTCACAAGCTTGAATAAAGCCATTTTGAGTGGACAAAGATGACTTTGCTCCTTGAGCAGTTGATTGAACATGGTTTATGAAAAGTCTTGGCATGAGCAAGATTGAATGGGCCAATGAGTTTGAGCATATCTTTGTAAGCAGATCTTTTTGCACTCGAGCATATTCATGAGCAGAGCAGGTTCCATGGTTGTTGGACATTACAGATTCCTGAGCATATTGGAGCACATGTTGATTGAGCAAAGCATGTGAATATTGTTGATTGATTTGATTGAAATCCATTGCAAGCTGTTTCTTGCACTTGAGGATTGGATTCCTCAACCATTCTCAGCTAGAACTGAGAAAACCAGGTTGGGTCTTAGATTGAGAGTTGGTGTTCTTTGTATGATTTGGTGCTTATTGTAATCACAAAGATTGTTGTCTTCCACAAACAA
Source organism: Larix kaempferi (assembly GCA_027924585.1). Lineage (NCBI taxonomy): Eukaryota > Viridiplantae > Streptophyta > Pinopsida > Pinales > Pinaceae > Larix > Larix kaempferi. The sequence continues at coordinate 2,305,611 of BSBM01001032.1, forward strand.
ATATATAAATATTACCATATATCTTGTGTCCTTCTGCTGATATGCTTTATGATGTTGATGATCACTTAATGGCATGTTAATGATATAATGATCTACATAGTTGTTTGATGTAATGATGAACTCTGCTAAACATTAATTAGTGTTGTTGATGAGAAGTTGAAAAGGGTTAAATTGCCTTCACACTGATTCACCCCCCTCTCAATGTGACCATTGTTTTCAACAACGGAAATAAGAGATCTACTCTAAACATTCATAAAAAAAAGAAAAAAACAAAAAAGGAGAAAACAAAAGGTCATATTCCGGGAATAAAAATATTTATCCCCAGCAACGGTGCCAAAAATGTTGCCACCGGATACGCACCTCGAGAAAAAGGGGGTTGGCGTGGAAGGAATATTCAAGCCACTGGGTGCGACTTTCGGGGAAATCAAAGAGTCGAGATACTATCACTCAACACTCAAATCCTCCGTTTAGGCTAACTCCTAGCGATGCCAAGGGGGGTGGTCCCTAAGAAAGAAAAACTATGGCTTTATGCTAACTTAAAGAATGAAATTAATCTAGGAGTTTGAAGGTGAATTAATACTGAACTAAAGAAATGCAATTATGAATTAAAACCACAATATGAATAAATACACATCCATTTAACACATTGATTCACTTAATGTAAAAAGTGCTTGATTACTATAGATTTTACCAATGCCAAACTGGAGTCACATAAGTTGGAATGTTGCGGTGTCGTGAAAGTGATACAAGTCTCGTTGGTGAGTTTTAACTAATTTTATTATGATGCATGGATTAAGGAATGGGTTAGTTCTTGTTTTGGACCAACTCCAACTCAGTCCTTCGAACTGAGCGTAGTGACAACTAAACCAAGGGACCAAATGTACTGTGATAATCTGCAAGGATCTAGAAACTGTAACAAACTCACAATCTATCTCTCAAGATTATTTGCAAAGAAGAAGATGTTAGAAAAACAGGATCACAGAGCAATAACAATAAACATAAATGCAAATATAATCACACACACATTACAAGAGAGACATAGATATATCGTGGTTCACCCCAACTTAGGCTACGTCCACACTGAATTTTCCAGTCCTTATTATTATTACCGTCCAACAAGGTGAAGGGATACAACCTGCAGCACAACTGCTGCACTTCCTCTTCACTATATCACAGTCTCTCTCCTGATCTTAGAGATCTTTACAATGCATAAAACCTAATACATCAACACCAACCGTATTACAATGTCTTTCTTTTATAGGGAAAATACAATGGGAAAAATACCACGGGATACCCAAAACCATGGGCCTGCAAAATAACTGGTGAAAATAGCCCAAACCCCAAAAAATACAGAATGGGTGTACAGTCCTCTGGGGTGCATGGCTAAGACAATATCATCTATGAGACTGGAATATCTGGCTCCACAACCAACAATCTCCCACTTGGAGACTGATCACAGCAACTCCACCGCTGCTGCACTTGCTGGACTTAGACTTGGCAAATTTCTCCTCTTCACCTTCATGCTAGAAGGCCAACTAGAACCGAGCAAGAACTCAGTTTCTCTATGGTCACTACCTTTGTGAACATGTCTGCAGGATTCTGGCTAGTATGTATCTTTTCCAGCTTCAACAGTTCATCTTCCAGAACAGAACGTATGAAATGGTACTTGAGATGTATATGTTTAGTCCTGGAATGGAATGCCGAGTTCTTTGCAAGATGAATGGCACTCTGGCTGTCACTATACAACCTGCTATCCTTATGCTTCTTACCCACTTCCTCCATAAACCTATGCAACCAAATCATCTCTTTACTAGCCTCTGTAATAGCAACATACTCTGCTTCCGTTGTTGAAAGTGCAACAACCTTCTGCAGTTTTGAAATCCAGCTTACTGCTGTTCCACCTACAGTAAACACATACCCTGTGGTGCTCCTCCTGTTATCCTTATCACCTGCCATATCTGCATCAACATATACCTGTAGAACAGTGTATGAACCTCCAAAACATAATGCCTGAGTGGTGGTACCTCTCAAATACCTGAGAATCCACTGTACTTCCCTCCAATGTTCTTTACCTGGATTTTTCATATATCTGCTCACAACTCCCACTGCATGTGCAATATTTGGTCTTGTGCACACCATGGCATACATCAAGCTACCAACTGCTAATTGATAGGGAATCTTGGACATGTAATCTATCTCTTCCTGTGTCTTGGGACACATTTCCTTACTTAGACTCAAATGGCTGGCCAAAGGTGTACTTACTGGTTTTGCATTTTGCATTCTGAACCTCTCCAACACCTTTTTTATGTACTCACCCTGAGACAATGCCAATTTGCAATTTTTTCTGTCTCTTGTTATTCTCATACCAAGGATTTGCTTTGCAGCACCCAAATCCTTCATCGCAAATGAATTAGCTAGCTTCCTTTTGAGTACATTTATATCCTGCATGTTATACCCTGCAACAAGCATGTTATCCACATACAATAACAAGATAATATATCTTTCATTGTCTAGCTTCTTGAAATAAACACAGTGGTCAAAATGAAATCTACTATAACCTTGTTTTGTCATAAGCCTGTCAAATTTTAAATACCACTGCCTTGGAGCTTGCTTCAAGCCATACAAACTCTTTTTCAACCCGCATACCAAGTTCTCCTTACCTTTGACCTCATATCCTTGTGGCTGCTGCATATATATCTCTTCCTCCAAATCCCCATGGAGAAAGGTTGTTTTTACATCTAACTGTTCAAGATGCAAATCTTCTACCACCATTAGACTTAAGATAGTCCTCATTGAAGTCATCTTAACAACAGGAGAAAATATTTCATCAAAATCTATACCTTTCTTCTGTGCAAACCCCTTTACAACAAGTCTGGCCTTTTACCGCTTCTTGCCTCCTTCTTCTTCTTTCAACCTGTAAATCCATTTGTTCCACAATGCTCTTTTACCAGCAGGCAACTGAACCAAATCCCAAGTCTGGTTTCCTACCAATGAGTCCATCTCCTCATTCATGCCTTTCTCCCACTTCTTTCTAGTTTCCACCTGCATTGCTTCTTCATAACATTCTGGTTCACCAGAATCAGTCATCAATAAATAATACATTGAAGGAGAGTATCGTTCAGGGAGTCTACTTAACCTGGTAGATCTTCTTACAGTTGCAGGAGTTTCAGGCACTTGCTGTTGTTCTTGATTTTCTGGCACCTTTGGAACTTCATTTTCTGTAATTTCATCAGGTACTATGTACTTTGTGTTTTCCTTTTCCTGTTTTTTTCCCTGCAACTGATCTTTATACATGACCTTTTCATTGAATATGACATCTCTACTTCTAATGATTTTGTGATTTTCATAATCCCATAAATGATAACCAAAATCATCAACTCCATATCCAATAAAAGTACATTTTTTGGATTTAGCTTCAAGCTTTGTTCTATTTTATTTATCAATATGGGCAAATGCTTCACAACCAAACGTTCTTAGAAATGAGTAGTTTACCTTTTTATCTGTCCATGCCTCCTCTGGAATACCACTATCCAAAGCACTTGAAGGTCCTCTATTTATTAAATAAACAATAGTATTTACAGCATCCGCCCAAAACTGTAAGGGCAACCCTGCATGCAGTCTCATACACCTTGCATGCTCCATGATCGTTCTGTTCATCCTTTCTGACACACCATTTTCTTGTGGTGTTCCTGGGACTATCTTCTCTCTACGAATCCCATGGTATGAACAGTAAATATCAAACTCCTTGCCGCAGTACTCACCTCCATTATTAGATCTGAGACACTTCAACCTTTTCCCTGTCTCATTCTCAACCAAAGCTTTCCACTTCTTAAAAGTAGCAAACACATCAAATTTCTGTCTAATGCAATAAACCCAAGTTTTCCTAGTTGCATCATCAATAAATGTAACATAATAATGAGAGCCACCAAGAGATTATACCTGAGTCGGTCCCCATACATCTGTATGCACTAGCTCTAACTTTTCATTCTTCTTCTATTTCCCAACCCTGAGAAATATGACTCTCTTCTGTTTTCCATAAACATAGTTTTCACAGAATTCCAAACCTACCTGCTTCAAATCTAGAAGCAACTTCCTTGAGTGGAGAATTTGCATCCCCTTCTCACTCATGTGGCCAAGCCTATGATGCCAAAATGATGTATCTGTTCCTGTGGAAGCTAAAGAGATAGAATGGTCAGTATTATGAGGACATAAATACAACGTACCTATCCTATCTCCTTTTGCTATCACCATTGATCCTTTAGTGTTCTTCCACCACTTTTCTCCAAATGTAGATAGACAGCCGCCATCTCCCAACTGCCCTGTTGAGATCAATTTTTTTTTCATAGAAGGAATATGCCTAGCATCTTTCAATAGCCAATCAGTTCCATTCTTAACTTTTATCCATACCTTACCCATCCCAACAATTTTACATGGCTCATCATCACCCAATAAAACATGTCCAAAATCGCCAGGAACATACTCATGAAAGTATTTCCTATGGGGTGTAGCATGACATGAAGCTCCTGAATCTACTACCCAATAATCACTAGTATTATCTAATGCAAGAATCAAATCATCTTGTAACACATCACCTGCTACATTTGCTTCCTGGGTAGTTTCCTTATGTGCATCTCCTTTCTTCTTTAGAGATCTGCAGTCTTTCTTCAGATGTCCTTTCTTTCCACAGTTCCAACACTCTATTTTTTCCAGTCTGGACTTGGATCTTCCCATTTTAGACTTTCCACGATTACCTTGGCTCTTTCCTCTCTCCTTTTGTCTTCCCCTGCTCTCCATGGTCAACGCATTACCTAATGTCTCATCTGTGCTTTTTCTTCGCATATCCTCGCTAAAAATAACACCAATAACATCATCAAATTTCAAGGTGTTTGAACCAAAGACAGAGTTACTTACAGCCATGACCAAGCTATTCCAGCTTTATGGCAATGAACACAAGATTATAAGAGCCCTAACCTCATCATCAAAGTTCACACTTACAGAACTTAGCTGATTTGTAATCGTATTAAACTCATTTAAATGATCAGTAACAGATCCACCTTCAGACATCTTCATATTAAATAAACGCTTCTTTAGAAATACCTTGTTGGAGGCCAAGGATTTTTCATACAACTTACCCAATGCGCTCATCAAACCCTCCATTGTCATTTATTTTGAGATATTGAAAGCCACCGATGAAGCCAGGCTCAACCGTGTTGTTCCCAGAGCCTTTCTGTCAAGAACCTCCCATTCTTCGTCCTTCATAGCCGCCGACTGCTTTGCTCTTCCTCCCAACGGTAGGAATAGATCCTTCTGGTATAGATAGTCCTCCATTTGCATCTTCCATAACTGGAAGTTTTGGCCGTTAAAATTCTCAACCTTAAACTTTCCTTCTTCTGCCATTGCTCCCACTCGAACCAGAAACCCTAGCTTCCTACAGGTTTATCTGCCAAATAGACCTTTGGCTCTGATACCAATTGTTAGAAAAACAGGATCATAGAGCAATAAAAATAAATAGAAATGCAAATATAATCACACACACAGTACAAGAGAGAAACATATATATCGTGGTTCACCACAACTTGGGCTACATCCACACTGAATTTGCTAGTCCTTATTATTATTACCGTCCAGCAAGGTGAAGGGATACAACCTGCAGCACAGCCACTGCACCTCCTCATCACTATCTCATAGTCTCTCTCCTAATCTTAGAGATCTTTACAATGCATAAAACCTAATACATCAACCATAGCCGTATTAAAATGTCTTTCTTTTATAGGGAAAATACAATGGGAAAAATACCACGGGATACCCAAAACCATGGGCCCGCAAAACAACTGGCGAAAACAACCCGAACCCCAAAAAATGCAGATTGGGTGTACAGTCCTCCGGGGAGCACGACTAAGACAATATTATCTATGAGACTGGAAGATCTGGCTCCACAACCAACAGAAGAAGCATGCATTCAATAATCACTCATAAACACAGAATAATGGACAATGTCAATATCATACAATGAATAATGAATGTAGAGAATGTGTTACAATAATCAATGATGAAGCATCATATAGGATTCGAATTAGCCAAGTAGGGCATTCGAATTTGAGCTCAAAGTCTAGCATGAATAACTATAAAGACATCATCCAGTCGGTAGTATCAATCATAAATGGTAAGAGTCAGTCAAGTGTGTCCAAGTGACTCTAACAGAACCATCTAGCCACAAATCAGGGAATGGAGACTCCAAGTGGGGTGCATGAGGCTGTCTAACTCAAAGTCTAGCTTGGATAACAATGGATACATCATCCAGTCAATAGTATCAGTCATAAGTGGTAATAGGCAGTCAAGTGTGTCTAACTGAGTTTAATAGAATCATCTAGGCATAAATCAGGGAATGGAGACTCCAAGGGGGGTGCATGAAGCTGTCAAATAGTCAAGTGGAACTCCAGAACTAGCTAACTAGAAGCTACAAGTAGTCAGCATGAGCAATCAGTGGAAGAACTACTCAATCAATGCACTAACTTAATGATAACTCCCAGTAGGTTAGATAAGGCGCCCTAACTGAGTGATAACTGAAGGTAGGTGAGTAAACGCGCTCTAAATGACAATGGTAGGTGAGAAAGGTGCACTTTCCATGCACAACAATCAAGAAGGGCACATCAGGTAGGTAGGAGGTTAAATGGGGGCTGTAGACAGGCTTTGGAGAGCTAGAAACAAGCTCTAGGTGCTAGGAGACCACCATGATGATGACTGGATGCATGCAATGGCATGCAAAGTATGCATATTTGCATGCAGACATGCAAAATATAAAAATGATGGTGTGAATATTCCAACACCCCTTGCAAGCTATACTATGAGGAAATAACTGAAATAAAAAAATAGGGCCTTGGTGACTAAGACCAAAGGTCACCCCATACAATCAATCTAAATAAACTAAGTGAGGAAAGAGGGAAAACTGAGTGGGAATAAATCCCTCCCTCAAAATAGACTGAAGGATGCTAATGAAGCATATCATCTCTCACCCTTGAAGGAGGTAAGTGTCCTTCTTTTACGAAGGATCAATCGATCTAAAATGGATCAGCATTGTGAAGAGGATGGACCTTTCCATGCTGAAAATATGACCTGGTTCTTATATGATCATGTGAATCACCGACAGATCGGAGTGTAATGGCATCCCATCGAGGAAGAGGAGGAGCATCATGTTCTTGTGGATCTGGATCTCTCATTCTCTCATCTTCATCATCAGTTGCTAGACCTTCAGGTTCTTGTGGATTTGGATCTAGCATTCCATCATCATCATCTCCATCTTCAGATTCTGAATCTGAAGTATCATGTTAAGATGTATTGCTCTCATCAATTAAAGGAGGAGTAGTAGGTGAGCTATCTTGCTCAATATAAGGAGTATCATGGAGAGGCCACTCCTCAAACTGTACACTCCTTTCCAAAAATGTGGTCATGGAAGTAGGATCAAGTAACTTGTAAGCCTTTGCATCCAATGCATAGCCCACCATAATGCACTCTCTGCTTTGTGAATCAAGAGCTCTCCTTTTGTCAGCTGGAATCCTTGCCCAAGCTCTGGATCCAAACACTTTAAGATGAGATACATCAAGTTTGTATCCCATCCATTCTTCAAAAGGAGTAGTATCTTTGAGTCCTTTGTGAGGAACTCTGTTCTGAAGATAGGTGGCACAGTTAATGGCTTCTGCCCAAAGACTAGGGTGCAACCCTTTCGACTTTAGCATTTAGGTGGCCATCTGTTTCAATGTTTTGTTCTTCCTTTCAGCTACACCATTCTTTTGTGGTGTATAGGAAACAGTATGTTGCATCTCAATGCCCTCTTCAGTACAAAAATCTTGAAATTCACCCTTAATGTACTCACCACCATTGTCAGTGCGAATGGATTTTATTTTCCTGTCTGAAAATTTCTCTACAGAAGACTTGAAAAACTTGAAGAACCCAAATACTTCTGATTTCAATCTAAGGAAATATACCCAAGTGAATCTAGAATAATCATCAATAAAAGTGAGCACATACCTTGATTTGCTTAGAGACAGATCTGGAAATGGACCAGCCACATCACTATGGATGAGATCAAGAGGGTGAGAGGCTATCTTAGCCTTTCCCTTCTCAAACTTCTTCTCAAGATGCTTCCCCATCAAACAACCATGACAGTTTCCTTTGGAAAACTTGATTTGGGGAAGCCCATCAACCATCTCCTTTGCATGCATGTCATGCAAGTACTTATAGTTAAGATGCCCAAATCTTTCATGCCACAATCTGCTTTCTTCATTGGCATGAGTATGGAGAGCTGATTATTTCGAGAGAGGTAAGAAGTGTGAGAACTCATACAGTTTGGAGTTGTGATTTGCAACGATTTCACCTGAAACCATGTTTTGTATCTCGAATTCATTTGGAGAAAAGATGACTCTTTTGGGCTCTCCAATATGAGTCATTTGATACACTGAAAGTAAGTTTGCTGTAAGAGAAGGAACATAAAGCACATCATAAAAGTAACCATAGTCAAGATTGATTCTTCCAATCCCTTGAGAGGAGACTTTTGAATCATTCCCCAACATGATGGAAGGGCCAACTAAGCTTTCGAAGTTGGAGAATAGATCTTTGGAGGAAGACATGTGTCTTGAGGCTCCTGAATCTATGATGAAAGAAAAATCTGTTGATGCACTTTCCATGAAGGCATGATATCTTTCTTTGTCTTTGGATCTAGAAGATTCAGTATCAGGATCTTTCTTCCTTGCACATGCAGGTACATGAAAATTGTTCTTCTCAAGTAACCGAGCCATCAAATCTATAGTCTTCCTCATGCAAGTACTCTCAGGATGAAACCCCTTAAGACAATATGTGCACTTTCCCTTCTAAGAATGCTTGGTCTTCCTTGAGTTCGAATCCCCATCTGACTGATATAGAGTATCTGTATGCTTTGTATCATCCGATCTCTTGTCAGAAATATTTTGCTTGCCTTTACCATTCGCTCTCTCTGCAACTGTAAGAGATGAATCCAATTTGGGTTTGATCATTCCCACAGAGATCAACTTCTCTTCCTCTTGAGTAAGAGATTGGATGAAATCATCAAGTGAGGGAAACTTCCATCTTGGAATGGACAACCTAGCTGACTGGAAAGTAGAGACAAAAACTGAGAAGTTTCCCCCCAACTTTGAGAGAATGGAAAATATAAGTTGCTTGTCTTCTTTCACTATCTCATATCTTTTCAATTGTGATATCAAGATTTTGAACTTGGTGAGGAAGGCATTGATAGATTTGAAACTGTCAGGACTCAAACATATGAGCTCATTCTCCAATTTGTATCCTTTCATATGATCTTTCTGTCCAAAAAGGGATTTGAGCTTGTCCCAAAACTCTTTATGAGATGTAAGATTTATGACATGGAAGTGAAGATCTTCATAAATTTATAGAAGGAGGAGACCAATTGCTTCATCAAGCCTGTCCAAGTACTTGGACTTTTCAACTGCACTGAGAGGTTCTACCATTGTTCCGTTGAGTATTCGGGTGAAGCTCTTAGATCTCATGAAGAGATCCATCTTGGATTTCCACTCAATATAGTTGGAAGATGTGATCTTTAGATCCATCTGAACAGATAAAGTCGAATAGTTGAAGAAGATTCCGAACGAGTGAATGAACCTGCAAAACAAGAGAATTTGTGTTGATGGAGAATGCTACACTTCGACTGAACACTACCTTAAGGACACTTGACACATAGACTAAGTCCTTCACACCTGGATAGACCTCACTGGATTTCTCCAATGAATTCAAGTAATAGCAACAGGATTTGCTGTGGAAACTCAGAGGCTTCTGGTGCACAAGTGAAAGATAGCTGCTCAAATTAATGCTGCAACTGCTACAATGGATGCAATTCGAATAACTGCTGACTGCTCTGATACCATGTGATAATATGCAGGGATCTAGCAACTGTAACAAACTCACAAATATAACTCTCAAGATTATTTGCAAATAAGAAGAAGCATGCATTCAATAATCATTCATAAACACAGAATAATGGACAATGTCAATATCATACAATGAATAATGAATGTAGAGAATGTGTTACAATAATCAATGATGAGGCATCATATAGGATTCGAATTAGCCAAGTAGGGCATTCAAATCTGAGCTCAAAGTCTAGCATGAATAACTATGGAGACATCATCCAGTCGGTAGTATCAGTCATAAATGGTAAGAGTCAATCAAGTGTGTCCAACTGAGTCTAACAGAACCATCTAGCCATAAATCAAGGAATGGAGAATTGAAGTGGGGTGCATGAGGCTGTCTCACTCAAAGTCTAGCTTGGATAATAATGGAGATATCATCCATTCAATAGTATCAGTCATAAATGGTAATAGTCAGTCAAGTGTGTCTAATTGAGTCTAACATAACCATTTAGGCATAAACAAGGGAATGGAGACTCCAAGGGGGGCACATGAGGCTGTCAAATAATCAAGTGGAACTCCAGAATTAGCTAACTAGAAGCTACAAGCAGTCAACATGAGAAATCAGTGGAATAACTACTCAATCAATGCACTAACTCAATTATAACTCCCAGTAGGTGAGATAAGGCACCCTAACTGAGTGATAACTGAAGGTAGGTGAGTAAATGCGATCTAACTGACAGTGGTAGGTGCGAAAGGTGCACTTGCCATGCACAACAGTCAAGAAGGGCGCATCAGGTAGGTAGGAGGCCAAATGGGGGCTGTAGACAGGCTCTGGAGAGCTAGAAACAAGCTCTAGGTGTTGGGAGACCACCATGATGACGACTGGATGCATGTAGTGGCATGGAAAGCATGCAGATTTGCATGCAGGCATGAAAAATATAAAAATGATGGTGTGAATATTCCAACATGGACAAGGCATAACCTACTTAAAGTATCCCACTGACTCTGTAGTTAGTTTCATGCGACCTCTCGAGTTCTAGAGATCAAGTTTTCTATGAATTTCCCTATTAAACTAGTCACTCAAATCCCTTTTTGATTAACCAATTGATCAGACTGAGATGCAGTGGTCAAGAGCATACTTAGGACTTAATCCTTGGTAAATTTTATTAAAGAAAAAGTGAAGTTGCTTAACTAAACTAAAATCCAGGAGTCTATTTTCCACACACCAATGATTGGTGCAGTACTTGGGGAAAGCAAGGGTGTAAGTTTTATTTGTTAATAAAGTACAAAAATTGTAACAACAAAATTATTGACGACTAAGAATCTCTTTTCCCTTTCGGTACTTCGAGAATGCACAATCGGATTTAGTTTTTTATGAATTTGTTAAACTTTGAAATAAAGTACAAAATTTTAAAATAAAGATTGTAACAGTAAAAAATAAAACTAACTATACATCCCTGTAAGGGCGGATTGTGTGCATGTGATGATAAAGTAAAATAAAGAAAATTTAGAAAAATTGCAAACCACAAAATTGAGCCTGCGAGATCCTTCCATGGGGGATGGGGTGTGGGTGTTGAGTATCCCACTTGCCTTTATTAATTATTTTACAATAAGAAGGTGGATGCGTTTGGTCCTTATAGATATGGATCCAAAGGCCTTTCAAGTTTCAGAAATGATGCAAGATGGAAGTGTATTGCTCCGAGAAGCCTTGGATGGCTTTAGATTTTTTATTTTTTGGTAGCACTTCCTCTTGTTATGGCGATAAAAATGAAAAACGAGCCACCTAAAATGCATAAAATGTTCCCAAATGAACGTTAAAAGCATAAAAAATTGAAGTACTAAAAGATGGGAAATATGCACAAGTACTTAAGAAACTTAGATCTACAAAAAAAAGCTTTAAATATTAGATCTAGTAACATACTTACCTAAATCAGCTTCTTAAAATACTCTTTTCAAATGAAACTAATTTAACTAAGCATGCAATTAACTGTAACCAAAATAAATTTTAATTAAAGAGAAGGAGAGAGAGATAGCAGAAAATCCAGAAGCTTGGGAATATTTGAGTTGTGGATCCTGCAAGTGGAAAGCGGAGGGACTATGCAAATTTTTTTCGAAGATTGGAGGAGTCAAACAAGATCCACCAAACATTCGAGCTAGATACCTGAATCAACTGATAACTTCTTGCATACAAATGGTGCCGCTTACAATGGAAACTTAGAAAGCATGGAAATCAAACTAGAATACACATGCTCATCTAAGTGATCTAAAGTAAACTAACAAAGATAATAATCAAACTAGAAATTCTCCTACCTACCAGGAGATAGGTCCCCTTCAAAGGCCAACATTCAACCACAATATGCAAGAAAATAAATCAATACAGATTACCTCATAAAAAATGTGCAATGCTCATCCACACACAATGATACCCGCTTTAAGAGATTTGCCTCCAAATCCTTCTTTATTCCATCAAAATATTACAATAGAAAGAGTACAAACTTCACTATCCTTTCGGTCCTCTCTGGACATGTCCAATTGAGAGTCCAATGCCTTGCTTAAATAGAAAAATATAGAAGATGGGGGGCGCACTCATTAATGGTTTGAAGGTGGGTGCATCACATGATTTTAGGAGAGAGTCATGCCATGATTTGGTGCTTGATTGAAGATATGGGAAGAGGTCGAAATCACCTCATGAGAGGGGCAGCCCTCTCTACCTTGGAAACTCCAACCACAAACCATGCTTTTCCACAACAAAGTCGCCCAAGTGATGAAGGATGGCGCAACTCATGAAATAGATTCACTCCTTTCTCACCAATTTGATTGCCAATCACCCTGGAGCTGATTGATTTGATCTACAATATAGATTTCCAAGTCAACTGGACCTTCAGTTAGACAAATTTCCTTCAATTTAGGAAATTTGATTTTCTCAATATCTTTATTTTTTGAATTAAATAATTCTCTTTTATTAATTTCGAGAGAATTTTTATTTAAGTGAATAATATTGACTTTGAACTTAGGAAAAGTGGGTTTAGCGGTTCAACCGGTGTTCTGGGTTAGAAAACGAGCACCCCCACGAAAAATTTCACCTCCAAACCACACTTTTATCATATTTTTGGATTTTTTTAATTAAACATTAAAAAAGCCCGTAAAACGAGAACAAACATTTTTTCGAAATTGATTGAAAAATCATAGGGGACCTATATGACTCATTATTAATGGCTAGCATGCTCATAAACAATGACACATGAGCTTTAATAACGTCCTAAGGCCTAACCACCAAGAGGACATTCCAACTTTGGAGGAGCGGGTGAAAAATTCATCAATTATACCTCACTTATTCAGCAATGCATAATTGACAAGGGAAAAAACACCATGGAATGTTCGCATTTGATGTCTAAGTTCTAGGAAGCCAAGCTCTTTACATAGACCGTCACGCTAGCACATTTTTACAATATCCCCCAAGGGGTATGGACATGCAATTATTGAAAAATGGCCAAAATTTGGCCTGATGGATCTTAGAACACTGATGATGAACAATTAGATTGTTCAAGTCTTCGACGGTTTACTCAGAATCCACTAAGTGCAATTTTACTGGATAACGGGTTGTTTCCGTAACTTATGATAGAATCAAATCCATTTGCAATGATACTTATCCATTCATGGCTATTGTTTAATTTATCACCCCATATGTGTTTATGGCTATCCCCATATTTAAATATAAAATTTAAATTTTTCTTAGGGTGCTAGGGTTGATCCTCTACTTTTCCTTTTAATTTTTAGTTTTGTTATAAAAAATATCATAAATTTACATTTGATATATTTTTTATTAATAACGAGTAGATTTTTTGTTTTAAATTTATTATTTTTATTAAATTAAAAATGAATAGCATTTATATTAATGTATAAAAAGTTTGTATTGATATATAATTACAAAATAATTAAGATATTTTGTAAAGGGATTTAAAATTTCCAATTCCATAAAAAATAATTTGAACTCATAAATATTTTTTGATTTAAGAGGTCATCCAAAAATTTGTTTCAATGATAAGTTATGACCATCATTCTCTCCTTGTAAAATGTTGATGTTATTTCTATGTCCTAGTTTATTATTTTTTATTATCTTTTTTTGCTCTTAATAAATTATAACTATATTGTGATATAAGCAAAACATTTTTTTAGGCAAGTTATTTTTTATAACAAAAAATTATTAATTGAAATACCTCAATCAAGTTATTTTAGCTCGATTGAGGTATTTGAATTAATAATTATTTTTCCGTATTTGAATTAATATAGTTTTTTATGGTTAAAAGCTCGATCGAGCTAATAGTTCGATTGAGCTTTTATCTTAACTACATATAAAATCTCGATCGAGGTATTCAAAAAATGCACATAAAAGCTCAATCGAGGGTTTTAAACCCCTCTAACAAGTTAATAAGCATGATCGAGGGTTTTAAAACAAGATTTTAGCCCCCTTTTCTAAAAAAAAAATTATGCTCTTTTCACTAGACCTAAACCTTGTCCTAGGATCCACCTTTGATGGAAGACTTCATACCAATGGATTCGTTGATGAAATGTCTATCCATTGCATAAAATTTACGAGTTTATGAGTGCATATGATAATTTTTATTTTATTTTCTATTGTAACTTACACTTTTTTTTTTTACAACAATGGGTAACGAACTTTTGAATTAAAAAAGAGATGGTATTACAAGAAAGGATGGGAAGACTGATCCCAAAATTGGAGAGCTGGCATGACTAGCTCATCACAATCCAGAGTATGCAGGTTATATAAATACCCTATTCTGCGACAACTAAAAATTCTAACAAACTATCCTAGGAGAAGACTACAGAAGAAATACATAGTGTGAAGATAAAAACTAGACTAGCTTCTACAAGCTTTAGCAAGTTAAGGCCCATAACAAAAAAGTCTCGTGAGTACATGAATGAGCAGACAAAAAGATCGACAATTTCCATGATGCTAGTGGGAATTCTTCTCCTTGTTCTCAGCCGCAGCTCCGACGTTATCATCAGCGATGCCATGGAAGACAATGGAGCTATTCCTATAGTCATACCTTATGTCGTCAACCTTTGCTTCAACAATTCTGAGATTGTTGTGCAGGGCTTTAATTTGATTGCTCATATCCACCAAACAGGGGAAACTGTTCTCGAATTTTCCAACCAGCATGTCAAAATACTTCTTCAACTTATTGCTACCACTGCGAACTTTAGAGTTTGTGATCTGAACAAATGTGGAAAGGTGAGAAATGGCTTTTTTGAGGTCTGAGTTCTCACCTCTGAGCCAACGAACTTGAGTTTCCAGTTCCTGCAAATGTGAATGGACCTCAAAGGATGGACTGTCCAGCCCTTGTGGAGACCCCAAGTTGATGAAACCACTGCTGTCACCTGCAGGATGCAACCAATTCCTGCCACTGCCCGAATCCCTGGAGCGACCACAAAGAACATGCTGCGTAGAACCACCAATGCTTTGTCCCTGCACCACGTCGAGAGGAGTCCAAATTCTGCCACTTCCTGGCTCATCATTTCTAGGATGACCATGAGAGATGTGCTACGCAGAACCACCACGAGAAGAAGGCTGTGCAGAGCCACCATTGCTCTGCCCCTACACCACGTCGAGAGTAGAGAGGTACCTTTTCATGCAAACCCCTCCCAAATGGACCTGAAGGTGTTTCCTACAATGTCGACACTGCAGCGTAGGGAGGTTCAGCCCAGGATTATCATCCTCCATATTTAGCCTAAAAACACAAACACAGCTCAGAGTGCGGAAGGAGACATATAGAATGCCATCCATATCACCTTTGAGCGAGTTAATTGCCGAGGGATCCTCAAAGCCTGGTCAAAATGAATGCAAGCATGCGAGACAGGTGGAGTTAGCTAGAGAAGGCCTCCATTTGTGCCGAAAGGACGTGGGCAGGGATTGAGGAGGAGAGGGGGATCCCAAGAAGATCTTGAATTTATTCAATTTCAAATTTGGGTTGGGACTATAGTTTGTAGAAAAGTGGAAAGAGAAATCCCAAGCTGGGAGGGAGTGCTTCACTAGTGCAATCATGGGAATCAATAGAAATCTGGGGGGGATTAAGGAACCCAATTGATGTCAAGGTTTTGACCGTTACTTGTCAAAAAACCACAATCTAAACAAGCACCTACATTGGCCATGATGTCTGCAATCTGGTTGTTGTTCCTCAAGATGTGAAGAAAGGTGATAGAGTTAAAATCCTTAGCCACGTAAAAGAAGAGATGATGAAGCTTGGAGACTGGATTCCTACGATTTTTGGCCAGAGACCTGGCTTCCCCGATGACCAACATTGAGTCTTCAAAGGCCATGAGGTCCTTGACATCTTCGATCCTTGCAATTTCCATTCCTTTGATTAGTGCGATCCATTCCACATCATTATTTGTCCTCCTACCGAGTCCCTAGGAAAAGTCTTTCACCTTGTTTCCCTCGGAGTCAAGAAGGACTCCTCCCGCACCTACCAACCCAGGATTTCCTTTCGAGGCACCATCAAAGAAAAGTATATGAATACCAAGAGTCTTGATCCAGAGCTGAAGTTCCTTTGGTTCCATTATGATGTGCTAATTTTGGGGCTTATGTTTCTTGGAAGAATGAGCTAGAAGGGAGTAATGGGGGGAGATCAAGAGGTCTTCCACCCAATTTTTCTCTTCCACATTTAAGGGTTCCATACTGATGTTCTTCATAACTCTCGAGGAGAGGGATTCAATACAGAGCGCTTTTGCAGAAGAGAGGACTTTACTCAGGGTGGCCCTGACATCTTCAAAAATTTCCTGGTTTCTAGAAGTCCATAGTTTCTAGGAAATGAATTTGGGGAAGGCGACCCAAGCTCTTTTGAAGTTTGGTTTCTTAAACAACGAATTTTGGTAGTAAAGATGCCAGTTTTCAAAGAGGTCATTCCAGTTTGTAGGGAGGGTTATGTTTGGTTGGATATCCCGATATGCACGGTGCCAAACCTCTTAGGAGAAGCTGCATTGCAGAAAGAGATGGTTAATCGTTTCCTCAGCTTCTTTGCAAAGTATGCATCTGGCCGGTCCTTCAATCCCCCTTTTCCTGAGATTCTCGGCAGTGAGAGTTTTCCTGTGAGCAAGAGTCCAGAAGAAGGAATTTACTTTTGGAAGCCCATCCCTGTCCCAGACTTTGCTCCACTTAATGTCCTTGATGTAGTGATTGTCGAGAGCATCCATAAAACCATAACCCTCCTTAACAGAGTATGAGCCCGCTTTTCCCCAGCCACGCTTGTCTCTCTTATATTGATGAACGGGAAGAGAACCGTGAAACAAGGAGAGGAGTGCACTGTAGTCATGAAGAAGGTGCTATGGGAGCTCCAAATTGAGCCATTTCATCCATCTACCTTGGTTGGACTAAGAGGACAAGTCGAACAAAGTGTGAATATTAGCTTGCTCCATCCAGTTTTTTAAATAGTGGAAATCATACAGCGAGTTAGAGGGCGGGCTGGAGCAGAATTTATCCTTCCAGATTTGGATTTGCTTGCCGTTGCTGAGGATACAAAAAAGATTACGTTGGATGATGAAAGTTGCTCGTTTACAAAGGTTCCAGATAGAAGACCCTTTTTTTCCATGGTCAATATTCTCCACACAATGACTTCTGTTGCCAGACATATTTTTTATAGAATATTTCCTTCCACCACGCCCTCTTTCTTGAGATGATCCTCTAGAGAAATTTGGCGCTGAGAGCAAGGTTCATGATCGAAGGATCTTTGGTCCCCGCCCCACCATACATTTTGGGTCTGCACACAGTGTCCCGGTTAATTAAGTAAAACTTTTTAGATTGATTGGATTTCCCTCCCTTCCATAAGAATTTTCTGAGTTCTTTAATGATTTCCAACATCACGGATTTAGGGGCAAGAGATATGGAGCAGGTGTAGAGAGGATAGGCCGAAAGAATGGAGTTAATAAGGACCAATTTTCCAGCAGGATTTAGCCATCTGGAACCCCAGGAGTTGATTTTGTTCTTGATTTTGTCGATCAGACCATGACAATCTACAACTCTTTTGCTCCCCTTAAAGATAGGGATACCGAGGTAATTAAAGGAATTCCAAGCAATGATTCCTTCAAAGCCCAGGGTTCTTGCAATTTTTGCAAGAACCCCTGGGGTGCAGTTCCAGCCGTAGATTTTGGACTTGGATGAGTTAACTTTGCCACCAAAAAGCTTTGAGGAAAGTGGTGAGGACATGGTTGAATATTTCAACAATAATAGTGGAGGCTCCCCCAAGTAAAATGGTATCATCAACAAACTGAGAGTGGTTAACCGGCTTGACACCTCTGACTATTTTGATTCCATTTAAGTCTCCCGAATCTTGCAGAAGGTGGAGTTTCCTACTCATAGATTCAACAACAAGGAGAAAGAGGAAAGGACACAAGGGGCAGCCTTGGCGCAAACCTCTTGAAGCTTGGAAGAAGTTAGTGGGTCTGCCATTGACTAAGGGGGTAATCCAGGGGCTGTTGATGCACGCTCATCTCACGAATCTTCTAGAGAAGCCAAACTTAATCATTATTTCAAAAAGGAAGTGGTGATTTACTCTGTCAAAGGAATTAGCCATGTTGAGCTTGATGGCCATACTTTGATGCTTTTTCCCAATGCTAGAGTGGATCGCCTCTTGTACAATGATGATATTGTCTAGGATTTGGCGATTGGCTATGAAGCCCCCTTGGGATTCAGAGATGAGCTTCCCCATGAATTTTTTCAATCTGGTGGCAAGAATCTTAGAGAGATATTTGTAGGAGGTATTGCAAAGGGAGATTGGTCTTAATCGATCTATGGAGCTAGGGTTTTTCTCTTTAGGGATAAGAGCAAGGAAGGAGGAGTTTGTGGCCCCTCTAATTTTGTCTTTCTTCCTGGTCCAGTTGAGCATACGTTTCAGGTCCTCTTTAATAATCTCCCAGGCGGTTTGGTAGAAGTTGAAGGTAAACCCGTCGGGGCCAGGAGCCTTATCAGCTTGAAGAGACCAGATGGCGTTCAAAATTTTGTGCTACAGAATTGGTTTGGAGAGATCTCTATCAGCATTGTTCGAGACAAGATTGGGGATGCCCGATAGAAGATCAGCTTGAGATTCAGAATCAGTATCCCCACTGTCCATGAAGAGCTCGTTGAAATGGTTGAAAGCATGGATTTTTAAGTCCTCTTTCCCGCTTATCCTAATTCCATTTTGATTCTTCAGCTCCCTTATAGAGTTCTGGCTACGACGGGCCTTAGCCTGATTGTGAAAATATTTTGTATTGCTGTCTCCTCCCTTAAGCCATAACTGTCTAGATTTAACTCTCCAGATTTCCTCTTCCTGCTTGGACGCAATGAGGATTTCCAGGTCTAAATATTTTTCCAGTCTTAGAGAGGATGGCGTTACCTCCTCCGTCTCGATGCTTTGGTGAAGTTTGACAAGCTCAGCCTGAAGGTTGTGTTATCACTCTAGGAGTCTTTCTAGGTTGCAGTCGAAAGAGCCTGGTAACTTAACCAAAATATGAATAATATAAAAGGGGGTGGATCAAGTTGGACGATTCAAACACTCTTTTTCATCAAAACATATCTAATGCACTCATATAGACAAGGCTCTCAACCACTAGTGTTCAGAGGGTTTAAAAATAAGTGATTGCATGGAGAAATAACTATCATATCAGCAGAATCATACACAAAACATATATATGAATGGTAGATTATAATAATCACAGAACACTTTCAGAGTTAAGATTGTGAATACAATGATAAGATGACAGTCATCAATGTAAACAAACATAACAGTGTGAATGTAACATTCAAATACAAGTGCAAAACAGAAAGAAAATGGAAAACTGAACAGCTAATGGCGAAAGAAACTGGTTTTACTGCTATAACATAAAATGTCTGATTTTACAAAGTGTGAAAAATATCCCAAAATCGAACCCCTCGTTCTCCCTCAGTTCTGGGCTTTATAGCCATTACAAAGTTTTTTGAGATCCTAAAAAGATGGACCGAATATGCTAAACGTAGAAATTAAAACAGTTTTAAGAAAGATATGACAGCGTCCTGTGATCAAAGTAACTGATATCTTGCTGATACTCCTATATTCGACAGCTGAAATGAGCCTCCGGGAGCTGGAGAATGAGTTTGTAACCGTTGCCTGGAAAACCTGTAGGTGTCTTTTTCCCAAAATAGGCAGGAATATTCCTCTTTCTACCTTGCTGGCGCCCTCAGTCTAAAACAAAACATTGAAACAACTCCTATTTATTATCACCTTCAATTGGAAACCATCCACGTGTCTTTTGGAATGACAAAAGTTGGAACTGTGCAAAAAGATGTCATTCTGCCCTGCTCTGCGTTTTTTTTTGGGGGGCTAAAGAGCCAAAATTCGAACTTGTAAGCGACCGAAAAATCTGTTTCAAAACTGGCTTTACAATTTGCAGAAATGATTCCTTTGGTTTGTCTGTTGCATATTTTCCAACATAACATGTCCTCAGAGCACCAAGATCTACAGGTAGTTGACTTGAAAGAATAACATATATCGAGCTAATTATCCCAGTCGTATGCTGGTCCTGTTTTAATAGACCTGTCTCCTAAGAAATGGTGTTATGTAAAAACATCGTAGCTGCAGAATGGCGAGCCCTGGCTGCTACACAAACTAAAGGCTTATTCATAAGGAATACAATGAACCCTGTCATGTCCATCAAGTAAACAACCGGTTTTACACTCAGCAACTGGAATGTATTTGGTGTTTTAACCTCGGCAGCCTTCCAATCTATCATTTTTTTGAGAACTGTCACATTGCATTCCAGCTCCATCCATCTTGCCATCAAACATATACACGAGTGTTAAGGAAACCATAAAACGTGACCTCTTTGATCTAAACGATGAACAAATTCAAAACCCTGTAGAGGCAATCTAGCACATGCTGCCATCGCCATTAAAGCTTCCAGATATGTCTTTGCGCGCCATATGAATTAAAAAAGGGGGATTTGCAAATATTTTGATAGAAAATTACACCTATACGATATTAAAGCTCCTCGTGGCACTTTGATTCGAGGCTTAGAATATGGCTTGATTCATGAAAAGGGCCCAAAATTATGCGCTTCTAAATACAGCTGCAACTTACATCAACAGCCCAAAAAATGTCATCCGTCTAACATGAGTATCCCATTTGTATTATCTATACTATTAACATACTCCATGAGATCCATTCGTGCTATGATTGCATCTAGATCTACCTCTACTGTGTCCATTCAATTATCTCATTCACATTTTCAATCTCATATGTTTCAATTGAAAGAGGCATATTATGTAATATGCAACAGGCAAGGATTGTTCGGGGTAGCATCTCCATATTCGGTTTCTTGATTTTAGTTTGCATAAGTCGCCATGTGTTCCTTAGTTTTGCAAAAGCACACTCCACAATATTCCATGTGTAGGACATCTGGAAGTTGAAGAGTCTTTGTTCATCAGTTAGTTCCCCCGAAAATGGCACAATCAACCAAGGTAGGAGTGGATAAGCATTATCCCCAATGATGTACTCTCGCATGTCATAACCCCCAAAGGGTACTGCAGGACCATTAAGTCTTGCACCTTCCTCACACAGTCTGTAAAAGGAATAATTCCTTAATAGACCAGCATCATTTAGAGACCCAGACCAACCTGTGCAAATGTCTCGACCTGATACAATGCTGCCAATTCAATGTTGTGGCCTGAGATCATAATAGCACCTGTAATCTCTTTAACTCATCAATTGATCTCCTGCTGATAATGAAGGAAATCCTTTTGGAAGAAAACTAATACCAAGAAAAATCAAGTCTACATCGTCAATAATAAAGCGAAATACTTCACCTCAGAAGCTTGCGATGTGAAACATTAGAACCCAAAAAACGCTGATGCCGATTGGCTGAGTATTCAAATGGAGGGGTGATCTTCACCTGCAAATTATCTCGTGGCCAACTCATGACTGGTTCATAGCTCGATTCGTAACATGTAGCTAATATGTAGGCTAGGGATTTGGTATAGGTGCTTGTGCATTTGGCATGTCGAACTCTCTAAACTACCATGAAGAGGAAGATATTTTCTGAGATACGCTTGTGTCTAAGGGTACATCACCCATCATCTATTTGGGCCTAGATTTGGCGCAGTAATTGTTCTTGTAATCCCACATTTCGAGCAACCTCTCTGACACCTATTCTCATCTCTTGGGCACCTGGCAGCCTTTGCATACATCGAATCTCTCATAACCATTTCGATGCATTTGGATGTAAAGTGAACTTGGCACTTAGCGTTGAGCTTTGTATTGGACTTTAGATTGACTATGTATGATGCTTCCAATTTGACACTTTATGTTTTTGTGTGGTGTTGCTGGTGTTGATTGTTGACACGTGTGTTCTATGACTACAGGGACGTGGCTTATGAAGGATGGTTATCGCTTGAATCATGGCTTGAAAAGATTTGCTTAGGTTTTGGAATAACTTCGAGAACTCACCATTTCATAACAAAAGTGCAATTTTTATTTGATAATATAAAAAGGCATTGAACTAAGTTTCTAAGAAATACTAACCAGGTTTTGGAATGCAGGTCAATGATACTAGGGAAAATGAGCAAAAAGATTTGAAAATTTTAGCACAAATATGCTGAAGACACTTAAAATTTTTGATGAGATATTAGGTGCTAACAGGTTGAGTTTGGTGTGACAAGGGTTTTTGAAGGATGACATGGCCTAGCACTTGAAGCGCAGATTTCACAGCTCTAAGCTTCGATTCCCAAACGAAGCTGGGATACCCAGAGTAGCTTGAGTTCTAGGCATTACTGACAATATCATAGAAAACAGGTTCCTGAAGCTAAAGAGGGTTACAACGGAAGGGTGCAGGTCCAATATTTTCAGGAGGAGTGAGAGATAAGACGATAGGCCTATGATCAGAAGTGACATAGGGAAGGGTGAAGGAGCAAGCTAGAAGATCAGAGCGAAAGAAGGAGGAGCTTACCAAGAAATGATCCAGCTTAGCCGCGATATGCCTATCTCCGCATCTCTTATTGTTCCATGTATATTTTCCATTCTTCAGCGGAATATCCATAAGATCCAGATTAGCAATTAAGTCCTCTAGATTTTCATCGAAGGGGTCATGAACAATACTGCCACCTCGCTTCTCCTGCTGAGATTTGGTGACATTAAAATCTACAGCAATGATGATATTTTTCCTGTGCATGCTCTCCTTAAGGTCGCTGAGGTCTTCGTAGAACTTAGCCTTGTCCCTATAATGAGTGGGACCATAAACATTGCAGATGAAAAGAGGGTTGTTGCTGCCTCTTTCTTTAATTTCAGTTAGCAACCAATGAATATTCTCAATTGAAGAAATTAATGAGAATTTTGGAGAGATCAAAGTCACAATACCCCCAGACGCTCCATGAGCACTAAGGGCATTGCCATGGCATTCCTTCTAGAGGGAGCGTGAGAGGGCCATGACCTCTACATCCAACATTTTGGTCTCTTGGATTAGCATGAGATCGGGATTTTCATATTTTATCATATCTTTGATTGCTTCTACTTTGCTCAGCCCGCTAAGACCCCTGCATTTCCAAGAGACAACTAGCATTACTTCTTTACTGAGAGAGATCCTGCTCGGGACCTGACATAAAATTTAACCCCGCTCTGAGATTTTGAAATCTGAAGTAGTTTTGTTTCTTCTAGGATTTTTGTCTTCCCTAGCTCAATCTCTATTTCAGCCTCAAGTTCTCTGTGGTACCTCTGAGACTTTCTACCTTTAGTGTTTGGCGGTTGCAACACATCCATCTCCTCAAGAGATTTTGAGGAGATATCCAAGGAAGAGGAGAGAGGGAAAATATTATGTTTTACCTTATCTTCCCATGAACTACCAGGAGTGCTGGATCCTCCAATGTTTGTGCCATTCAACTCTTCTCTGGGGGAAGAGGTAGGGATGAGGGTTTCTTCCCTGTCTTGTTCCAATGTGATTGCTTCTAGGATTGGGATTTCCTCTTCTTCTGGCGGCAAATCGTGAAATCTATTGCTAGTTGAATCTTCCTTTGCCTCCTAAGTGGTTTCTTGGCTAGTTCTTTCTTGGGTCCCTTTGGGAGGGTGGGAAGCTGGGGAGGTTTTCCTTCCTTTTTTGACCTTCTTCCAACATTTTTCTTAAGTTTTTTCAGGGACTTCTTGGGTTGCCTTAGGACAATTTTTGACAAAGTGTCCATATTCATGACACTTTTTGCATTTGAATGGCAGCTGCTCGTAATCAACCTTCTGCATATGTTCCCACCCATCCATAAATAGGTTAACATCCTCCGGTAATCCTTTTTCTAAGTCTACTTCTACACAGATTCTAGCACAGGAGAACAAAGGTCCTTTAGGCTTTGCTTTGTCAATAAACTTCCCAAGAGAGTTCCTGATAGCTTGCAGGGTTTCATCATTCCAGCAGTGTAAAGGCAAATGGGGAAGGCGAACCCATACATGGATCGCAAAGGGCACATCTTTCTCGGGATCAAGAGATAAGATCCATATTTTTAAGTAAAGGCCTCAGGGGGCGCATGAAATACGACCCGCTTCTCAAAATGAGATCCCTATCAGCTTTGTTTTCAAACAGAAAGGTGACGAAACCCTTACTGCAGAAACAATGTTGTAAACCCCCGGTGATCAGGGGCATCCAGTTCTTGTTGATCCAGGCGTCCATGGATTTTGGAGACAACCATATTCCGGTAAACTGCCCAATCAGACCGCATTCACTTAAAGCGAGGGCTTTCGACTTGGAAGCTGCCGACATGATCTGAATACAGGCTGCAACAACATGCTTGATGAAGCTGGCATCAGACGGGTCCGAAGAAGAGGACGAAGGGGGGGTGGAGGCCACCAAGGAACGGAAGGAAACATCCAGAAGACGCTTGCGTTCCTATGGGGAGGGGGCTGGTGGGGGATCCATGGCGGCCAATGCAGGAGGATCCCACGGCCAGGGCCGAGCTGCAAATGCGAGCTAGGGTTCACCGGGAGAGAGGAGTTCATGCAACCTTTTTGTAACTTACACTTACAAAACCATTTCAACAATTTTGAATCAACGCAAAGAAAAATCAACAATCGAAAATGTACAAAATAAAAAAAATTCAAAAAAAATATATGCCCAAGACCAACGCGTGCTCTTCAAAAAAGTATTTTTTATTTTCTTTTTTGTTCTTGTAACCAATTAAAAAAAGTTTACGTGCACACACGTGTGTGAAATGCAATTAAAATTTTCAATGGTCAGTTTCAAAAATTAAAAAAAACATATAATTTTTCATCATAAATTAAAAAAAAAATTGTTTTGTGTAGATTATGTTCATATATATTTTTTGAAAAATTATGCATTTATCACTTAATTATTTACGTGCACACAATCCACTTGTGAAATTTTTGCTGAAATTTACAAGAACAAAACTACCATTAAATGCAATTTTGACATATTTAATAATTTTGTTATTATTTAAAAAAATATAGGTGGAAAGACAACATAATTCCCTACAATTTGTTTTTTGTTGCCTTTGAAATTCACAAAGCATATATGATTTTTTAGGGCTTCAATTTAATGAATGGGTAAAAAATTGAATTTTCACTGTCACTTTTGGACAAAAAGTGTTACCCGTCTTCATGGATTCACCCATATAGATTGTCATTGTAATTATGTCAATTACATCCTTTGATGCTACATAATGGACACTTAGATTAAGTTTTGCTTGCTTCCTATAATATTTGCAACTATAAATTCTACAAAAGAAGGTCAAATCAGCCGCCGTATTTGTAATACTGCTATTCAAGCATAACTAAGCTAAACCACATGTTACAAGCAACTTTATTTGTATTGTTAAAACGTCATAGTTATGATACAAATGATCATTATTACTAGTTTGTACATAATTGTAACCAATAGATTAGAGAATATGTGGAATGGATTTACCATGTTATCCTATGTTTTTACATAATTTCCTTACCCCCTACTAAATATAAGGGTATGCGGCGGTGGTGTTACGTAAAGATACAAACCAGATGCGCTTGCTTCCCCCTATATAAATAGTAAGGGAACCCGCCTTTTGTACAATAGTTTGATCGAGCTAATATCTCGATCGAGCCTTTTCTTAACTGCGCTCTAACCCTCGATCAAGCTATTTAAAAAATGTGCTCAAACACTCGATCGAGATTTTTAAAAACCTTAATCGATCTATTTAGCTCGATCGAGGGATTTAAAACAAGCTTTTAGCCCCCATTTTTTAATATATTTTTTCGTTGCTCTTTTTACCAGACCTAAAACCTATCTTGGAAGATACCTTAAATGACAGACTTCATACCAGTGAATTCATCAATGAGCCCTCTATTCATTGGCATAAAATTTGCGAGTTTCTGAGGTCATATGATAATTTTTTGTTATTTTCTTCTAAAACTTGTACTCACAAAACCATGTCCACAACTTTGAATCAACGCAAAGATAAATCAACAACATAAAAAATACACAACAAAAAATTTTCAAAAAATACATACACCCCAGACCAATGCGTGTTCTTCAAATGGGTATTTTTTATTTTTCGATTTTTGTAACCATTAAAAAAGAGTTTACGTGCACGCACATGTGTACGAAATGCATTTAAAATTTTCAACGGTCGATTTTGAAAATTAAAAAAAAAAATTCCATCATAAATTTAAAAAAAATTATGTGCACCCTAGTGCATTTTGTGTAAATTATGTTAATATATTTTTTTTCAAAAATTATGCATTTATCACTAAATTAATTTATGTGCACACAAGTCACTTTTAAACTTTTGTTGAAATTTACAAGAATAACCCTGTCATTAAATGCAATTTTGGCATATTAATTAATTGTACATTATTTAAAAAAAATATAGGTGGAAAGACAACATAATTCCATACAATTTGTTTTTTTGCTATATGTTGAAATTCGCAAGGCATATATGATTTTTGAGGGTTTCAATTTAATAAATGAGTAAAAAAATGAATTTTCACCGTCACTTTTGGACAAAAAGTGTTACCCATCTTCATGGAGTCACCCACCTCTTTCTTCTATGCTTGGATTCAAAGATAACTACAAGTAAATCAAACACTTAGCTATATATTATTTTCTAGCATGTGTGAGGTTTCCCCATAGAAACTTTGCATTAATTTTCACCATCCTTCTTGATCCATAAGAGCCAATCCATCATATTCAATTAATCTACACCAACTATTTAATCATTAAACTTACACTTGATTTATGATAGGGTAGTGTTGGAACCTAATTGGTTAGGGTTATAGTATTATTAACTAACGTAAGAGCCACCGAGTGTCCAAAAGACCACTTAGAATAAAAACCACTTGGAATAGTAAACCACAGATCATACTTCATGTGGTTAATCTGTATCGTATTAATGAAATTGGATCTCACCCTTATTTTCACTCTTATGCTTCCAAGACTCACATTGAATAGTGAATAGGAAGATAGAAAGAGCCATTGTGAGTCCAAAAGACCACTTACAATAAACACCACTTGGAATAGTAAACCAAGGATCATACTTCATGTAATGAATCTCTATCATATTAATGAATTTGGATCTCACCCTTATTTTCACTCCTATGCCTCTGACAATGGTATGAGAGCCTATAGTTTTTGGGGCTATAGGAAGTAATGTTGGGTGATTTTTTGTTTTGGCATGCTCCAACCTAACCATTGGTGCTTAGTCTATCGACTTTGTGAACTTTCTCTTCTGCCAATATTATTTTGATTGTTACCTTTGCTATTTGGCTATTCTGGCATCTCTGCATGCTAATAACAAAATGAGCTGCTACATGCTCACCCACGACCCGCATTCTGCCTTCTGGTCATTATTTCATGTAATCCCACAATCTGCATTTTGCCTTCTAGTCATTGCTTCATGTAGTTACAACAGTAATGTGAATATCCTGGTTTTCCTCCTCACTCATTCCATCGTCAATGTTTTTATAGACGGAAAATATGCAATCCTCGACTATTTGAAGTGCAAGTAGGATGGGACCATTCATGGCCAAGCCAGAAATAAAATGGCCATCGGGGTTGTAGACTAAGGGAAAACGTCAAAACGGATTTTTTAAGCAAATATTCTTAAGCAAGGGTTCCCTTATCTAGGAAAGTGTAGCCTTAAAATCTTCTTAGACAAAACTGTATCTTTGAATTTCATGATAGGGATGAAAATATGACAGTATTCTTCTTGATAGCAACATGCCAGTGTTTCTCAATTCTAGTGGAACTATGATCAACAATATTATGACGTTAACTCAGATGGTCAGAAACATCCTTAGCAAAACCAATATCTGTCTCATTGTGGTCATTGATTCTCCCAGCTACTTCTCCAACATAAAAGATTGTTCCATGGAAATCACGATTTCAAAATTAAAATGCCTCCACATTCCTGACTTTGGTTTCCTAAATGAATCACATGTTCTTTTATCCCACAAGCTGAAGACCTGCATTGTCACCTTTACTCATTTAATGAATCCTTCTAGTTGTTACCACGTTTTGTGCCCCTTCGCATACCTAGATGAATATTATGAAAGAGACGAACTTACAACAACATAAATAAAACAAGACAAAAAACAACAAGGACAATTTTTATTCAATGCGGGAAAACTTTTTATTATTTATCTCTGTCACGTACCCACCCATCCATCCAGGGCAAGGGAGGGAACATGATGCCAATCTATGGGACTTTCCACAAAAACTCAACCATTTCATTAGATTCACAGCAATAAAGAGATGTGTGCAGATGCAAATCACTTAATCATGCACAACGGAATAAAACATATTCATCCACACACTCTTCATATGCATTCAATATATCAGTCATTAATCTAAGCATTGCAGAAGTAAATACATAGATAGAAAAACACTTATCATCATTTTGCAACTGCCCCAAGCAACTAGCTATGTCGCTGCAACGTTCCACCCAACCATAGGCTCTTCGAAAGCTTATACTGAGTCCGTTCGAAGGCCACCCCCGAGCTGGGCATGATTCTTACAAGGAACAGGGGACATTCAAGCTCACACACAGCCAATTAATCATTTCATCTGAGCCAAGCCAGTCCACAACTGGGTTTATCAGGCTACATTTGAACCTTGGATGCTTGCACTCAAGCTCAAGCCAAAGCAATAGATACCCATAACCCATACCCCAACATACTCTTTTCTCACATAGCAAGAACAACATTGGGCATAGATACACATTTTAAACAATGGGATTCACGAATAAGATGGCCATGGGTTTTCCAAAAAAATGTTCCCAACCCAAAACGGATTGTGGGATTGGGAAAACAACCCCAGGGAGGAAAAACGATTTCTTCCCCAAATATCTCAGCCTTCAACAGCCCAAAACGGTCTCTATTGATCCCCCGTTCGATTTCCCCTTCTTCCCCACTGGTATGCAACACAAAAATGCCCTTCTCCCAGCTGAGGATCAAGGAAAACCATAGAAACATGGCTGGAAAACGCCCATGTAGCTCCCAACTCGTGAGGGAGAGGAACTGATGGTTTCCTAATTGCTTGGGGGGCAATTCATGGCTCTTTTTCTTGCCCAAGAAGACAACACAATTTCCATGAAGGGTGGCTTTCCCATACCCGAATTTGGACAACCATACCTCTCCATTCCCAAGGCATTAACTACCTCAACCAACTCTTGGGAGAAATCAATGGTTGGGTACAAAAGTCAACATGGGTAGTTGAGGGTTTGATGGGTTTTCTCATTGACACTTGGCTTGAACTGATTGGTTCAAGGGTTTGAATGTTTTCCCTCCCAATTCCTTGTGAAAATCATGCCCCCATCTCTTTGTTGCATTGCATAGCTAGTTGTGGGTATTTTTATTAAAATGCATATTACATGATGTTGAAGTTCCAATGTGCCTGGATAGCATGCAAACCATATGCATCAATAAATCGATGGCGGGGCCTTGGCCTTGAGCTCCTCACCACGATTTCATAACAATATTACATCATTTAAAAATGTTAAAGTGATAGGGTCTAGATTGGGACGTGACATTCCCCTCCCCTTGGAATAACACCATCCTTGGTGTTCCAACACTTAGGAATAAATACCCACTTTACATATGCCTCAAAATTCACAACTGGGGGCAGGTCTGTCCTACGTTTCATCTCTTTACTTTGAAATTTCAGGATCAAGTCCTTTGGCTTCCTCAAGCTGCTCCTGCTAGCTTTGGTCTTCCAGCTCTGCAGGTGGGCATTGCTCTAGAGCAATCCCTTCCCTTTATTCACCTTCTAGCTGATCTACAAGTCTGGAATTTCATGGATGCCATCTTTCTTGTTGTCCCGACAACTATCTGAGGAAGACTTCCAGCCAAAACAAACAGCTTTTGGCCTGCTGCCATGATCAATGTGCACAACTGGCTCTTGCTTTTCTCACTAGCAATCATTTGGCTAGTAACAGTTGCAACAATGGCTTTCAATGTCTCTCCTGTGAGACTTATCATGGCAATTCCTGTTAGGACAAGCATAAAACAATGTTAAAATTAGTCAATTATTTGCCCAATTGACATGGGACGTCCATGCTTTACTCATGAGACTTCCACACATTTCATGCTTTCCCAATATACTCATGAACTCATTCATGTTCATCCTTTCACCGGAAAATAACCATTTCAGCATTCACAATTCATTTCAAGCAATTAAACACAATTTGTTTTCATTTATGACATGCACTCAATAGTCTTTTGTTTCTGAGATGCATCAGTCAAAAGGAAAGAGAAGAGTAAGAGTTTCCCCCTCTTAGTCTTGTTCCAATCCGGAGCCACACCATCACTTGTGGTTCTATGCTCCTTAGCCTCTTTCACTTCAATGTGAATGCTTGGCGTGCCATTTCTTGGCTATGAAATTTTAGTGTCTAAGGTCTGTCTAATGCTTTTCAACTAGGAAACCCTTCCCCATTGTTGCTTACAGAACCTTTGGCTACTAGGACCCACACAGTTCCACTAGCACCATCTTTCATTACTGCTCATATTGAGCTCTTTAGGACAGTCATATGTCCACATGCATCCTCCAGATGCTTTCATAGTCCTTGCTTCCAGCAGTACCTACACTCAAACATTGAATCAATTCACATGCTTAGTGTATTTTTATAAGGTTTATCTCTAAATAAGAGTTTAAGAAATCATAATTAAATCATATACACATGCATATTCATAAGCAAGAGTTATAAGATAACCAAATACTTATTTGTATTGGATGTCTTCACTTTACTCCACAGGATCCTTCTTCGCTTTCCAAGCATTGGATTTCCCATGGATACAACAATGAAAGTTGGGCCAGCACGCAGGCTACTCCACAACCATTCGAATAGGCAATGCCAGGCCAGTACGCTGACTGGTTTTATCAATTGTTTAAGGGAATGTTTGGCCAGTACGCCGGCTGCTCCACAACATCAAGTTGTTAATGTTCCCACCAACTATTCTCTAAATTTACCAAGAATTTTATAGCACCCAACCAGTTACTCTCTGGATTTACCAAGAATTTTATAGCGCCCAACCAGTTACTCTCTGGCTTTACCAAGCATTTATAGCGCCCAACCAGTTACTCTCTGGCTTTACCAAGCATTTATAGCTCCAACCAGTTACTCTCTTGGTTTACTTAGAATTTTTAGTTCCTTCAGGGTCCTTGCTTCCTGTAATGGCCAAGGTTTCCAATAAAGAAACAACAGTGTATTAGCTTGGTTGCAATAAGACTTGTACCTGAAATCTTCATTATTCCAAATAAGAATTAAATGAAAATGAATGCTTATCTCTATTGCGCATTTCTCCTCGCTACTCCACAGGTTTCCTTCTCTGCTTTACAAGCCTTGGATCACCTGTGGGGTGGATGCTTGGCCAACACACATGCTGCTCCACAACATCATCCGAATAGGTAATGCCACGCTAGTGCGTCGACTGGGTTTATCAGGCATCCCATTAAAATCAGTATGCTAAGCCAGTACGCCGACTGGGTTTATCAAGCATTTAAAAAATCAGTATGCTAAGCCAGTACGCCGACTGGGTTTATCAAGCATTTCAAAAATCAGTATGCTAACCCAGTATGCCGACTGGGTTTATCAAGCATTTCAAAAATTAGTATGCTAAGCCAGTACACCGACTGGGTTTATCAAGCATACAATAACCATTTCCAAGCCAGTTCTCCGACTGGGTTTGTCAAGAAATAACACCCTTCACCAATACCTCCACAACATGCAAATAACTAATGCCAAGCTAGTACATCGACTGGGTTTATCAGGCATCCAACAACCATTTCCAAGCCAGTACATCGACTGGGTTTACCAAGCAATATGAACAACATAATATGATTACGTGGCTCTTTTTCTTATGCAACCAGTGGTTCCCTCCAGGAAATCCATAGGCGACTCACTTGACTGCAGGCTAGCATGGCCCCACAATACCCACTCACACTACACAAGGATGATACCCCTTTTCTGCAACACAGCTCCTCGGGCCTATCCATCTCTTATAGTTGTTAAATTTTCAGAATTTACTTCAATCTGATCTAGGATCGTAACTAAGAGAACAACATGTACAACATATCTACAGCATATCAATCATGGAGACAATAATGCAAGCACACAAGAGACACAAAGATTTACTTGGGGAAAACCATAAAGGTGAAAAACCCCAATAACTTCCTCAGAGATAGATAGAGCAATGATACAACCAACCAAGAGAGATAGCCATAACCTAGCAGCAGATCCTCCTCCTCCATAAGTGCGCCACTCCTCCTTGAGTGCATGTGTGAGAAGTGAGTGAGTAAATAGAGTGCCTCCTGCACTCTATTTATACTTGACTTGACTTGCCTTTTTACCTAACTCATGTAGGCTCGAACTTAACCACATAACATAATGCTGATTGGGCCGACCCCCAATAGGGTGGTCTAATAACCCTTTGACCCACATGGCCGACCCCCAATAGGGTGGTCTAATAACCCTTCGACCCACATGACTTATACAAGGCCAACCCCAACAAGGTGGTCTAATAACCCATCAAGTATAAGTTACGACACTTACAATATAAATGACGACACTTCCGTATAGAGGAATAATACCATCTCTATAGGAGTACATACAACATATATGAAATACATTCCGAAGTTACATATACATCAACAATAGTGTCCTTTAGTGTGAGCGTAGAAAGGTTACCATTTCCCATACAGTCCTCTTGAGCACCCTTTCTTCACTTTGCCTCTTACGTGCAACACCAAATTGCATCTGTGTAAGTTGATAACACAAGAAGGATAAGCAGACTCATCAATATTGCTGCTCTAAAATTGTAACCATATTTCATAACATTCACTATCAAGTATTGAAACACCAGGAATGCGTCCATTCCCTTAGGGTGTAGTCAATATCGAAACCCTAACATAACCCATCACCCAAAAGGTATGCATCCCTTTCCGATGTGAGCCGTGTAGGCCTTAGTCACACTCAAGCAGTCTGGAACAATAATGAAATAATAAAACATGCTCTGCATATTAAATCTAATAACTAGACATGTATATCCTTAGTTAGGGTTACCTAATACTCATTCGTTTCACAAATGTATATTTTCTTCATTTGCGAAGAATGGGGGCTCCCTTCTCTGAGTCAACAGTCCTTCGGTTTTCTACCCCAATCTTTTCTCATGCCATAACCCACACATGCCTTATTGGCATAATTTACTGTCTCACTCATATGCTTTACCAACATGCAGTTCGGCTGAGACATTATCAACATTTACAATGACGTTTCACCCGAAACCCATTTCCAAAGCATGAGATCCTTCCCATCTAGTTTGGCTTCTGCAGGCCATCACACATGGTCTTCCTGCAATGTGTCATCCTGGCACACTTTATTAAATAGCCAAACAGTCAACAACATTTAGCAATAAGCTTCAAATATGATTGTTCCATAACCAATCAATAGCATTAATAATTAAATTCAATATGAATTTACAATTCTGTCTCCTACAGAAATTGATTTTCTTAGCAATGAGGCTCTCCTCATATTGTTTGGCTCTTGTAATTGGTATCACTCTGCCCATTATGGTTTCACCCTTGCTACCATACATGAACATCCACCTATAACATGTCCTCCTGACACAATTCTATATAAGCCAAACAGTCATTAGTAATTATAAGCAAATTCTCAAATCTGAAATTTGTAAATCTGTTTTCCTACAGAAATTAGATTTGCAACTATGAGACTATTCTCATAAACTTAAACTAGACAATTTTCAGATTTGTTTCATGCATAAATTTACGACCATGAGAACCTGCTCGTAACCTTTGGCTTCTGCACATGGTAGATATCGGTCTTTACTATGGACTTATCCTCATTTCCATACGCAAGACTTTTCTACCTAAAAACTGAAACTTCAATCAGACAAACACGTTGTGAGTATCTATGCACATAATCATTCATTGCCATAACAGTCATTGAAGTGATCTCAGAATTATAATACTCAATAATTCAAACACCTTCAGCTGTTTAACATTTGAAATGCAATGAAATATATATACATTTCTATATATGCATCATTATCACAATAAAATTGCAAGACATAGTCACATTATCCATGCAATTTAAATAACTGTAAATGCTCATTACTTCATATTCCATGCATCTCTATCCTTCCAACAGAGTGCTCTGGTAGCCCATCACATGTCTACCTTCTTCATGCAGTCCTTCTCCTGCATTCATAGCAGCTTATGGAATGGTCTCAGGATTAGCAATAGTCCACCATTTCATCTATTATCTAACTGCATTTGAACATATATATGTCACACCCATGCATTCACACAATGCATTTCAACATGTGCACCTACACATGTATGCATATTTACAACATTTACTGAATATTTCAATGCACATCTCTTCAATGCCATCTTGCATGATTTCATGAATACTATGCATTCAAACATACTATGGCCTAACCATGATTACTACATACAGTATGCACTACCATGACAGGTCCATAAGTCCTCAGTTGCTTTGGTTGTTAAACTCACCACCAGTATTCACAAATGGCATGATATGAATTCATATGAATGCATTGAGGTTTCTAGAAACTATAGGGTGTAAGGCTCCCTGCCTTCACCTACCCGCACCTCACCATACTTGGTGGGTTGGCATTCACATTCAGGTACTCAATGCAAACCAAATCACCTTAGTTTAAGCTTAGTTGAAGAGACTCACCACATCCTCTTTCAACATTCATGCAATTAAGCACCGTTAACTCTTACCTGCACGGCTGTTATTAATATCGCTTGATGTTACCTGATCAGTCGGCCTCTTACCAAGGCTACTCAGTCATTTTTCCAACATCATGATCATGGATTTGTTGCACCATCCTCTCTTCATGAGGTTGTATGCAACAATCATCATCCGCATCCTTTAGCCATGCTTCGGTTGTCTTTGGTCCAATTCCTCATTCCATCATGGAGTTCCTCATCCACATCATAGATAATCCTTTCCTTGGCTTCCCTACCAAGCATACAAGCAATCATTAGCTATGATATTACCATGAATTAACAATTCAACATATACATGTGTGCAATCATTCATTCTTGCTATTTTCCAAACATGCAATTCTTATGCTATAAATAGAAATAGTTTAAGGTGAGGCATTTTCCCTTTCATCTTCCATAATGGATATCACAACCAATTTCTCTTGCTGAGAATTCCATCCTTTATGCAATCTGTGCTCCTCATCCCAAGAGTGCATTTCACACTTTCAATGACTGTCTCCAGGGGACGACGGGGGTCAAGGGGTCTTTCCATTTCGCGCAATCTGGTGCATAAGTTCCAAGGCAATTTTTCCATTTTCGGCACCTGAAAATCTCCCTGAAAAATGGCTGAAATTCCTTGTTTCGGAGCAACTTGTGGAGTTCTTCCGCAGTTTCGGAAGAGATTCGAAAATTCCTTCCGCAGTTTCGGAAGAGATTCAAAAATTCCTTCCGCAGTTTCGGAAGAGATTCGAAAATTCCTTCCACAGTTTCGGAAGAGATTCGAAAATTCCTTCCGTAGTTTCGGAAGAGATTCGAAAATTCCTTCTGCAGTTTTGGAAGAGATTCAAAAATTCCTTCCGCAGTTTCGGAAGAGAATTGGAAATTCCTTCCGTAGTTTCGGAAGAGAATTTGGAAATTCCTTCGGCAGTTTCGGAAGAGAATTGGAAATTCCTTCGGCAGTTTCGGAAGAGAATTGGAAATTCCTTCCGCAGTTTCGGAAGAGAATTTGGAAATTCCTTCCGCAGTTTCGGAAGAGAATTGGAAATTCCTTCCGAAACTTTTCCTTTCGATGCTGAACACTTAGAAATTTTTTCAAAAACTCTTAGGAAAATTTGAGATCTTTCCTCCTTTCTGTGATGACTGCTGCCCAGCAGGAGGTAACCTTACCTATGCAAACTACCCAACTTAGCCAGTTTAGGCCGGATGCTGAGATCTGTGGTGATCAGGAAGGGACCTTCCCATGTGACTGTAATTGGATTTGGCCCATAGAGGTCCAATGATGCAACTAGCAGCTCTGATACCATCTGTCACGTACCCACCCATCCATCCAGGGCAAGGGAGGGAACATGATGCCAATCTATGGGACTTTCCACAAAAACTCATCCATTTCATTAGATTCACAGCAATAAAGAGATGCGTGTAGATGCAAATCACTTAATCATGCACAACGGAATAAAACATATTCATCCACACACTCTTCATATGCATTCAATATATCAGTCATTAATTTAAGCATTGCAGAAGTAAATACATAGACAGAAAAACACTTATCTTCATTTTACAACTGCCCCAAGCAACTAGCTATGTCGCTGCAACGTTCCACCCAACCATAGGCTCTTCGACAGCTTATACCGAGTCCGTCCGAAGGCCACCCCCGAGCTGGGCATGATTCTTACAAGGAATAGGGGACATTCAAGCTCACACACGGCCAATTAATCATTTCATTTGAGCCAAGCCAGTCCACAACTGGGTTTATCAGGCTACATTTGAACCCTGGATGCTTGCACTCAAGCTCAAGCCAAAGCAATAGATACCCATAACCCATACCCCAACATACTCTTTTCTCACATAGCAAGCACAACATTGGGCATAGATACACATTTTAAACAATGGGATTCACGAATAAGATGGCCATGAGTTTTCCAAAAAAACGTTCCCAACCCAAAACGGATTGTGGGATGGGGAAAACAACCCCAGGGAGGAAAAACGATTTCTTCCCCAAATATCTCAGCCTTCAACAGCCCAAAACGGTCTCTATTGATCCCCCGTTCGATTTCCCCTTCTTCCCCACTGGTATGCAACACAAAAATGCCCTTCTCCCAGCTGAGGATCAAGGAAAACCATAGAAACATGGCTGGAAAACGCCCATGTAGCTCCCAACTCGTGAGGGAGAGGAACTGATGGTTTCCTAATGGCTTGGGGGGCAATTCATGGCTCTTTTTCTTGCCCAAGAAGACAACACGATTTCCATGAAGGGTGGCTTTCCCATACCCGAATTTGGACAGCCATACCTCTCCATTCCCAAGGCATTAACTACCTCAACCAACTCTTGGGAGAAATCAATGGTTGGGTACAAAATTCAACATGGGTAGTTGACGGTTTGATGGGTTTTCTCATTGACACTTGGCTTGAACTGATTGGCTCAAGGGTTTGAATGTTTTCCCTCCCAATTCCTTGTGAAAATCATGCCCCCATCTCTTTGTTGCATTGCATAGCGAGTTGTGGGTATTTTTATTAAAATGCATATTACATGATGTTGAAGTTCCAATGTGCCTGGCTAGCACGCAAACTGTATGCATCAATAAATCGATGGCGGGGCCTTGGCCTTGAGCTCCTCACCACGATTTCATAACAATATCACATCATTTAAAAATGTTAAAGTGATAGGGTCTAGATGGGGACGTGACAATCTCTGTTTTACCAATGGGTTGTAGAGCTACATAATTATATGTTGATTACATTGTATAGAAATATAGTGAAATTATTAATTTTTTCCATTTCGTAAAGTTAGCTATAGATTTATGTAGAATTTTGCAAATTTATTTTATTCTTCACATGCATTAGCATGGACTGAAGTTTGCTGCTAATTATTTAAAAACACATGCAACCTAAAAATAAAATAGACACTGTCAATAATTCTACACAACATCAGTTATCAACATACTCCCCCTTGATGCCGAGGGGTTACAATAAGATCTCTGAGATTCAAAAACTGGGCCTTTGAAACTGCCTTAGTGAATATGTCTGCTAGTTGTTTTTTAGTGTTGATGTATTTCAATTCCACTTGCTTCTTTTGCACCAAATATCGAATAAAATGATACTTCATGTCAAAATGTTTTGTCGTGATATGGTATACTAGATTCTTGGCCAATTTGATGGCACTCAGATTATCACAAAAAAATCCTATAGGTTGAATTTGTTTCTCTACAATTTCGTTGAAAACTTTTCTAAGCCATAATGCTTGTGTTCCTGTTGAGGTGATTGCAACATTCTATGCTTCTGTAGAAGAAATAGAAACTATACTTTGCTTCTTTGAGCTCCAAGTGTTCAAACCAAAACTAAAAGAAAAGCAATTACCAGATGTAGATTTTCGATCGTCCAAACTACCTCTCCAATCAGAATCACTAAATCCAACCAATTCAAAACTCTTAGAAGAGTAGTAATGAATGCCAAAATTTAGAGTGCTTTTCACATACCTCAGAATTCTTTTAGCTGCCTTCATATGCATTTCAAATGGTTTTTTCATATACCTGGAAACAAGTGAAACTGAATAAGCAATATCAGGCCTTGTGTGGGTTAGAAACATTAAGCTTCCAACAACACTTCTGTAAGTTGTCTCATCATCTATTTCAACACTATCATCTCTACACAACACAACTCCATGAGCAATTGGAGTGGGAGTTGGTTTGCAATCAGCCATATCAATTTTCTTCAACATATCCTTTGCATACTTGGTATGACAAATAAAAATTTCATCTTCACTTTGATAAACTTTTATTCCAAGAAAATATTTCATGAGGTTTAA
This sequence comes from Larix kaempferi, assembly GCA_027924585.1. Classification (NCBI taxonomy): domain Eukaryota; kingdom Viridiplantae; phylum Streptophyta; class Pinopsida; order Pinales; family Pinaceae; genus Larix; species Larix kaempferi. Next base: position 2,344,548 of record BSBM01001032.1, read on the forward strand.
ATATTTCATCTCAAACTCACTCATCATAGCAAATTTGAATTCATCCTTCATCTTAGAACTGCTACCCATATACAACAAATCATCAACATATAAACTGACAATAAGAATATCATTACCTTCTTGTTTGTAGTAAAGGGTAGGTTCACTCTTACTTCTCTTGAAGCCATTCTCCTGAAAATATCCATCAATCCTGGCATGCTAGGCTCTTGGTGCTTACTGTAGGCCATACAAAGCCTTCTTTGACTTGTAGACTTGATGTTCTTTCCCTTGTACTTCAAAACCTTGTGGCTATTCCACAAAGATTTCCTCTTCTAAGTACCCATTCAAGACGGCACTTTTCACATCCATGTGATGAATGCTCCATTTCTTTTGAGATGCCAATGAAATCAACATTTTGCTAGTCTCTTTCCTTGCTATAGGTGCAAATGTCTCTTCATAATAAATCCCATACCTATGTGTGAATCCCTTAGCAACTAACTGTGCTTTGTGTCTTTCAACAGTCCCATCACTGTTATGCTTTGTCTTGTAGACCCATTTAGTACCAATTTTTTTCTTGTCACGTGGAAGATCTATAAGATCCCAAGTATCATTGCTATGAATTGAATCTATCTCTTCTTGCATAGATTGCACCCAAACCTCATTACTATAAGCTTCTTCAAAACTTGATGGTTCAAAATCATCTTGTAGAAATAAAGAAAAATTACAGTCTCGCCTCTTGGATTTTCTTCATGTGCCAGACTTGTACTTCTTTGATAAATGTCATTTAAGCTTCTCACCTTCCTTGAAGTACTTGGACTTGAATATGGAGAACTAGATAAGGGGCTACTTGGAGGATTTGTAGCATTTGGAACTGAAACATTAGTAGGCTTCTCATTATTAGTATCATCAATAATATGACCATCCAAACCAACTTTAGATTTCTCAACATGGTCCTTTTGATGACCATAAACTCCCCTTCATAAAAAATCACATCTCTTGACACAACGTCAATGCTATTGGTGAGATTATTATACAACCTCTAAGCCTTACTTTGATCACTATATCCAACAAAAATGCATGGTCCACTTTTTGGATCTAACTTTTGTCTCTTTTGATCAGCTACATGAACATAGGCTAAACAACCAAAAACTTTGAAATGATTAACATTAGGCTTTTCCTCATACCAGGCTTCATAAGGAGTCATCATGTGAAGTTCACTAGTGGGACTTCGATTGAGAATGTACACTGCTGTAGCAACTGCATCACCCCAAAAGGAATTGTTTAATCCTTTGGTCTATAACATACTCCTTGCCATTTCCACCACTATACGGTTCTTCCTTTCAGCTACCCTTTTTTGTTGAGGTGTGTAAGCAGTGGTGCATTGTCTTCTAATGCCATTCATATCACAAAAATTCTGAAAACCTCTTGAACAAAATTCTCCTCCATGATCAAACCTAACCACTTTCATTTTCCACAAGAGATTTAAACCTATTGAATGTATCAAATGCTTCACCCTTTCTCTACAAAAAATAAACCCAACACATTTGTTAGTAATAATCAATACAAATAATAAAATATGATGACTTACCCAAATTCTTTGTCTGCATTGGACCACAAATATCAGAATGAACTAGCTGAAGTGGATAATGGGCCCTCCATGCCTAACCTCTAGGAAATTTCTCTCTTTCATGTTTTCCTTTAGTACATCCTTCACAAACCTCCTTTTGCTCTTCAACCTTAGGAAAACCATAAACTAATTCTTTTGATGTCAGAAGCTTCAAACTATGAAAATTCAAATGGCCATACCTGAGATGCCACAGCCAACCTTTGTCCTCATATGCCATATTAGCAAGGTTGATTCTATTTTCTCCAAACTTCAATGCGAACATACGATTCTTTGAAATATGCACAACTGTAACCACCTTATTGCCATGAATCTTATCATAAATTGTGCATTGTCTATCATCAAACAATACTCTGTAATTCTTTTCACACAGTTGCCCAACACTTAATAAATTATGCTTTAATTGTGGAGTGCAATAAACATCTTTAACACTTTTCATACCTTCTTTAGTATGGATTGCCATCTCTCCTTTTGCAGAAACCTATAAGGTTTTTTCATCACCAAGTTTGATATTAGATTTGAAACTTTCATCCATTGTAGAGAAGAGCTTGCAATTTCCTGTCATGTGGTTAGAACAACCTGAATCTAAATACTGAACATATTTAACAGTATTTTCGGTTTTTCCAGAAGATAAAAACACATTATTTGGAGAAGCATCATCGCCCTCTTGAGCATAATTAACAATTTTGTTTTCTTTTAATATGTAATCCCTTTCAAAATGACTATACCTTTGACAATGATAATAGTGGATGTTTCTCTTATAAAATATGCCTCTACCTCTTCCTCTGAAACCACCTCTTCTTCCTCTATCTCCTCTTGAAATTTTTTGATTTTGACCTTTACCTTGGGCTTGGTTGCTTTTGGAGCTAGAACTAGCATCTTCATTCTTTGTAGTATGTAGCTTTGTGGAAAGAGATTTCTCATCACTTTCTACAAATGAATCTCTCACTCTGTCTTCATGAGAAATAAGAGATCCAACTAGGTGATCAAAGTGAAGGTTAGTCAAATCCTTGCTTTCTTCAATGACTATAGAAACATGGTTCCATCTTGGTGTTAGAGACCTCAACACCTTTTTAATAACAACTTGTTTATCAATAGTTTCTCCTAGAATAACCAATTTATTGACAACATCATTTACTCTTACACAATAATCACTCACCTTCTCACCTTCTTGCATCTTCAAATTCTCAAATTTTGTCTTCAATGTCATCAACTTGACAACTTTAACTTGATCACTACCTTGGTAAGCTTCACGTAGAGTCTTCCAGGCATTCTGAGTTGACTTTTCTCCTGCAATGATTGGAAATAGGCTCTTATCTAGAGCTATTTGAATATGAAATAAAGCTTGGTCATTCTTCTTATTATATTCTCTCTTAGCTATTCTATCATTGGCTGTAAGGGTGTTCCAATCAGTTGTCTCTTCGTAACCTGATTCTACAATCTCCCACAAATATTTTCCTGTCAAAAAGGTTTTCATCTTGATGCACCAATAATCATAACCACTTCCATTAAATTATGGAATGGGCAAAGAGTTATAATTTGACATCATGAACTTAATCCAAACAAAAATACCTACTCTGAGACCAAATGAAGATTATGAAAGAGCCAAACTTACAACAACATAAATAAAAAAACACAGAAAACAACAGGGACAATATTATTCAACATGGGATTTTTTTATTATTATTTATCTCCCTTTTATCAATAGGTTGCAGAGCTATGTTGATTACATTGCATAGAAATATAACAAAAATATTAATTTTTTACATTCTGTAAAGTTAGCTGTAGATTTATGTAGAATTCTGCAAATTTATTTTATTCTTCACATGCACTAGCATGCAGTGAAGTTTGCTGTTAATTATTTAAAAACACATGCAACCTAAAAATAAAATAGACACTTCCAATAATTCTGCATAGCATCAGTTATCAACACTTGCTACCAAACTCAACTCTCTCTGTATGTATGCGGTTCTTCTTCAATTATTAGTTTGAAACCTAGATAGATAAATGTTTAGTCCAATTTCTTATTGTTTGAGTCTCCATATAGTATTGTTGTTGAGAATTCAGTGGAAAAACTTGTGATTGAATTTTGGGGACGTTTCCACCTACTAGTAATGATTCCAACTTTTTAAGTACCATCAAGGGATGCATGTGGTTTGATTACAATCTAGATGTACATGTAGTTTGACTGCAGCCGGTGTGTGAATTTGTGAGGCAACTAGGAGAATACACCGTGGGGAGAGACCCAAGAGAGTTATTAGTTAGAGGATAAGTAAAGTTCTTGAGAGATAGAAGGACCAGGGGAAGAAAATTCATTGAGCGGAAGAAAAATATGTCCATCCTCATTAGCATGTTTTGTGGTTTTTTTTAAAGGTTTTAGTTTGAATAATATTTGCTTGTGAGCAAGTGTCCTCATTTATCTATCTTTAGTTTAGGGTTATATGTATATTTACTTGGAGATTGGATTGCTAGTTTTTATCAAATATCATTGAGAAAAGAAGCATAGAGGACACGTAGAGATCAGATGAAAAAATATTGAAGAGTTAAGTGTAACAAGCCAGTGTTTCATGTAGGTCAAGTGGCCTTGGCACCACATCAAAGCATCATCAAAGGACACATAACAACCTAAAGCATGGACATCTGTTAAAGGCCAATTCGACTTATTCTACGTCAAGTTGTAACTTGCAGACAATTAATTTTTGTAAGTTTTCTTATATTTTGGTACTTGTAATAGTCCTTTGTAAGTGTTAAATCAAATCAAGTTGAATTGTGTTTGTAATCGAATGAAATCTCGGTTGAACCCAACACCCTTCATCTTTTGAGTCCATAATTTTAGTGGTTGAGTCTTACTGTCAATGGATGGAGTTGCAAGAATCCCTTTGAGGTCTCAGTTATCTTTCAAATGGATCGAATTGAAGAATTATTAGAGTTACTGAACACTCTAATACTCACCACTACTAATGACACAATCAAAATCAACAAAGAAACTCTCCAATCTGTGCTAACCTATTTGCAAGACAAGCAACTCAATCACTACTTAAGCGTGAAGAAATATTGTGAAGGAATCAACATTCTGAACTAGTTCTTGTTCAAAACAATCATCTTTTTGAATTTGATAACAATTCCTATTAGTTATTAGTACAGAATAAATTCAATGAAACAACGATAGATGCAGAGGACGAACACCATTACAAATATGCTTAGCATAATATTTCCAAGCCCATCATCAGACCTTGGGAGGAACGCAGGAGCAACAGACATAGAACATGTATTGGATATGATAAGGAAGCGACCTTTTGATATTTTGGATTATGCCAAGCCAATCCAGTTTCAAAGTTCTAGATTCCTTCAAGAAGATTCATCTTCACCTATTCCACTTCAACATTAATGCCAACATTATCAATAAATTGGCCACATGGAGGATCATTGTTTTTATCTCCATCCTTGTCAACATTGCAGGAAATATAATCATTCTTTAGATAGATGATCAAAAATGAAGAAATTACCTACAATATTGAAGATTCATTACAGGTGGATCCAGTCTTGCTGATGATCATCAACAATCAAGAAAATATATCAATCATATCAAATAATTTAGTCTAGATTTTTTTTATGTATCTTTAAGTAGAAATTCGTCCTACTTCCCACCTCGTACCTAACAATGGGGATTTCCATGGATTGACAATTAGGCTTCAAGTGTCGAAGCCCTATAAATAAGACAGAGAACAAGCGAGCATTATCCATAGCCAAAACCAGAGCCAACAACGAGAGTCTTGAGCCATATCCACTATGAGAATCAAAGCTATAGCCAGAGCCAAAGTCATAGCCATGTTCCATAGAGTGTGATTTGGGTTGTGGTATTCCTTAAACCACAATTTAATTAAATAATTACAACTTCTGGTGGACATGAGTTTGTGGTCATCCTAAACCACCATTTTTGAGAGGGAATTGCTGAGCCATAACCCAAGTTAGTGCCAATTTCTAGAGGGAACCACTGAACCAGAACTAGAGTTAGCCCCAAGTTCTAGAGTTTGTGGTCAGCCTAAAACCACCATTTAGTAGAAGACACCAACCTTTGTTTCTTTTGCTAACCTTTTGTGTTTGTGGTCATCCAAAAGCACTAAGTTTGTGGTCATCCTAAAACCACAAATTTAGAAAGCACTTCATGTTTACCACTTAGTAGAAGACTTTAGCTTCTGCTAGCTTACTTGGCACATGGTCACATTGTCAAGTAGGAGATGTTAAGCCTTTGGTATTTGTTCACATCCAGTTTCTAATTCTCTACTTGGACTCACATATATTGGTTCAGATGAAGGGGGATAATGTTGGAAACCTAATTTGTTAGGGTTATGGTATTATTAACTACTATTCATGTGAAAAAGAATATGAAGAGTCATGATGAATAGGAAGAGTCATAGAGAGTCCAAGAAATCACTTAGAATATGAAACCAAGGGTCATACTTCATGTATTTAATTTGTATCATGTTAATGAAATTGGATCTCATGATTATATTCATTTCTATGCGTCCACCATGTATAACCTATCAATATGGATTGTCTTAACTTAACATCCTAATTTTTTTTACATCCATTCTATATATTTTTATAAAAACCCAAGAACCCCATTTGTAGCACAATCTTGCATTTGAGAAAGATATTCCTCAACCCCTAACTTTTCTAGCTATGCCCTGAAGGGGCTTCCACCTTTGTCTTGTACACTGATAAATATCACATATCACCATTCGCATGTAGAACAATTTGCGACTTTTTTTCAACTAATTATTCACACAAATAAATCATACAATAGAGGAGGCGTTTGATAGTTATATGAAGTTATTTGTCCCTCTTGCACTTAGGGACTACCCACATTACATTATGTAACTGTCTCGTCTATTTAACATAATATTCTTTTATTTTTTATTTTTCTCATAAAGAAAAAAAGACAAAAAGTATTAGAAAAATATTAAAACCCCAAAAGGAAGAAACAATTAATTTATTATCTAGTGGGATTACCCATTCTTTGAATTTTGGGCAGCTTAGTCATCCTTGAATGAATATATATACATTGAAACGCCCCCTTTCCATAAGCATTACAATGAGTCAATCCTCTATAGTGTATATTTCATCTTCCATTAACATCCTCGAAATATTTTCTATGGAACCCTAAATCTTGCAACCTTGCTCACATGTGCCAATGATATCTTGTTATCTTGAATCACCTTGTCCATGGTCTCATTAAAAATGTTGGTTGTTTCCCAAATCATACCATTAATGCTTTGTTTCAAGAAAATTTCTAATTCATCCCCACATCAATGTTATCCTTGAGTCAAATTTAAAAGTCAAGATGTATCAAAGTTATAATTGTTCGATAACTCAGACCAATTAAAAGGAATCACCGTTGCCTTTTAATCTAGCTAATCTACCCCTAACAACTACGATACATTTTCTCTATGAGTGCTGTATGAGCATGACAACGAAATATTTTAGTACCTTGGAACCTATTTTAATCATTAGCAATTTGCCTCGCATTTAGCAATGAATTCACATCATTGATTTCTCATTGAATGATTTGTATTTGTGTTTTTGACGTCAACACTATTCACACAATGAAGAATTGCATGTTATATCTTGGTCCCCACTTCCATTATTGGGGCCATACTTCATATATGGTAGTAATTTTCAGCATTAGTTGCTAACTAGATAATTTATCCTCAATCTCATCATGAACACATTAATTCACTTGAATAGATTCATACTTGGAAACAATGTTTTAGGATCTAGTTCACACACTTAAACCAATTAGCAATGCCAAAGTTTTGATTACCAATACAACTAGCAATATTGAAGACTTTGATATGACCAAGATAGATACCATCCTTTCCAAATTACATAGCAATAGTAGCCTATCAAAAACTTGATCGCTACATCATATATTATGATTGCCAACTTAACATTGCAAGCAATTTTTTATATGACTCCACATGAACATGGGAATGCCCACCACATGAAGGATAAATTTTGTATATCAAAGCACATGCCTATCTGTGTTTGATGGTGACTTCTTCGTTAACATTGATCCAACAACTCCCTTTAGAAATATCTCTCTTAGAAAAGCATCCAATGATGATAAAAAAACTTGATGATTTTTTACCATAATATTACAAGGTTGCTTCTATAGAAGGTATATAGAAAGATGTATAAGAAAGCTTCTAGATAAGCTACATAGAAAAATATAAAAGAAAAATTCTAGAAAAAATACATAGAAATTTGTAAAATACATAGAAAAATATAAAAGAAAAATTCTAGAAAAAATACATAGAAATTTGTAAAATACATGAGAGTATTCAATAAAATACAATATATATATTGTCATATGGACCATGCCTCATAATTTCCTTGCTACTTAGAAGACGCCATCCTATATCTTTAATAAAGTTGTAGAACAACCCTTCCACCACAATACAAAATAATCCTTAAGTCTTGTGTAGTTCAAGTCTTTGCACAAACCCACATCCCTACAAAAAAGAGAGTGTTTCAACCAATGAAAAAATTCTCTATCAAACATAAAATGTTTGTTAAACAATGTTTGTTGAACAATGTTTGTGTATATCCTCCACACTAAGAGGGATGAAAATTGAAGGGGATATGGGGTCTCATTGATTTTGAAGGACAATGAGCAACATCCTATGTTTGTGGGATAAAAAAACAACGAACAATTAAAACAAATCCTTAACCTCCTTAGTTAAGGATAGCCAAACAATTGAAAGTAAATAACCTTTTAGTATTTGGGGATTCCTCTATTATAATTAGGCATATGGTCACACACTCCCTTCCTCACGATCCTGCATTAAGGAGAATTATGTCAAGGATCTTCAATGCTCTCCAAAAATTTGACAAAATTGAATTTTATCGGATCCTCAGAGGCCTAAAATCACAAGAAGATAGAATGGCCAACTTGGTACGTCAAAATCCCTATGTAATATTGGAGGAAAAGTGGGGTAGGGTATATTTTTCTATACCTTGAGTTTTACATCCACTAGAAATCAATGCCCCGAATTAAAGACATGGATAGGTGTCCCTTTGTTCACGTGCATTGCAATTTAGTAATGTCTCATCCTCATACAAACTTTCACAAGTCGAGGTTAATGAACGTTATGGCAATGAGATTCTTTGAACATTGTGGTTTTAAACCTTTCTTGTATTATCCTAGTGCCAATTTGTTCCACCCTCTATAGTGAAGCTTTAGAAAATCTCCTTATTGGGTTTTTCATTTTGGTAATAGTGGTAACTCAAGCTCATTTCCTATAGGTAGTTTGGATGCTCCAGAGAAGATCCCCAACCTTTGCTGGTTGGGGGATCTACATGTCAAATCTCATCACCAACCTGAATGTGGAAGAAAATATGACAACCTTTCAGTGCACTCTAGTAATTTGGTTTAGTGGAAAATATGTTTTCTCTTCTTGACTCTTCTTAGTTTAGCTATTTTAGATATCATGTTTGGCATATATTGTACCATCATAAACAATTGGTATTGTTTAAATCTCTTTATTTATGCTAAGAAAAAATGGGGATCTTGATTTGGGGAGAATTTGAGGTTTATGGCCTCTCACAACCACTCCATTCATTTTGTACACTCCAACCTTCATAAAGGTACAAAGTGTGTGAAATCAATAGTGAAGATCACTAGGAGTCCATGGCCAAGTTTTTGAGGAAATGAGAGTCACAGAGGAAGGACTAGGAACTAAAAAATGCAAGGAAAATAGAGACAACACATAGACAACAGATTGTGATGAAGGCTCAACTAGAAAGACACAAAAGAAAAATTCTTATGTTGGGGTTTACTATGAAATCCAAAAGGAAAAAATGGAGGAGGAGGTTGTTAAGGTTAAGGAGATTTAAGACAAAGTTATTCACCTAGAACTAGAGTTGTGACTTGGTTTTGAAGAACTCAATAACATGGTCTCTCACAAGGCATCAGTTGGATCTCGATAGGCAGTTGTTATGGAAGAAGACACCGTAGAACAAAAACCCGAAGCAAATAAATAACAATATTTCTCCAATTTTGGTTCAACAGTAGGACAAGGGAGGCCCAACACTCATGGGAAAGTTTAATTTGCATGTAATTTTTTAATAATTTGTAAATTCATATTGCTATTAGGAAAGTTTGTAAGGTTGTGCATTAGCATTAGTTTGAATTCTATTAGGATTTATGTTAGTTTAGGGAATCATTGGAACAAATTTTGGACATTGTCTTCCTTTCAAGACTTTATTGGACATATTATCAATTTTGTCTTTAATCATTATATGTTCGGTTGCAACCCCCCATATTTTATTTATAATACAGTCAGTAACCATTATTTTCAATATATATATATATATATATATATATATATATATATATATATATATATATCTGTGTGTGTGTGTGTGGAACTACACAAGTATCACAGTGCATTAATTTGTTGGAAGTCATTATGCTACATATTTTTAAGGCATATAAACAAGGAGTTGGATGGATCCTTGTTCAAAGTATGATGATGATATGGAGGTCCATGACAAGGAAGAATCCCTCTCTACTCAATTGGAGGATACTATGATTTGCTTGAAATGTTGTCAAGGTTGGAGGATCCCATGAGCTAGTTGAAACATTATCGACGAGGAGAAGACTATGAGAGAAATTCATAATGGACAAAAGGAGGTAGGTCCATTGATTGAAAATCTATGTTGCACAAAATGTGGAAACGTGTACAAGTTTTTGAAATAGGAGTGCATAGAACCCACCCCCCCAAATGGGTATGTGGGGAAACACCATATATAAAAAATACAAAAATATAGATATATAGTTCTTTTAAAGAACACATTATCTTGCAAGAAAATAAGAATGATACACATAAATGACATTTTAGAAGGAAAACCATGTCTATATTAACTTCATAGATGATTACATGATGCAAAATCCTATAGATTGGTGGTCTTGACTAATGCCAATCCCATACCCTCATACATGATAGAATCTAGTGGAAACACTACAATCTTGCCAAACTTGAAATCTTAAAAATGGTTAAGTCTACTAAATTCTGAACGGGATATGAAATTATACTTTCTCCATATGATGTCCAATGAGTTTGAACCACTCTCAAACATCTTAAAACAATTAATAGTAATGTTAAAAATTTAAGGATAGAAAAGGTAAGGTAAAGGAGATACAAATTTAATATTACCATTAATTGCAAGGTGTGAGACAAAGTCCTTAGAGATAAGTCCCCTATACTTGTTTTATCTTAAAGGGTCATTGGCATGAACAAGGTGATATTTTTACTCTGGGACCCATGCCCATCACAGGCACATGCTTGGGCCCAAAAATTTCCAAATAAGTGCCCGAAATTGTTCACTAAAAATGGCCTAAACAAATTGGAAATGTTGTCAATTGTACCATACACCATTTCTAGATTTAGAAACATCAAACATTATAGACAACGACATTTTGTACCTATTTCAAAATTTATTGTAACATCATATGGTATAATATTCGATGGCATTTCATACCCATCTCAACATTTCCAAACGTTTTGTGTAAGGGAACATTGCCAAACTATGTGTTTCTTGCAACTTAGTTGCAAGGATACCTAAGAGGATGGTGTAGAGATGAACATTGGATGTGTCTCGAACACCATAGGCATGGCATGTTGGATGTGTATACAACACCATAGGATTTCCATGTAGTGGCATAGTAGAACTATGCTTCATCTCAAATGTGTGAGCCACTTAAAGAACTAGTAGTGATGTAGGTCCTATTGCCGCTTGGATGCACACCTAATGGGGGTGTTAGAAAAACAGGATTGCAGAGCAATAACAATAAATAAGATGCAAATATAAATCACATAAAAATAATACAAAAGATACACCTATATACGTGGTTCACCCAATATGGGCTCCGTCCGCGGAGAATTTTCCAGTCCTTTTATTATACCATCCAGTAAAATGAAGGGATACAACCAGCAACACATCCATTGGAACTTCCTCTTCACTCTCTCTCAGCCTCTCGTACATAATCAAAGAGATCTTTACAATGCTACAATACATTACACAGCCGTATTACAATGTCTTCCTTTTAAAGGAGAATTACCATGGGAAAATACTATGGGCTACCCAATACCATGGGCCCATAAACTATTGGCCAACAAACAACCCAAAAATTTCTTTCAAGGGCTTCGCCCCCAAACCCTCACCGAGGGCCCACTGCCCCCCAGACCCCCATGGGGGGGTGATTCCCCCCCCACTCCTCCGCTGGAATGAGTGTAAAGTCCACCTACACAACATATAAAACTGGGGTACAAACACAGCTGAAAACAACAACATCTCTAAATCAGGAAGATCGGGATCCACAACCAACAATATCCCACTTGGAGACTGATCACAACAACTCCATCGTTGTTGCATTTGTTGGACTATGCTCTGAACCTTGGACCTGGAAAATTTCTCATCTTCACCTTCATGCTTGAAGGCCAACTGAAACTGAGCAGGAACTCAATTTCTCTCTGGTTACTACCTTTGTCAACATGTTTGCAGGATTCTGGCAAGTGTGTATCTTTTCCAACTTCAACAATTCATCTTCCAGAACAGATTGTATGAAATGATACTTCAGTTGTATATGTTTAGTCTTAGAATGGAACCCTGATTTCTTTGCAAGATGAATGGCACTTTGGATGTCTTTGCACAACCTGCTATTCTCCTGCTTCTTATCCAATTCCTTCATGAACCTATGTAACCAAATCATCACTTTACTAGCCTCTGTAGCAACAACATACTCCGCTTCCATTGTTGAAAGTGCAACAAAATTTTGTATTTTTGAAATCCAACTTACTATTGTTCCACCTACAGTAAATACATACCCTGTGGTGCTCCTCCTGCTATCTTTATCACTTGCCATATCTGCATCAACATATCCCTGTAGAACAGTGTCTGAACCCCCAAAACATAATGCATTAGTGGTAGCACCTCTCAAATACTTGAGAATCCATTGTACTAGATTCCAATGTTCTTTATCTGGATTGTTTGTATACCTGCTCACAACTCCCATTGCATGTGCAATATCTGGTCTTATGCACACCATGGAATACATCAAGCTGCCAACTGTTGATGAATAGGGAACCCTGGACATGTAGTCTATCTCTTCTTGTGTCTAGGGACACATCTCCTTGCTTAGTTTGAAATGGATGTCCAAAGGTGTACTAACTGTTTTTTCATTCTGCATTCTAAACCTATCAAACACCTTTTGTATGTACTCACCTTGAGACAATGTCAATTTGCGATTTTTCCCGTCTCTTGTTATCCTCATACCAAGGATTTGCTTTACAACACCCAAATCCTTCATCACAAATGAATTAGCTAACTTCCTTTTGAGCACATTTATATCCTGCATGTTAGACCTTGCAACAAGCATGTCATCCACATACAATAAAAAGATAATATATCTTCCATTATCTAAACTCTTGAAATAAACATAGTGGTCAGAATGCCATCTACTATAACCCTGTTCTGTCATAAATCTGTCAAATTTCAAATACCACTGCCTTGGAGCTTGCTTCAGGCCATACAAGCTCTTCTTCAACCTGCATACCAAATTCTCCTTCCCTTTGACCTCATACCCCTGTGGATACTGCATATAAATATCTTCCTCCAAATACCCAAGGATAAAGGTTTTTTTTACATCTAACTATTCAAGATGAAAATCTTCTACTGCCACTAGACTTAAAATAGTTCTAATTGAAGTCATTGTAACAACAGGAGAAAATATTTCATCAAAATCTATACCTTTCTTCTGTGCAAACCCCTTTACAACAAGTCTGGACTTGTACCGTTTTTTTCCTCCATCTTCTTCCTTCAACCTATAAACCCATTTATTCTGCAATGCTCTTTTACCCACAGGAAATTGAACCAAATCCCAAGTTTGGTTTCTTACTAATGAGTCCATCTCCTCATTCATGCCTTGCTCCCACTTCTTTCTAGTTTCCACCTGCATTGCTTCTTCATAACATTCTGGTTCACCAGAATCAGTCATCAATAAATAATACATTAAAGGAGAGTATCGTTCAGTGGATCTACTTGACTTGGTAGATCTTATAACACTTGAAGGAGTTTGAGGTACTTGCTGCTGTTCTTGATTTTCCAATACCTTTGGAACTTCATTTTCTTTGATTTCATCAAGCACTGTGTACTCTATGTTTACATTTTCCCATTTCTTTCCCTTCCACTGATCTTTATACATGACCTTTTCATTGAATTCCACATCTCTACTCCTAATGATTTTGTTATTTTCATAATCCCATAAGCGATAACCAAAATCATCAACCCCGTATCCAATAGAGGTACATTTCTTGGATTTAGCCTCAAGCTTTGTTCTATTTTCTTTATCAATATGGACAAATGCTTCACAACCAGAATTTATCATAAATGAGTAGTTTACCTTTTTACCTGTCCTTGTCTCCTCTGGAATACCACCATCCAAAACATTTGAAGGCCCTATGTTTATTAAGTAAACAACAATATCTACAACATCTACCCAAAACTGTAAGGGAAACCCTGCATGCAATCTCACACACCTTGCATGCTCCATGATCGCCCTATTCATCATTTCTGACACACCATTTTCTTATGGTGGTCCCGGGACTGTATTTTCTCTACAAATCCCATGGTATGAACATTAACTATCAAAATCCTTGCTGTAGTATTCACCTCCATTATCATATCTGAGACACTTCAACCTTTTTCTTGTCTCATTCTCAACCAAAGATTTCCATTTCTTAAAAGTAACAAACACATAAGATTTATGTCTAATGCAATAAACCTAAGTTTTTCTAGTTGCATCATCAATAAAAGTAACATAATAACAAGATCCGCCAAGAGATTGTACTTGACCAGATCCCCATACATCTGTATGCACAAGCTCTAACTTTTCACTCTTCTTCCATTTACCAGACCTGAGAAATTTGACTCTCTTATGTTTTCCATAAACACAATTCTCACAGAATTCCAAAATTGCTTGCTTCAGATTTGGCATCAACTTTCTTGAGTGGAGAATTTGCATCCCCTTCTCACTCACGTGGCCAAGCCTATGATGCCACAATGTTGTATCTATTCCAGTGGAAGCTAAAGAGATAGTAAAATCAGTATTATGCGGACATAAATACAACGTACCTATTATGTCTCCTTCTGCTATCACCATCGATCTTTTAATGATCTTCTACCGCATTTCTCCAAACGTAGATAAACAACCACCATCTCCCAAATTCCCTGTTGAGATCCAATTTATTTTCATACAAGGAATATGCCTTACATATTTCAACAGCCATTCACCTCCATTCTTTAATTTTATCCGAACCTTACCCATTCCAACAATTTTACATGGCTCATCATCACCCAATAAAACATATCCAAAATCACCTTGAACATAATCATAAAGAAATTTCTTATGGGGTGTAGCATGACATGAAGCCCCTGAATCCACTACCCAATAATCACTAGTATTATCTAATGCAAGGATCAAAGCATCTTGTAACACATCACATGCTACATTTGCTTCCTGAGTAGTCTCTTGTTGTCCATCTCCTTTCTTCTTTAGAGATCTGCAGTCTTTCTTCAGATGTCCTTTATTTCCACAATTCCAACACTCTATCTTTCCCAGTTTGGACTTGGATCTGCCCTTCCTAGACTTGTTGCAATTACCTGGGCTCTTTTCTCTCTCCTTTGTCTTCCCCTGCTCTCCATGGTCAACACATTACCTGATGTCTCACCTGTGCTTTTTCTTCACATTTCATCACTAAGAATAACACCACCAACATCATCAAACTTTAAAGTGTTTGAACCAGAGACATAGTTACTTACAACCATGACCAAACCATTCCATATTTCTGGAAATGAGCACAAGATTAGAAGAGCCCTAAACTTATCATCAAAGTTCACATTTACAGAACTTAGCTGATTTGTAATCGTATTAAATTTATTTAAATTATCAGCAATAGATCCACCTTCTGACATCTTCATATTAAATAAACGCTTCATTAGAAATACCTTGTTGGAGGCCAAGGTTTTTTCGTACAGTTTACCCAATGCGCTCATCAGACCCTCCGTTGTCTTTTCTTTTGAGATATTGAAAGCCACCGATGAAGCCAGGCATAGTCGTATTGTTCCCAGTGCCTTTGTGTCAAGAACATCCCATTCTTCGTCCTTCATAGTTAACGACTTTTTTGATTTCCTCCCAATGGTAGGAATAGGTCCCTCTGATACAGATAGTCCTCCATTTGCATGTTCCATAACTGGTAGTTTTGGCCATTAAATTTTTTGACCTTAAATTTCTCTACGGTAGGAATAGATCCTTCTTCTGCCATTGCTCCCACTTGAACCATGAACCCTTCTTTCCTGCGAGTTTATATGCCAAATAGACCTTTGGATTTGATACCAATTTTTAGAAAAAAAGGATCGTAGAGCAATAACTATAAAAAAGATGCAAATATAAATCACATAAAAATAATACAAGAGAGACACCAATATACATGGTTCACCCAATTTGGGCTACGTCCACAGAGAAATTACCAGTCCTTTTATTATACCATCCAACAAAATGAAGGGATACAACCTGCAACACATCTGCTACAACTTTCTCTTCACTCACTCTCAACCTCTCTTACATAATCATAGAGATATTTACAATGCTACAATACATTATACCGTCGTATTACAATGTCTTCCTTTTAAAGGGGAATTACCATGGGAAAATACTACGGGATACCCAATACCATGGGCTCATAAACTGTTGGCCAACAAACAACCCAAAAATTTCTTTCAGGAGCTTTGCCCTCCGACCCCCATGGGGGGCAGATTCCGCCCCCCCATGGGATGAGTGTACAGTCCACCTGCACACCATGTAAAACTGGGGTACAAACACGGCTGAAACAACATCTCTGAATCAGGAAGATCAGGCTCCACAACCAACAGGGAGAATGCGGCATAAATATTCAAGCCACTTGGTGTGGCCTTGGGGGAAAGTCAGATTTAAGTGTTGTCACCTGATAAATCGACTTCTCCTTCTAGGATTAATCCTAGCAAAGCCAAGGGGATGGTCCCTAATAAAATAAAAAAGAATCTAAGGTGTTTATTCTATGCAAGGAAAACAACTAATCTAGGAGTTAAATAAATTTCTCAACCTCAATAACAATATAAAGACTGAAATTGAACAACATCAAATATCCATTCTCATCATTTTGCATAAATAAAAGAGCAAGATATTAGGAAAATAGACCAGTGCCCAAAATGGTGCAAAATGTAAATGCTTTGGAGTGCTAATGCTATGTCGCTAAAGTATTGTAAGTGTCTCGGTTGGTAAATTTTAGGATTTATTAATGAGTATTACTGGAGTGGGTTTATTGTTGGTTTGGCCCAAATAAACTTAGCTCCTTGAACTGAGTGATAAAGAATATTTACCAAGTGTCCAATGGGGCGAGGCTATAATGTCCCTTTTTTAAATTTTTATTAAAATGCCCATTTTTTCACTTTTTTCCCTAGTTCGACCTTTGTCTAGTTTTGATGTCTAGGTCTCCAATTTGCTCCAAATGCTCCCAAATATTCTAAGAAGGTATATGAATGATATTAGGACTTGAATATGATGTTTAGGGATGATATATGACCTTTAGATTACTTCTGGAAATCCTCTTTTAATTATGTCCAAAGTAGTGAGTTTGACTAGCAATTCCTCTTTGACTAGTATTGGTCTCTTGGTCTCCAAATGACCCAAAATGATTTTATAATGGGTTCGAAGGTATTAATAAATATAAAAGAGGATCATGGATACTTAAAAACCCTTAAAACACTTCTGCACATTCATTTACAATTTGGAAAAAGTAGGGAGGATCACTAGTAATTTCGAGCTTCAAACCCCCAATGGTAGATGGCTCTAAATAGCTCCAAATGATCTCAAATTGTACCAGTAGGTGTATGAATTATGTTAATACATAAAAATGGTGTTTATATGTGTCTTTTAACTATCAAATTAATTCTGCAACTCACTTTGGAAATCTGATCAATGTATGGAGTTTTACTAGTAAAATTGTGGTTCAAATACCCTAGGGGTAGATGATGAAAATTACTTTCCAAATGCACTCAATCCAACTCTAAATTCTGAATGGAAGCATGGGAAATATAAAGGACATCAACATGAACTCGTTTTCATCACCATTCAACCTTTAATGTCTTCTATAACTCCCTTAAATTAGATGCAAGAAGACTAGTTTTGACCTTGGGGGAAATAGTATTAAATATTCTTCAAATGAGATAAAAATGAGCAAGATGGCTCCAAATGCTTAAGTGTTGAACATGAAACTTGTAATACTAATCAATGGAAGTCCATACATCATAAATATATCAGAGAAACATTCTTCCATTCAAAATTATCATCAATACATTGGCATACATCAATCTAGTGGGGGAATGGTCACTGTTTGCTCATTAATAATCAATTTTACATATAACCACTTGGTATTTTGACCCGAAACTTTCTTAATATGATAAAATAGTATATTAATCATATTACAACATAAATGGATCATGGGAATCTCTCCCAAAGAGTACAAGAGCTCACCAAAAATGCCCTCTCTCAAGGATCAAGAATATGCCATGAAAATTGAAAATGGTTGAAGGAATGAGCTGCAATAGAAGAAACCATGATCTTACCTATATATTACACCTACAACAAATGAATCCATTAAATCTCCAAATGAAATTTCTGAATGGCCTTTCCAATTACCAACTTGGATGGGAATCTTTCACCCTCGAAATTGGCTAAGGCAAGAAACTAGTCATTCTTCACAAATGCAATTGCAAATTCTAAAAATGATAAAAATATGACATTATTCTTTGTTCATGACTTTTATAAACTTATAATGTTCTCCATGGGTCGAATTCCTTCCAAGATATTCATGCCAACTCAATTTGGGAAGAGATTCACAAGTATGCCACTTGTCCTTCCAATTCTAGCCCTCTCCTTCTCCCAATTCGAATAGGTGTCTCTTTGGCTTCCCTAACTCACTTGAGCACCCTCTTGGAGGATATTTTTATCCCTGACATGTCATAAATGTCATATGTCAGTCCTCAAGTCTGATTTTTGTCATAGGTGTCATAGCATATTCATCATTGTTGTCATAGAGCTAGGGAATCTAGCCCAAGTGTCTCACTAGCTCCAAATTGCCTCTTCCTCTTCCATGGGAGTTATTCTTCCACTCCAATTCGACCTTACATGACTCATGCCAAGTATATTGACCTTCTAACTCACCCCAAGAACATTTGGCTACTTATGGATTCGAAATGGCAATAGTAGAATGCCATGTGGCATGGCAAATCTAGCTTGTGTGGGTCCCACATCCTCCATGTGTCTTCATGATCAATTGCCACTTTGATTTTCCCTTGTATTTATTTATTTAGCTCCTTTATTAAATATTTATTCCATTCTAATGTGAAAACATCATTTATTATCCTCCTTATTTAAAATCCCAAAGCTTCCACCCCAAACCTAGAAAACTAGTAATTTTCCTCCTTGGCAATTATTTGACCCTTAACATGAATTTGAAAAAATCTCATGAATATGGTCATTGGGCTTAGGAAATTGTGACCCAATTCCAAATTTGGGACATGACAAATCCTCCCTTCCCAATATTGCTTGTCCTTAAGCAATTTCAAACATGGGTGTTGAAGAACCTGCTTTCTGTATAATTCTTTGAAGTTGCCACTGAGTTGCCCAAGTTTGAGTCTTCGAGCTTCTATGAAGATTTTAGAGAGGAACCACCATGCTTGATGCTGCACTACTCTGATTAAAATCACTTTATTAAGTGGGGAATCCATCCCCCATACTACTTGTTTCCCAAAAAAAATTGAAACCAATGAAACTAAGAATTATCCCAGGGTGCCATTGCTTGTATTGCACTCCAACAATTAGAAGTGCTCTCCAATTCATAGTTCCTGGATCCCATTTTCTTGTATGCATTCTTACAAACATCATGAGTACAAAATATATATCATTAAAGTACATAAAAAAATAATGAAAATGTACATCAAGAAGATACTTCATCAAAGAGTCATGAAAGTGCTTATACCTCCAAGCAAGTAGACCACCATTTTCCAAGTGCATACAATCAACATGTAACCAATAAAATATGCTCCAATGACATAGGTGAGGATCCCATGTCCTATAATGCTTCTCCAAAAGTATATGATTTGCATCAAAATATTCATCCATGTATTCTTTCATCCAAGAAGTGAATGAAGAATCTCCACTAAAATATGAACCAAATAATGAGCAGAAAAAACAAGGATACTTCAAATGAATCAAAGAAGTCTCACCCATACATCCATGAATGTGAGCATCATAAATATATATCAAAGTATGTGTCTTCCAACAAAAATGTTCTCCAATCATAAATCTATTCACCCAAGTGTTGGATGAAGTTCCTCCAACATCAAATGAACCAAGTGTTGAGCAAGAAAAACTAGGAGTCTTCAAGTGACTCAAATGCATATCATAGGTGCATCCATGTAGATGTGCATTATCATAAAGTGACAAATGATGCTGCTGCAAATGTGAATAAGAATGTTCTCCAACCATGTTGTTAACACCCAAAAAGTGCTCACTAGCTCATTTACCACATTATATGGCTCATTTGTCCATTTTCCTACCATATTTCCATTAAAATCCCAAAAAATCCCATTAAAAAGCCTCCAAAAGGCCTAAAATGCCTCCAAAAGGCCACAAAACCATCAAAATAGCCTAAAAAAGGCTAAAAAACCCCCTTTTCCTCCAAAAATAGCAAAAATCCCCTAAAAAGGGAATAAAAATATAAAATAATGAGGAAAAGGAGGAAAAAACCCTATACAGCTGCCTAAAACCATGTGTTTCCCAAAACCATGGGTCAGCACTCCACCACCAAAAAACTATAAATAGGTGATGGAGATCCCTTATTTCATATCCACAATCACAAGCACCCTTACTCTGCCAAAATCTCTCTCGAAACCCTAGTTCATCATTTGAACTATTTTCACCTTGAGAGCCACTTTGGCCCATCCCCACCATTGGAGAAGGAGAAGGAGCATTCTGAAGCTTGGAGCATCCTCTTGGACACTGCAAAGGGCTTCATCAACCTTGACACTCAAGGTAACATCAATACAAAGTCATTCTTTCATTTTGGTGTTTATGCTTCATGCTTGTCTTAGAAATAATTTAATTTTTTGTTTTTGCATAATTAGTTTAATATACTGAACTGCTACTAAGGAGTCCATTCTCCTTAGTAGGTGCTCATTGGCACAAGCTAGGGGTAAAACCCTAGCTACAGTTTTGGCGACTCCCCTAGTTTTCGAATTTCTGGTTTCCGTTTTTAAATTTTTTCTTTCGGCTGTCCCTTTCGGCCGCTGCATACCGCGTCTTTTTCCTCTGCAGTCGCGTCCCGACCGCGCCTTTCAGGCCTTTACCCGCGATCCGACCGTGGATCTCAGACTGCTTCCGACGCTCTGCCGGCAGATTCAAGTCTGTTACCTGCGATCCGACCGTGGCTAATCAGCCTGTTTGCCGCGATCTGACTGCGCCTGTCGGCCTTTTTCCTGCGTCGCGACTGCGGCTTTCTGCCTCTTTCGCGCGTCCCGACTGCGCCTGTTAGCCCTTTTGCCGCGACCCGACTGTGTCTTTTTCCATTTTTCCTGCGTCCCGACTGCCACTGTTGGCCCGATAGCCGCGACCCGACTGTGCCTTTTCCCCTGTTTCCTGCGTCCCGACTGCCTCTGTTGGCCCGATAGCCGCGACCTGACCACCGCTGTTTCCCTTAAACCCGCGGTCGGCCTGTTCTGATCCGCCACAGACCCGCGGTCTGATTTCTGCTCTTTTCCTGTTTTGAGCCCAACCCCTCTTGCTGCAATATTTTCTGCATTTGAACAGCCCTCTGTCCCACTTGCAGCCCACTTCCTTACAGCCTTTCTGCAACATAATTCCTGTTCCTTTTACAGAATCTTTTTAAAATTTCAATATTTTTATTTCAGAAAATTTTGCAAATTAAAAGAATCAATTTTAGCATTATTGATAGATTGGAAGTTGCCCTCCCTTGTGGCACTTCTATTTTTGGGTTCAACACCTCACGAGCACACACTCTGTCACATTAAATCAAGTGAGCCTTAAAAAGTACCTAACTAAACCAACATTCTAACCCCACTTGGGGAACACAAAAGAATCATTGTAGTTAGGTAGGATCAGGGGGATAGGCTTCCAATAACACCCCTTGGTTATTTCACTTGAGACATAGTTGTTGTCCAAATAGGGAACCAAAATCCCCTAGTACTTTTTGGCACGGTCACGACCAGTTTATCAGAGGGCCTCTCCCTTAGGAGGGTTGAAGTCGGGAGACTGGTTCCGGAGGCCTGAGTGGAATACCGCACTCCATTCAGTAACCGAAGGGCTACCTTTCGCGGTTCGCGGGATATCCCTGTATAGGGGTATTGCGGTCAACGAACTAAACGACAGATTCACCTTTCTGGACGTGTCATGAACGGGGTATCTTAGTTGCCATTCTGCTAGGATTGACTACCCGGTATCCCTCCCGGTAGGGGGATATCATAGCCACTTGGCTTTCCTACTCATATTGTCTGACTTGGATTTCATCACCTTGCAGAGGATATGTTTAGTTAAGTCAGAATACTTTTAGTTAGGTGTTTGCATGCTCCTTTACCTCCCTTTGGTCTAGTGAGTCCACCATTTTTCTTTTTTAGGAAACCTGCTGCTTGTTGGTATTCTGACCATCTTTGTTGTTACTCCACCTCTTGTAGCACAGCTGTTGCAGTGGGTGTTTTGAGTTGGTTGTTGGCCTGAGTGCCTTGCTTTTTAGCTCTCCTTCTGCACACTCGGTTGCATTAGGATTTTTTGAGCTGTTTTCATACTCACCTCAACCCACAGAGACTTAGACACCATCTGTCACCATTGAGTCCCCGAGACATTCTCGGCGCCTCAGGGGCGAGCCCCCACAGCACGGTTCTCTCGACACCACTCGTCATAGATTCCGATCATTGTCCGTTGATACCACTCATCACAGATCTAGAGCCTTGTCACTTGACTCCACCCGTCAACGACGTAGGTCTCCGTCACTAGATAGTGACGCACCTTACTTTACCTCTGATTCTGACGAAGAGTCTGAGAACCCTATTTATACTGCCCCTACTAGCCCCATGGCTGGTACGACTTCCACTCCATTTGTCATAGGGACCATTGGTGGCACATCCACCACTACACCAGTTACTACACCTGTTTTTGGTATGCCCTCCATGGGGAAACCATCTACCGTTCCCCTCACGGTACCTATTCCCACAGCGGGAATACCTATCCCCACTACATCAGTGGCTCACACTACCCATGGTGGTGCTGGACCATCCTCCACTACCTCAGTTCCCCCACTTGGGGGCACCACCCTAAATCTTGTCCCTCCACTTGGGGGCACTGGCCCCAACTCGGTCCACAGCACTACTGTGTCACAGCCTTCTTCCAGTTTGCCGTTCATGGCTAGCCTCAACCTACCTGACCTGGCCAGATTGACCAACGATCCTATTCGACACGACCCTATGTGGCCTCATATGCCTACCAAACTACCCTCTGACATCCCTAAATTCGAGGGTAAGGCCGGTGAGGACCCACAGAACCACATCATGTCTTTCCACCTATGGTGTTCCTCTAACTCCATAGTGGACGACTCTGTTCGCCTCCGTCTCTTACAGCGCACCTTTACTGGCTCTGCAGCCAAGTGGTATATTGAGCAGCCTCATGGGACCCACGCCACCTTTTCTTCCCTGGCCTCGACCTTCCTGCAGTTCTTCCAGTTGCCAGTCCGCTATGACGCGGGCGTTGAGATCCTTCTATCTTGTAGACAAAACACGGCTACCCATATCACGGACCACATCCATGAGTGGCGTAGACGCCGTAGCTTATGCAAGATTAAACTAGATGACCGTATCTTCCTCGATTGGTTCCTCAAGTCCCTGCTTCCTGTCATCGCTAAGGATGTAGCTTCAGAAAGACCCCAGTCTGAAGAAGAGGCCATCCTTAAGGCACAGCAGTTCGACCTCATTTACGCCCAGTCGGGTTACCTTTATACCATTATACCTGACGCCCCTCGCGGCGAGTCCTCCCATCATGATGCACCGGGGGCATCCCACGCTGCAGATGGTATCATTGGTCGTGTTTCTTCGCATCCCCAACCGTTTTCTATAGCACGACCTTCCCCTGGCCCCGACCTGTCGAGGGCCACCTCCCAGTCTGGAGCAACCAACTCATATGCTCCCATGACACCTCACCATTCCCATGGACCTTCATGTCCACCTCAATGCTTCGGGTATGCGACTCCTGCTTATGCTCCTCCAGTCGCCCCTCAGCCTTACTACCATCAGCAGACTGCCCCAGCTCCTGCGCCTTCACAAGCCCCACCAGCTTATTATCCGCCCCAGGCAGCCCCTGCGGCACATCCACAACCTGCTCCGCAGTCCTATCAGCAACCCCCTCAAGTTGCTGCACCTGCTCAGCCTCAACCTGCATATCATCCTCCGCAGCCTGCTCCTACGCCTGCGCAACCTCAAAATCCACCTGCTGCCCAAGGGCAAGTTTACGCCCAACATAACCCGCAGCAAAACCAGAATAACCAACGTAACCAGGGCCAACAGAACCGCGGCAAGGGCCGTAATCGGGGAAACAACCAACCTGCAGACCAAGCTGGTCAACCGGCTAATCCCCCTGACAATAACAATGCGGCCCCCGCTAATCAAAACCCTGATCGCCCGCCCAAGCAGGCCAAAAACCCCAATCTGCGAACAAACCACCCTTGTTCTATTTGCGGAGTCTATGGACATTACACCCACGCTTGCCCACATTTAGAGCGAGCTCGGCAGCTTTGGGTTGACGAGGCCCATCGCCAAGGGCATGCGGCTCCCCAAGCACCGCCCAACCCCCCCCAACCTCAGCAACCCCCTTTGGTGCTGCAAAACCCCTTACCGACCCAAGGCGTAGTGAACACTCAGCCGTTGGCTCCCCATCAAGCCAATGCGACCCAACAACAACAGATCACCTACGCTGCCCCTGATCAACCCATGTTTGACTCAGGTACCCACCACTTACTGATGATGTCATCTGCTGACGTCAACCTCCAGACCCGTCGGAACCAATATGGCTCCACCTCTGAAGCCCCTCCCACGGATAAACCTACTAACGCCCATCCCACCGATCAGGCGTTACGTATACCTCCGCCGCCCATAGACGGCGCTGCGAAAGCACCTCGTTTCCCACTTCGCCGAATCAACAATAACCTTAATGCGCGTGCTGCGTCAAACTACAACATCGTAGACGACTTAGCCCAATCTCCCGCAGCCATGTCTGCGTTAGAAGTTTTGAAGAACTGCCCTTCCCAGCGCAAGACTTTACTCTCCGCCATTGGGGGGATTGACCCAACCGATTCGCATTTGATGGCCTTTGATTTAGACCAGTCTGAACCACGCCTACCTTCCAGCTTAGCCTTCCAAGTTACTGTCTCCGTTAGGAATCTTGTTATCCATCGGTGCATCATCGATGAGGGTGCTTCCACATGCGTTATGTCTACATTTGTATGGCAGAAGCTAGGATCCCCTCCTCTCCAGCAGTCCACCACTGCGTTACGTGCCTACGACGGTCGTTCGGCCCAGCCCCAAGGCCTTCTACCCAACGTTCCAGTCCAGTTAGGTGGTAAAACAGTCCTTATTGACATAGAGGTAATCAATGCCCAATTGGATTACAACCTTCTACTTGGCCGTAGCTACATGTATGCCATGCGGGCAGTTGCCTTTTCTGTCTTTCGCACCATGATGTTCCCCCACGAGGGACGCGTGGTTAAGATTGACCAGCTCACCTACTATGATCCCAGTGCTCCGGCGGCACCGGAAAATGTTCTCCCCATGGTTGAACAACCTGTTTCTCCTGCCAACACCTCGTTTGTTTCCTCTACGGGGCCTGGAGTCTACTCAGACGCGCCGATGACCTCCACCTTTCAATCCATTCCTCCACCGTCATCTACGCCCGAAATGTCTGACTTATGTACCTTGTCCCATGACATCCTACCACCTAACAATCAACCATCCTTGTTGCCTAAACCACCATTGGTACCTAGTCACATTGGTGTTACACCGATCCATACGATCCCCTTCCTAGTTCCTCCAGCAGGAGTAGTAAGCGCCCCGGTCATGGCTACCCTTAGCCTCCCTGGGTTAACCTTGGGATTACCTGTATGGTACCTTTCGCCTCCCGTTCGCCCGCCGACACCAGATGTCGTCCTCCAGCCGGTGCAACCCATGGCTACTACCACCCACCCACCTCCCGGGGTCTCTACCCCTTCGTCCTCCACGACACCTCCTCCTCCTCCTCAACCCACTGGGGGCAGAGGTCCTCAACCTTACACTGCTGTCCCACCTCCCAAGACAGTCAAGAACCCTCCAGTGTTTCGTGCTCCTCCCAAATGCTCGCTGTGTGACGAGTTGGGCCATGCGACCCACCAATGCCCACAGTTACCCGCATTGCAGAAGCACATGCAAATGCTCGATGATGACCCCAACATCCCAACTGTCGAACTAAACCCCACTCCTAAACCTAAAGATAAGTCCCTACGTACCAACCACTCATGCGCCATCTGCGGTATTTACGGGCACTATTCACATCATTGTCCCGATCTCCCGGATTACAGAGCAGCTCTTTACGAGATGAACAATCTGGACCTTGAGACGGCACCACCTACCATTGAGGAGATCTACCCCCCGGTCTCTCCCCCTTCTGAAGAGGTTAATATCATCTACATGATCTCTTCAACCAACACTTCCACTACCCCCTCGTCAACCGATTTGACGACGCAGACTTTCCGTACTGATGAGGAGATTCTTGAGGCCCTAACTGCCCCGGATTATCCTTGGGATGATATGCACCACCGTTCCTATTTCATCCCAGAAGCGTCTTCCTCTAGCACCGCTACCCAATACGCGGTCGAATCCAAAGACTTCCTCCCCACCAAGGTTGACTGGTTCAAGGACCCTATCCCTGCTCCTGATGCCTTCGAGGAGGGCAACATGGCCAACATCTCACCTGTCATCCAAGTTGATATTGCTGCTCCAGGTCGTGCCCGGGTTTGACCCCGCCATTATAGAGAACCACCTTGATACCTCTGAGTCAAGGGGCATAATAGATTCCCTCGACCCTGGGATAGGGGGCATGATCAATCATTTTGACCCTGCCCCATCACATTTATCTCAGCATGTCAACGAACCCATCGTTCAAACCAACACATATGTGATCCATAATCACAAACCCCATGCACAGAGCATGGGGGCAAGTCATTAACCCTGCTCACTTTTTCACACTAGTGATCTCAACCATTTTTTGAGGTCACATATCACTTGTAGATTTGACTTGATTTTATACACCTAGTATTCTGCCCCCGCGGGCCATCATGATACACCTAGTATTATGCCCTCCATTTTTTCGCACCATTTGCACCGCCGGATTCATATTTCCGTGCCCGTGACGATGCTTGAGATCATTTCTCGCTCTCACCAGGACCAATATCAACATTGTGTCCCGACCCATAGTCACCTCGGTTTGCGTGCCACTTCGGCCGTTCTCCATTTTTCACCTATTTTATATCATCGGATTCATTTTTCCGAGCTGGTGATGATGCTTGAGATCATTTCTCGCTCTCACCCCCCAATTGTTTTGGTATTTTTTCCAAAACGCCCTCGTCGCCTCGGTGTACGTGCCACATCGACCGTTACCCGTTTTTGACACCCTTTATATCGTCGGATTCATTTTTCCGCGCTGGTGATGATGCTTGAGATCATTTCTCGCCCTCACCTTCAGATTTTCGGGGCATTTTTCAAAGTGCCCCCGTCACCTCGGTTTGCGTGCCACATCGGCCGTTACCCATTTTTGACATCCTTTATATCGCCGGATTCATTTTTCCGAGCTCGTGATGATGCTTGAGATCATTTCTCGCTCTCACTTGGTACAATTTCAACATTGTGTCCCAACACCTTGCTGCCTCGGTTTGCGCGCCACATCGGCCGCCATCGGATTGTTCCACATTGTTACATGAGCCATTCACTCCTGTCATACTGCAAATGTTTCGTTATTTTGCCACCATTTCATCTACCCCGCAAGGAGGTCCATCAGTGTTCCCACCTACCCTCGTTCTTGGTCATCATTACTAAACCTTGATTGAACACTTCCTCCTTGCCTGGCCATTCCTTTTGTCCGGTATAATTTTATCCCTTTTTCGGGCCGGACAAGTCCTTTACGAAAAAGGCACTTAGGGAGTTTCCGTTAAGCTCTTTTCTGACTCCTAAAAGAATGAAAAGATCACCGAGCAATCTTGCTTCCTTTCATGCTCGTTAAAGTACCTGAAAGGGCGTCTATCTGGTATAAGTTTAACCCTTTTCCGGACCTGGTAGACTAATTACGAAAAAGGAATACTCTAGTCACACCGGCTAGAAGAGTTCTTCATTGCATCCTTTTATGCTTCTTTGGGCCTTGGAGACTAACTCTACAAAAAAGCAACCCCCTGGAGTCTTCTTACTTGCTTTCAGACTCTCTAAAATTGAAAGCAACCACGAGCATGAACTGTCCTGGGCTCATAAAATCCACACGACAGTACCATTCCATCATCTCAGAGTCTTCTTATCGCTTTCAGACTCCTTAAAATTGAAAGCAACCACGAGCATGAACTGTCCTGGGCTCGTAAAATCCACACGACAGTACCATTTTACACACACTTCTTCTAGTTCCTTAACCCATGAAGAAGTTTTCCCCCGTGCCTCTTGGCACTTTGAT
The DNA here is from genome assembly GCA_027924585.1 of Larix kaempferi. Taxonomy (NCBI): domain Eukaryota; kingdom Viridiplantae; phylum Streptophyta; class Pinopsida; order Pinales; family Pinaceae; genus Larix; species Larix kaempferi. Next base: position 2,373,053 of record BSBM01001032.1, read on the forward strand.
CTATCATCTCGGAAGCACCCCCAATCAGGTCGCCTTTGTTCAGAGTATTCTGCAGTCTCCTGCCATTTTATACCAGTTTGAGTCTCCCTCAGACCAGTCACTCTCCCTGAGCCATTACAGCTATGATCCCTTTCCCCTCAGTCAGTTTCATATGCTGCCAGATCATTTCCATTATCATACTCTGAACAAAGGAAGTTTGAGTCCACCCACTCTACTTGCCCAGTTATCCCCTTGTAGTTCGGTCAGTCCTGCCATCAGTACTATCACATTTCGGTCTTTTACCTCGCGCTCCTGTCAAGGAAACATCATTGCCTTGATAGTTGTAGGTCTCCCTCTGTCGACGACAGCTCCTCTATTCCAGAGGATAGGCCCAGAGGTCCCTACGCCTTGGACTTATCACCATCTGTGGTAAGTGCCTACGGATCATTCTGAGAGGAGACATCATTGCCTCTCTGAGTGGTTGTTCCTCACATGCTCGACTTCAGCACCTTGATCGCATCGTTGAGGATCGCGTAGGATTATATCCCATCAGTTTTTAGTCGAAGACCCCGGATTTCCCCCAACTCTAGCACATTGGTGAGTCACTTCGGAACGCCCAGTTGTATGTTCCTGTGGATGTCCGGGCTGCGTTGGCGTTTGTATTCGGAAGCCATCCAGTTTCATGCTTCCTTGAGTACCCAGTTTCAGTTCCAGATCAGTTCCAGTTCAGTGTACCATGGAGAGTATGACCCCAGTCACTATGATCCAGCAGCTCATCAGTTCCTTTGGTACCACACTCAGTAGCACTGTTGATTGTTCCGGTGCACCAGTTCTGCAGTTCACACATGATCCGCTCAGCAGTATGTCCCAGATTTTTGTCCCCTCTGGACTCTTATGATGTACACAGTGGTCATGTATCTTACAGGTCCCCCTTTTCGGGCCTTACAGTTATGGTTATGTATCTTGATACGAGCATGGGTATGCCCGCCTCGTCCATATATTGAGATTATTCCTCAGTCAGTATTTGAGGTCATGTATATTTCAGGTCCCCATTTTTTGGACCCCATTGTTGTTATTATGTTATATCCTGATACGAGCATGGGAATGCCCGCCTCGTCCATATGATCAGATGATTCCTCATCCTTTATTGAGGTTATGTACTTTTAGTTCTTGCAGTTGTTCGGGATCGTTGTTCCGGGCTCCAGTTTGTTTCTTCTCTTCTCTCCACATCCCAGGAAAACCATTCATGACTTATGATGTCCATCGACCATACGATGAGCTCCTGCCCTCGCACATCAGGGGGCAATCTGTTAACACCCAAAAAGTGCTCACTAGCTCATTTACCACATTATATGGCTCATTTGTCCATTTTCCTACCATATTTCCATTAAAATCCCAAAAAATCCCATTAAAAAGCCTCCAAAAGGCCTAAAATGCCTCCAAAAGGCCACAAAACCATCAAAATAGCCTAAAAAAGGCTAAAAAACCCCCTTTTCCTCCAAAAATAGCAAAAATCCCCTAAAAAGGGAATAAAAATATAAAATAATGAGGAAAAGGAGGAAAAAACCCTATACAGCTGCCTAAAACCATGTGTTTCCCAAAACCATGGGTCAGCACTCCACCACCAAAAAACTATAAATAGGTGATGGAGATCCCTTATTTCATATCCACAATCACAAGCACCCTTACTCTGCCAAAATCTCTCTCGAAACCCTAGTTCATCATTTGAACTATTTTCACCTTGAGAGCCACTTTGGCCCATCCCCACCATTGGAGAAGGAGAAGGAGCATTCTGAAGCTTGGAGCATCCTCTTGGACACTGCAAAGGGCTTCATCAACCTTGACACTCAAGGTAACATCAATACAAAGTCATTCTTTCATTTTGGTGTTTATGCTTCATGCTTGTCTTAGAAATAATTTAATTTTTTGTTTTTGCATAATTAGTTTAATATACTGAACTGCTACTAAGGAGTCCATTCTCCTTAGTAGGTGCTCATTGGCACAAGCTAGGGGTAAAACCCTAGCTACACATGTCATCATAAAAGGTAAATTTAGGAGTTCCATACTCCTTATGTGGCACCATCAAAAAGAACCCTTTCACCCATACTTCATTGAGACTAATGCTGCAAAACATGGAATTGTAGGACGTAGGAGAATGAACTAACTCACCCAAATGATAAAAAAGTGAAGAAGTTTCATTATGGGAAGGATCCATATGGGTAGTATCATGCAACTCCTTCAAAATTGTGAAACCTTTGTCATAGATTGGTTCCAATGTAGAGGAATCATGCTCTTCTTTAAAAATTGCATAACCTTCATCAAGAGACAATTCAAGTTCCTCTTCCACCACATCAAGTGTTTGGATCTCTTCAATTTAATCTTCAAACACATCAAGCACATTCAAATTTTCACATTTCTCATGATCCACCATGTCATGAGAATCCTCCAAACAATCTACCATTTGACAATTTGAAACATAGGAGGAAAAACAAGTATCTTGCAACTTTCCAAGAAGTTGCTCATTTTAAATTGTGAGCTTATGATTATCCTAATTATTCTTCAAGTATGCATCATGTAACAATTCATTAATCTCAAACAAATTGTTTCTATTAAAAATCAAAGACATGAAATTACCTTTGATATGACACATTTCTCTTTGAATCTTCTCCATGTCTTCAAGGAAGGATGTTTCCTCCAATGAAGTAGCTCCCCAACAAGAATTTGACACCAATGCTTGAGTGTCATGGAGAATGTTGAGGGACTCTTGGATCTTCTTTTCATTCATATTTAAGGACCCTTAAATAAAATGAGGATGTTGCAAATGCAACTCCTCATCTTCTTCCTTTTTGCTTGGACCAACTTCATGAAGCTCAAGTGGTGATGGGGAAGTTGATCTTGTTTCTTCTTCAACTGCTACAAGGTATTCATTTTTATGCTTAGGAAAATTTTTCCTTGCAGCAATACTATCAAAAGTGATCTCTATGTCACCAACATAGAGGTGTGAGCACCTTTCAGTGGGTACTCCTTCATAGTTTAAGCATCCATCAGTAGATGCTCCTTGATTCATGTCCAAAGTAGAATGTGTCTCGAATTGATCTTCAATATGTTCAATAGAATCTTCTTCATGCTCTTGTGATGTATCTCCCTTTTGATCCTTCAAGCAAGCTGATGCATTTTTCCCCTTGTTTTTCTTAGTATCAATATATTTGGAATATATTTTTGAAGAATTCCCAAAAAGTCTCGTCCAGATGGAAATACCTGCATTCCCTGAAGCTTTAGATTTTTTATTGCTCTTTTCATTCACACACCTATGATTTTCTCTCCAAGGTCCTTTACAAGAATAGAATAAACCTTTCTTAACTAACTCCACATCTTCATTTTTGGGTCTATTTTCAAACAAAATATCAACATAGTCTTCAAAAGACATGGCATTTTTTGGATCTTCCTTCGAAGCAAGATATGCTTGATATCTTTGATATTGTTGCGGCAAGGTTTTATATGTTGCTCTCCATCTTTGTAACTCGTTCATATAATCATCCTTTGATGGTGTGTCATACTCATATTTATAATACACATGGTCATAATAATAATCTTCATTCCTCCTGAAATTGTAAGAAGTGTTGCAGGATGGCACCTCTTCCTCAACCCATTCACATTCTGCTTCATATTGTTCATAAGCATCTGCATATTTCTCATAAGAATGTACTCATAGGATTCATCATAATAGTAAGACATGGATGCAAATTATTCTTCAATGTATGATGTTAAATCATAGGTTCAAGGAACATGCTAGGATACCACTACAATGTCCCTTTTTCTAAATTTTTATTAAAATGCCCAATTTTTCACCTTTTTCCCTAGTTCGACCTTTGACTAGTTTTGATGTCTAGGTCTCCAATTTGTTCCAAATTCTCCCAAATATTCTGAGAAGGTATATGAATGATATTAGGAATTGAATATGATGTTCAGGGATGATATATGACCTTTAGATTACTTCTGAAAATCCTCTTTTAATTCTGTCCAAAGTAGGGAGTTTGACTAGCAATTCCTCTTTGACTAGTATTGGTCTCTTGGTCTCCATATGACCCCAAATGATTGTATAATGGGTCTGAAGGTATTTGAGAGGTATTAATACATATAAAATAGGCTCATGGATACTTAAAAACCCTTAAAACACTTCTGCACATTCATTTACAATCCGTACAAAGTAGGGAAGATCATTAGTAATTTCAAGCTTCAACCCCCCAATGGTAGATGGCTCTAAATAGCTCCAAATGCTCTCAAATTGTACCAGTAGGTGTAAAAATTATGTTAATACATAAAAATTGTTTTTATATGTTTCTTTTAACTATCAAATGAATTATGCAACTCACTTTGGAAATCTGATCAATCTATGGAGTTTTACTAGTAAAATTGTGGTTCAAATCCCCTAGGGGTAGATGATGAAAATGAATTTCCAAATGCACTCAATACAACTATAAATTATGAATGGAATCAGGGTACATATAAAGGACATCAACATTATCTCATATGAATCACCATTCAACTTTTAATGTCTTCTATAACTCCCTTAAATAAGATGCAAGAAGACTAGTTTCGACCTTGGGGGAAATAACATTAAATCTTCTTCAAATGAGATAAAACTAAGCAAGATGGCTCCAAATGCTTAAGTGTTGAACATGAAAATTGTAATACTCATCAATGGAATTCCATACCTCATAAATATATCAGATAAACATTCTTCCATTCAAAATCATCATCAATACATTGGCATGCATCAATCTAGTGGGGGAATGGTCACTATTTGGTCATTAATAATCAATTTTACATATAACCACTTGGTATTTCGACCTGAAACTTTATGAAGATGAATAAAAGAGTAAATTAATCATATTAAAACAGAAATGGATCATGAGAATCTCTCCCAAGGAGTACAATATCTCACCAAAAACGCCCTCCCTCAAGGATCAAGAATATGCCATGAAAATTGGAAATGGTTGAAGGAATGAGATGCAATAGAAGAAACCATGATATTCCCTGTAGCTTACACCTGCAAAAAATGAATCCATCAAAGATCCAAATGAAAGGTCTGAATATCCATTCCAAATACCAACTTGGATGAGAATCTTTCACCCTCGAAATTGGCTAAGGCAAGAAACTAGTCATCCATTAGCTCTCCCTCTTCAAAAATGCAAGTGCAAATTCTAAAAATGATCAAAAGCTTCCATTATTCCTTGTTCATGACTGTTATAAAATTCTAATTTCCTCCATGGGTCGAATTTCTTCCAAGAGATTCATGCCAACTCAATTTGGGAAGAGATTCCCAAGTATGCCACTTGTCCTTCCAATTCTAGCCCTCTCCTTCTCCCAATTCGAATTGGTGTCTCTTTGGCTGCCCTAACTCACTTGAGCGCCCTCTTGGAGGATATTTTTAGACCTAACATGTCATAAATGTCATATGTCAGCCCTTAGGTTTGATTTGTGTCATAGGTGTCATAGCATCTTCATCATTGTTGTCATAGAGCTAGGGAATCTATCCCAAGTCTCTCACTAGCTCCAAATTGCCTCTCCTCTTCCATGGGAGTTATTCTTCCACTCCAATTCAAACTTACATGAATCATGCCAAGTATATTGAACTTCTAATTCACCCCAAGAACATTTGGCTTCTTATAGATTCAAAATGGCAAGAGTAGGATGCCATGTGGCATGGCAAATCTAGCTTGTGTGGGTCCCACATCTTCCATGTGTCTTCATGATCAATTGCCACTTTGATTTTTCCTTGTATTTATTTATTTATCTCATTTATTAAATATTTATTCCATTCTAATGTCCGAACATCATTTATTATCCTCATTTAAAATCCCAAAGATTCCACCCCAAACCTAGGAAACTAGTAATTTTCCTCCTTGGCAATTATTTGACCCTTAACATCAATTTGAAAAAATCTCATGAATATGGTCATTGGGATTAGGCCATTGTGACCCAATACCAAATTTGGGACATCACAAATGCATGACCTGCTTAAAGTATCCCCCTGACTCTATGGTATTCACGATTTTCAACCTCCCAAGTTCTCAAAGCTTAGCCTTGTTTCGATTGTCCTATTAAACTAATGCTTATCTCCCTTTCTGGATTGACCAACTAGTCGGACTAAGCTGCAGTGGTCTAGAGCATACGAGGAAATTAAGTGTTGGTTAATTGTATTAAACAAATTTAAGATTTTCTACTTGGTTAATCTATTCCAAGAATCTATTTTCCGGTCGAATTCCAATACTCGAGCAAGCTCTTTCTGTGGCACTGTACTTCAGTAAAGCAGGGGAATTTATTATTGAAGCTTGAAAGCGAATTATTAAAAAAATGTAGAAAACTAAGTCCCAAGTGAGTTTGTGGTCCATCATTGAAACAAAACCAACAAACAATTAGTTTTAGCCTGGATTGATTTTATTAATTGCGAAATAAGCAAATGTCACGTCCCCTCCCGTCGATCCATTGCAAGGAAGGAAACATGAACCAACATACCGGGCTTATTTGACAATCTCAACCCCATTCATTAGTTGGAAAATTCATGAATAAATAAAATCTTATGCGTGCAGATCATTCTTAATAAACACAACGTAATTACACACTATCCACACACCATTTCATCATGCATTCAGCATATAAAAACAATAATTAATTAAAACATTGCAGAGCACATGATTAATATAACTCAAACCACAAAGAATACTTATCTTGAAATGTAGTGCATAATCATACTCAATATAAACACAACGGAATAACCATAATAACACACACGCAGAAGGGAATACATCAGCCTATTTCTTCCAGGCAGAATAACGAAACAATCATACAATAATCAATCCCATCCTCATGCCATGCACAAGCTTCATATCAACCATATTAAGAGAATCATTTCATTTCATTAACATGAATAATTAACATTCAGAACAGCGCACAGAATGATCACAATTTAAACCACATAGAATACTTATTTTTAAGATGAAACTGTCCAACAACTGGCTATGTGAGAGCAACATTCTACCCAACCATAGATCTCTATCCAACCTATATTATTTCAGCTGAGAGATCACCCCTAAGATGGGATGTGTATCCACTAAGGAGGAACTAAACAGGCTCACTCATAGCCATGGTTTCACTCAAACAATCATGCTAAGCCAACACATAGTTGGGTTTATCAAGCACACAATAAGCAAAGGAGGAGGATGCTAAGCCAGTAAGATCAACCACAGAGCTACATACATCTCAAGCTAAATTCAAGCAATCCAATCCTCTGCCCAAATATTCACCCTTGGATTTCTAATAATTCTGTCATCAAATAACTCAATCCCGTCATTGGATTTCTAGGCTATAAAAACTGGGTTTTCCAATGGATTTCGGGGTAGCTAATGCTCTCAATTTCGCCCCAAGGTTCATATATATGGATCCCCCATTGGATTTCACTGTCAATACCAAATTATGGGCGTTTATGGCACTTCCAAATGTGGGGTTATTGCAAAGTTGCGATTTCTAGTTTTTCTCACTGCCGGGCATGTGTAATGGATGAAAACTAAAGCTGGAATCTTCCACCATGGAATGGGAATGAGGAAAAATGAATTTCCATGAGGTAGAGTGACTTGTGGGTCAAGGAAACAGAATTAAATGCCAGCAAATAAAGTCAAATGGGTTCTCAAGATGACACTTGACAGCCTATGGTTCAATCCCACAACCCCCTCACCACTCCCTAGTGGATACACATGGCCCCTTCTCATTAGTTGCTTCCATAGCCTATTTTGGTATTTTATTGCATGATGTTTATTTACATCATTTTTATAATGTTCCATAGCTAAATAGCACATGTGTAACATAATATCTAATACTTGCCTTTTAAATAAAATTCGAGCATCCACTAGCGAGGCCTTGGCCTTGAGCTCCACGCTAAGAAAATATACATCACATGTATTCAATATTTACATTAAAAGCTAATATATACTAAGGGTCAAAATTGGGTATTACAATCCCCTCCCCCTTAGAATAACACTGTCCTCGGTGTTTCAATACTTAGGAATACATATACAATTTACATGTCCAAAATTTTAAAATTTTTTGTAGATCTGCCCTGCATTCTATCCTTTACTTTGAACTTTCAGGACCAAGTCCTTTGGCTTCCACAAACTGCTCCTGCTGGTTCTGACCTTCCAGCTCATCCACAAGTCTGAAAGCTTTATGACTGCTACCCTCTTGATGTTCCTTTGTTGGGCAGTTGAGGAGGCAATGATTCCCTCCACATTTCCAACATTTCACTCGCTGCTTTATCTTTTCCTGCTCAATTTCCTTTGAGTCTTCCCACCTGGAATGTTTCTTAGTGGACCGATTGGATGAATGTGTTGATGTATATGTAACTATGGAATGTATTTCATTTATGTATTTCATATATATTTATTGTACCCTTATTAGAGATGTGTTATTCCTGTATAAGGAAGTGTCGTCCTGTGGATTGACAAGTGTCACAAGTGTGTGTACTTTCCGATGGGTTATTAGACCACCATGTGTGGGGTCGGCCCTGAAATATATATATTATAATGTGGATGTACCTAGCTAGACAAGTTGGCCCCATAAGGTCACTGGAAAAATAGGTTAGTATAAATAGAGATCAGGTGATCTCTATTTAGATCATTTGGAAAGTTATATCTCTCTCACTTAGAAAGTGGCGCACTGGTGAGGAGGAGGATCATCTGCTACTAGGAGACTATATCAGTGTATTTTGGTTGAGCCATTTCTCGCTCTATCTCTGAGGAAGTTGTGGGGTTTTTCACCTTAGGGTTTTCCCCACGGAAACTCTGTGTCTCTTGTCTCTCATGCTTTTGATTCTTGTGATGCTTGTCATGCTTATTGTGATTGTCATGCATTGATATACTGTATATGTTATTCTTTTAGTGAAGGTCCTAGAGTATTGTGAATTAATGCTCAAAATTTAACAGAATGTCTCTTCATTGATCCATTGTCCTTTCCTCGGTTGATTGTTCCCAGAATTATTTTTACTTGTCTTTGCAGACAGACAGAGTCCTGCAAAACCTTATGGTTCATCTTATTATGCTGCTTTTGTAGCTTGAGAAGTTTTCCAAGATTTTCTAGGGTCTTGGCAATTGTTTTAAGAAGAGTTTCAACCAAATCAATTAGTTTTTGGTTTGTTTCCATGGAAATGTGCACAACTGACCACACTTTTCTTACTAGCAACACTTGCTTGTATCAACTGCAACCAATCGCTTCAATTTCTCATCTATGAAATATATCATTGCAATTTCTGTTAGGCCAAGAATAATATAAACATTAAGATCAGTCAATTCATTGCCCCATTGACATGTGTAGTCCATGCTTTACCCATGCAATTTTCACACTTTCCATGCTTGCCCAACATACACATGAATTCCTTCATGTTCATCCATTCACAGGAAATTCATTAATTCAACATTCACAGTTATTTCAAGCAATTAACACAATCATTTCAAGTCATGACATGCATCAAACCATTTTCTGTTTTTATAAATGCTTCAATAAAAAGGAAAGAGAGAGCAGTAAGAGTTTTCTCCTCTTAGTCTTGTTCCATTCTGGAACCCACACCACCACTGTGGTTTTCATGCTCCTAGCCTCTTTCACTTCAATGTGAATGCTTGACCTGCCCTTCTTGGCTATGGCACTTAGTGTCTATGGTCTATTCCAGACCTCTCAACCATGGAGTCCCTCCACATGGTTTGTATACAACTCTTGGCTTCTATGATCCCCACAGTCCCACTAGCACCATCTTTCATTATTGCTCATGCTGAGCTCTTTAGGACGGTCACATGTCCACATGCATCCCTAGGATGCCTTCATAGTCCTTGCTTCCAACAATGCCTGCACTCAAACATTGTATCAATTCACATGTTTAGTTTATTTTCATAGGGTTTATCTCTAAACAAGAGTTTAAAAAATCATAACCAAATCATATACACATGTATATTCATAAGCAAGAAGCTGTAAGATAACCAAATACTTATCTGTATTGTGCGTTTCCTCTCTGGTCCACAGGGTCCTGCTTTGCTTTGTAAGCCTTGGGATCGCCTATGGACTTGGATGTTCGTCCAACACACGGGTTTCTCCACAACATCAAATAATTAATGTCCAACCAGTACACCTTCATGCCGACTTGGAAGGAAACTTCACCATGACCATTCCTAGGTCAAGGCTCTACTATGGAGCCATAGGGATATAACAACCCTTCATCAAAATCCCCACAACCTCCACAACATCCTTTCATACACATCAATCCCTTCCACCACAACCCCTCACAACAACCTTTTACTTTGCTTCTTTAGTGTGCAACACCAAATTGCATCTGTTTAAGCTGACGACACAAATGGTATAAGCAAACTCATCAGCGTTGTTGCTCTAAAATTGTAACCATAATTCATAGCATCCACTATCAAGTATTGAAACACTAGGAATGCATCCACTCCCTTAGGGCATAGTCAATATTGAAAACCCTATCATGGCTCAACATCGAAAAAGTGTGCACCCCTTTCTGATGTGAGCCATGTAGGCCCTACTCATACTCAAGCAATCTGTTATAATGGAAATAAAATCAAAACATGCTTTGCATATTGAATCTAACAATTAGACATGCATATTCTTCGCTAGGGTCACATAACACTTATCCATTTACAGATGTAGTCTTTCTTCATTAGTGAGGAATGGGGGCTCCCTTCTCTGAGTTGATAGTCCCTCGGTTTTCCATCCCAACACCTTTTGATGTTACATAACCCTCACAGTTTTACTGACATAATCTTTACCATCTCACTCATATTGTTTACCAATCGTGCAGTGTGGATGGGACATTATCAAAATATCCAATGGCGTTTCACCCGAAATCCATTTCCAAGATATGGGATCCTTCCCATGAATTTTGGCTGCTGCAGGTCCTCTCTCATGGTCTTACTGCAATGTGTCTTCCTGGCACACTTACTAAATAGCCAAACAGTCAGCAACATTTAACAATAAAATTCAAATCTGATTGTTTCATAACCAATCAATGGCACTAATAATTAAATTCAATATGAATTTGCAATTCTGTTTACTATAGAAATCGATTTGCTTAGTCATGAGGCTATCCTCATACTGTTTGTCTCTTGTAAGTGGCACCACGCTGCCCTTTAGGATTTTATGCTTGCTAGCATACCATGCACATCCACTTACAACACGTCCTCCTGACATAATTCTATGCAAGCCAACAATGATTAGCAATTACAACAAATTCTCAAATTTGAAATCTACAAGTCCAAATTGACAATCTGTTCTGCACATAACTATTTTCACAGCCATGAGATCCTTCTCATGAGGTTTGACTCTTTCACATGGTAGATTCCAGCCTTCATCATGGACTTACCCACATTGCCATGCCGAGAACAATCTACTTGAAATCTAAAACTTCAATTAGCCAAACACTTTGTAAGTCTCTATGCATATAATATTTCATTGTTGTAACAGTCACTGAAGCATTTTGCAGAATTGTAATCCTCCATAATTCAAACACTTCCAGCTGTTAACATACCAATATCACAAAAATGCATTTACTTCTCGTGAATCATTATCATACTAAAATTGCAAGGTACAGTCACATCATTTATGCAATTTAAATGAAACTTTAGATACTCATTGTTTCACAGTCATATTATTTATACAACTCTACCCTTCCACAGAACATTCTGGCAGCCCATCGATCATGACTGCCCTCTTCATGCATTTACTATTCTACATTCATAAAAACCCATGAAATGATCCTATAATTATCATCAATTCAACATCTGATTCATTATTTAGTTTACAATAACACACGCACCATCCCTATGCATTCATGCAATGCATCGCAACATGTGCACCCACACTTATGCATGCACATTTACAACATTTACTCAAACTTTTCATATGCATCCTCTCAATGCATAACTACAAGATTTATAAAATCTCTTAATGTATATCCACTCAATGCTACCTTGTATTGATTAATGAATACTATGCATTCAAACGTATTATGGCCTAACCATGACTACCTCATATAGGATGCATTACCATAATCAAGACCACCAGTCCTCACTTGTTTTGGTTATTAAGCTCATAACCAACATACACATGGCATGATATATTTTTATATGAATGTAGTCTAAATTTATAAACAGTCACATGGTATGAGACCTATCGCCTTCACCACCCCATGCTCCACCACACTATGGCAGTATGGCATTCACACGAATGCATACCATTTTATGATTACTAAATATGGTTCAATGGATTCTTACCCAATCCCCTTTCAACACTTATGCAATCATCATAATTAAACTATTACCTGCATGGCTCCCATTTACACCCTTGATGTTACCTAATTAGTTGGTCTTTTACAGAAGATTGCAGAATTCGCCCACCAACTTCTTGATCATGGATTTGTTGCCTTATCCTTTTCTTCATAAGGTTGTTGGTCACATGCAACAACATCATCAACATCCTTAGCCATGCTTCTGTTGTTCTTTGGTCCTACAACCAATACCAACATCAATAGTGATTATCAACCACAACATTTACCATTAGTGGTTCATTGCATATATAGAACTTCACTACTTTTACTAATATGTAATATCATGTGTGTGCACAAACATCTGCTCATGCATCATGCAATGCTTATTAATATGTCAACCGATGCATATTCATGCCACCCATCTAATCTCTTGCATTTTCAGCATTCCCATGCCATAATTTTATGTACACAAAGCTTATAAAATATAAATATAGTTAGCAAGACAGGGGTTAAGGAATTCTCCCTTTCCAATCCCTCATCTTTGCATGGAATTCCTCTTCCACATAATAGTTGGTCTGATTCCATGTCTTCTAGCAAAGACATAAAGAATCATTAGCTATGATTTTATCACCAAGCATCAATTCAATACATATACTCATGCATAATATTCCAACTTGCTACTTTCCAGGCATGCAATTCTAAAAATTGCCCATATTGACAACAATTTTTGTCAAAACAACTATTGACAATTTTCTGCTATGCATAACTATGAGGTATGATAACCTCCTTCAAATTCTGGTTATGCACCATTGTTCCCTGCTGGATAAGCTTTCCAATTCCTATCCACGTGCTTCATTCTGACTTCGGGTGTCGTAATTATATTACTTAAAAAATGACAACTTTTACCAAAATTTTGCACTTTTACATAGCTGTATTTTGGTTTGGAATGCCAACTTCAACCACCCACAGAAGAAAATCTAGGAAGATTCAGGAAAACTTTTCTATCAGGCGAATTTAGTCCATACAACAAGGAACACTCATCAACTTGTGGATCTCTGTTTCGATGCACCATTCATCTTTTATGAATTTCTGGGTTTGACAACTTTTCACTTTTAACATTTTTCCAAAATTTCAAATTTTGGGCCAAAAATGGCTATCTCCCAAACGGTGCATTTCTGGAAAATCTTTGTCTAACAGAAAATGTCCATGTTAATGAGAGAATGAAATGTTGAGTTCAGTAAATTTCTTGAATCCTTCATCTAAGGTCACTTTCATCCACTGCAAGCTTTTCAAAATCCCCAAAAAGTGGCCCGGAATAATGCTTTTTGGCCTTCTCACTCACCTCGACTCCACATCCTTAGAAGTTTGGCTCCAAGATTCCAAAATTAACACTGTGCCTGCTCCATGGCCGCCCCATATCAATTTCAGCTCGATCCGACCTTCTGTCAAGCGTCGGGACACTGATTTGTAAAAGCCATTAATTCCAATTTTATGCCAAATTGGAGCATAATGAGCTAAAGATCTTCACTGGACCTTTCATGGAATTCGTTAATGGCCTCAGAATGCCACTGAACTCATCCAATTCTGATTCTGCATGCTCTTGTTATCCAAAACTCGAGTTTCAGGCTTTATACCTTTTATTTTTTATTTTTTTATCTCGCAATCCACAGGTTCCGCAACCCGAAATCCCACAACCCCGCAATCCCGCAATTCCGCAATTGCGGGTGCAGAATTCCAACCTTCCAACCCGGAACATACACCTTCCCGCAATCCTGCAATCCGCAATCCGTACTGCGGGTGCATAATGCCAACAGGCAAAATCCAAAATTTTGCGGCTCCGCAATCCCGCAATCCGCAATTGCGGGTGCGGAATGCAAACACACAAAATCGAAATTTTTTTGAATCCGCAATCCCGCAATCCGAAGTTGCGGGTGTGGAATGCTTGCCTCTTTAAAAATCTAGTCCAATGGGATCTTTGCTTGCCTCTTTTAAGATTGCAATACAATGCAAGCACTTTTATTGTTGGATTTAGATTTAAAACCGAAACTAAACATTCTAACTCAAGCTTTAAGATGAACAATTATGATAACTTAAAATATTCTTAGTAAGAGAGATAAAGACTATGAATGATAAAAACTTAAATATTAAGCTAGGTCCTAAGAAAAAACAATACTAGATCTACTTAAGATTGAAACAATAGCATATAGGTCTACTTCTATGATTGCATAAAGGAAACCAAAACAAGAAAGGGAATGGTAGAGAGAGGGAGATAAGAAGGATCTTGTTGTTGAGAAAGAGGCTTTAAAGTCTACTGGCGGGGAGCTGAGGGAATATGTCTGCAAAAGAATTTGTTAGAAAGATAGAGGAAGCAAACAACATACTCCACTATTCCAGTTGAGATAACTTGCAAATCACATCAACTTGAACACACAAGATTGAATCTAGAAATAGACAAGTAAGAAATCAATGAACTATGTCTTATCTAAAAAGAAGGCGCGGTCATGGTTTTTTTATGAATGCAAAATTGATTTGAGAGAAATTGTGTTGATTCAAGGTTGTTTTGGTGGGTATGGTCAATCAAAGTTTTGAATCAAAGCAATGTGTAGGAAGGAGATTCAAATGTTAGTCTTACAAGGCAAGGGAAAGCATTTTCTGATGAGTTTTAATGAAGAAAAGGTCAAGAAAATAACATTGAATGAGTAACTAATGCAAAGGATGGGTGATAAGAACATATGTCTTGGTACATTGTGTATGATTGTGTCTTTTGTAAAGTGGAATTGTGCATTTCAACTTATGATTGTGTTAAAATCACGGTATTTGAAATATATTTCATTATAGAGTCTACGAAACAAAAGTGACATCACCAAAACTAGTTTAGGAATAGCTCTTGTTTTATGTAGTAATAGCAACCAAAGGCATCGTGCCATATTTTATACTAGTGATAAACATTGTTCAATGATAAAGAATCCATCATGTACCCAATAATCTATGTCCACTATCAAGGCTATGGGGTACCTTAATTCCACCACTGAATTTATTTTCTAAAACCAAAATTGATTCTAATGGCTAACTGTAGAAGTTATAGTGCAATCAAGCTACAACAACCTAAATGATCTAATTACAATACTAAGCATGCATGCATTCTACCATGCATATTGTTATCCCTAAGGTCTTCATTGGACTGCTATAGGGAAAATCTAGGGCACTTTGACATGAATGTAGAAAGCATTTAGGTTTATATTCAAGTGGCTGGATAAATATCAAGCCAAGCAAGGTCTGTGTGGAGTACTTAAACAATACACAAAGAACAGTAACAATCTATGAATCCAAAGGCTTTACAACCATGAACTATATGTGAACTTAATTCCAATACCATATTAGGATGTAAACATGTAAAAATGGAAGCTACATGTTCCACATATTTACACAAAATTCCATCATATAACAACATTATAATCAAGAAGGCTAATTGAAAACATAACAGATATCACAGGCAATAGACATTCACAGTGTAAATGTTATTAATTCTGCATCTATCTGATTATGCAGCACATTATAAATTTCTGTATTCAAATAGAAGATTAGAAATAAAAATACAAGAGGCACAATTTAATTCATGGTCTAAATGATCTTAGACATTCATAGAGCTTACAAGTTCCACAAGCCCTTCACTAACTTTTCCAAAATCGAACCCCTTTTCTTTTATCTATTCTCTCTTTTATAAACATTACATTTCATTCATTTAACATTCAAATCTTATCCATAGATTAAAAATAGAAATAATATGAAACTATGAAATAACATTCATTTAACATTACCAGAAAATATGAAACTTAGAAGTTGAATTCCTTCATATCTGTGATCTGGATTCGTTTGAGTAATGACTGTGTGTTTGAAACTGGCCACAACAAATTTATGGAAAGTTCCATCTTGAACATACCCGAATTTCTCTCAAAACGTTGCAGAATTTGGAAAATTGTCCTCACTTAGTGTCACCTACCCAAATTTTGAGAATATTATTTTATTTGCAAAATACTTTATGTTAAATTATAATTACAAAGTTTTGTAATTATGACCAAGTTTGGTCAAGGATGAATGTAATTACTGATTATTATTTAATAAATTAAAATAGGAGACAAACACCCAAGGGAATTGTTAAATGAGTGTTCACTGACCCACTAGGAGGAATGGAAGCTGTTAGAAGGTATGGGATAGATGGAAACATTTGCACTCCACCACTAGCTTTTGGTTATGGGACAACTACCCCTAAATTTGTGGCATTATCCCCCAGGTGGGTGGAAGAGAGCAGGTAGCTCATTAATGACCAGTTAACCACTAAAAGGCCTAGGCAACTTAGATAAGGCAATTCGAATTGGGCAGGAAGCCCTACAATATTTTCTGCAGAAATATTCCTCAAGTGCATCAGGTGATCACTGAGAGATTCGAATAGGGAGGCTATGTGAGAGTGCAATTGTGAGTCTGCTAGTTATACTGAGAAGGAAATCCAGAGGTGCTGGTGCAGGTCTTTTTGACTGCTAAGTCTTGATGACTGGAAAATCTATATTCTACTGCAAGTTGATGTACTAAGGATTCTACAGAATCTTCCTCCTGGTGGTTCAGTGAACAGGATCGGGGGTCTTAAGGAAAGTAAGTTGGCTGTCTTCAGGAGTAGGTTGGGTGGAACAGGCTCCTTGGGTGGTTTGTTCTCCTTCAAACTATCAGGTTCTATTTTTCTGTTGTTATTTCAATCAAATAATTCTGCATTTATCAGTAAGAAATTATTCTATTTTCTAACCTAAGTATGTTTTCTAAATGAAAATGATATGATAGATGAAATGATTGATAAAATGACTTCTCTGCATTTTTCCCCATGTTGGTTTCAACATTGTACTCTAGTACAATAAGTGGAATTAAAATCAGATAATTGATGGGTAGAATTCCAAGTGAATAGATAGATTGAGATTGTAGTGTTCTTCTAATTCTAACATTTACATGTTTTAAAATTAGAAACAGAATAGTATATAATAAATAGTTATAGAAAGAATTCTCCTGTACTTAGTTATAAAAGAAAAACAATTCATTTCTGTACAGAACTATATTTCTATTTATCACTAACCATTGTTGCAATCTATCACCACGTATTCTTTGCAAAGATGTTTTGAATATTAGATGTTCCAGGCTTTATTAATTCTAGATTTCTAACAGCTGCAAAAACCCTTGAAATCAGAGTTATTATAATTAAATAATAAATAGATATTTATCTTTCATATCAAAAATTTATTCAACAAATATATCTCATATTTACTTTTAACTACCAACTAGGGTTTCCTTTTTCCAAGTTTTCATCATAGTTAGAATCCAAACATTCTATCTTGTTATCATTATGTTTAGGATCAAAATCAGAACTCTTAATCTAGAAAACAAATCAATTTCATTTTTAACAGAATCGAAATTGATCTGACGTTTGCAATGCTTAGCAATTATTTCAAACTCTCAGATTATAAACACATACTTACGATCTCTTTTAATCAAATAGAAATATGCATTCAACATCCTATTTACTTCTTGACCAAACCCTTTGTATATTTTATTTTCGAAATAGTAACTGAAACCATAGATTCGATTCATTATCGAATTTGTTACAGTAGAAAATATTTAGATTGACTCTCGGCCAATATCCAAAATAGTTGAAACATTAACACTTTTCAATATAAAACATTGTTTTAAACACAGTGTAAAACCAAGGATCAAATCCTTTAAACATTATTCTGTTTCAAGTAAAAACTATAGTTCCATTTTCCATTCAACCCAAAAATCGCACAGTCCATATATTCGTTTCACAGAGACATTTTCAATAACATAAAACTTGTTATCAAAACAAATTGCTATTATTTCTTCATCGACGATTTGGGATTCCAAACATACACAGTAAACCTTGAAGTTTAAAAACTGTAAGTACCTATCAAAATAACGAGGGTTTATCCCTTAGGGTTTACAACTCCAAAAATGAGATACATTTCCACTAATAATTTATAGTAGACACTGCATTAACCAGACTAGCCAACACCTTAGCAGTTGGACACACATCATTACTGTTCACAAATTACATTCAATGGAAAAAACCGTGCCAGAAATCCAAACACCTAGAACTTTGTCAAAACATCATTCGTCGACTTCAACTGAACCAAGACGAGCAACAAGGTAAGGAAACCATCGAGGCTTACCGGTGGACAAGCAGAGCTCCTCCATTATTCTCAAATGAATGGTCCTCCGACGAAGGAAAACCTATCACAACAACTGCGAATGGTTAAACAAGTTACTGTATATATTTATGAAGGCATTTAAAATAACAGTAATAGGTTAGAAGAATACTTTACCTTCGTGTTGAGAAGACTCTCCTGCAAACAAGGTTAACAAATCCACCATCTAGCTTGGAAGAGAGAGTTCCAGTTCTGAGAAACAACAAGTTTACCACGTTTTGAGAGTCAAAACTGGTGCCATCACTTCAACAAAGACCATGGACAAACATCTCATAATCTCACGCAGTAAAACAAGCTATAGACTCAGCCTTTCAACATATTAACTACTGCAACTTTCATTATAGAGGCTCGGCTTCTTAACATTGCTGTCACTTGCAGGTTGAATGCACATAGGTCATGGGTTCGAGCTCGGTGAACCTCCAACTATCAAAACCCTAGAAATCCTTGGCCTGTTGGCCTCTCCCCAAGACCATTACCTAGCAAAATGAATGTCGAGGAACGAGGTTCAATGCCGTTGTAGTATGCAGTTAGGGTTTTCTATTACAATCTCAAGAGTCACAAATCAACGGTGAAGATTGTTGCCAACCGGGCATGTTGGAAAGTGGGCAACCACTACATTTAACACTTCATTAAATGTTACAACCACGACAATGCCAATTCAATAGTCCAAAGGGAAAAGCTAGTTACAGCTCGGACTCGTATCACAAATTGTTATCAACTCCTTCACGTGCTCATAGCCACGGTAGCATACACTCATACATCCACTAATTACAACTGTCAGAAGACTTCAATGCTAAGACCATAACCGGTGATGTGTCAGAACCTTTTCGTACTCAACACTCATTACCATCGTAACACCTACCATGTCAAGGTTTTCAACGTTAAATGTATCTCATATTATTCCATTGTATTGATAAATCAAAGGTATGATGAATGACAATTGTTTTTGTATAGTCGACTTTGGATAAGCTGTGTTACATTCCATTATTTCCATATTATGCAACATAAATATATTTGTATAGTTTCTCCAATGAATTCGTATATATTCCTAGGTTGATACATATAGTAACCCTTAGTTGGGAACCATATTATTTTACATCGTATTAATTGTTCATATAGCATAGCTCATAACATCATGGATTTAATAAATTTAAAAGGGTCAAATCTCTCTAGTTTGTTGCAATTCTAGTGGAAACATCATTATAAAATAAAGGTAGGACACTATTGAATATTACACCAATAGTATGTGTGTTCATGCATTTAGAAAAGTATAAATATTATATTTGCAATTATAATAGCTTTCAATTTATTCATGTTGCTTTTTCCAGTACTCTAATTGTTTTCGCATTTTTCAATAGTCTAAAACTCTAACCGGAGTCAAGACGATATAAACCAATACTTGTAGAAATAATATTTCTTATGAAAGGAAAAGATATCAATAAAGTCATTTTAGTGTTTAGACAACGTAACCTAGTACATTCCAGTGAAATTCTCATAAGCATAAGTATTTTCCTTTTTGACGAATGTATCATTGAGTATAGTTTTAGAATTCTTTTGTCGCAACTTCTGCAGCATGTATTTATGCTCAAAACAATACAACTAGGATAGACAAAGACTCATACTTGAAGCAAGGGAAGGACTTAGAAATTTTACCAAATATTGACGGCTATTTGTAAAACATAAATACTCTTAACACTTGTTTTGTTGCATTAACTTACCTGAATTTTGCGCAAGAGGAATATGAACAAATGCTTTAGCTAAACATAGCTAAGTAAGCCTCAGGGACCTCGTAGGACCCCTTTCATCACCATCCAAAAACAAAACTGTCAGCACATTGTCAAGCAAACATAAACAATGACTTTCGAATTATTGTTAACACAAGCAAAACTAATGACATAAGCATATTAAAAGAAGTAAGTCGTGTCGCTGTCATTTCAAATATCTTTAGTTATGAAACTCAGTAGTTAATATGTTTTCTGTATTAATGACTTAGTAATTCAAGGTTGTCTTGTCAAGCTTTTATTATTTCCGCAATCGCAATTTATGTTACATTTAATGCTATTATAAAAATTTTAAATTTTTATGAAAATACTAGGATGTTACATTAGGTTTTTTCGACCCAAAATCCGACGGCCAAAAAGTCAGATTTTCTACATTTTGAGGTCGACTATCCAACAACCTCAGTATTTTTTTAACATCGGTACAATTTCGGATTAAAACCGACGGCTCGTAACATAAATTGCGATTGTGGAAATTATAATTTAATGATTTTCTATATAAGCTCGTAATCATGAAATTATATAGAAAACTGTCGGATATGAGCACAACCGTCGGATATCCGATGTCTCCTTCTATCAATTTTAAAAAGATCATCAAATTTTGAGGATTTTAAGGTGAAATACGATGACATAGTCCTTCCTCGTCGGAGGTTGTTGGATTGTGGGTCCAAATCCACTAGTGTTACACTTAGGCCAAATCACCTCATTCCTGAAGTGGGTTTTTAACTATTTGGAAAGATTCCTTACTATTTGGATGGAATCCGTCATTGAAATGAGATACCTAGAAAATAACTGGAACTGTCAACACGTCTTTAACTGGCACGCTGCTTTAATCTGGAAGAATCTCAATGATGTATGAGATGGAAATATGCCATTTAAAATCCAAAACTTCACCCAAAACATGAGCATCCTCCTCCTTGTTGCGATGGGTTTCTAAAAGATTCGGAATAATAAAACTATTGTTTATCTGCACATTTTGTAGCTTAGATAAAATTCCTTATACAAGTGGTGTTGCAGATTTTCCTGTAGTAGCTTGGAGCATATTTTCCTTTTCGTTAATTAATATGACAGAGCCTTTTACCATCAAATTTGGAATTTGACTCTAGATAAACCTTGATAATATAAATTCTTGAAAAGCTTCATTCACTTGAACAAATACGTTCTTGAATTGTACTCTGCCACCTTCAATTAAAAATTGATCCAAGAACCAAATAACCTTCTAAACCATGTGACACAATCCAATAGAAACAGAGTATACAATTCCATCTAGAGCACAACCCTCTCCCATCATTTGAGATACAATCATCAATATATATGTGATGAACCTGCAACAATTAATTAATGCAAATACACGAGATATCAGAAATAATAGAACTTAGAATCACTTTTATATTGATCACGAGCCACTTCGAGGGGGCAACCTCCTTTGAGCAAGCTCAATACAATTAACTTCACGGTGCCTTCAATGACCTCAACACACACTTATAGACTAAGTCTATGCCCAATACTATGGGTCAAAACCATGGGACATATAATACTATGGGACGACTTACAAAGCATATGTGTCCAATACTATGGGCTAATATAAACTATGAATCAACAAATACTACGGGATGACTTACAAAGCATATGCGTCCAACAACAATATACTAACATAGTAAATAGAAGGGTTGACACGGGTTCCTAACATCCCCTCTCCCTTAGAAAAAGCTTTGTCCTCAAAGCTTTGGTTGGAGAAATTGCTGCAAAATATGAAGGAGTGGTTCCCCGGTAGCATCCTCGGGTTGCATTGCGGGCCACTGACGCCTTTGGAGTGTCATGGAGGATTGCTTGGAAGGCTGTAGATGAATAAGAACCCTATCAGCTGCGTGGAAAATGCACTCAGAATGGTGCTGATCGGCTTGTTGTTTCAGGCGAATTCTGGCCATGTGAAGATTGTCCTGCAGAATGAGAAGAATCTGATTGCGGTTGCAAAGAACTGAGTCAATTTCCTGAACTGGGGAGCTGCTAAGGGTGTATGGAAGAAGAACTGGCGGTGTCTGTCCATAGAATGCTTCATATGGTGTCCTTTGAGATGTGGTATTGTACCACCAGAGCGCTGCTAGGAAATCCATAGAAATAGTTGGCCAAAGCTGTATAGGGATGGGCAAGGGTTTGAGCAATCCCAAAAGGAGTGTCGTTTCACCCTTGTTGACCTGGAAAGTATCACAGTTAGCCACCATCTGTTGAATTGTCATTTTTAGTCCCTGCCAAAAGAAGTTACATTGTTCCCGGTCATACATTTTGAAGAACCTAGAGTGCCCTGCTGATGAAGAAGCATGGAGTTCATAGAAGAGATAGCCCTGTTGAACATATTGCAACCAATTTGGAACAAGCAGAGAAAGAGCTGTAAGAGACACTGGGTCATCAATTGTGAGAGAAGGAGCATCTGCCACTATATTGTCCTTACCCTTCTTGTAAGTGATCGCATAGGGATAACCCATGAGTTGGATAACCCATTTCAGGTGTGTTGGGTAGGAGACCCATTGTTCCAGAAAATTTTCCAGACTCGGGAGATCAGTCTTGATGCAGAAATAATTCCCTAATAGGTATGGTTGCCACTTCTGTACTGCATGCAAAATAGCCATCAGTTCCTGCTGAGAGGTAGATGCGACTAAATTCTTACCAGAAAGGTCTCTTGAAGGCAGCAAGCTCATTGGTTCAGCAAAGACACCTGCATATCTATCCAAGGAAGTAGTGGAGACCATTGATGGGTGCATTTGAATGGAATGGAGTTGAGCGATGACACCATGTGAATTCTTCTTAAGGATTTTTTCCAGACGATGTGAACAGATGATGTGGAGAGACCCTGGTTGTAAGCCCATTAATTTGTGTTGTGCCCCATTGACTGAAAACTGCATCCAAAGTTCCGCAAAATCCCATAAGATGGGGCCAAGTGTGCATAACCATTGAACACCCAAAACCACATCACATCCGCCTTAGGACAAGGAAAACATATCAGAGCGCAGGCTATACTCTTCCATAGAGATACGCACATTGTGACACTTCCCCTTGCAAGGTAAGGTGCCCCCATTGGCAACCATGACCTCAAAGTTGGAGCAAGGATGGACAAAAAAATAAGCCTGTTTGGCAATCCGAGGGTCAATGAAGTTATTAGTGCTACCAGAATCAATGAGTATGGTAAGAGGGAGCTTCTTGAAGTATCCCCTGACTTGCATTGTTTGTGGAGTGGTAACGTCGGTTACAGCATGGAGAGAGATCTCGGGTGGGTCGTCCTGAGATGGGTGTCAACAGGCGGGTGTTGAACGTCGACTTGATCATCTACTCTATCTGGAGCTTCTTCATCAAGTTCTGAGGCAGGCGAAGAATCCACATCCAAGAGATAGAGATTTTGTTGAACACATCTATGTCCCCGAGTGAATGTCTCATCACAATTATAACAAAGCCCTTTTTCTCGGCGTGCATGCATCTCTATTTCAGACAAATGCTTGATAGGAGTTGGTTGAGGAGCAGGCATGATGGGAGGTCATTGGGAACCCATATTTCTGAAGGGAACAAAGGTGGGTTTGGAGCGTTGTTGAGCTGCGATCTTGTCCTCTGCCAACTTAGCCAACCCTAGGACTTCCATCATTGTGTTGGGACATAACATTTTGACCTCTGAGCGGATTTCATCCTTGAGAGCACTGATAAAACAACTCCTGTAGAATTCATCAGACAATCCTTCTGTGTGATTGGCCAGTTTCTCAAATTCTGTCTGATACTTTCTCACTGTGCCAATTTGGTGAAGTTTAGTGAGTGCTCTTGTGAAGTCATCAAAAGAACTAGGACCAAATCGTGGCAAAAGGAGTTGGCAAAAATCTGTCCAGTTTGGTTCGGGATGAGCTTTGATGTACCAACGGTACCATTGAAGGGATTCTTGTTCCAAATGAAAGGATGCAAGTGGAACTTTCTGGACATCAAAAGTATTATGCAGACTGAAATATTGTTCTGCTCGGTATTGTTAAATTTTCAGAATTTACTTCAATCTGATCTAGGATCTTAACTGAGAGAACAACATGTACAGCATATCTACAACATATCAATCATGGAGACAATAATGCAAGCACACAAGAGACACAAAGATTTACTTGGGGAAAACCATAAAGGTGAAAAACCCAAATAACTTCCTCAGAGATAGATAGAGCAATGATACAACCAACCATAAGAGATAGACACAACCTAGCAGCAGATCCTCCTCCTCCATAAGTGCGCCACTCCTCCTTGAGTGCATGAGTGAGAAGTGAGTGAGCAAATAGAGTGCCTCCCGCACTCTATTTATACTTGACTTGACTTGCCTTTTTACCTAACTCATGTAGGCTCGAACTTAACCACATAACATAATGTTGACTGGGCCAACCCCCAATAGGGTGGTCTAATAACCCTTTGACCCACATGGCCGGCCCCCAATAGGGTGGTCTAATAACCCTTTGACCCACATGACTTATACAGGGCCGACCCCAAACAAGGTGGTCTAATAACCCATCAAGTATAAGTTACGACACTTCCGTATAGAGGAATAATAACATCTCTATAGGAATACAATATACATATATGTGAAATACATTCCGAAGTTACATATACATCAACACTCCCTCTTAACTAGGAAGGTATTTCTCAGCACAGTTCTTCTAGCACAAGTCATCTTCTCTGGATCATCGTCATTGGATAATCGTCATCGAGTCATCATCATCATCACTGCTGTTGCTATCTCAATCAATCTCTGAATCTACTCGTCATAGGAAGTTCTACAGAGCCAGTCCTTTTTCATACTGGATGTAGGCCCACCACCTGCAGGTCTTCATCATCACTGGCCATACTGTGGAATCCTCAGGACTTATTACGTGCATCACAAAACCTGGCTGCAGCATCCCAGGATATTACGAGCACATAGCTCTACCTGTAGGATCTCCCGGGAGCACATTACATGTGACCCATCACAAAACCTGGCTGAAGCATCCCAGGCTGTTACGAGCACGCGGCTCTACCTGTCGGATCTCCCAGGAGTACATTACATGTGATCTCACCACAAAACCTGGCTGAAGCATCCCAGGCTATTACGAGCACACAGCTCTACCTGTCGGATCTCCCAGGAGCACATTACATGTGGTCCACCACAAAACTTGGCTGAAGCATCTGAGGCCTTTTTCATCCTGTCCAGATCTCCCAGGAGCAAATTACATGTGGTCATGGCAAAACCTGGCTGAAGCATCTGAGGCCTTTTTCATCCTGTCCAGATCTCCCAGGAGCAAATTACATTCCATAGGACAAAACCTCGCAAGAGCATCTGCTAGATATCCCAGGGCACCGAATTACATGCCATAGGAAAAACCTCGAAAGACTATCTGCAGATCTCCCAGGGCACCGAATTACATGTCCTCCCAGAGCAAAACCTCGAAAGAGCATTTTCCAGATGTCCCAGGGCATCGAATTACATGCCATAGGAAAAACCTCGAAAGACCATCTGCAAATCTCCCAGGGCACCGGATTACATGCTCATCTGCACAACCTGATCCACGGCCATAGAGTATCAACCTGATACTCACCATACATCATCCTAATGTATCCATGATCATCCCGATCATCATCACTGCAACGTCCTGCTGCATGTCATCTGGAGCAACATCCTGAAGCTCGTCATCTATGATCATCCTGATCATACAATGCATCCATCTGATGCACACCAAGTATCCACCTGATACATACATAGATACATGATCCACACAATGTATCCATCAGCATACATGATCTACCTGATCATACAAATATACATGATCCACACAATGTATCCATCAACATACATGATCTACCTGATCATACAAAGATACATGATCCACACAATGTATCCATCAACATACATGATCTACTTGATCATACAAAGATACATGATCCACACAATGTATCCATCAACATACATGATCTACCTGATCATACAAAGATACATGATCCACACAATGTATCCATCAGCATCCAACATGATGCGTATACAAAATACATACACATGATCCAACCGATCATATCCAAGCAGAAACCAGAACATCATCCTGATGCTCATCATCCAGCGCTTACATCCATAGCCATGTGAAGGATCCCCCTTCCAACATGCTTGGAATGGCTTTAGCAAATGTGTCCATCACTTCTTCCTCGAAGTATCCTCGATCTGAAGCATGCCAAGCCTCTCTCTGAAGTACTCGAACTTCACCCTGGCTAGTGGCTTCGTCAGCACATCTGCAATCTGCTCGTCCGTCGCAACATACATGAGCTTCATAGCTCCTCTTTGCACCATATCCCTGATATAGTGACATTTGATCTCTATGTGTTTCGACCTGTCATGAAACACTGGGTTCTCGGATAGCTTCACACAACTCTGGTTATCATAGAAGATACCAGTAGCATCCAACGGGAGATCAAATAACTCAGACAGTAGCTTCCGTAGCCATACTGCCTCACAACTAGCTGAACAGGCTGCAACATACTCTGCCTCAGCTGTACTCAGTTCTACGCAGGACTGCTTCCTGCTAAACCAAGAGATCACACCTGATCCCATACTGAAGCAACACCCAGATGTGCTCT